>JAJJWW010019393.1:0-700598 GCA_023531295.1 Papaver armeniacum
TTTTCATGAATTCCACATGCAGATCAAAAATCGTTAAGCAACAAAACCTCGTGATTAACGACCCTAGACTGTGACTGCAATTTTCAGTTGAAAACATAGTTTTTCAATCAGAAAATTAAATTAAACGCAAACCCAACTTAGATTAGGGGGTTTTAGTGCACATACCTTCTGATTGGAGCCATTTCTTTCTCAGCCTGATTCGATTTCTTCCTGGTTCCCTTAGCTTTAACGGTATCGACTAGATTAGGGATTTGAACTGCTAGTCTAGCAGTCCTCTTGGTATGTGCCATGTTTGTAGAATAAGTTAATCGTCGATTAAAGTTTTCGCATCGACGATTTTGACGATGAATCAGATGAAGAAAAAAATTTATCCACAGTCGTTAATGGATAAAATGGGGACGACAGAGAGAGGGAGGGGCGGAGAAGAAGAAGAGTTTTGGGTTGGAATGAAAATTGGGGGCCTCTCTTAAGTGGTAATAGGATTTAGGGTTAGTTTTTAAAGAAGGGTAAAATGGTATTTTCACCATCATTTTGGAAGCCCCCTATCTTTTCTAGTCTGGGTATAAATTTGGTGAGGCCCCTAATTATTGGGGCCCAATTAAGCAGTGTTTCCTGATTCTTGGAACCAAAAGAAAAATCTCCATGTCGGAAATAATAATAAGTAATTCAGGAATTTTTGTCCTCATGTGTTTGTTTTGGAATGCTGACTCATGCCATCACTACTACACTATACTATACTTTAGTGATGAGCATGCAAGTGAGATGAGTTTCTCTGAATCTGTGATTACTTACTGATTCCCACCTTGGGATTGAATCCCAAAAAACTCTGCAAATTGAGGTGTCAAACTGAATCTCCTCTTCCTTCAAGTGATGAGACAGATATCTCTTAACGTGGTAACACATTGCACAATGCACCATCACAAACTGTCATCAAAGCATCCTATGTTTACCATGGTTCAGTGTTGACCTAAGTGCAGGATTATAATTCGGTAACTTAAAACAATCTAGACATTATAGTAAACGACTAGATTTCAAAGTAAGAATTTGTCCAAATACCCGATGAAAATTTATGCATTGTTGTTCTATGACTATTTTTGTCTACATTTAGTTTGGCTATGTACCTACTTCCAACACAAAGTTAGACCTACATTGACCAACATGTCAACCTGCCAAGTTTGAAATCTTCACCCCCACGTGGGACTAGCTACCATCAAGTTACATCTACATATTTGAAGTCTCGATCACCATCAAATGTCTAGATTAATGGATGCAATTGCAGCAGCTAGCACGCGTGGAATAATAATTCACAAAACACTGGGTCAGTCTATCGCTTGACTAGTCAAGATCAAGTGACTGCACAAGAACATGTAATTAGTTAGGAAAACACCCGACCTATAAAAAAATGAAAAATAATAATTACAAAGCAGATTAATTAGCTTGAGAAAAGAAGAACACACAAGGGGAACATTAGCCATGGCTCATGAAAGACAAAAATGATTTGTTTGTTTTTTCTTTATTTTTTTTTTGACAGAATTATACATCAATAATGGAATTAGCAAAAAAAAAAAAAAAAACATAGAGGAAGAATTATAAAAAGAAGAAGAATAAGAACAAACAAAATACTAATACAGTATGAATCATGAGATGAGAGACCCAATTTCACACTCATGGAATCACGAAAAATTAAGCCTCCTTCCCAATACCATAACCCAAAAAATAATGAACATCCACCTACCCCAAGATGTCCCTCAGGACAAAATTATCTGGCCACATTCAAAATCTGGAAAATACACAACCTCATCGGGATACAAATGTCTAACCCATGATCAACCAACTCACATTCCTCTATCACCCACCAAATTCTTATGGACTTTACCATGTCCACCAAAAATTCGGCTTTTCCTGTGGAAAGCCATCAATGAAGGATTACCAACCTTCTCTCTCTTACACCATATCCATCTGACCAACTCAGACATATGCCCTAGATGCAACACTAATCCAGAATCATCAAGTCACCTTCTAATCCATTGTCCAACGGCAACCACCTCTTGGAGCACCTTACTCACTCAACTATCAACTTCATCAAACCCCAACCCCCACATCACTTTCACAATTACGCCTCAGACGACCATATCACAAATCCTGCAACAACCTGCTTCAACTTCTGCAACCTCCTATTTCTGTTTTCTATTTTGGACCTTATGGCTAGCTAGGAATAACCTAATATACCAACAAAAGCAAACAACCTCAGAAGAAATCCTAACTTGGGCACAAAAACTACATCAAGAATTCTACGGAGCAATACACTCTTCACCACCAATCTTACCAGGAGATGCACCATTATTCAACCATCCTACAAGAGACAAAAGAATATCAATAATATCGATAGGATGGACTACCCCACAAATCAATTGGATTAAGATTAATACAGATGGAGCTGCTAGAGGTCACCCGGGATTTGCAGGGGCAGGATTTATATGCAGAGATTCTGACGCACGAAGTATATTGGCTCTATCTCAACCACTAGGAATCACGACTGCCTTAACTGCAGAAACCTGGGCTTTGCTATTAGCATCAAGAATAGCAATAGAAAGACAATGGCCAAGAGTTCTCTTTGAAACAGATTCAGAGAACCTTCTGGGATTCATCAACTCCTCTACTCCACCACCTTGGCACATATCGGGAATGATAGAGGAAATAAAGATCAAATTTCGACAAATCCCACATTCGTCTATTCGGACGGCTCTGAGAGAAGGAAATCAAGCAGCAGACGGGTTAGCCAACCATGCAACAGATGGAAGTCAAACAGGAAATTTTTCAACTAAAATATGGGAACAGGAAATCCCATCTTTTATTAGTCAAATTCTATTTCATGATTCCGTGGGCAACACATACCCACGACAAATTGTAACCTAACTTCTGTTATTTATCTTCATGCTTCAAAAAAAAAAAAAAGAGACCCATTGAATAAAAATATTCATGGATATATGGCCAATATTATAAATAAATAATCTAGATTCCTTTTCAAAAAAAAAAATAAAATCTAAGGTTCTTTCTTTTACTATTATATTCTAGCTGCAGCATACAGTAGGGAGAGGAGAAGAATAATTGAAGGCTGAAGCAATGGACAAAAGACAAAAAACCCCACACCCAACAAACAAAATAAAATTCAAGTATCTCAACATTATTGCTGCCATGGTTTTGTATTTTGATTTTGATCAAAGTGATGAGGAGAAGCAGCAGCAGTGCATTGTGTGATCAAAATTCTTATTACCATCCCCAATATTCATACTCATATTCATATTGAGAATATCAACATGAGAAAATGCTCTTAAACCCAAGAAATCTCTAGTCATTCCATATTCATATTCATATTGGGGATAAATGGTAAAATTTCCCAAAATCGACCCCAGCCTTGTGAAAATGTCCGGGACGTTAGGGAATAAATCAAGATGCCCAATTCGTTAGATTTTTCGTTAGAGAGAGTTAAGTAGTCGAAATTGCCCTTCAGGATACATTGTTCATAATTTAAGGTTTAGTGTTTGAAATTCAGGTTTCATGGTTTGGGGTTCAGGATTTAGGGTTCTGGTGGTGGTGTCGGCGGTGGTGGTGGTGCGGTGGTGTTAGTGGTGGTGGCGGTGGTGATGGTGGCGGCGGCGATGGTGGTGGCGGTGGTTCTAGTAGCGGGGGTGGTGGTGGGTGGTAGCGGTGGTGGTGGTGGTGGTTGTTCTAGTGGTAGTGGTGGTGGCTGTGGTGGGGTGGTGGTGGTAGTCGTGGTGGTGGTGGTGGTAGCGGTGGTGGTTGGTGGTTGTTCGTTTGGTGGTGGCGGTTGTAGTGGCGGATTGTGGCATTTTGATTAAAAAGGATAAAAATGAAATTTCAAAACTCCATTGACCGGTCAAGATGCCCAATTTTGATCAAAATGCCGCAAAAGTAACGGATTGGGGCATTTTAATCCATTCCCTAACGTCCTGGGCATTTTCACAAGGTTGGGGTCGATTTTGGGGCATTTTGCCTCTTGTCCCTTCATATTGACGATGATGACATATCAAATCCCCCACTTGTTGAAGACAAAGAATTCATCATATCTTGAAGGGAAAATAGGCAAAATGCCCCAAAATGGGCATAAACCTTGTGGAAATGCCCCGGACGTTAGGGAATAAAATAAAATGCCCCGATCCGTTACTTTTGGGGCATTTTGATCAAAATTGGCATCTTGACCGGTCAATGGATTTTTGAAATTCTATTTTTATCCTTTTTAATCAAAATGCCCCAATCCGCCACTGCCACCACAAAATGAACAACCACCAACCACCACCGCCACCGCCACCGCCACTACCATTAGAACAACCACCACCACCACTACCACTAGAACCACCAACACCACCGCCACCAACACTAAATCCTGAACCATAAACCCTAAACCCTATACCACCACCAACACCACCGCCACCACCACCACTTAAACCCTGAGCCCTGAACCCTAAACCCTGAGCCCTGAACCCCGAACCCTGAATTTTAAACACTAAACCCTAATTTATGAACCATGTACCCTGAAGGGCAATTTCGACTGCTTTACTCTCTCTAACGGAAAATTTAACGGATTAGGGCATTTTACTTTATTCCCTAACGTCCGGGGCATTTCAACACGGTTGATGCCCATTTTGAGGCATTTTGCCTATTTTACCTATCTTGACGTTGTTGCTGCTGCTGCCGCTGAGTTTGTGCACAAATGTGGTACGGTAGCAGGGGGTGGCTTACCTAGGTTGTAGCCCACCCCAAAATGTGTAAAAGCTTTTTTTGGATGTTGTAAGTTGTTAGTAAAATTATTTATCCCGGGTAAATCTTGAATTAGCCCATTAGTTATAAGAAAATATCATGGTCAAGACATTGGAATTAGAGAACTGCTGTTACTAATTGGATAAGTTGAAAACTAGAAGTACTGCTAGAACAATACTGATAGAAAAAGTGAAATACTAATCGTTTCCAATTGCATCTGTATTACTCTATCCCGCAGTTTTTCGATCACAATATGCCTTTTAAATACAAACTAGATTGAGTGGTGTTATTGTGACTGTTGACCACTTTCTTAAATTCGCAAAAACATTTCTATGAGAGGAAATATAAACTTGTGTAAGTGATGAAGTACCGAAATATGAACTCTCCGGTTTTAAAATCAAGTCCTACTTACGGATAGAAAGATCATAGGAAGTGTAGGTGGCAGTGCTTAGTCATATCGAGTTCAAGGGAAATATATTCTTGAATGATTGATCGTTGTAAGATATTTTCTTGCAAGTGACTTTGTACTCCCATCAAAGGGAGTGTCTTTTTTACAAAACCTGAACATGAATCTTTGCTTATTGTTTCTCGTTATAACCAGGATGATTTGTTCCTTACTTTGTCGTTATAACCTAAATGACACATTAAAATGGTTTTGGTTCAATGTACATACGAGCCAACAACATTCGTAGGGTAGTTAGCATTAATCTGTAGGATAATATCTAAGCGATACGATGTCCCTGTCGTTTAAAGATTCTTTCCAATAGTCCTTTCGATGGACCAACACGGAAGTAATCCATATTTACGAAAGATTTTGTCCATCCAAAAAGTGATCCTGGCGTAGTAATTAACTAATGATTTGTCTAGGAAAAAAAAATTAGCCCACCCAAACATAAATTCTTGGTTCCTTCGCTGGGTAGTCCTTGAAATTACCAGAAATCATTGCAGCTTTAGTACTATTATTGTGATCATCATCATCAAAGGAAGTCAAGCCAGGATCAGGAATGAGCCAAATGGCCTTGACGCCAAGTCCTTGCCCCCGTTCTTGTCTTGCCGTTTTTTAAGACGTCTGTTCAAATTTCAAAGTTCTTATGTTCTTTACATCCAGATGAATATGCAGTACTTTAATGGTATTGACAACCACCCTTAAATTCTCCTATTTTGTCATGACCAGAGTTGACCCACTTTTCCCAACTAGATTTCAAGAATGTCATTCATGGGTGTCAAACCAGTCCAAGGGAATTAGATTCCCATTCCAAAATCCTATTATACAAGAAAAAGAACTCTTTTCAAAAAAAAAAAATTATACCATGGATAACTTTTTTGAGCAAAATCTGCACAAGCAATGTCCTTGTCATGAATTTTGAACTTGTGAAGTAATAATTCTGGTGATGAATCATTTTCTCTGATTATCCAAAAGATGAAAAAAAAAATGAAAAATCAAGATTCATTCACACATACACTTGCATGTGAATCACTTTTCTTGTCTGCTGCCTGCCCCACACTCGTTGATTAGAAGGGAAGGTTATCCAATAATTTTTCTTCGATTTTTTTTGAAGAAAAAAGAGTCAAAGATAAAGTTCAAGAATTATGAAGAAAAGGTTGCAAATTCAGTATTGCCTAGCACTTTTTTCTTTGAAAGGGGGTCAACCAAAGTTAGGGTTTTAGACATAGTGAATCAGTGTCATATAGCTAACAAAGTGTATGAATCATGATGATATTGTTTTGAATTATTGGTAGGGATATATAGTACTTGCTTGGGTTGCACTCACCTAATCAAAGCTTTGAAATCAAGCCTGTTATAGGGGCGGCAATGTGATAGTAATGTCCCTCTAGTTGGTTAGGGGATGTCCTATAGGGGAGTAAATTGACTAGATTACCCTCCCCATTTTTTAACCTAAATGAAAGCTAAATTGAAAATTTGTTTTCTTTCTTCTTCTCTTCTCCTCCTCCCATCAACCGTAACCTCCATTAAAACTCAAAATTTCATCGTCTTCGATTAATCGACGATTCGAAAATTAATCAAGTGTAGTGTAATGACTTATATCAGGGATGTTTTGAAAACCCAGTTACGATTTGGTTTATTTTGTTCGATTTAAGTTTAATTTCTGTCAAAAATTAGGGTTTTAAATGAAAATTGAAATTGAAATGTCTGGGTTTATGTGAGTTACGGTTGATTTTAACTCAATTACGAACCATAACTGGAGATTTTGATGTTGTTACGGTTGGTAATAGTTCAATTACCAACCGTATGTTCTTATATCGAGAATTTTCTTGATTCACGGTTGGTAACCATTTTAGTTTCTGAAACAGTAGCTCGATTCTGATTGGTATCGAGCAATTGGTTACCAAATAATGAATCGGTTAAATTTGAAGAAACCCCAATCGTAAAATCAGTTACGGTTGGTATCGAGCATTTGGTTACCAATCAGAATGAGTTCTGATTCAGTATCAACATTTAGTTACCATCCGTGAACTGGTTTTACGATTGGTTTTCTTCAAATTTAACCGATTCGGTTGGTAGTTCATCTTTTACGAACCGTAACCCGATTCCGGTTGGTTATGAGCAAAATTCCAACCGTAATTAGCTCTGAAAATGAAAAAAAAATTGTATTTTTTACGTACTTTAGATAACTTTGAGCAACAAAAAGCTAGTTGGGACTAATTTAGAAGTATACCCAATCATTTTCAAGTACCGGTTCTTCATTTTGTTGGTTAATTTCTTCAATTGATTGAGATTGACCTTCTCCTCTAATTTTTTTTTTAACTCTAAAAATCTGATTTTGGTTTTGATTTTGAGTAAATATAAGTGAAATTAATCATTAACAGTAAACTTTATTATCATCACTAAACTAGGTTATCAATTATGAGGGTTAATTTGTCATTTCCAAATTTTTTTTGCATAAGGGACACTTGTATTATCATGTAATGACCCTTTTTGTCCTATTACAATGCCGCCCCTTTAATAAACCATACCGCCCTATAACAGGCTTGTTTGAAATATGCTCTTATTTTTCTTTCGGATTGCAAACCCCATATTGCAGTGTTTCTTTTGTGCATTCACGGGGACAAAAAGCATAACACTCCCAACAAAAGAGGTATAAAAGAACTTGGTTTTCTTGGGGATCTGTGTGTGTTTTCGTTTTGCATTTTCTTCTGATTAGCTATGAGCCAAAAACTTCAAGTAGATTAATAAATATCATGCTTCAAAAAAGGAAAAAAAAAACTTCGAGTAGAGAGAAAGTGCGACAATTAGAATTCAAAGAAAAATGAAATGTGTTCTTTCCGTGATTCTTTTCCCGGGAATGACACATCTGGCGGGTTGTCACGACAGAGAAGATGAGGTAGGTCATCTTCTGACCCGCCGGTTTAGCAGGGGATGGATCTAGAATGGGACCCACTCTCACTATTTCTGTCAGAATAACGCGCGGGATTCAACTTGTGGGACATAAATCATTTCCGTTCTTTTCCTCTTCTATATGCTTCTAGATGCACTATTTAATGACACGTAAAGTGAGAATTTTTATGGGAAATGGCTGTGTTAATCTTTCTTAGGGAGGAAAATGATGTTGTATTTTGTTACAATGGCCTCCTATAAGGTATCCAGGGAAAAAATATCTTAGTTTTCCCGATAGATATGGAAAAATTCGTTCGTACATTGTACGCTTATTGGAAAGGTAAACGCTACTACTAATATAACGTAATAAATAAGAAAAACTAACAGTCTGATATTTGACTTGGCCGAGTCGGATTCAAATTCTGCGTGTCAAATCCAAACAAACAAATTATATATACCATGAATCTCTTTGATTAGTTTATATGATGCGTGATAGTAACATTTTACTTAACAACCTTCTTTTCAGTCCCTGCTAATTGATGTAGATTCAGTCCTCATTCATTCTAATATATAAAAATTGGAAATGATTTATATCCCACGGGTTATCCCTACCAGACACAATGGTGTGGGATTCACACAAAACCCTCCCCGCTAAATCACCGGGTTAGAAGGGGTCCCACCGCTTTGTATATCTCGGAACAACCCGCGAGGTTCAACAGGCGGGATGTGTAGCACTTGTGCATTAGAACTGCATAAGAATAATGCAATTTTGACTTGACTTGACCCACACTTAACAAGAGGGTCTTATAAACCAACTACTTAATATAAATGTTTAGTAAGGCCTACTTTTTGTGTAAATCTAAGTGATCAATTACCATTAAAAAAGATTGAGAATGGTCCATAGTCCAATTAAAACCAAAAATCGATTCTATAATTTTTACTATAAACCTTATATATCTAATTTACTATAAATAAAATTTTTTAATATAATGGAAAAAAATGGAAATCTTGTTGGAAAGCTAAAAAAATCTTAAAATATAAAATTTAATTTCCGAAAGATTGATTTTATCATTTTAAACAATTAGAAAATTTAAATGTATATCCATTACGCAAACCACCACAAAAAGATACATAATACTTTATAGCAAAATTTTGGTTTATGCATCAACTAAATCCCAACTAATAAAACGATGTATTTTTCAAGAAAAATGATACTTTAATTTTAATTTTTGAATGCATAGCCATTTGCAAACCACCACAAAGGATGCATAGCACATCATGCAACCAATTTTGGTTTATGGATCGACTAATTTTCGTTTCTGTAAAATACTTTCACAACCCGTTTCGGAAAAGTGAAACTTTCGCCCGTTTAAAAGTGATACTTTATCATGTTTGAAAAATCGCCGGTTGAAAAAGTGAACTTTTGAAAAGCTTAAAGTATCACTTTAAACGGTGAAAGTAAAAAGAACACCATGTTCGATTCTTTTTTGTCGGCCCTCCTTTATTATAGTAAGTATAAATGGTCACGGACGTGTACAACCGTTGAAGTTAACTCAAAACTTGTGTAGAGCTTTCTCAATCATTAAACGGTGGGTCTCCAGAATTTGCGAACTTTCTACCAAAAACAAAATATAACTGCTATTTGTGTTTAATGTCACACGGTCACACCATCAAATGACAAATAAAAAACAAAGGTGGGATGGAATGGTGAAACTTCCAAAACTCATTCAGTGTGATTGTTGCTTACTCCCTCCATACCACGTATATAGGCGGAGGGACAAATTCTCTTATATTAAGAAATTTTTTGGATTTTATAAATTTCTATATTTTTTTCTGTTTTATCCCTAGTCATATTCTCAATGTTAGAGACATATACTCAATTGTGATGATTCCCAAGCAAATAAATAGGGGTAATATAAGTAAAAAATCGTTTTGAAATTTGGGTTCCGCCTATATAGTGGTACAAGGCAAAATGAAAATTCTGCCTATATAATATAGGTACGGAGGGAGTATAATACTCTTAAATAAATTAGTAATACCTAGCAGAGAAAACACCATAATGTCTTCATAGTAATCTTCTTCAACTTTCTCTCAAAATACCTAGCAGAGAAAACCTCCCAGCCGCCTGATCCTCACCGGCAAAGATCTGCTCTTTGAAGTAGGTCCGAGCAGGTAATCTCCTCTCAATCCTATCAATCATTCCCGATCTTCTCTTTTGCTTCTCTTTAAAATCGTTTTTTTCTGTTTTTCTTTAGTTTTAAGTTAGGGTTTGTCTCGGTTTGATTTATAGATCGAACCTAATTAGTTGTTGGGTTTCTCTTGGTTTGATTTATATATCAAATCTAAATAGTTGTTTCTTATTATTAGTACAGGGCTACTTCAGTCACCAGTTTCTGTTTATTTTTATTTTCTCTATTGGTTTTTTTCCTAATGAAATCAATTAAGAACAGGAGCAACAATATCAATGGATCTTCAACAACAAAAGTAATAGCATCCTCAAAGACACCAGCAACACTAAAGATACCAGAGACACTAGCAGCAACAAAGACACCAGCAACAAATGGTTATAGAAGACAGATTCAGATGAAGTTTCAGACCGATTTAGCCCGATTCCGTCCCAAGAAAGCCGATTTTGGTTTTCTCTGTTACTTGTATCACTTTATCTTTGAGGAAATCTGTGACTACTGGTGGGATCTATGGATACTATTATACCACTGTCATTTATGTTACTATAGTTATGAAAAAAAACCTGAGAAATGGTTGGATCTTTGTATCCTGTCAACACTACTATATGTAGATATGCTAAGAGGTTTGGATGAGTTAATCTTCATCCAACCCAGGCCATTTAAACTTATCACGTTACTTAGGAATCGGGTTGGAATGGTTAGAAATTTTCTTCAGATTTTGAATTGTATCCATGTTGTTAGGTTTTTTTTTTTTTTTTTCGAAGAGAAAAATTTTGTATTAAAAAGAAAAAACAGCCAAAGGCAAATACAAAAGCAGTGTCAAAAGTAACACTGAATCCACAAAGCATACTAGTTCTGCAAGACTAGTTATGCAATACAACTTCCCAATTATGGATTATCTGGCTGCTATCTACATACTTAAAAGTATTCGTATCACAGCTCCAAAGGACCAAAGATTGTTTAACATGAACAATGACTTCTTCCACATCCTTAGGTCTTCCGCCAAAAACTCTATGATTCCGTTCATTCCATACGTTCCATATAATAGCAAAATGCATCATATTCCAGATGTGTTTACACTTCCCATTCAACACATTGCTATCCCAGGCTTCAAACAGGAGTAAAACAGTGCGAGGCATTGGCCAGGGAACACGCAAAGCCTTTAAGAAATAATCCCACAGTCGAAAGGTGTAGGGCAGTGCAACAATAAGTGATCGGGCGTCTCCGGTTCTTCGTTGCGAGTGGGCAAGCGAGTCTTTGTCCAAGTTAACTCTACGATGCCTAAGCATTGCTCTTGTAGGAAGCGAATCATGAAAGACAGCCCAAAGAAGAAAACTTACTTTTGGAGGGATGTAACTTTTCCATAGAAATTTGGAAAATTGACAGTCCGGAATAGGTCCAGCAAGAGTATCATAACAGAACTTGTTATTGTAATTGTGATTAAAAACTACCTCATCATCTCCTTCCACAAGAGTAGGTACAATACCAAGATCTCGACGCATCAAGTCCCATTCCAACTGTCATTGGCGTTTAGCTGATGCTTAAAGTTTCCATGCCAATGTCCGCTTCTAATCATCTGTGCAATTGAAGCATTCTTCTGAGAACAAGCTTTGAATATTACCGGAAACAAATCTTTTATCACATTTTATCCATTAACGGTCCATCCAAAATCTCACCCCCTTTCCACTTCTAATTTTGAAAGAAATCATCTTTGTAAATTTGGAACCATCCTGGTCACATTTCTCCATAAGCTCCTCCCTTGAATTGAGTTTTCATCAACCTAGGCATGATTAAAGCAAACATCTTCGAGTCTTTTCATGAACGATAGTTCTCCATAAAGCCTGTCTTTGTTTAGTATACCGCCAAATCCATTTAACCAGCAAAGTCTTGTTAGTTATGCGAAAATTCTTCACGCCTAAGCCACCTTGTTCCTTAGTCAAATTTATCTTGTCCCATTTAACCCAGGCCATTTTCTTTCGCCCTTCAACAGCACCCCATAGAAAATTTCTCATCAACTTTATCATCTTCTTCTCTACACAAACTGGCAAGTGGAAAAGAGATAAGAAATAAAATTTCTCCATGTTGTTAGGTTGTCTGAAACCTTATGTCTTCTGGTAGATGAATGATGTCTGGTTGATCATGTTAAACCTGTTAACAATACCCAAGTCAATTATGTAGCCTGCTATGTAACTCGTCCGACTTTTAATCGGTTAATTATGAATGTAAAAGTTTGAGGTTTTGCCTCTTTTCGGAATTGCGGGATAAATTAGTAATAATCTTTACATCTGGTATTTGTAAGATAAAAATGTCTGGGTTAGTGAAATTTTTAGGGTTCTTCTGGTGGGAATTGCGGGATACTCTGGTGGTTCGCTGTGACAGTTAGGTTTCACAGGGGTACATATTTTAAAGGCAGATTAGAGCAATAACCAAAAAGAGTGTTGCAGAAAAATCTCTAAGATTTACCTTCTCCAAAGAAACGGTGATGCGAATACACTCCACAAGGACCACAACTAACATTTTGTTTGTTTTTTCCACTCCACTCCACTCCACAACTTGTCTGAACTTGATTCGTCTGATATCTTCTTATTATAAAATAACTTTTTTAATTCAATCAGATTTTTACCCTAAGAATCAGGTACAAAATGGTACCTAACTCAAATACTTCCGAGTCAGATGTATGAGCCGAATCAGATTTCGAGTCAGACATCAGAATAATGAAGAAAAAAATAAACAATCTGACATCTGAGTTGGACCAAATCAAACACCGAATCAAATTCATATCAACAGCCAGATCCAAATAAACAAGGTGTAAGTGGTTCTCAAAGTGATTGTTAAAGCTAAGCACAATGGTATACGGTTTCGCTTCGCTATAGATTAATTGTAGCGAAATCCAACCATTATGGTCTTCTATGTCGCTTAAATGCATTGAGATTCCTTAACTATACTTTAAAATTAATCAGATTTGACGCACCTTTAGCTAAGCGAAATCACATTTAAACTGAGTTTCCATTAAAAAACAACTATTTTATTTTACGGATACTTAGATTCGGTGTAATATTAAATGGATACTGGGTATCCGATTCTGGAGTATCTATTTTACACCATTTGCACCACAGCTGTGTTTCCATATGGATAAGCTAAGATATGGCCTTCGTACATAATGAGATTGTCTTCATACACATTTCACTTAGTTTTAATTAAGCAATAGCTAAGAGAAATGTACACCCATTGTTTTTGGCCTAATGATTTCTTAGGGATTTTGCTGAACCTTTCTTTTCCTGCTTCTTGGAACAAAAAGAAAAACTATTTTCTTATAAATCTCTGCATGTTAGAACTAATAAGTAATTTAGGAATTTTTGTACTCTAGTGTTTGTTTTGGAATGTTGACCCATGCCATCATCACTACTTTAGTGATAAGCATTTTGGCAAGTGATGAGATCAACTCCTGTGATTACTTACTGATTCCCACCTTGGGATTGAATCCCAAAAAACTCTGCAAATTGAGGTGTCAAATAGAATCTCTTCTCCCTTTTTCTTTTCTTTTATCTAATAAATATTCCTTGTAATTCATTTTTCTTTTAGTATTTCTGTAAAATAAAACTCTATGAGAATCTCGTATCAGTATTCAAGAGCGGCAGGATTTGGTTTTGGTACAACTACAAAGTTATCTGGTGTTGATTGATACTTGTGATCTGAATTCAAAATTTTATAACTTATACATGATGGGGAAGGATCGGCTCACAGCCCCTCCTAGTATGACAGAGTCATCACAAAGTCATATAACCGTTGGATTTCTCCATTACGAATGGCTGGGATTTAAACGTTAAAAATGTGGAATTATCAACTTTATCATGACCCGTTCTACATGTTGACTCTTTTTTACTTTGCCTGATCTCATTCCCGTGGTCTTCTTCCACTTTTTAACGACAGAAGATACCAAAACCCAAAAGAAATTAATTTAAATTAATCATTTTGAATTCAAGATCTTTGGTTTTTGGTTTCCTTTCTAGGTTTCATTCTAGGGATTGTCATTGCAGGTTTTTGTGATTTGAGAGTTAATGTTTCAGATAAACAATTTGGTTCATAATCATCAACACTTCAGAAGAAATCCAGCGTTTGGGTGTTCGTAATTTTACGGGTATGCATGACAAAGTTTATATCTTAATTTTCGTCCAATTCGATCTAATCATTACCGGAAACAACATCTTCAATAATTAATTACACCAAAATCTAGCTTCATCAGGTATATATATTCTCTTAATCCAACGAAAATTATATCACTAACATAGCTCCAAACCTGCTTCGCACATTTGATTAGAACTCAGCAAAGAAGAAGGCGAATCCAGAGAGAGGGAAAGTCGAGCAAATGATTTAGTAGAAGAGAGAAGATAACTAAACTGAAAAGCAAAGAATAATTCACATTGAAAACGGGTCGTGGATAAAGTTGATAAATCCACATTTTTTATGTTTAAATCTCAGCCATTCGTAGGGGAGAAATCCAACGGCCGTGTGACTTTGTATTGCATACTTATACTAATACAACTCATTAGGCATTAATCCTTATAGTTAAAGGCTAGGTTTCAAATTCAAATTTCAATTTAAGAATTTGTTAAAACCGTGTGAGAACATAGGGCTGCACAAGAACCGGTTTGTAGTCCCTGTACCGGACTGGAACCGAAAGAACTGAACCGGAATCGGAGTAAACGGTACAGAGACCGGGACTCAAACTTAAGAACCGTAATTGCCAATATAGGCACCGGTTCTGGGGAAGTACCTGCTTGTACCGGCCTTAAAATCCGGTAGTAGTTCTATGACAATGTGTCCTTTCCTGGTTCAGTTGTGCACCTCCTTGTTTAGTTAGGCAAACCTAGTTCCAACACAAAATTAGACCTACATTGCTAACAGCTAAGGCTACTACTATTCTATTTGACCGACCTGTCAACCTACCATCCATAAATTGAAGGACCTGATTCGAATGTCTAGATTAATTAATGCTGCTTGCACGCGTGGAATAATAATTCACAAAGCACTGGGTCAGTCCATCACTTGACTAGTCAAGATCAAGTGACTGCTCAAGAACATGTAATTAATTCTAGTCAAGCACTGTTTAAATTTAAACAAGAAAATGAAATTTCTTTTTGACATAATGCAGATTAATTAGCTTTAAGCAAAGGGGTGGCATCATACAGTATATTATATATACACACAGCGGCCATATGGCTCATGAAAGACAAAAATGGTTAGTTTTTTTTTTTCTTTAAATTTTGACAGAATTAGTACATCAATAATAATGGAATAACAAAAGAATAAAAAATAACAATAGTACAATAAGAACAAACAAAATATTAGTATAATATAAATCATGAGAGACCCATGGAATCAAAATATTTATTTATGGATATATGGCCAACATATTATAAATAATCAATCTAAGGTTCTTTTTTATTATTCTAGCAGACAGTAAGGAGAGGAGAATAATTGAAGTAGCAATGGACAAAAGACAAAACTCCCCCCACCCAACAAAAAAAATAAAGCCTATAAAAAATCCAAGCATCTCAAAATTACTGCTGCCATGGTTTTGTATTCTGATTTTGAAGTTGATGATGGTGATCAAAGTGATGAGGAGAAGCAGCAGAATTGCATTGTTGCTGTTGTAGTAGATGATGATCAAAATTCTTATTACCATCCCCAATATTCATATTCATATTCATATTCATATTAAGAATATCAGTATGAGAAAATGCTCTTAAACCCAAGAAATCTCTAGTCATTCCATCATTTTGTTTTGGAGTTTTTGTTGTTGTTGTTGATGGTGCTCTTGATTCATTAGATGATCTCCTCCTAGTACTATCAAAATCTTGTTGATGTTGATGATGACCAAAAGATGATGATGATATATCAAACCCCCCACTTGCTGAAGACAGAGAATTCATCATATCTTGAAGCTGTTGCTGCTGCTGCTGCTGCTGAGTTTGTGCAGAAATGTGGTGGTCCATGAAGTTACCAGAAGTCATTGCAGCTTTAGTACTATTATTGTGATCATCATCAAAAGAGGTCAAGCCATGATCAGGAATAAAACTGTTATTATTATTATTATTATTATTATTATTATTATCACTGCTACCATTTTCTATGTCTTCTTCTTCATGTGAAGACAAACCTAAACCAAAACCAGTTTCAGTTGTAGTAACAGAAGTAGTACTAGTAGGGTTACCATTACCATTGGAAGAGGACATGTGACTATGGTGGGGTTGTAGTACTCTATTATTCATCAATGAAGCTGTTGCTGCAGAGGATGAAGAAGGTTTACTAATGGTTGCACCCATTTGTGCTGCTTTTTGAAGCAATGCAGTTGCAGACATATGCGGCAATGATGCCGCCGCGGACGGCGAAGAAATTTGCTGTTGGTAATTCTTATTTTGATGCTGATCAGAATTATTTTCATGAGTTGGGGTTTGATGTTGTGAATATTGATCTTGTTCAAACCTTGTTGAATACATTGATGGTGAGGAAGTGGGAAGCTCAATTGGTTGTGGGCAGGATAACCATGTTGGCATTTCTGGTCTAATCAAGCTGAAATGTTGCTGCTGTTGGGCATGGAAGTATTGAGGTTGCAGCTGCTGATGCTGTTGAAGTGGGTTTATGATTGAAATTGTTGGTGTTCTTGCAGTTTCTTCAGCTAATGCATCACAAAATGCTCTATGAGTAATGAAACTATCCCTCCTGCAAAAAAAAAAAAAAAAAAAAAAATCCAACAGCAAAAAACCAAAACATGTTAAAAGAGCTAAAAAGACACACTACTTTGTTTCTTTTTCTCCATTGACATTAAAAGCAGACATTGGATGTAGCTCTAGTCAAAGATGGATGTTGCTGGCATTAAAGGGTTTCTTAAATGAAGTGTTATTTTCAATATAGGTCTCAGTTAGGAACACATTTAATGAGGTTTTTTTTTTTTTTTTTTGCAGAAAACTAGAGTCTCCAGACCAGACCATGAATGATGAGAGAAAACAATACTAAATTCTCTTCTTAAATGAAATGTTTTTAGTTGGTGGCAAAATTGAAGAACCCCATGAAAAAACAAACACTAAAATCTTCTCCATCTCTTGTCACTCTCGATTGACTGGTATATAAATGGTAAAACTTTCAAACATAAAAACTGATGCAGAATTGAAGAAGATGGATGTAAATGTAAATGAGGAAGCTATATGGCTATGGTGGTGCTGGACATACCTTGAGAAAAGTGTACCACAGTCACATCTATACTCTCTAGTACCACAAGTTTTAGAATGAGCTTTCCAATCAGACTGAACAGCATACTTCTTTGAACACTTCTCACATTTCCATTTCTTCTCACCATGTTTTCTGCTAAAATGTTTCTTAATCCCCGTGAGATCACCAAGTGCTCTGGATGGATCATGATGTACACAATGGACCTCAGGACATACATATACTTTCTTCTTAATCACTTCTTTGTTGTTCCTTTGCTTTAGCTTCCATGGGAGATTATGTCCTCTTCTATGTAATTGTAGATTTTGATCTCTTTGGAAACCTTTGCTGCATATCTCACAGACAAATCTATTTGTTGCCATTAATGTCTTTGGTGATAAAGCTATCACTTCTGAATCTGGGTCTGTAAAAAAATCAAACCCCATGTTAGATAACTCAACAAAATTCAAGAAAAACCAGTAAAAATCAATAAAAATCACAAATTTGATTAGTAAACAGACCTGGGTTCCCTGGTAAACTTCTCTTTCTCTTCACTGATGGAGTTTGATTACTAGTTAGAGTAGTGGTAGAGCTTTGATTGTGAGGTGATAATGAAGAAGATAGAATTCCTTCACCAGATGCTGCAGAAGTAGTTGTATTTGTCAAATTTGATGACATGTTTTCTTCAACCAGTAACTGCTGCTGCTGCTGTTGAAGTATGAGACCTTTCATCACTTGGGTTGTGCTGATGAATGATGATATTGTTTAGGGTTTGGTATAAAAGAGAAAACTACTACTCTAGTCTCTACTACTAGTCATCATAATCTCTAGATCTTGGGATCTCAATTCAAAAACAAAATAATCAGAACCCCATTTTTCCAAAAAAAGCAAAAAATTTCTACAGAGACAGACAAAACCAGAGTTTTGAGAGTACTACAACAACTTCATGAAAAGAAAAGAAAAGAAAACCCTTTTGTCTTGTTTTTTCTTGTGCTTAGCTTCAAACAAACAAAGAACACAGTAGAATAAGGAATAAAAACTAGACCAAACTCTTGCAACAATTGAAAAGAAATCTTCTTTTGTTTTCTTGTTTTAGCTAACAACCACAAACTCAGAGAGACTTATATGAAGATAGGATTCAGTAAAATTTTATCATCATCCAGCTAGCTAGCTAAGGTTAAAAAGAAAAGCTAGAGCTTTTTTATATCTAGCTTGTAGCTTCTAGTTCTAGGTAGATAGCTAGAAGAAGATCAGGGAAAGAAATTTGTTTACAGAATGAGTGGGATGAGATCCAAGTAAGAAAAAAGTGGAGAAGAAAGTGATGAGAAGAAACAAAGAAAGCAAAACAAGGTCTATAGCTAGCAGAGAGAGAGACACAGATGGAGAGAGATATCCACCACTTCTCTAGTATTATTATTATTATGTTTTATTTTTTTGAAAAAAATGAGAAAACAATACATAGCCCAGAAAAAACACAAGCTGATCTACTACTCTACAAGGACCCAAAGGGGACTTAACAGTGACGTACCACTTTCTGTCTTTTCCTTCTGGATTTTACACCCAAACACCCCAAGTAAGCCAGTTTCTTTGGTGCGCGCAGTGGCACACACAGCTGTAGTGCCGTATGAGTACATTTGCTGAGGTTTATGTTTCAAGAAAAATGATATTCTCATTTATTTATTTTTCTAATTTTTTTTCTTAAATAAACAAACTTAAAAATTGAAAGTATCATTTTTTTCCGAAATAGTTGAAACATTTTTCTTTTATTGCACGATAATATTTGGACATGCTAGTTAAATTTGAATCGGAAGCTTATCTGCTATAGGGTTAACTAATAGCTCGTTTGGATAGCACATCAGAAGTAGTTTTTAAAAAGTCAGAAATCAGTTTGGTCGTTATAGAAGTTGAAAAATTTACTTATGGTGAAGCAAAATAGTTTTGCTTCAAATTTTGACTTCTAGAGAAGCAAAACTCAAAAGCAGATTTATAACCAAACGCGAACTAGGCGAACAATTAGGTATCAAGAGGCGAAGTTTCTGTCATTTTTGTGTTTATTTGCTTCATCCCAAATAAATGGTCCATCCAAATGTGTATAGGATTTCTATGTGGTCACTCATGTGAACTAGTTATACAATTTTGTACGTGCAATGAATTGAAAGTAAAATAGTGAAAATTGGGAATACTTTTTTTCTTGCTTTTTCCTTTACTGTAATCCTTTTCTGTTACACTACCTTTTCCATTGTCTTAAAAGTAGAAATTTTTTGAAGAAAAGCAAAGACAGTAAAAAGAATGGATATCAAATTTGTAAAGATAGCAAGCTAGATAATTAAATTATGATGATGGAGGGGTTAATCAATCAATTAGACATTACCACCTTCCTGATGGGTAGAAGAGTTAAAAGGTAAAGGCACATAGTTCAGCTTTCTGCATTAAGAGACTAATAACATGATTGGTTAATTGATTGAAATCTGCAAACATGTTCAAGAAATCATGTTCTTTATTTCTCCATGTAATGATAATTAGTGATTCATTACACTCTTGTGAGCTGTGATGCTTCAACTTTAGAATTCCGAAAACTTTATAGTACTCTAAGAGCAACTGTAGTGGGCGACTAAACCCATTTATTTGGTAAAAGAACCAGACGTAACGGAACGGACCATCGACCAAATCCCAGACTAAACCCAAATTCCAGACTATATTTGGTCGGGGACCAAAGACTAAACCCAAATATAGTCGAGCGTTGATATAATGTTCGCCCAAAACCAGGCAAACTTAAAGTTTACGCACACCAGCGGAGATAAAGTTTACGCGAGGGATAAAGTTTACATTTTTTTTTTTCCTTTGTTGGGGTTGATAAAGTTTACACCCCATTTTTTTTTTTTTTTTTTTTAGTCGGGCGGGGATAAAGTTTACGCCCCACACTGAGAGCGAACTTATATGTTCCGCCCCACCAAATTTAGTCTTCTACCGCTGTGTCACGGCACGGACTAAACCCAAATTTTGGTCTTTTTTTTTTCCCTCTTTGGTCTTTGGTGATACTCGCACCACTGCAGTTGCTCTAATAGCTGCTTCCATGGATTTACAGTTTTACGCTATTCCAAGGGTAAATAATAAAACTAAGTCCTATGAGCTAGATTTGGCTGCTAGATTAGCCAAAAAGTGTTGCAGTTCAAAAAAAAAAAGTGTTGTCTAGTTAAAGTAGTGGCGAGATAGTTGCGTTGAACGGTTCAGCGCAACCAAAATCACCTTATCGCCGAACGGTTCAGCGCATTTATATTTTTTTTTTTGATTTGACGGCTGAGACTGGTCACGCTGACGTGGAGAAAGGTTTCAGGGCAGCCAAAGGCGCCTGATCGACTGACAAAATTCACCATTCAGCGGAACCTAAATCTACTTTTCCCTGAATGATTAAGCGCATCTAGTATGCTAGACTAGAACTACCATAGGACTTGGGAGATTATCCTAACTAACGTGGACTGCTAATCTAGCTGCTAGATTAGCACACCGTGGGACTAAGCCTAAGGTAAATCATTTTACCAGGATAATGTTGCACAAGAAAATGTGCAAATGCATATCAGAAAATTGTTTTGCTTTATATAGATCTGTCGTCTAGCATCCCACTGTGATATTTGGCAACTCCCTTTGGCGATCATGGTGCTTTTAACCCCTATAACCTTTCTTGACAAAGTCATGTTAAGAGCATGCTTCATTAGGCAAAGTCAGCCAACCTACGGAAACATACTAGCTTAATTTAATGGAGGCATGTATTGATTTTATTATTTTGAGAAGCCTTTTGAGGCATGTATGGAACTGAAAAGTTTGTGCTCTGCAACAATCATGGGACCTGTCCGTGGTGCAGCTGATAATCTTGCTAATTCAGCTGCAAATGACTTTGAATGGAGCATGGGCATGGAATGAAACCCACCTGAGAGCCTTTTTGAAGTTTTCTTGAAAGATACAAGAGGGAGTGCCATCTTTACTATAGGGCTCTCATGTTTTAGTTAAGGAGTCCTTGTTATAATACATGGACCCTAAAAGACACGTTGATGCAATAAGAATCTGTCTTAAATCCTTTGCGAAATTATTGATCTCATGACCTTATTTTATCAATCATTTAAGAAAATTTTCAATTGCGTTCTTATTTGGTTATGTGACTTTCTTACACTTTTGAAGACTTATCTCAACTTTAATCCAGTTAAAAAAAAAGTTCAAAATGAGATGAATTGCACATCAAAAAAGTTGATTCTCGTGGCTGTCAATCAATTAAAAAAAAAATTGTGACCTCACCATGGGAGTGATAATAAGGAGAATAATTTTTCACTAGAGTAGTACAATTACTGGATATTAACATTATATATCGAGAATTCTAACTCAGCTAGCAACACTGTTAATGGAGTCTCAATGTATCATATTACTTGGAGGTGTACTGAAATCCATATATACATAAAAATAAAAAAAAAACTGTGATCCACCCTCGAGTTTAATAAAAACTGTTTCTATGAGCCCTTGACATAATGAACTTTTTTTTTTTTTTTGTTGCATAGTTTCTAAAACTTTACTAAGCAAGCAAGCAAGCATAATGTAACAAAATTAAAATTGTGAAAAGGAAAAGGTTATTTAGGTTGAATTCCACTGGTCGCCAAGTCCAGTATGTGCTTGATAGTATTATATTAATAAATGAATTTAGTAGTGGGGCTGCATGAGTTTGGCCGTGATGACTTGACTCTTCTTGGTTTAGTGGAATGCCAGGGATTAAACAGCTTTAGAAAAACTGAAGAATTTCAACGTACAGTGAAGTAGACAACACATATAGTGATATGAAATCAACACCCCCCCTGAGTATTTTAGACATCTGAACGTACAGTTGCTTTTCTATCAGAGTTCCAAACTCGTCGACATCTGAATATTTTCTTGGTTTGGGTCTTAATTAATCATTTCATTTTCTGTTTCTTATCCTTTGATAATCACACCGAAAATCTAAAACTGGATCTGTATGAGTCGAGTTTAGGTATATATATATAGAAGAGAAGGTTTAGAAGAATAGAATTCTATTGATTTGGATGTGTTGTGTACGTACAATAGAGGTAGATATTTATACAGACTCAAAGACTTGCAACACAAGTATTACATAACCTAAGTTACAAGACATTCTATATATAACAAAAGTCTAGAATATTCTATGTCCTAACACCCTCCCGCAAGTTGACGGGTCATCTTGAATCGTACGTGTTAGCTTGAATCTTAAAGAAGTAACGATCTTGAGAAAGAGGTTTAGTGAATATATCTGCCACTTGATCCTTTGAAGAAATGAATCGAACAACCGATTGTTTGGAAGCAACACGATCTCGAACAAAATGATAATCTATCTCGATGTGTTTCGTTCGAGCATGAAATATAGGATTAACAGTCAGATAAGTGGCTCCAAGATTATAACACCATGAAACAGGAGGAGATTTGATGGACACTTGCAATTCTAAAAGGAGAGATCAAATCCAAATAATTTCAGCAGTAGCAATTGCAAGTCCAGGATATTCAGCTTCAGTACTGGAATGAGACACTGTTTTCTGCTTACGAGCACTCCAAGAATTAATGTTACCATCCAAGAAGATACAATAGCCACTGGTAGAGCGACAATCATCTAACGAGCCAACCCAATCATAATCCGTATAAGCAGTGAATGCCAATTGAGTATTGGTTGCTGGTTTAAGAAGAATTCCAAACATAGAAGTGTGTTTTAGATAACGTAATATACGTTTAACTAAACTCCAGTGATATTCAGTTGGATTATGCATAAACTGACAGACCTTGTTGACAACATAAGCTAAATCAGGAGGAGTAAACGTTAGATATTGTAAAGCACCAACGATACTCCTATATTCTGTATCATCAGTGAGTAAAGTGCTACGATCATATGACATATCTCCAGTTGTACTGAGTGGAGTTTGAATTGGTTTTACACCATCCATTTTCGCTCGAACAAGAAGATCATAAACATATTTTCTTTGAGTAAGAAATAACCCTGAATAAGTAAGTGTTGCTTCAATTCATATAAAATAAGATAGAGAGCCAAGACCTTTAATTGCAAACTCATTCTGTAAAGAAGTACGTGTAGCTTCAAGTCCTGCTTGACTAGAACCAGTGAGAATAATATCGTCAACGTTTCATCGCGACGAACAAACAGAGAAGTATCACATTCAGATGTAACAAATCCATTATGCAATAAGAAAGTACCGAGTTTATGGTACCATGCACGTCGGGCTTATTTCAAGCCATAGGGAGAGCGATGTAATTTGCATACATATGTTGGAAAATTAGGATAAGTGTATCCTGGTGGTTGTTTCATGTAAACTTCCTCTTCAAGATTGCCATGTAGAAAAACATTTTGAATATCAAACTGATTGATAAACCAATTATTAGAAAGTGCTAGTGTAAGAATAATATGTATAGTGCAAGGTTTTACAACCGTACTATAAGTTTCACCATAATCAACACCTTCTTGTTGATTGTATCCTTTAGCTACTAAACGAGCTTTATGATGCTCAATAGTACCATCAACTTTACATTTGATACGAAAAACCCATTTGCACCCAATAAGATTCATGGAAGGATGATAAGGTACCAAAGTCCACGTACCATTTTGCAGTAATGCATTGTATTCAGTATTTGATGCCTTACACCACTTTGGATCTGTTTGAGCTTGTGAAAAACAAGTTGGTTCAAAATCATCCACAAGTGCATATTTAGAATTCGGTTTGTAAATCCCATCCTTAGCTCTAGTGATCATGGGATGACCAGCAGAAACTGAAGTCGTAGATGAATCAGTTGCGTCTACTTGTACATATGAACTGTTATTAGAAGAAACGGTAACATCTTGCGTAAAACAAGATGATGCAGTATCCATTGAAATTCCAACATGAGGTGTGTCAGCTTGAGAACATAATAAGGGTTGTTCATGAGTTACTTGTGAAGCACTAATTGGTGTAGTTTCTTGTAGATCAGTAGACGAAGGTGGTGGCATAATATTACCAGAAGAACATATAGAGATGGGAAGAATATTTAGTGGAGGATATATTGCTTGATCATTGGATGACAGAGATGGTGTCAACGACGCAGCAAAAGGGAAAACAGTCTCATTGAACACAATATGGCGACTGACATAGATACGACCCGTAAGGATATGAAGATACTTATAGCCTTTATATGAGGGGTTTTATCCTATGAAGACACAAGGAGAAGATAATGGTTCCATTTTATGAGATCCATATGGGCGACGGTGAGGGTAACACAATAACCTAAAAAAATGCAAAGAACTATAGTCTGGTGATGTACCAAACAGAGCCTCATACGAAGATGTTTTTCAAGAGCAGAAGATAGAACACGATTTAGTAAGTAACATGTCGTAAAAAATTCATCATACCAGTAAGACATAGGAACAGAAGCCATAAATAATAAAGTAAGACCGTTTCACGAATATGTTTATGTCGTCATTCAATATAGGTTATATATATTCTTTTAAGATCAATTACGGGTTATTAATTGTGAATTATTGACCTGATCAAGTACGAGAGAGTAAGCCCCTTTTCCAACCTGACGAGGCATTGATGGAGGAGCATGTGGTGCAAAATACCGCACACTCATTAAGTATGCGAAATAATCCCTTTAGTATCAAGCGAACACGAACGCGTACAACATATCTTGGATGACGCACTGGATGACATCACCAAGTCACAACTGGAATGTGAAGATTAATGCGGCATTAGAGAATCCATGCGGCAATATTAGAGTCAAAGCGAAGTTGACGCACTCCAGATCCGAAAATAAGGGTTTTATTAGATGTCCTCCAGTATGTAAACTCCTATAGAAGGAACCTGAAACCTTTTTGTGAGTTGAGATAAGATATTTAAGAGAGAGAAATATATTTTCTTCCCAAGTTAGGGTTTCTACTCTTATATTTTATATTTGATCTATCTTTTAATAAAATGATTTAGTGTTCTTCCCATGATGTTTTTGAATAGAGTTTATAGATTTCACCAAGGGTGTGGTTGTAGGATTTCCTGCAACTACATTTTGGCGCTAGAATACAGCTTGGATGATATACCCTGTTGGTGAAATCATTTCAAAATAAGCTTAAAAACATCCACCGTTTTTCATCGTCTTATTATTAATCTTTGAGAGTTTTAGAAATCTAGATCTATAAAGTGAAACCAAAAGTTTTTCGCTCAAAAAAGTAAATTTAATTAGTAACATTTTCGGTTCTTTCAAGAGTACTTTTCCTTTGTCAAGATAAAATATTGTTTAAGGAACAAAGGATGGTAAGGCAAACATCTACAACAGAACAAGTGATAGCAACAAGGATGAGTAGAAGAATCTCAGGGAGAAGAAGAGGTGAAATCGCTGAATTGTCAAGGATGGAAGAAATGAATAATTGAGGCAAACAAGTCCAATCTCAAATCCAACGCGAACACGAGGAGAATAACACCCGCAACTATGACGAGGTAAGTGTTCATACTACAGATACAGATACGGTAGAGGAAAACGATCAAATAATTGGGGAGGAATGACTAGTAGGAGAAAACGAAGAGAACATGACAATAGAGGAGATCCGACAAAGATTGGTCGCAGAAAGGAGAAGACAAGAAGAAGCACGCGCGAACTTAACTCGACAGAACGATGAGCTAAGAGAAGAGAATAACAGATTGCAAGAGCAGAGGTTACGAACCACATCAAGGACAACACGTGCAGGCTCAAGGTAAAGGACAAGTAGGAGCACGTCAAGGTGTAGCCGATCTAGCCGCATGGATACTAGAAAAATGCAGCTTTTAAATAACAACATCGTTGAGAATTTTCAGGTAGGCAAAAATATACAGGAGGAGCGCGGTCGTAATCGCACAGAACAACAACCAGTCGATGATCGATACATACAACAAGGCAAATATTATCGCATGCAAGAAAATCACAGAGGTAACCAACAAAAGCAACGAGGCGAACGTAACCGCACATATTATATGATCAGGGAGACGAAACTGATGAAGAACAGGGAAGGATAATATTACAAGGTAGATAAATGTTACGAAATCAACGCAACCACGCAGATGAATATAAAAGACACAATGACGCACAGATTAATGGAAAAAATGAAAGGAATGAAAGGGACAGACGAAGGAGAAGAAGAGAAGAGGCGGAAGAACGAGAACTACAAGAGGAAATGCGTCAAAATAGACATGACAACAGAGTAAGGCAAGCAAGTTTGAAAAGACCTATGCAACAAGATGCGGATCAAACCATGAATGAAGACAACACAGAGCGATAGAGGAAGGCGACAATTAGATGAGGCAATAGAAGAAGCAGGAAAAACATCATTCGCAAGGCAGATATAACTGCAAGGAGTACCAACTAAATGCAATTTACCTGCATTTACTAATATTTTTGATGGAACCACATGTGCAGTGCCGAATATCAAGGCGTACAACAGATCTCTGTTGCAATGGGAAGATAATGATGCAGTCTTATGAAAATATTTTCCCGCCAGTTTAACAGGGGAAGGTTTACAATAGTTTGATTGATTTCCAATGGGCAGCAGAGATGGCGACCTCATCCCTTCAACGTACAAGCTTTCACTACACTAAATTCTGGGATTAGACAGAACCAGGCCGTTACAAAAACGGGTTGTAACGGCCCTCGCCTGTTGTAAAAGTGGGTGTTACATTTTTTTTGTAACGGCTTTGTGGTCAGTTATGAATTTTTTTTATAACGGCCCTCGTAATGTGCTTGAGCCATTACGAATTTGCCATGTGGTAACAGCTCGTGGCCTTTACGATTTTTTTTTGCAATGGTGGCTGTTGTAACTCAGCCAGATTCGAACTTTTTGTAACAACAAAAAAATTACTGCCGGTCATTCATTCAATTCATCTCAGGTTCATATAACAAAGAAACTGAAATTTCTCTAAGTATCAAATTTCTCTAAGTACCAAATTTCTCTAAGTACCAAATTTCTCAAAGAAACTTTCTAAAGGAATGCATACAAATACAAACTTACCTTGCCTACAAAACTTGAATACATGGAACTTACAAAGCGTGAAGCTCCTTTGTTCTACATCATTCAAATAACAACAACTAGTTCGTTATATCCTTTGCAAAGCTTGCTTTGTTGAAAGCTTGGGCATCAGAAAACTCATGTAGGCAATCCTGCAAAATATAACAGGCAGGATTATTATGACAAGTCCTAAAGAAAGTCAAAGATAGACAATTGCAACACGATATTCCCAGTGAAGTACTTACCCGATAATCTAGTTCACTTTCTGTCGGAATTCCAAAATATCCTTCATACACCCGTTCATCATCCACACTCAACAATAGCATCTTCAATCAATTCACATAAACATTCATATCAATACTCATTCAATACTTATCAAAAAGGAAAACAAGTTCTTGAAGTACCAAAAAAATTCTAAGGGAATATGTAGAAACTTTCTAAGTTCAGTTCATTCTCACTTATATCAAGTTCATTCCTATGTCCTAAGGGAATACAAGTTCTTTGTAGTACAAAGATCATGAACACTTGGTTCTGCAGAAAACCTACCTGGTATGTGTGGCAGAACAGTTAGTTCTCCAGCTGGCATCTTTGATGAATCCTTCACATCTCTGCAGCAAATCTTCACCCAGTTCTGCACCTGGCACAGTTTCCATATCCGAGATGATCTTTAATAAACCGGTAACACATGTTAGTAACATAGAATCATTGAACTTGATGACTTTTCTAGACGCCATATGCCCATAATTATCATAGATCTTCTTATACAAAGTTTCATACTCTTCTGGAATCTTTAAGTAGTCCACAAATTCAAATTCTTCCACTCTCCCTTGAGCGTAAGTGCTTGTAGACCCTGCAAGGGAAGGAGTCACATCTACAGAAGTCAAAGCTAATAATAATATGGAATTAGGAGCTTGGCATTTAGAAGAGTATATGTTCATTGTAGCGTCCACAGGTTCCTCAACAAGCTCACCCACTTCAAGCGATTCAACTCCAGTAGTGTGCGCTTCCGAACAAGACAAAAAACTCTCTATGTGTACATCATTGACATGCAAGTCATTCACTGTGGTGTGGAGAACGTCAGTCTCATTCTCTCTTGCCCCGGATTCCTGGGACGGGAGGATAGGGTGGCAGGCATCGTAGGTTCTGACAAAGGAAGATTTTCAGGTTCAGCATTACAAATTCCTTTTCCATTGGGAGGGTGTGATTCTTTCCTACTCATCTTTCTCTTTTTGGACAGATAGACATGAGCCTATAATTTGTGGAAATACAATCAGATGTCTAAAAACTAGGAAGGGTATAAACACACAAAAAAAAGGCGAGAAAATGCGAGAGAAAGGAGAAATGATTACACATTATCTATAGTGTGTAAAGGACTAGAGAGATATCAGACAAAAATTCCCAAGGAAGATATCTGAAGTATATGTTACCAGATCCTCCAAATGGCGAGAATCATTTCTCTCTGGAGACAACTCCCAATCTTCATCACTCTCTCCATCCAAATTGCTATCTGTAGACAAGTTCAAATCTTCATCTCTATCTCCATCCCTGACCATATTCTCCAGTATCCTATTTAAAGTTTCTTGACGTATTTCAATTGGTGTCATCAGGCTCTGTTCATCTTCATCCAAAGGATCGATGAGCGATCCAGTGAAGTCGTAAATGGAACAAACAAACTTTAAAATCAAACAACGATCATTATACTCGCACAAAGTTACCACTATGCTTAGAAATAAGGTATCTGCGGAAATATCTCATCTTTCAACACACAAAGAATTATGCAAGCCAAAAATTACCAGTACAAAGTCAACACTTAGAAAACCTGCTTAGTTTTATGTTTACAGTAAACATGTTGACTGCATCTGCTATGCTCCTACCACTAGCACCTAGTAATTCGGGTCCGGCATTCCAAAACTGCCATGTAACTATTGTTAAGGTTTCTTGATTATTCCTAATCGAAACATGGAGGAAGGTTTAGCGGAAGAGAATAGTGAATGGATCATTGTGATACATGTAAATATAATAAAAATCCATGAGGATATCTTTGTTACAACTAACAACAATCCATGAGGATAACTCTGGAACTACTAACGCATATCGTGTGACTATAAAACCTTGAGTGAATGCGAACACCAAGTTGTCTAATGTGTACAAGTACACATAATTAAAAACATATGTGCTGTCAACAATTGTCATCACGAATTGTGATCCCACGAAATTCTCAACAAGAAAATTCTTACCAACAAGACAACTAATCCAGCACCTGACTAGACAAAATTGAACCATGACAGAACTCTAGCATTCTTAATCTATGTATAGTCATTGAATCAAGTGTCAAACATTGCAAACCGAATTTATCAAAAAGTAGTAGGAGTTGGGTAAGTAACATGTGAACTTGTTGAAACTCAAATAATCATATTCCTAAAATTTGTTGCATCAAAAAAGAGAACCATGTGCATTGTCTCTCTCACATCATTAGCTAGCATCAAAACTTCAGTCTCTAAGTAAGCAACTTCAGTCAATGATGTAACATTTACTTACATCTTGTTTTAGAGAGGTCATGCCCTCGTTCATGATCTTTTCATCCAACTTCCTAGTATTCCATCTTGCAAAACGAGGTTTGTATTTGCCTAGTTCGCCTTCATTTTTGATGATGGAGTGTGTAACTTCAGCAAACCAAAACTGAGAAAACAATAATATAACCAAAGTCACTTGTGAGTCATTATTTGGTTTCCCCTCATAAACATTCAGCACAACAGATATTCAAAATCACTTATCAATATGTATACGACACAACCCTTAACTAAATTGTAGGGTTTATTGTCTTCTTTTAAAGATTACAGCAGCAGTCTGGTGAGCAACAACATTAAATCTGTTGTTAGATAGAAAGCATGGATCAACATTAAATTTGGTTTCCCCTCGTAGATAGAAAGCATGGATCAAATACATTGTTAGTAGTCTGGTGAGCAACAACCAGTGTAGTTAAAATCGCTCTCCAAGGCCGAGTACTCTCCGAATAATCGCTACAAGCCATATGACCGAGGCGATTTCCGATTCCAAGTTATTTCTGATTTTTAGAAATTAAGTCGGCCGATATGCCGATTTGTACCGATTTTTCAGCAAAACGAGTTGGCGATTTTTCCGAGTTGGCCTTTCATGCACTAAAATTATAAAACGAAAAATTTGTAACCCCTCGAATGAGAGTTATTAAATGGAAAAACCTCTAAAAACGTTATAAATAGGTTCAATAATAAAATATTACACTTGATTATATGACTCATGAACAACAATACATAAGTCTCTAATAAAAAGGTTCCGAGTATTAGGCCGAGTTTTAGCGATTTCCAAGTCCGAAGTTATTGCTCCTCGCTCCAAGCTCCCCAACAGAGTAGGACCGAGGAACGATTTCGATTACTTTGGCAACAACATTAAATCTTAAAGGGGTTAATGCATATATACATACCCTAGCAGCAGAGTATATCAAGATGGTACTCTTACTTGCACAGGATACATAAAATGAACTATATAAGAACTTTCTGGCTTTCTAAAAGCTTTTAAAACTTCTACTTTCATGTAGAGATAACAGAGATAAAGTTGAGTACCTTCCCCCAATCACCTAGAGAAGGTCTAGCACTAGCATTCCAAGATCAATCCTCCCTTCAATCATATGTGAACCCTAAAGAGATAGTCCCTGTACTAGCTTTCAAAAAGTTCATATAATCAGCACCGTAGAAAAAGAATTCACCACGTTCTACAACTTTACAAGTATTTGAGGCTCAAATATTCAAAATCGATAACAAGTCAGAAATTACCTTTGTTATAATTTCTTTCCTTACTAACCCATGTCTTAAAACTGCAATAAATTGTTGTGCAGGCGTTTCTACCCCTGATTTGTGTTCCTAACAACCTCAAATCTGACTTAAAAACATTAAAAATCCACAATACATCATACAATTCTAACTTAACTACTAAAAATTGAAAACCATATAAACTCATTTCAACTAAAAAAAATTGAAAAAAAAATCCATAAATCCAATAAAGAAATATTCAGAATCCAAAAGATAAGATAAAAGAAAAGTGAAAGGATGGGAAGTAGACACATTTATTGTTTCAACACCAATAATACTCCATGGTAGAACTTATGAGGCATACCCTTAAGAATAGCAAGGATTATTTTGAATCAGTTTTCTTCTAGATCTAGTGATATTGATAGGGTTTTCTGAATTGATTCATAGAAACATATGAAAAAACGAATCTAGGGTTTTCAGTTGAGAAACAAATCATATAGAGGATAAAGTTAGAGAATGAAAATCAAAACGAGTATCTATTGGGAAAATCAATAAAAGATCTGTGAAATTGAAACTGAGACCAAAATCGAAACCAAAACTGATAATGAATCTAAGTATCTTGGGTGAAAAAAAACAAAGGAAGAGAGGCGGAGGAGAAAACAAAAAGAGAAAAAGAAAATGAGTAATGAAAAATCGATTCATGGATGGAGGATATAAACCTTATGCAGGAGAGGAAATATCCTTTGGTATTACTCTTCTTGGGTGGAAAAATAATAGCAAGCATGTGAATGGCACACGCACAAATGCAAGTGTTACGACCCAAGTGTGACCAAGCGTGTGAGTGGCATGCCTATAAAAAATTTCGTAACGACTTTGTCTTGTTACGAATTTTTTAAAATTTAGTAACGGCTTCAACCTGTTACGAAATTTTTGTAACGGCCATTTGTAACGGGAAATTTGTAATGGCTCCAAAGCCGTTACGAATTCCTGTTACTAATACGGGAATTTGGTGTAGTGTTTATGGTTTCAATGGATCAGCCAATAATCCGAAAGGAGAAATAACAATGCGGATCCCTCTCAAGAACATAACCACAGAAGTATTATTCTGCATGGTTGATGTGGAGTCTCCATATAATGCCTTGATAGGCAGACCATGGATACAAAGCATTCTAGGAGTGGCTTCAACCTTTCACCAATGCATCACATTTTCCTTACCTCAAGGCATTGGAGTAATAAGAGGGGACACCAATGAGGCAAGAACCGATAATGAAATTGATGTTGACAAAAGTGAAGAACGCGCAAATAAGATAAGGAATTAGAAAAAAGAGATACAAGAAGGTGTTGATAGTGGTTTTTAGCTTAGGGGTAAAATCGTAAAACCCTAGTCAGACAATGACGTCACAGAACTTGAGTAATAATGTCCAAACCAAGCACATTTATTGAACCCCTTAATTTGTCTGCGAGAAAATTACCAGGGTACCTTTTTTAATGCTAATTAGGGTTTCGACAGGCCAAAACCCTAATTCTCACACCGCATGTGCCAATGGCTAACCATGCCAGCCACACCTATCGCGCCAAGGCATGCCAACCATGCTAGCCGCACCCCTTTGCCAATGGAAAACCATGCCAGCCAAACCTACCGCGCAAAGGCATGCCAACCATGCTAGCCGCACCCCAGTGCCAATGTCAAACCATGCCAGCCACACCTACCGCGCCATTCCAAACGCACCTTTCCATGGCCCCATGCCAACCTAGCCGCGCCACCTTGCTGGCCATCCCTACGCGGCTACCAAAACGAAGGCGTGCGACAATCAACGGTCGCCCTTCAATCCCAAGAGCAAATCCTAACCGTCCGAGGTTACCAAACGACCTTTGGCCCAAAACCCTAGCTTGGTCATGAACTTAGCTTGGTCTCGCCAAACCCTTGGCCCCACATGCCAAGCCAAACCAAACCTAGCCAAGCTAGCCACGCCATGCGCCCATGGCAAACCCTTGGCCCCACATGCCAAGCCAAATCGCACCTATCCATGCTAGCCGCACCATGTGCCAACGGCTTACCAAACCCTTGGCCCCACATGACAAGCCAAGCCACACCTTGCCTTGGCACCTAGCCATGCTAGCCACACCATGTGCCAACGTCTTGCCAAACCCTTGTTGTCCCAACACCTTTCCTTGGCACCTAGCCATGCTAGCCGCACCATGTGCCAACACCACACACTTGGCCCCATATGCCAAGCCAAACCTCACCTAGCCATGATAGCCGCACCATGTGACAACGGCTTGCCAAACACTTGGCCCCATATGCCAAGCCAAACCTCACCTAGCCATGCTAGCCGCACCATGTGACAACGGCTTGCCAAACCCTTGGCCCCACATGCCAATCCAAGCCACACCTTGCCTTGGCACCTAGCCATGCTAGCCGCACCATGTGCCAACGGCTTGCCAAACCCTTGGCCCCACATGCCAAACGCGCCTAGTCGCACCACCATGATGGCCTTCCCTACGGGCTACCAAAACGAAGGCGTGCGACAATCGACGGTCCCCCTTTAATCCCAAGAGCGAATTCTGGCCTTCCAAGGTTACCAGACGACGCATGGTAACCTTTAGCCCGAAAACCTAAGTTTGGCCACGCCAAACCACGCCATGCCAATGGCATGCCAACATAGCCGCGCCTCCATGCCACGCTAATGGCATGCCAACCTAGCCGCGCCACCATGCCATGCCAATGGCATGCCAACCTAGCCGCGCCACCACGTTGGCCTTCCCTATGTGGCCAGCAACGAACGAAAGCGTGCAAAGATCAACGGCTACCTTTTCGCTTGAGATACAAAATCTCGACCGTCAAAGGTCACCAAGCTACCAAGTCTCCCGAGCTCGACTTGCTGTGCAACAACCCTATGCTACATGTTTTCCACAAAAATATTCGAGACATCAACACATATCACAAACTGGGGGATCCTCTTTGGGTATTGGTTTAGCGGTTTACCGCGTGCGGCGTACACTATACCCGTCATAAGGAAGTGTCATAAGGGTGAGGCGGTTAGTAAATACAGGGAGTTAAAAGTGAAACGTTCATGGGACATCAATGTCATACGTTAATGTTTTTATGGAACATCACTTCCATGCGTTAACGATTTTATGGAACATCAAATTCCATGCATACGGTTACCACCTCCTCCCATTTACTTACCCATTTTTATATTCCTTAATGAGACCAGGGTACGTTTCACTTCGACTTGTATAAATAGGTCTTACCGATTTCCACAGAACAACAAGTTCATTCGGGAATACACAACACTCAGAAAATACTTGCTAGCTTACCATTTGTTAGCCTTCTCACTTTTCTGATACAAGTCGTAGTAACACAACTACTCTTCCAGAATCAACTATTCTGGTCTCATCACTTTCCTTGCCTCCCTCCCCAAAACCAACCCATTTTCCTTCACTTTGTGACCGAAGCAAGTCTGGAACGGTCATTTCTTGGTTTAGGCCGGACTTGTACAGATTGATCTCTCGAATCTAAAGTACTCCCTTGCAATACATTGTTTAGGGTTTAAATTATTTCTCACCCGTACACCCAAAATTACCGAAATCAGCAGAAACCATTTTCACCTACAAATAATTGGCGACCACAGTGGGAGGTTGATCTTTCGGTTACAATGTCAATTGTCAACCATCGATATCATGCATCGACCCAGACATCAAGATGGTAGAAGCAGGTGATCCGCTCATGGATCGACGACTCAGTTACTAGGCGACCCGATTATAGTCATGACACGACAAGGGATGACTGGGGACTTCCCAGAGGGTAGAAGCAAACGATCCGCCCGAGAATCAACGACTCGGTTATCAGGTAACTCAGTAACGACTGGGGACTTTCCACAATCACGACGGTGCTTCCCATAAAACTCGGTTTTACACCCGGAAGGTTTCCTTTTCATCAGGATACCTAAAAAACCAAGTAAGTCCTACCTAGACAAGATACGTGGTTTGCTTTTTTTGAGTTTTCACGGGAATGATAAAACCAATAGCCATGTTATGTTTTATCCCATGTCATCTACCAAATGCACAGTTCCATGGTTTTCCTGGGATGCCTGCAACACTTTCAATCATAACCAAAAACAGCCTCATCCTAAACCGGTTCATCCCGAATAATAATCCAAAACCCTCATAGCTAACACTTGTCTATCAACCCAAAAATCCAGAAAATCAAAACCATGAACTGGGCGTTTCATTTGCCTTTCATAAAAAAAAAAAACCCTTAAAATAAGAAGTTCAAAAGACAGAAATGTATTCAAGGAAAGTTTTCCAACAACGGCTTGCTCCTCTTAGAAAAGGCCTCCCTTGTTCTCTGGAGAGCCGTCCATTTCAACTTCAGCTGCCTGCACAATTTTTTGAATTCCGCTTCCTTCTTCTTCACCATGTCTGCGGAAGGACCTTCGAATGTTTCGACCAGAAACTTCTCGACCTCAGAGAAACCTTCAACGAACCAAAGAACGTTGAATTCAAAGTTTGCACACATGTCACGATGGAACCTCCAGCTCGAGATTACATCCTCATAAACAGTATGACCAGTCACGTTGCACATGTCGTCAATCGAAGACAAAGCTTCCTCCACGTGCTTACCAGACGCGCTTACCAGACGCACATACCAGACTCGCTTACCAGACGCGCTTACTAGACGCGCATGCCAGACTTGCTTACCATACGCGCATGCCAGAGGCGCTTACCATACGCGCATGCCAGGCACACATGCCACAAGCGCATGCCAGCCACAATACCACACCCTGCGCTAACAACTTGCATCCTTCCAGCACTAACAACTTGCATCTTCCCAGCGCCAGCAGCTTGCATCATTTCAAAGATTGCTCTTGAATGCTCAGTAGGATGGAATCAGTAATCCAATTTCATCACACGTAGAGATCAGGAACGACTTCTCCAAAATCGAGGCAAGGAGATCAGCAACCCCCCTGAGTTCACAAAGACTCTCTTCCCGTCAGGAGATGCATGATTTCGGGGACTTCGCCCACAAAATTGTGTAGTCTATGGTGGAACATTTATGAGAGATTTTATGTTTTACCAAGGCGCAACGTCAAGACATATTTGCATCCCTCAACCGCGCTGTGTCAGAAAAACATCTACTTCCATCCAAGAAGTCATTCCCAAACCCCTACCTCTCTTGGAAAGCACGATAGATGGAACTGGGGACTCCTAACCACTGTTCGCTTGAAGGGTGTCCAGTTTCACAGCACACTGATTGACGCAGCCTCTCCGCTTCAACGTCCTCCAGTAGCGGCTCCGCTTCAACGTTCACTTCAGCAGCCGCACCGCTTAAGCATTCTCTCCATAAGCTGATCCAGGATCGAAGCCGAAGCTTCAGCGTTTTGTATTCATAAGCTTCAACGTCCTCTCCAAGAGCAGAAGACGCTTCAACGCCACACTCCTCCCTATCAAGGATCGTGATCACATCCATCCAAGGATCGCAGTTGTGGCCACTTTTTGATCCATCTCGCCAAACCCCGTGGTCATGGACAGTTTACCTGCTTACGCATACATCCAATACCTTTGATTCCATTGATACCCATATAATTCCAGCCGACCTACTTTGTTACCACGACAATGTAGTCTCTTTTGATTACATCTACTACCAAGAACTTTTACCACTCATTTGTTGATCCCAGCCAGAGATTCACCACAGCAGCAAATGCTACAAAGATGAAAACATGTAAACCATACATGGGGACTGGGGATCTACACGAAATCCTTTCACTGTCAAAGCTCAGAAGACACGATCAACCATCAAGTCATGACCAGAAAAGCTGAAAACGTACAGGAAGTGCCTTATTCAATTACTCAGGAGCTCTGAAGGGAATGGAAGATCGAACAACATATTCTAGTGGAAGATCGAAGTCTTTCAAATAAGAAGTTTTATTCAAAGATGTGAAACCGCAAGCGGGATGCTAATTGGCGAAACCCTAACTTCATCATGAATACCAAGAAGATAACAATAAGTCTGAAAAATCACCAAGACGTCTATACAAAAAATAAAAAATAGCAAAAAGAGGAAACTGGTCATAGAAAGCGGATGCGCGAGTTGCCAACGCCTCTGTCAGAGCTTCTTCAAGCACTTTCCGCAGCAATCTCTCGGGTAGCAAAGTTTCCATCCGAAAGCATAACACTCTCGGAATTTGGATAAGGAAAGGATTTCCTATTCTGGCTAAGTAAGGAGGAAAGGCAATCGGTCCCATGAAGACAAGCCACCACCGTGTAAACAGTCCGCACCTTTGCTTCGCCAACGCCATGCTTGGGCAACGCTTTGTCAAGCAGCCCACGCCCATTCCAAGACAAATCAGTGCTAATGGGTCCCTTTCATGCCAAGTCTATGCTAGCAGCTCCGCCTCGCGTTCCAAAAGCCTATCCCTGAAGACGCACAACCATACCAGGATTTACGCAAAGCGGCAAGGCGCAAGGATCGCGGATTCTACTTATCTCTCGTAAAAAGGAGGTACGATCGTTGCTAGGAGATTCCATTACAATACCAAGCCAGTTGGAGGAACGAGCTTTACCCTACCTCACCAACGAATAACTGGAAAGAGGAAGATGATACAATTTCACCAGCAATATATGTATTGCACAAACCCTAAAAAGGGGAAAGGAGAAGTAACGTTGTCTTATGGGTGTAACGCTTCCAGATTTTTGAATAAGGAAAGAATTCACTGTTAAAGCCGCGCAAGAAGAAAGGCAATCGGTCCCACAAGAGCAAGCCTCACCACTCCCAAGACATCCGCGCTTTCCTTGCCGGTGCCAATCTTGCCAGCGCTCCACGTCCAGTTTTTGCAACGATCTGCGCCTTTCATGCTAATGCGCCAACACCAACAACTAGCCAAGCCAACGTCATGATGTTCCCTAACCCATCCAAGATGATGCATAGCCATACTAAGCCGAAGATATTCATATCACCACTTCACGGTCTATACCACAAATAAAATTTATGCAAGTCTTCCAAACACGGGGATCATGAACTCTCCTTACCTCTCAAAAAAGTCGTCACCTTCCCACGAAACTGAAGCAAGTTGTTGTCTTTCCGAAGCCAACGCTCACGCCATGCCAGGCCAACGGATTAGCGCCCGCGCCAAATTTATGCTAGAGGCTCCCATTCAAAGATGATCCAGTGCTAACGGCTCCTTTCCAAGCCACACGATACCTGCGTCTCCCATTCCAAGCCGATCCAGTGTTAACGGCTCCAAGTCCAAGTCGACCAATGCTAGCATCTTCCCTTCACACCAAATCTACACTAGTGGCTCCGTTCCATCCTAACCTGTAGTACCACGAGCACAAGGGACTTTTTTAAGATCGCCCATCTTCTTCTGCTCCGCTCCATTTGTCGCGGCCCCACCTCACTTCACCGGACCACGCCTTACAATTGACGCACCATGCCAAGCCGTCCACTCCACTATCGCAGGCCCTATCATGCCAAGTCATCCACACGCGCTTTTCCTCTCCAAGCTGTCCGTACCGTGAACCTGCCAATACCAATAAATATTCCTAAGACCACGCCACCTCTTGGCCCCACACGCCAAGTCGTCCGCTATGCTTTGCCTTCCAAGATCGCGCACGCTTTCCCTCGGTGATGTACGACCAGACCAAGCCGGCAACTTTCGTCTCACCACTCCACGGTCTGCATCCCCAGTACAACTTATGCAGGGCCGCCAACACGGGAAGTAAAAACTCTCTTCACCCCTCAAAAAGGTTAGTCGGATTTTCTTGACCATTTTTGGAATAATTTACATCTTGATTCCATCCTTGCCTGTCACCATCATATGCTTACCTCGCAACAAGGCACCTGTTCCAAGCTAAGCAGTGGACTTAATGTTGATGGTGGTTTTTAGCTTAGGGGTAAAATCGTAAAACCCTAGTCATACAATGACGTCAAAGAACTTGAGTAATAATGTCCAAACCAAGCACATTTATTGAACTCTTTAATTTGTCTGATGAGAAAATTACCAGTGGTACCTTTTTTAATGCTAATTAGGGTTTCGACAGCCAAAACCCTAATTCTCACACCGCATGTGCCAATGGCTAACCATGCCAGCCCACCTATCGCGCCAAGGCATGCCAACTATGCTATCCGCACCCCTTTGCCAATGGAAAACCATGCCAGCCACACCTACCGCGAAAAGGCATGCCAACCATGCTAGCCGCACCCCAGTGCCAATGGAAAACCATGCCGCCCACACCTACCGCGCCATTCCAAACGCACCTTGCCATGGCCCCATGCCAACCTAGCCGCGCCACTGGCTGGCCTTCCCTACGCGGCTACCAAAACGAAGGCGTGCGACAATCAACGGTCGCCCTTCAATTCCAGGAGAAAATCCTAGCCTTCCGAGGTTACCAAACGACCTTTGGCCCAAAACCCTAGCTTGGTCACGAACCTAGATTTGTCTCGCCAAACCCTTGGCCCCACATGCCAAACCAAACCAAACCTAGCCAAGCTAGCCACGCCATGCGCCCATGGAAAACCCTTGGTCCCACATGCCAAGCCAAATCGCACTTATCCATGCTAGCCGCACCATGTGCCAACGACTTACCAAACCCTTGGCCCCACAAGCCAAGCCAAGCCACACCTTGCCTTGGCACCTAGCCATGCTATCCACACCATGTGCCAACGGCTTTCCAAACCCTCGGCCCCACATGCCAAGCCAAGCCACACCTTTCCTTGGCACCTAGCCATGCTAGCCGCACCATGTGCCAACGGCTTGCCAAACCCTTGGCCCCATATGCCAAGCCAAACCTCACCTAGCCATGATAGCCGCACCATGTGACAACGGCTTGCTAAACCCTTGGCCCCACATGCCAATCCAAGCCACACCTTGCCTTGGCACCTAGCCATGCTAGCCGCACCATGTGCCAACGGCTTGCCAAACCCTTGGCCCCACATGCCAAACGTGCCTAGCCGCGCCACCATGATGGCCTTCCCTGCGCGGCTACCAAAACGAAGGCGTGCGACAATCGACGGTCCCCTTTCAATCCCAGGAGCGAATTCTGGCCCTCCAAGGTTACCAGACGACGCATGGTAACCTTTAGCCCGAAAACCTAAGTTTGGCCACGCCAAACCACGCCATGCCAACGGCATGCCAACATAGCCGTGCCTCCATGCCACGCTAATGGCATGCCAACCTAGCCGCGCCACCATGCCATGCCAATGGCATGCTAACCTAGCCGCGCCACCACGCTGGCTTTCCCTATGCGACCACCAACGAACGAAAGCGTGCAAAGATCAATGGCTACCTTTCCTCTTGAGATACAAAATCTCGACCGTCGAAGGTCACCAAGCTACCAAGTCTCCCGAGCTCGACTTGCCAGGAAACAACCCTATGCTACATGTTTTCCACAAAAATATTCGAGACATCAACACATATCACAAACTGGGGGATCCTCTTTGGGTATTGGTTTAGCGATTTACCGCGTGCGGCGTACACTACGCCTGTCATAAGGAAGTGTCATAAGGGTGAGGCGTTTAGTAAATACAGGGAGTTAAAAGTGAAACGTTCACGGGATATCAATTTCACACGTTAATGTTTTTATGGAACATCAATTCCATGCGTTAACGATTTTATGGAACATAAAACTCCATTGATGCGTGTCGTAACCATAACAAATTAGTGAATATTTTTCCACTCAATTAACAAGTAATATGGTGGTAGTTAAGTTCGTTCCCACAAGGAGCAAGAGGTTTTAGTTGTCTTAATTGTCACAAAAAGGGGGGTATATAAAGCAAAGAATATAAACAAAACAATTCAAAGATAAAGTTGAAATCAATAAGAGAGACAAGACCAAGGAATCCTTCTTCGTTGCAAAACAATGATTCAAGTTATGTATTTCATCCACATGTTATTAGTCACAAATTATCACCAACCGTAGGTAAAGCAACTAGATCAGTGTTAAACCCCTAAATCCCTTGTATCACCGGATACAGAAGTTCTCGACTACTGGATTCTATTTACCAAACCACCTAGTAGTAGATCACTCAAGATGTAATTTAAATAAACGCATGAAGATTTATGAATTTATTAGGTTGATATTAGTAGTTAGACTCTTAGATCAAGGTCTACTTGCTAACATTGTTTTCACACACAATTGCTCTACGGAATCCCTCCGCAAGGTCTCGTGTTTGCTACTTATGTAAGAGTCAAGAAACAATTACTTATCCCCTAACTTTCATTAGCTTTAGATCAAATTAACAAATCAATTTAGCGTGCACTCTAAACAATCTATCAATCAACCATGAATGTATAAACATTCCTATTAGTAAAAACAAACGATAATCATGTGAAAAACTTCGAAGTAGATTTAAAACAAAACTCAAAACATGTCAAGAACTAGGAATTCATCCTCAATCAATAATAAAATTATCTACTCATGTTAAGGAGTTCACACAAAGAAGAATAAAGAAAAGAGAAGTGTTGTGTGTGTAAAAGGTGTGTAAAAAGATATGTAAAATGTGTAGAGAACTTCTCTACTTATAGGCTTCAATGTTCTCCAAATCTTCCAAGGAATAGAATCCTCATTCCATAATAATTCAATTTCCAAGTTCAAGCCTTTCTCAAATCTTCCATCTTCTCTTTCCAAATTTGAGCCAAATTCTCCATCCAATTCCAAGTCCAAGTCTTCACATCCCATGAAAGAAACCCTACACAAAAATCTGTTATTTTGATTGCCCCCAGAAAAATCCTGGTATCACCAGAATCCGGCCAGAAAAGTCGCCGTCGGCCACCTGAAAGTTCTGTTTTGGTGACAGAATATTCCATCCAGATTCTGTTAAAGTTAACTGTAAGACTTACGGTCTTCAGTTAGTCAACGGGTCAAGGGAAGAGGGAGTCAGCCACTGAATCAGTAACGAGTCAGCTGCCTAGTTGGATGAATGGTCTTACTCAGCTGAGTTGGATCGGCTATTAACGAGTTGACTCGCCGGAACAGAAATCCGGCCGAGTTTCGTTTATTTATAGGACTTCCCAGGCCAGGTTCAGGCCATTACTTCTTTTCTTCACCTGTTAAGAATCCTAACATTCATCTAGTGTAACTAAATTTGCATTCCACAGATTCATCAATTTCATACACAACCCATAACAGCAGCATCACTAATTCTTTCCTCTGGTTCTCAAATCAAAACAACTCCAGAATGAGCTTCATTCAACAGACCATCAACAGCACCAAAACACCAATTCCCGAATTCATCCATCTTTATTTCGATCCTAACTCCTCACAATTTCAGCCAAACCCATGAATTTCTTTGACAAAACCAAATTCGTCTCCGTCTTCATCTGCTGCTTCAATCTCGCTCTTCAACATCATCAATCTCTCTATTCATCATCATAAGCCATACCCATTCCTAAATTCTTAAAATACAACCTCAAACCCATGAGAGTCTTCTCCGATTCAAACCCATAATCGACGGCAACAGCTTCAATTCACTGTAAACTAACAGACTATCTCCTTCTCCTCAGATCGCGACCACCACCATCATCTCTTGTGCAACATCAACACCAGCTTCATCAAAATATTTGCAATCAACAGCAACTCTCGATTTGATTCATCCACAGAACCCTATTCAACAACCACATAATCTTGGCCACTGAACTTCAACTTCAGCCTCATACCCATCTCTGTATTTAACAGAAATCAACATCATCACGGTTTTCTCGTTCTCAGACCAATCGATCTCGATTCACAGTTTCGACATCAAACCCTGATTTCTTCTCTGGGTTTCGATCTGCTTCTCTCTCTCTCTCGGTTTATCAACTAACAAACCCATTAATTCCTCTCTAATCTCTCCCTAAATCTTCATCTCGATCTACTGAATCTTGGCTACAACCACCATTAAAAGTCACCATGCAACTCAGACATATCGCCTTCATTTCCTCTCTTATTTCTTAATTTCACCAAGAATTTGATCGCTTATGGATGCGCCTCTATCTTACTTTCAGGAGTTCTTGAACAAATGAGAGACAAACTCTCTCGATGTTAGGGTAATACATTAGGCCGGATGATTACACCCCATGGATATGGATCACCCCAATTTGGGTGATAATAGCACAAACATCTTCTGGATAAGGGCTACCCCAGTGGGTGCCCTATAACCTGTGCTCACCCCTTATCAGCTGGCTGTTTTTAATGCTCCACTGAGAGAGTTAACCCTTAACCATGACTGGGCTTCGGATAGTGTTCACCCATGAATGACTATTTTGCCCTTTTGCTCAAATTGGGTGATTTCTTCTTCTTTTCGTTCGTGTGACACCATAATAGCTATAAAACTCAAAACAAGCGTAAGATACATAATTTACAAGAAAAATAGCAAAGAAAGCATAAACAATAGATAGTAAATAGGATGTATTCTACACCCTATCAAATTCCCCACACTTAGACTTTGCTAGTCCTCGAGCAAATCAAACTAAAACTTACAACTTCAAAGCGCCCAGCGTCCCAAGCATCCAAAGAGTTATGAGGACATAGAGTTTCGCATTCTAGTAATAAGAAGTTAGAAATACTAAAGAACATATTCTCATTCTTAAATGTTGAGTGAGAAATAACCAAACCATAATGAGAGAATGCGTGTTTGAGAAACGATCAATAAGCATTTCTCCTCGACTTCTGCCTCACCAAAAAGGATTTTATGATAATTGCACTCAAAAGACGTACTTTTATGGTTCTCACATGTGTGCAAGTAGGAATGAAGAGAGAAATCCTGCAACATGTTGAATGGTGGGAAGGACAACTTCCGAAATATTTTTAAAAAAACCCACATCTTTTAACATTTTGAAAAACCATTTTTCTGACGATCTCTAAGAAAGGAAATCAACCACTATTATCGAGAATGAGATTACTTACTCACCTTCACATCCGATCGCCAATTATGATAACACCACTCTCACGACATCCAATAGAAACGTCTTCCGCTCCTCGTCTTTATCTTCGTCTTCGGCTTCAATTATTGGTGATAAAATCTCGAATTTCATAAATCCTTAACAATTTGTAACTCTTTTTACCTTAAATCCTTGTTGCTTGAAACTTCCTTATTTTCCTTCCCCACAGCTTATTAAATAAAAATAAAAAACAAAACAAATATTTTTCTTGTCTCTTTTTTTTTTTTTCAAATTTTCAATTTTTTTTTTCTTTCAAATTTTCAATTTTTTTTTTTTTTGAAAACAAGAGAAATAAAACAAACCATTGCCCTGGGAAAAGTACTTTACCGCTTGATTCTTCGCAACTTGTATCGTCTCGAAATCATAAACCTCAATAATTCTCACCTTTTGATTTTCTTTGCTCTTATAAATAAGTCTTCATACTTGGATATATAATTACCTCATTGTATTGTAAGTCCTCAACATATATGTAAAAATCCACCCTTTGTATGTTGCTTTACTTGAATTTGAAATTTGCTCTTTTTGTCGTTCCGTTGCTTGTAAACCTTTGAACTTCTTCAACTTTCCTTGTAGATTTTGATGTCGCTCCTTGTTGATGATGATGGTATTTCTATGGATCCGTTGTTGTCGAGAGAGAGAATGGTGCTAACTGCAAATCGAACTACAAGAAGGGGGCTTTCATCTATAGACGTCACCCTCGTGATTGACAAAATTAGCACTCAAGAGATCAAAGAGTAGTGCTTCTATTGGTGGGAGGTTGGGTAGCTCACCATTCTACCCGGAATTAACGTACGGTGACACACACTCAAAAGAAAGCTCTTTAGTCAGCTACAAAGAATATTTGGTCGGTGCCTCACATGATATAAATACGGGTAGTCTCCACTAATGATTGATCATCAACTCTAATAATGCATTTCTCCCTGCACCAAATTTGCATCACCGGCATGATTAAATCCATTATTTAACGAATAGCTTTAAGAACTTTGCACAACGAGGAATTTGACGAATAGCTTCAATGAGTGGAATATTGACTTGTACTTTCTTAAGGATGTCCCAAATATCCTTGTATTCCAAGTCTTTCCTTGACTTAGCAAACCGGCTAGGAAATAGGGGTGGAGTTGTGAAAGTAGGAACCGTCTCCTTAGGTAGGTTGGTTGGGGATGTATTCTCCTTTGGTGCGGTTTCAATTTCCTCTTTCTCCTCATACACCTTATCTTGTTGATTTGGTTGCTCCACTTGTTTCCCGCTCCTCAAAGTAATCGCATTAACGCTCTCCCTTGGATTAACAAATGGTTGTGAAGGAAGCTTTGTGGATGCTTGAGCTTTCAATAGGTTCACATCGGTCCCTAATTGCCCCACTTGAATTTCCAAAGCCTTGATTGCCGAATAGGTCTTTTGTTGTTGTTGTTGAACCAAAGTGGTGATACCTTGCATACCTTGCATCAATGCATTGAGCTTGTCATCAATTGAAGAATACCGCGCCACCACGCTGGCCTTCCCTATGCGGCCACCAACGAACGAAAGCGTGCAAAGATCAACGGCTACCTTTCCTCTTGAGATACAAAATCTCGACCGTCGAAGGTAACCAAGCTACCAAGTCTCCCGAGCTTTCCGTACCGTGAACCTGCCAATACCAATAAATTTTCCTAAGACCACGCCACCTCTTGGCCCCACGCGCCAAGTCGTCCGCTATGCTTTTCCTTCCAAGACCGCGCCCGCTTTCCCTCGGTGATGTACGACCAGACCAAGCCGTCAACTTTCGTCTCACCACTCCACGGTCTGCATCCCCAGTACAACTTATGCAGGGCCTCCAACACGGGAAGAAAAATCTCTCTTCACCCCCCAAAAAGGTTAGTCGGATTTTCCTGACCATCTTTGCAATAATTTACATCTTGATTCCATCCTTGTCTGTTACCATCATATGCTTACCTCGCAACAAGGAACCTGTTCCGAGCTAAGCAGGGGACTTAATGTTGATGGTGGTTTTTAGCATAGGGGTAAAATCGTAAAACCCTAGTCAGACAATGACATCACAGAACTTGAGTAATAATGTCCAAACCAAGCACATTTATTGAACCCTTTAATTTGTCTGCGAGAAAATTACCAGGGTACCTTTTTTAATGCTAATTAGGGTTTCGACAGGCCAAAACCCTAATTCTCACACCGCATGTGCCAATGGCTAACCATGCCAACCACACCTATCACGCCAAGACATGCCAACCATGCTAGCCGCACCCCTTTGCCAATGGAAAACCATGCCAGCCACACCTATCACGCCAAGGCATGCCAACCATGCTAGCCGCACCCCTTTGCCAATGGAAAACCATGCCAGCCACACCTACCACGCAAAGGCATGCCAACCATGTTAGACGCACCCCAGTGCCAATGGCAAACCATGCCAGCCACACCTACCGCGCCATTCCAAACGCACCTTACCATGGCCCCATGCCAACCTAGCCGCGCCACCTTGCTGGCCTTCCCTACGCGGCTACCAAAACGAAGGCATGCGACAATCAACGGTCGACCTTCAATCCCAGGAGCAAATCCTAGCCGTCCGAGGTTACCAAACGACCTTTGTCCCAAAACCCTAGCTTAGTCACGAACCTAGCTTGGTCTCGCCAAACCCTTGGCTCCACATGCCAAGCCAAACCAAACCTAGCCAAGCTAGCCACGCCATGCGCCCATGCAAACCCTTGGCCCCACATTCCAAGCCAAACCTAGCCAAGCTAGCTACATCATTCGCCCATGGCAAACCCTAGGCCCCACATGCCAAGCCAAACCTAGCCAAGCTAGACATGCCATGCGCCCATGGCAAACCCTTGGCCCCACATGCCAAGCCAAATCGCACCTATCAATGCTAGCCGCACCATGTGCCAACGGCTTACCAAACCCTTGGCCCCACATGCCAAGCCAAGCCACACCTTGCCTTGGCACGTAGCCATGCTAGCCACACCATGTACCAACGGCTTGCCAAACCCTTGGCCCCACATGCCAATCCAAGCCACACCTTTCCTTGGCACCTAGCCATGCTAGCCGCACCATGTGCCAACGACTTGCCAAACCCTTGGCCCCATATGCCAAGCCAAACCTCACCTAGCCATGCAAGCCGCACCATGTGACAACGGCTTGCCAAACCCTTGGCCCCACATGCCAATCCAAGCCACACCTTGCCTTGGCACCTATCCATGCTAGCCGCACCATGTGCCAACGGCTTGCCAAACCCTTGGCCCCACATGCCAAACGCGCCTAGCCGCGCCACCATGATGGCCTTCCCTACGCGGCTACCAAAACGAAGGCGTGCGACAATCGACGGTCCCCCTTCAATCACAGGAGCGAATTCTGGCCCTCCAAGGTTACCAGACGACGCATGGTAACCTTTAGCCCGAAAACCTAAGTTTGGCCACGCCAAACCACGCCATGCCAACGGCATGCCAACATAGCCGCGCCTCTATGCCACGCCAATGGCATGCCAACATAGCCACGCCACCATGCCATGCCAATGGCATGCTAACCTAGCCGCGCCACCACGCTGGCCTTCCCTATGCGGCCACCAACAAACGAAAGCATGCAAAGTTCAACGGATACCTTTCCTCTTGAGATACAAAATCTCGACCGTCGAAGGTCACCAAGCTACCAAGTCTCCCGAGCTCGACTTGCCAGGCAACAACCCTATGCTACATGTTTTCCACAAAAACATTCGAGACATCAAAACATATCACAAACTGGGGGATCCTCTTTGGGTATTGGTTTGGTGGTTTACAGCGTGCGGGATACACTACGCCCATCATAAGGAAGTGTCATAAGGGTGAGGCGGTTAGTAAATACAGGGAGTTAAAAGTGAAACGTTCATGGGACATCAATTCCATACGTTAATGTTTTTATGGAATATCAATTCCATGCGTTAATGATTTTATGGAACATCAAATTCCATGCATACGGTTACCACCTCCTCCAATTTACTTACCCATTTTTACATTATTTAATGAGACCAGGGTATGTTTCACTTCGACTTGTATAAATAGGTCTTACCTATTTCCACAGAACAACAAGTTCATTCGGGAATACACAACACTCAGAAAATACTTGCTAGCTTACCATTTGTTAGCCTTACCACTTTTCTGATACAAGTCGTAGTAACACAACTACTCTTCCAGAATCAACTATTCTGGTCTCATCACTTTCCTTGCTTCCATCCCCAAAACCAACCCATTCTCCTTCACTTTGTGACCGAAGCAAGTCTGGAACGGCCATTTCTTGGTTAGGCCGGACTTGTACAGATTGATCTCTCGAATCTAAAGTATTCCCTTGCACCACATTGTTTAGGGTTTAAATTGTTTCTCACCCGTACACCCAAAATTACCGAAATCAGCAGAAATCATTTTCACCTACAAACAGAAGGAAAGAGAAGTGAAATATTAAGAGTTATTTAGGGTTTGGGTCGTAAGTTATAGCGTGGTAGAGGATTTAGGTCCTTAATTTGTCCATCTTTGAATTTGGGTCGTTGACCCGTTAGTCAACTACTAATTTTGTTCAAATTTTTAGGGTTGTCGACGACATCCAGTTTTCGTCATTTTCCTTACCTCATCGCCTCTCTCTCTCCCTGATTTTCTCTCTGCAACACTTAAATGGCGGCTTCTCACTTCTACTCCTCCCACCACCATCTCAATCCTCACAGATGATTTGAATGATAAAAATGGTGGAAGTAGTATATAGCAAGAAAACACCACATCGAAATTCATAGCTTGGATCCATCAATTAACTTATAACCAATATTTCGGAGCGTCAGATTTTGATTTCCATTCTAATGCCAAAGTCTGATTCACGTGAAATCTCAATTCATCCATCGTATGATTTTATCATCTAAATGTCCATTTGAATCTCCTTTTTATTTATTCGAGAGATGATAAGAAATATGAAGTTACAAAATTCATGAGTGTTGGTGTGGTGGTTGATGTGGGGTTTGATTCATTGAGTGTGTTATTAGTTTCATCGAATTAAGTACTGCATCAAAAGAATCAATTACAATCGATAAAACTATAATGAACAGTTATGTAACACCCCGATTTTCGGGCCCGGATCCTGCCCGGATCTCATTCCCGAAAACCCGAAATGCTACTACGATACCATAGCCGAAGCCCGGCTACTAAGCCCAAGCTCATTAAATAACTTATTTGGGCAAGATCATTTATGTTCAAATTAATATTTTTATCGCAGCGGATTACTTAGAAAATTATTTAGGAAAAATCTAACCATTTAACCTAATTTTAAAGCCACCGGAGACAAAACACATTTTGGTTCTCATATAAAAATATCAATACCGTTCAAGTCTTAGGATTTAATTAATAAGATACGATTTCAATACTAAATTGTAAAACTGAAAACAGACAAAGGTAGATTCCTAGAATTTTATAGGTTTCATACGAGTTCCAAAATTCATGATATTTATAGGGATTAATCCAAACTGTAGATATTATTAGTTCTAAATTTTCCAGGATTTTTAAATGAAGCTAATTATTATATGACCTCGGTCAAACACGAAGTTGACCAGCACTACAGAAAATTAAAACAAAATTAAAACTGTGATAGTTTGTTTTAGAAAATTCACATAAAATAATACACAAATCAAAACTGAACAAGGCTTGTCATTTTAGAAAGATAAAAGATAAATAAAGATCTTTATAGAAGACACCAAGATCTAAAAATCAATGTATCATAGTTTTAAAGTTGAATGTTTATGAGACATTTAAAAATATAACGTATTTGTTGTATTACAAAAAATTCTATAATTTTTACCAAATGTCCCTTAAGATGTTTTACATTTATTACAAAAAGAATAATATCAAAACCTATTGGGAATTTAAAAATAAAATCAGTCAACTCAACATCATACAACATTTAAAACTAAGATTAATTACATCTTAAAATAGAAGTTTAGGCATAAATGATAACTTTAAACATCTAAAATAATTCTCTAGGCTCCACGTTGATCAACTCCTTGTCATGCATCAAATCTGGAATTTTTGTCATAATACGACGTGAGTTTTGACACTCAGTAGGCAAAGAAGCAACAAAACATTTTCAACTCTTTTAATTAAAACAATCATGATTTTAACCACAATATGCATATCTCACATCATGTCCATATTCCAACAACAATATAATCAAAATTAATTTCGACCGCTCGCCCCAGGGAGCCAATATCAATAAAAAGAATCAAACAATCAACCGCTCGCCCCAGGGAGCCAATACCAACAAAAATAATCAAATCAATTAACCGCTCTCCCAAGGGAGCCCCAGCTGGGTTTAGGGATTACTGCCCAAGGATATCTCGTATCCCATCAAATATGCCTTTAGGGATTACTGCCCATGGACCGCAGCCCAAAAATCATACATATACATTGTATATCATCAATGACACTCAAATCATGAATCAATAATTTCGAAAACATTTAATCAAAATAATTTTAAGAGTTGGTGTTGCACCTACCTCAAATCGCAATCCAAAACGACACTATAAAGTACCGATCTAATGAATCATATGCTATGAACGGAACGGAAACAAAAATAATGCTATCTTCAATCCACCGCCATGAATACTCCTCCTCTAAAACAATACTGTGGTACAAATACTAAATGAAGGATCTAAAGGTTTGGTTATTTATTTTCATTTTTATTTTCTCGAACGATCCCGTCTGTTTTTTTTTTCTTCTTTAATTACAGAAACTGAAATTATCACGGCTCACTAGGTTTTGTTTTTCTTTTCCCCTTCAAATACGTTTTCAACAACATTATATACTAAAAACCTAGAAGGAGCTCGTCCCCTGGTCGATAAACTAAGTGGGTACTACTTGGTCGGCCCATCTAGATATTTATGATAATACCTAAATTACCCTCTGATTATTTTTGGTTAATGATTAGTTAGTGTGATTAGTGAAATGATTTTGAATAAAGATTTGAGATTAAAAAATATGATTTTTTAAAAAAGAAGTAGAATTATTGAGAGAGAAAAGTTAGAGAAGATGAATAACAAAAACATGGAAAATAATTTTTTTTTTTGAGTTCACTAATCTAGACTATTCAAGTGATGATTCAACCGATGATAGCTCATCCGAATCTTCAACTCCTTCCTCTCCTAGAGTATATGTCAATCTTCACAATGATCCGGATATGGATTATTTCTTAGATGGTGAATGTATTCTTCCCCAAAGCCAATCTCAAGATGAAAACGATGGATTTTACCAAACACAACTGGAGGAAGAGTATTTGGGTACCCAAGTATGCTATAAACTTAGATAATGTTGGTTGAATTGGTCCAAATTTTCAAAAAAATGTGAATTTGTTAAGTAGATTTGGGCTTGTTCGGTTACCTTGTGTGAAGAACATGTAACCGAACTCATCCGAAAGTGTAGTTCGGTTACTTTTTCTAAACACGCAGGTTACCGAACTCTCCAATAATGGAGGTTTTTTGAAGTTCGATAAACGGACATGTTACCGAACTTCGTAAATAGGATTACAGTGTTATGTTCGGTTTGGCCGAAATGTAACCGAACTTTAGGGTCTATAAGTTCGGTTAGTTTGCAACCAATAGCTAACCGAACTTATGTAAAATAAGATTTCACATTAGTGTATAAATTTCGGTTGGTTCGAAAACTTCATACCAACCCACTATCTAACCGAACTTACGTACAATAAAATTTGATTTAGTATACGTAAAGTTCGGTTAGTTGTCAACTTGCTTGACAAAACGAACTATGAGTTCGGTTTTCCTGATAAAATTATCATGTAACCGAACTTTAGGTTCCATAAGTTCGGTTAGTTTGCAACCAATAGCTAACCGAACTTATGTAAAATAATATTTCACATTAGTGTATAAAGTTCAGTTGGTTCGCAAACTTCATACCAACCCACTATCTAACCGAACTTACGTACAATAAAATTTTGATTTAGTATACGTAAAGTTCGGTTAGTTATCAACTTGCTTGACAAACCGAACTTTGAGTTCGGTTATCCCGATAAAATTATCATGTAACCGAACTTATTTCAGATTGCAATTGATGTTGTTCCATTTCTTGTAGATTGAATGTCAACCTATACCAATGGATAATCAACCTTCTCCGGTAGGAAAGCTGTTTGAAGATACATCTAATCACTATGTCAATGATTTGGTTTTTGATAAACCTATTGATGTGAAGAATTGGGCTAGAGACCATGCCAAGAAAGCCATGTGCGTATTAGTTTTGAATGGAAAAGAAAGCCAAACTCGTTTTGAAATAGTTTGTGAGAGAAGTGGATATCCCGATGTTAGTCACAAGAGGAAGGGTTATGTGTATAAAGGAAATACGACGAGGAAGAACACAGCGTGCTCAAATAAAATTAAATGTCCATACAAGCTAGTATTTAGTAAGTGCAAAAAACAAAGAATGGATGGGTTCTATCTATGGATAAGGTGGCATGTCATCATAACCACCCTCGTCCGGATGATCTTGAAGGACATGCGATGGCCGCAAGGCTCACTCCTCAAGAAATGGAGAAAATAGCTAAATATAGGAGAATGGGTATTTCACCACTTAATATGCTTCGCTTACTAAAGGATGATAACAAGGATAACGTATCATCTTTGTCCACCATTTACAATGCAATCGAGACAATTAAAAGGAATGAATGGAAGGATAGAAATGTGATGCAACAATTGTTTTTTTGCGCTCAAGATAAAGGCTAGGCGGTTCAAAAGAAGGTAGGCCCGGAAGATGAAATAACGCATCTCTTCATTGCGCATCCGAAGAGTGTTCAATTGTCTCAATCCTTCCATCAATTTTTTATAATGGATTGCACTTACAAGACTAACAAATATGAGATGCCATTGTTGAATATTGTTGGTCGTACCTCGACGAAGTCACCGTTTACCGTTGCTTTTTGTTTTCTAGAAGATGAGCAAGAACCAAGTTACACTTGGGCGCTACAACAAGTGAAGGCCATATACCGAGATGATGATATCCCCGCGGTTATAGTGACTGAAAACGATGTAGCATTAATGAACGCAATAGAGAGATTCTTCCCATTAGCACATAATATGCTTTGTACGTTCCATATATGGTGTAATGTGATGAATAGGTGCAAGCCTCAAATTTTTCCACCAAAGAGGAAAGCATTTGAAGAGATTAGTAAGTTACTAGGAAGATGAACAAGCGGATACAAAAGAGGAATTCGATATACAATACACTATAAATCACGCTAAATGGGTTGCTTTCTCTGGTGAATGGGAGTCATTGACTTGGTCTCTCACCGAAAAAGAGTATAATCTAAATCTTGCGGCATTTATCGAACATTGGTCTAGCCCCGAATATCCCGAGGATATAGTAACGTATGTGGTTAAGCAATGGTTGGAACCGCACAAAGAGCGCTTCGTTTATGCATTTGCCAACCACCATAAACACTTTGGGAATCAAGCGACAAGTTTGGTAGAATCGGCTCACCACCGGTTGAAGAAAAATCTTTTTGGGTGTGTCGATAATTTTGTGATTGTATTTAACGCAATGGAGAATTACTTCAAACGCGAGATTGATAGAATTAAAGAGAAGTTTCAAAAAAGCCGCATCATGAAGTACAAAAAGATTGTAGACAAAGGTGGTAATATCAAGAATATGGCGGACCTTCGGTTGTTCAAGGGACTCCATTATAATGTTTCACGTGCTTGCATTAAGAGGTTAATGGTAGAGGTGAATTTGATTGACATATGGGGAACCAAGCCGGACGAGGTGTGTGTTTGCAACATGATGAAGTCTATGGGACTCCCTTGTCGCCATATGATAATTAAGTATGAACATGTCATAATCCCTCTAAGCGATATAGATCCATATTGGCAACAATCAAGTTTTGTCCCTCCTCCAAAGGGCGATGTCGGAGAAGAGTTTGGTGACAATGAGATGGGAAGAATCGTTATCAAGATGTACCGGAACATGAACAAACTCGAAAAGCAAATCTTTTGGGATGACATGCGGCCAATCGTTTATCCACACACTTCGGAGAATGTGCACGAACCGAAAAAAGGCAAGGGCATAGGTAGGCCAATCACCAAAGAAACAAAAAAACAAGTAAGAGAATATGCAAAGGTGTTGGCTAAGAAGAAAAGTGAAATGACCCCTTTTACTAGAGACCCTTGTGGGCATGAGCATACCGCGACGAAGTATCAAGAAGATTCTAAGAAAAGGTCTAGGAATATTGTGGAAAAGGGTGAAACAAGTGAACGGGATATGAAGAAAAAAGGACCGATGTTATGCTCGGAACCAACCCCACCTACTCCATCGGAACCTAGCCAACCAATTCAACGAGACGTTAAGCTTAAGGCTCCAATATGCCGCATCCAAGAAAGAAGTCGACCAATTGATGATACATCAACTTTTGTTGATAGAAGGTACTTGGAAGAGCTACCTCCATACATTAGAAAGTACGTCATATCCAGCGATGATGTCCTTCCAGATGGTAATTGCGGATTCCACGTTGTCGTACAATAACTAGGGCCTTTCACTGAAGGTGCAAAGCTGTATAATGATAATCAAATCACTTATGTCCGACAAAGGTTATTGATGAAGCTAAAGGACAACCCGGAATTTTACAAGCCAATGTTGTCCGATGGGGATGCTAGTCTCAATGTGCAGTTTGTTAGGTATCAAAGGCGTCTCCACGGGGGGATCCAATCACAAGGGATCATTGGATGGGCATGCCGATATGTGGGCACTTAATCGCCAAAGCATTCAATTGCGTGGTTCACTATTTATCAAAAGGTGCTAGTTTCACATACACTCCTAAAACAAAAATATGTGTCGAGCAACTTAAACGTAGGAGAGTGGTGATTGCGCTTGTTAACAACAACCATTTTATAGGCCTCCGGTTAGAAGACGATTGTCCACTGCCTCCGATATGCGTAAACTCTTATTGGCATGGATTTAACCCCGACACAATGTTGGGATGGTGCATTATGTACGAGCATAACATGGAGATGTGGAAAACTTTGAAGGATTCGGAAAAAATCATACACGAAGGTCCAGTTTCCCTTGCGGATGATTAATGTACCATTAATTAAACTAAGTATGCTTTGAACATCAACATAAGAATCAAAGATTGTGTTTTTTGGAATTAGGTCTTATTTTTGGGTTATGCTTTGAACATTTTTTCATAAGAATAAGAGACTTTTTTTTTTGAAACTTTTTTTTTTCATATTGGAACTTAATTACATGACATCGCCGAACAGTGAGACATCAAGACTTAAGTTCGGTTAGGAAATGAAATTAGAGGACATTGCCGAACTAAAACTAAAGCTACATAACATTTAATATCCAAAACGCGTTATGAAAAAGTCTTTAAGGAGGCGGAAATGATATTCATATTTGAAATTCTTTCTCTTCCATCTTCGCCATTCGTTTTTTGATGTTAAAATGATTTCGGAGAATCCTTCACCACTAAGTCGATACCGCCTTACAATAAGAAATAAAGACATAAATTCCACAACTCTATCTCTAATCTTTCCGAATCGAATGAACAAAGTTATATGATCACGGTTATGAGGGTTTGTTGTGTCGGAGTAGAATTTCTCATGAATTTTCCCCCAATAACTTTGACTCATAATACCATTCATTCTTCGTTCTTCACCCCTCTTTGGATAGTATAGTATGTAGTTACTGCAAAGAGATAGATCTTCATCAAGAGTAAATTTAGGAGTAGTGGCTGCCATTTTTAGAAGATTTTGAGACAAAATGTTAACTATGAGACACATATTTATACCACAGAGGTGTATAATGGCTATAAAAATAGTCGTTACTTGAAATTAGTGTCATTCAAATTTCAAAATACATAGTTCGGTTACATAAGAAATGCATCGACAAAACCGAACTCACAAGTTCGGTTGGTTCTGTAAATCAAAGGTAACCGAACAGTGCAAACTACCAAACTGCAAAGTTACAGTGTAATGTTCGGTTACCTGGTAAATCATAGCAAGTAACCGAACTTAGGAAAATTATGTCTGATTTATGATCTCTACATTGTAATGTTCGGTTACCTGCAAAATAATACCAGGTAACCGAACATTACACTGTAACTTTTGAAATTTTCTTGTTGTGCGTTCGGTTCTATTGCAAAATATGCGAACCAACCGAACTTGTGGACCACCAAGTTCGGTGACCTGCAAAATAATACCAGGTAACCGAACATTACACTGTAACTTTTGAAATTTTCTTGTTGTGAGTTCGGTTAGATTGCAAAATCTGCGAAACAACCAAACGCAAGAGTTCGGTTGGCTGTTTAAATTGCGGTTAACCGAACTAAACTACACTAAGGATGGATTATGAACCCATAAGTTCGGTTAACAGCCTTTTCTACAGGTAACCGAATACAACTCTGTAACTTCTGAATTTTTTTTGTAGTTGAGTTCGGTTAGATTTTAAATTTGAGAACAAACCGAACTTAAGATAATCAGAGTTCGGTTGTTTACGAGATTTAGTCTACTAAACGTTTCTTAAAAATTTGAATGTAATGATGAAACACTTAACCGTAAAATAGTCAAACTAATCCCTTAAAACACAAATTAAAAACCAAATTATGAAATTCATTTACTAATCCACAGAACTAAATGTTGGAAGCACACGAACATAAGAAAACAAATAGCCAAATACGCAATAAAAAAATATTCCAAATATCCAAACAAACTACCAAACCCGCAATAAAAATGTCTTCCAAACATAAGAAAATAAAGTACTAATTGTTGCAATCACTCATTTATCACGACCACTACGAGAAACTTTTCTACTCTTGCGTTTAGGAGCTTTAGGCCGTCCTTCGTCACTAGGAGTGTCATCTCCATCGAAAAAGAATAGATGAAGGTTCTTTGTTGTTCAACCATCCGACTTGAACCTTCCCCTTCTCGGTGACTCCTCTTCGACGGCATGGTCTGGCTTGGATCAACCTTGCTTGTATCGACAATGTTGGGATTAAAAACATTAGTTATTTGGTTATAGAGGTCTGTTTGTTCTCGAATGTTTGTGCAGTATCCATCAGGCTCTCCACTCCGGATTTTTGCCATCATTTTCGGTAAGGGGTGTAGTGTGGGATTTCAACAATTTAACAATCTAAAAACATAAGTAAATATTATTTTTCAATACTTCATAACATTTTGAAAAACAAAAATAAGAGTAAATATCTTACCGCCGAATTCCACAAGAGCAAGGCCTCATCACCACATATAGGGGTATGCTTCATAGTTTTCTTAGCCTCTTTCTCCATTGTCGTCGCTTTTTGCTTTATCAAGACGGCTTATTGGACATCATGTTTATTACACGAGGATGAGAAAAATGTTCATACTATTCCATATATCCCTCGTCAGCGGCATTTGGCTCATCAAACGAATCTTGTAACTCTTCAACTGGAACAAGATAATCCCCAAAGTTCTTCCAGTGGTCCACTGATGGAGCAGGATCGTATTTGGGGGTGAAATTCTTCTCGGTGTTCTTAGTTCCTGCTTCTTCACCTTGAAGTTGAAGTTTTCCACTTGTGGGACACTTTGGACACAAGAAACTTGTCTTAATACTCTTTGAGGATTATACATTTTACAACCTCTAGGATGAAACAACGGTCCATTTTACGCCGCAACAGGTGAGAAATCAATAACCTCAACATCCTCCTCTTCTTCATCTGATGCAATGGTGTAAGGATGGAAAGCCACATCTTCCACTGTTAACTTATCCAATGTCTCCCTCAACTCCAACACCTTTTTTTTCTTATTCTTTTCATGTGAGCTCAAAAATTCATATTTGCCAGCTGTAGGCTTCCCATAAGGCCAAGGAGTGTGAGCATGAGACAATTGTAGTTTAGGGAAGTGGTCGTACACCCAAACCTATAAGAAGAGGCAACAAATAATACATTCGCAATATGATTAGTAACAATACACATTCATTCACTTATATATTGAAAAACACAAATGATAATTTAATGGGGTACCTGAACAAGGGTGTATAAGCCTCCAAAATATAGACTCTTAAGCCTCGAAGCTTTTCTGAGTTCCTCTTGAACGAATGAAAGAACCGCAATGCCCCAAGAGTAGTTGTTCACCTCATTCAAGGGGTCCAATAGTTTGGAGGTAATGGGCATTTACCACGTGACCCGAATCTGTCGGGAAGAAAATGGTTCCTAGTTGATATAACAAATAAGCAGTCACATGGTGCTTAATCTTCTCATCTGTCATCACCAACTTTCCCTGAGCAACCAAATCTTTCGTCCCTGAAAACTCATCAAACAAGGTTTTGAGCTTGATCTTTTTCAACTTCTTCTTGTACGTGCTGTCTTCCTCAAACTCATTATACTCATCACCTTCCTTAGGCTCTTTGTTAGCTCGTCTAAACTCACATTGTGCCTTTTTATCGCTCCATCCTAGACACCTTTCGACTAGCTTTTCAAGAAGTTCATAACTCATCGAGGGATTGTATCCATCTCGAACACTTGTTCTTGTAATTGGTAGGGCTGTGATTCTAAAACAATCATCCGGAGTTATTGCCATCTCACCAAAAGGTAGATAAAAGGTATCCGTCTCTGGATAAGACCTCTCGGCAAATGCAGTAACAGTGACAGCATCAAATTTTTGGTGCGCATGTTGTATCCCGTTCCATAGTACACAATCAAATACCGCAAGCGGACCTCATAACACTCATTTCCTATATTCCATATCTTGTTCTTTTGACGTTTCAAAACACGAACAACATTATTATGATCCTACAAAAGCAACATCATATCTTATATAGTAATATATATAGAAAAGAAAAATATATATGTCAAAATATAATAAAATGACTGAGAAATCTTGATGGTTAAGATTGAACCATATCTTTGTCGCAAAGATTTTGGCAGCCCATGAGTTTTTGTAGCCCATCAATACCTCCCCTCCATCTCTTGGAGTACCATAAGTTGGCATCTTTGGCGTCAAACACAAATTGTCATCAGGAATGTATGAATATCTAGCGAGAAGGCTTTTTAGGCGTCTTTCTAGGTTTTTTTCGCACTATTTCTACTTGTGCCTCTTCATATTCGTCTTCCTCTTCATCCAAGTCCTCCTCTGATTCATCATCATCCTTATGTCCATTTTCCTCATCTTTGTCACCCTCATTTCCTCCTCCTTCAGATGGTGCACCATCATCATTGTCACCCTCATTTCCTCCTCCTTCAACTGGTTCACCATCATTGGCACCCTCATTTCCTCCTCCTTCAGCTGGTTCACATTGGCACCCTCATTTCCTCCTCCTTAAGCTGGTTCACCTTCTCCACCTTGATGATGTTCTTTATTGCCCATCTCTTCCAAGATCTATTCATTAACTTGTTGGATTACGTTGTCAACATTATCTCTATTAACACCATCTTGGATCACTGATAGACACATTTTTGTGTCTAATTTGTCTCGATTCTATATATTAATAGTGCTCATTTTTGTACTTATTATGGTGTTTTATGTGTGTGTAGGTATTTTTGGCCAATAAATATTTTTGAAAAAATCGGCTCGAAAAGTTGATAAAAAGCGCCCGGAGGACACTTGCTATTTGGACTCTCACTATGGATAAGGGGCACCTCAATTACTAAGGGGCGACCACTTGCTATTCGCACCCCGAGAATGGATAAGGGGCAACCCATCCTCTTCATTCAAATCTCGGTTTTGGCGGGAAATTGAGTTATCATCTGCGAATAGGGGTTAGAGATATGCGAACTCTCTGGATGGATTTTTGATCGATATTATCGTGGATTTGGACTTGGATATGGACTGGTATTAGCTCTATACTTCAGAACAGGTTTGTTAATTATCTTGGAATCGAGAAAGGAGGATATCCATATATAGTACTCGATAAAACAGGCAAGAGAGAGTTTCATGGTACTGTTTGTTTTTTGGAAGCTACGTAAGAAATAAGGAGATAATATCCTGTTGTGAGATTAACTACCAAGTTTAGAAGAGTTTTGGACCAATCGGACTCTGTTAGAGACGCGTAAGAAGTTTGGAAGAAAAAATAAAGCGGAGACTTGGGGGGAAAGAAAGGGAATGCTATCTCGAGTATTTTGGCTCCTGTTTTGTATAAATGGAGTTGGAATAGGCCAAGAAGGGTGAACGGACACTTTGGGGAGGTTTTAGAACGCTACAGAGCAAAAACAATCGAGTTGCAGAGTTCTACAGGCGAGAGGAGGAAGAAGAACATAGAACAACACTTAAGGAAATTCGAGAACCCGTGGCCTTTTCTTTCAAATTTAATACCTTTGTAACAGTTCTGTAACAATTTTTCCAACAATTAATCGAATTCGCAACAGTTATGTTAGGGTTCCTCTGTAACAGTTGTTCTATAACAATTATAACTGTTACAAACACGCTGTTTTATACCTTCTCTTCTTTTTAATCAACTTTGGAGCAACAAACATGTATTTTGAGCAAGTGGTTAATATGAGGAGCTAAACCCCATTGTGAGGCGATAGAGGAAGCTATTTTTCCAACAAGAAGTGGTATATTTTTATTTATCTATTTATTGCAATTATTTTTATGATTATTTTGCCTTGATCGATAATTGTTTGAATGATTTTTGTTAAACAATTGTGATTTCTTTTGATAGAGCATACTTGGACCTAGGTTTTTGATGTTCTATGCTTCGGGTTTACACTTGTTATTTTGAGAATCTACTTGTTGCAATAGTTTAGAATCAACTTGAATGAACAAATTGCATAAATATAAATATTGGATTAAATCACTTTGAAATTGGAAAATAGTGGAATCTTAGCCTCAGTGTTCTTTTAATATTGATATCATCTTTGTCAGTGTTTGCTATAATTTTTAGTGAGTTTTCTATTTTAGTTTTGAATTTAAGTCTAAAAAATCCTTCACAAGTCTGAGTTGAACGAACTTTTACTACCACTTTACAAACAACTTCAAAATCATATCAATCACAACACCTGGTAATGACCCACCTCTATACTTAGCATTTTTGGTTCCACGGTGACCGGCATCACAATGTACTTTGCCTCGAGGCGTGGGAGTTCTAAGATCTTCCAGTAAAGGTTTGTTTGATTTTTTGCCTCTTCCACTAATCAAGAAAACAAAAGATATTAGCTTAACCGCTAAATGATTCACTAAATCAGATGCAACATAAGGGTTCTCAGCGTAAGGTTTGGTTAATAGCAAAAGTTCACGAAAAAATAGGCCAACTCTAATTTTGTGTTCCATAGTATAGTTCGGTTACTAAAGATTTTTTTGAGAACAAACCGAACTCAACATTTGTCAATGTTAATGAAGAGTTCGGTTTATCAAGGTTTGTCAAGGTTTTTTGCGAACAAACCGAACTCAACATGTATGCAACTACTGAAGAGTTCGGTTTGTCAAGGTTTTTTGCGAATACACCGAACTCAACATGTATGCAACTCAACATAGTTGGACAAGTTCGGTTAAATTGAAACTCAACATATTGGGAAAAATGGCATAGTTCGGTTACATTGTATTTATTTATTTTTCAGTAAAGTTCGGTTACTAAATAGTTTTAGATTTTTATGCGAACAAACCGAACAAAATAGCACAATTCGGTTACATAAAAACTCAAAATAGCGGGCAAAATAGCAGAGTTCGGTTACATGTGAAAAAAAAATTTGTTGTAAAATTTGTTAAGTTCGGTTAGAAAATTTTTTTAGGCTTCTTTGCGAACTAACCGAACTGGAAGTTCGGTGACCTAATTTTGGATCCTAGAGAACCGAACTGTTCTTCGTGTTCTTCCTTTCAGGAAGTTCGGTTAACAAACTAGGGTTTTTTAGAAATTCTTCCTAACCGAACAATGCACTGTAACTTTTATTTGAATCCTATTTTGATGAGTTCTATTCAATTGAAGCAATGAAAATCAAATTAAAAGTTATGGGTTTGTTGGAAAATACTTGCGGATTGGTCCCATGGCAGAATTAGGCTTCGGCTTGCGTCTTTGATACTCGATGATGCCTCTATCTTCCGATTCCACTTCTTCCTCAATTTGAAATTGTTTCTGATGTGCTAGATGTCCTAATGGAGGACCTGTTCCTGGGAGTCTTTTGGTTTGCTTTCGAAGAACCATTCTTATAGTCGATTGATTAATCGACGATGAAAATTTTATGAATCGACGATTAATCGATGGAGACGATGAAGAAGAATTTTTTTCTCTCCCAAAAACTGTTTGTGGCTTTGTGCGGCTAGGGTAGGGTAGGAAGAAGATGAAAACTAATTTTGATTTTTTGTTAATTTATTAGATTAGGTTAAATTTATATTTTGTTAGTTATTAGTTTAGTTATAATCTCAATTAGGGTTAGGGGCAAATTAGTAATGTATACAATTTAGGACATCCCTTATAAGTATATGGTAGATGGCCTTATAAAACAATGGTCCCCTCAAGAAAAAGGATGGTCCCCAAAAAACGGTTATGTTCTTGAATTTTTAGTTCATTATATATTAAGCCCATTAGTTCATTATATATTAGTTCATTAAAGAATGAATGATGCTTATTAGGCCCATTAGAAAAAAAAAATCCATGGCTTTACAAACATGTTACTGGTTACTACGATAGTATTTCATGAAGTGACAAAGCTATCCTTATATACTAAAAATGACAAAAATTCCCTTGAAATTAAGTTGTATTACAACCTCACCCACTTAAGAAATTTAGTCGCTAAATTTTAGCTGAGCATGACGCTCCAACCTTTCGAGCCGAAAACAGAAACACACCATTTGTTTATTCCAAACATCATTAACTTTATTATTGGTTTGCGCAACAACTAGCTCCGAAAGGACCTAATTGCCGCTCTGATACCAAACTGTAACACCCCGATTTTCGGGCCCGGATCTAATTCGAGAAAACCCGAAATGCTACTTCGATACCATAGCCGAAGCCCGGCTACTAAGCCCAAGCTCGTTAAATAATTTATTTGGGCTAGATCATTTATGTTCAAATTAATATTTTTATCGCAGCGGATTACTTAGAAAATTATTTAGGAAAAATGTAACTGTTTAACCTAATTTTAAAGCCACCGGAGACAAAACACATTTTGGTTCTCATATAAAAATATCAATACCGTTCAAGTCTTAGGATTAAATTAATAAGATACGATTTCAATACTAAATTGTAAAACTGAAAACAGACAAAGGTAGATTCCTAGAATTTTACAGGTTTCATACGAGTTCCAAAATTCATGATATTTATAGGGATTAATCGTAGATACTATTAGTTCTAAATTTTCCAGGACTTTTAAATGAAACAAATTATTATATGACCTCGGTCAAACACGAAGTTGACAAGCACTACAGAAAATTAAAACAAAATTAAAACTGTGATAGTTTGTTTTAGAAAATTCACATAAAATAATACACAAATCAAAACTGAACAAGGCTTGTCATTTTAGAAAGATAAAAGATAAATAAAGATCTTTATAGCAGACGCCAAGATGTAAAAATCAATGTATCATAGTTTTAAAGTTGAATGTTTATGAGACATTTAAAAATATAGGGTATTTGTTGTATTCAATACCTGTACAAAGAATTATTTTAAAAATATGTATACCACTCAAAAAATTCTATAATTTTTACCAAATGTCCCTTAAGATGTTTTACATTTATTACAAAAAGAATAATATCAAAACCTATTGGGAATTTAAAAATAAAATCTGTCAACTCAACATCATACAACATTTATACAGCATTAAAACTAAGATTAACTACATCTTAAAATAGAATTTTAGGCATAAATGATAACTTTAAACATCTAAAATAATTCTCTAGGCTCCACGTTGATCAACTCCTTTTCATGCATCAAATCTAGAATTTTTGTCATAATAGGACGTGAGTTTTGACACTCAGTAGGCAAAGAAGCAACAAAACATTTTCAACTCTTTTAATTAAAACAATCATGATTTTAACCACAATATACATATCTCACATCATGTCCATATTTCAACAACAATATAATCAAAATCAATTTCGACCGCTCGCCCCAGGGAGCCAATATCAATAAAAAGAATCAACCGCTCGCCCCAGGGAGCCAATACCAACAAAAATAATCAAATCAATTAACCGCTCGCCCCAAGGAGCCCCAGCTGGGTTTAGGGATTACTGCCCAAGGATATCTCGTATCCCATCAAATATGCCTTTAGGGATTACTGCCCATGGACCGCAGCCCAAAAATCATACACATACATTGTATATCATCAATCACACTCAAATCATGAATCAATAATTTCGAAAACATTTAATCAAAATAATTTTAAGAGTTGGTGTTGCGCCTACCTCAAATCGCAATCCAAAACGACACTATAAAGTACAGATCTAATGAATCATATGCTATGAACGGAACGGCAACAAAAATAATGCTATCTTCAATCCACCGCCATGAATACTCCTCCTCTAAAACAATACCGTGGTACAAATACTAAATGAAGGATCTAAAGGTTTGGTTATTTATTTTCATTTTTATTTTCTCGAACAATCCCGTCTGTTTTCTTTTTCTTCTTTAATTACAGAAAATGAAATTCTCACGGCTCACTAGGTTTTGTTTTTCTTTTCCCCTTCATAATACGTTTTCAACAGCATTATATACTAAAAACCTAGAAGGAGCTCGTCCCCTGGTCGACAAACTAAGTGGGTACTACTTGGTCGGCCCAGGTGGATTGAATTTTTAGTTCATTATATATTAAGCCCATTAAAGAATGAATGATTAATGCTTATTAGGCCCATTAGAACAAAAAATCCATGGCTTTACAAACATGTTACTACGATAGTATTTCATGAAGTGACAAAGCTATCCTTATATACTAAATGACAAAAATGCCCTTGAAATTAGGTTGGTATTACAATTTAACTCTCCCCTAACAGTTTGACCAAAATCAGTGGTTGACTAACGGGTCAACAACCCAAACTCAAAGATGGACAAACTTAGGACCCAAATCCTCTACCATACTAAAACACATGACCCAAAACCCTAAATAACTCAAATATTAATGGTTGATTTTGTGACTAAGGGAGAAGAAATGAACAAGATTTCTACTAAGGCGACAACATCTGCACCATAAGCTGACTATAACAAGTGCGTCAAAAAGGACGAGTTCAAGATAGGAGAGCTAGTATTAAGACAAATGTTTCCCTACCAGAAAAATAGGAGTGGAAAATTGAAGAACGCATGGGAAGGACCATAGGTCATTAAGAAAACTATTGGAAATGGAATGTACGAGTTGATGGATAAAGGACAAAGTGCGGAAGGAAAACCTAACCAACCTTGGAACCAAGCATATTTGAAGAAGTATGATCCATGCGGTAATAATAACACAACCGAAGAAATACCCCGTATGCGAACCTAATGAAGCACAAAGATTGAAGGAAGCAAACAAGTAATCTCAGATATAGGGTTTTTTGCGACAAGTAGTTATTATGTAGGCGAATAAATGAAGAAAGAATCCATCAGAATTGTACTAATCAAGCTTATGAATGAAAATGAAACATTCTTCTTCTTTATATATACCAAACATTTCAGAAAAAGGCAAAAATAAGACCTTAATAGAAGGCAACAGAAGTTAAAACCTCTAACTAGGGAGGATATGCATCCAATTGTGGCGTGCACCCTAGTTCGCATAACAGCAAGAAGCAATAATAAGACCTAACGCGCGTCATAATTGGGGAAAACATAGTTAACATGGCTCAGGTGAAAGCTACACCGACACTGGAACCTGAGTCATGGAGATTTAGGGTGAATCGAAAGCCTATCCAGCAGAGACACCTTAGTCGAAAGACTAAGGTACGAAGCTATCTCCTAAGGAGTGCAGAAACTCGATCAGGGCGCCGAGGTACACGGTTGAGTCAAGAGTGCATGAGGCGTCTGGAGCGTACATGTCTATTCTTGGCAAGTCCTGACTATGATGCACTCGGCCCTCAAGAAACCCCACTAGGGTGTGATCTCGAACGAGATCACGAAAACAACTGATTGTTGGCATGACCGTATGGGAAGATCCCACCCTAACCCGGTAGGGGCACGCTTCATTGAAGGGGCAGTCAGGGGGAATATAAGAGCGACACCCTCCATTAGGGAGCTGAATTGTGTCAAAAGACGTTAATATCATGGGACTATGACTCAGAGGAGAGTATAGGCCTGTCGTATTGGCGCGTCAATATATCCTGCAGAGGCAATAATACGAAAGATGATAAGGCGAAATCAATGGTTCATTACATGCAAGTGTCAAGACCGCCTGCGATTTCGCCGCCTGAACACAAAAAATACCCTATCAACAAGGGGAGGCAAAATAAGACCTCTACTTAGGGAGGCTCAATAAGACCTCATTAGAAACACAAATTAACTAACATTATTTTGTAGGAAAAAAGTTCAAAGAATAGAGTATATAACATCAAAGAAGAGAGTATGCAACAAAAAATGTATAGACGCGAAAATAACAATGCAAGAAATAAGTGAGGCAAAGACAAAGACACAATTATAAGGTAAAGTAAGGAAGAAGATATCCAAGTATGATACTAAATAATATTGTCGCATGATAGATAATAATACTAAATAATATTGCGGCATGATAGATATCTACGAATGTATATATAATAACTTTACATAATAACTTTACACATATACATATTGTTAGCATACATAGTAATGTTAACACACAAATGCATAAACCAATCATCTCGTGGCGGTTAACAGAGGCAAGAATGAGAATACAAACATATAAAGGAATGTTACCCGCCACTAGATGATAAACTCACGCATATGCCATACATTATTACCATTGGAAAAATGCTTTGCTTTCGACTAATGACAAACTGCAGTATTAAGATACGCAAGAGTAAAGGCAGAAAAACAATATACATTGAAGAAAAATAATATACATTCAAGTCTCAAAAGCTTGGGGACAACCAGTGTACAAAAGGTGAAGAAGAAGAACATAATACAAAGAGCGGATAAGGACTTTACATGCAAGAAAAATAAAGAAAAGCGAAAAGGATCTTCAGAAAGCGCGGATATTTCCCATCCAAATCAACTTTGATATCTTCAGAAGAGTTCTTTCCTGATTCTTCCTCAAACTCCGAACCTTTGCCCTCTTTATCAGTCTCTTCATATTCCTCAAATTCAGCTTCACTGTCAGATATCTCAATATCCTCCTCGTTCGGGGAAACTTCAAAAGGCGCGAAATCTGGTAGAGGAATGTTATATGCAGTATAGATCTCCTCCGCGTTCTTCTTAACGCATGAGTCGTGAAGACGAAGAGCATCCTTATTTATATTGGAAACAGAGACTATCAACTTCTTCTTCAATCTGCGGTACTTGGAATCTCTAACAGAAAGCCTCGACTTAAAATCCTCAATTTCCTTGAGCAGATTCTTCTCGGTATCTAAAAAGAAGGACATGAGTATTAATGACGCGCAAGTGAAAAATTAAAAGTACAGCATAAAGAAGAAATAATTAAAGGAAAATCATGGGCAACCTTCTTTTTCAGAAATAATAGACTTAACCAATTCAGCATGATCAGACTCTAAGCTAACGTTCGTAGCCAAACCCGTCCTAGCTCTATCAATAATAGTGGTAGCCCATTCAAAGTCATCATCATTCTATATGAGTAGAAGAGCGAATCAAGTTCTCACGGGCGAGCAAGGCGTTCTTTTCACTTATAGCTTGATCTCTCTCCACCTGAACTTGGACTAGAGGTTCATAAATTCCTTCAAAGCCTTAGCACCCTTAAGAACCGCCTTTTCCTTTTTAGTAATGGTTGCGTTCTTTCTCGCTTCTAGTTTCTTAATCTCATCCTTATTCTCACGGAAGCGGCGCTTAAAACTGTTATTCACGGATAGCATGGACCTATGTTCTCTGTTAAGGATTTTATATTTCGATTTTATATTTCGAACGGATCTCTTCCAGACTAATTTTCTCTAATCCATCATTTGATATGTTACTCAAGGAGGCATTAAGATTCTCAAGAAGAATTTCTTCTTCAACAGGGTAACTAATGGCTTCATCCGTTAAATTGTAAATCTCTGCAAACGCGAACAATTAAAAGAGGGCGAAAAATGATGCGGAGACATTAGAATAAAGAGAACAACATAGTACATACCAATTAATTGATTGTTCCTATTACGAAGCTCAATCTCACGACCAGAACTAGGGGTACACATGGTCCGGTACGGCCCGGTTCTCTTATGGAACCGGTCCATGTACTTGGAGTTGACCGGTACCTAATTTTGAGGACCGGTCCCTGTACTTGTACCTGGAGTTGTACCGGTTCTCCGGTACCGGTACCGGGTTTTTTACCTGAAAAATATTACAAACTCCTAAAAAACAACAATTCCAATTTTCCATAAGTTTAATGTTTAACATCACAAAATAAGTTCATTCTGTTCAACATTTCCATAAGTTCATAATACTAATTATATTACTCAAGTACTTAAACTGCATTGCTTTGTTCAGCTGAACCAAAACACCATTTCCTCACCAACTCATCCATCCAGTCATCGAAGCACCATTTCTTCATTGTATTTCTTCAGTTAAGTTGAGACACTACCTGTAACAACAACCAACACTCCATTTCCTAAACCTGCAACCACCAACTCCTTATGTACCTTCCTGCCTGCAACAAACACATATACCATTGAGTTAAAAGTTGTTTGGTTTTGTAATGTTTCTACTCCAATGTATAGTTATGGTGTCCTGTCTCGAACAAAGTTTTCAAGAATAAACTTAAGAAAGTTGTTACTTAAGAAAACAACCTTAAAACAGACAACACAGAAAGTTACCAACCTTCTTGTTGGGATTTCTTGGACATCTATTCAAATGCTTTCGTAATCCAGCAATGCCATTTACGTCATTGTGAGCAGCTTATTTTTTGTGGCAATGATCACATTCAGCAAGAATATCATTTATCCTAGTAATTTCCAACCAAACACTTGATCTCACTTTGCCGTGCTTCTTTTTGCTATCACCAACTTCAACTGCTTCATCTGTACTTGTTGGAGTTGCAGTTTCAGTTTCATCATTTGTGTAAGATGCAGCTTGAGAGGATGATTCAACCTCTCCGTGTATTGAGTTGTAATTGTAGTTGTAGTTGCATTTGATATGATCATCTAACATAAAAAAAAGCAAACTGAGTAATTAACAAGATAAGCAAACATAACTTTACATAACACTTCCAAGATTATCATCTGAATCTCAAAAATAGCAAGCATCTGAATTTTACATAACACTTTCAAGTCTGGTCAATGAAAAAGAAATAACAAGCATCTGAATCTCAAAAATTCATATGGTTTCAAAGAGTTGAACACAACACTTCCAAGATTATCAACTTAATTGACTACTCAACCCCCATTTACCATTACAAAACCAAACAACTTTTAACTAATTTCTATTGCACAAAAACAACAAACTTGCACAAAACTAAGCAGAATTGAATTAAAACATGAACAAATCCAAGTTAAGAAATATCTCATTTTCACACTTTTGTTACTCCAGAAGTGCTTCCAGTGAGAAATACACATACTGACATACAAGACAAGATACAACTAAATCTTCATAATTGCAAAACCATTCATAGAATCATAGTTATCACTTATCACACAGTCGTACATAGTACATAAATAAGATCTATGTATTCATTATAAGATGGATTGCTCAATCAATCTCAAATCCTAAATCACTCACATCAACAAGGTTAATTTCATAAGATAGATTGCTCAATCAGAAGAAGAAGAATAAGTAAAGACTGTAAAGTGCCTCGGAAACAAAAAGGTGTAGATTGAATCTGATAGACGAAGAAGAAATTGGTATCCTTAGAAGTCAGCGCTTAACCTGCGTGAGTATAAACACTAGGGTTAGTTGATTAATCAAGCGATACTGTTAAAATCGTTTTTAATTTCTAGGGTTTCCTTTTGTTGAAACAGAAAGGAAATCGAAAAGATTACCTTTTGTGTAATACTAACTAGTAAGACTTGAATCACTTGATGATGATGGTGAATTGGTGATTGCCTGATTGGTGAGCGTAGCCGTAGTTACTCAGAGATGAAGAGGTTGCTCTTCAGAGTTCAGAGAGAAAAAAAAACGAAGAAGAAAGAAAAATGAGAGTGAAAGATTTACTCAGAGTTCTCCCAAGAAAAATGCTAAAGATCTCAACGGCTCTAATTAATCGGTACAATTGGTCCGGTACATGCATGTATTCTCCCAAGAATTGTTCCATGTACCGGTCTAAGACGGTTCTTAATCTTCTATCCCGGTCCATGTACCGGAGACTCCAGTACTAGTTCGGTTCCGGTCCGGTATTTTCGGTTCTAGGACGGTCCAGGTCATCTCAACCGGTTCTTGTGCAGCCTTAGCCAGAACTAAAAGAAATATCGTTTTTGAGCTTGAGATTCTCCGCTTCCAGAGCACGAATCTTTCTATGAAGATCATTAGTGACCGCATAAGACATACGAGCATTCTGAATTGGCAAGGAGTAAACGGCAAAATGATTAAAAGACGCAGAATCATAATGAAGGTTAACGTACCGAAAGAAAACTCACCAAAGATCCAAGTGCAAATTGGAAACCCGGAGTCAGGGCAGAGGAAACAACAAGAAGAGAGTCATGGCTTAAAGAATGAGCATTACATATCTTAACGACCGCATCACATGTGCGACCAAGTGCGGCATTATCAACACCTGATAGTGTATTAGAGAAGATGCTAGACAAATCGCTCATGGAAGACGTTGCCGCAGAGTTTTCAGGAGGAAGCAAGGCATCGTCATAAGAGCAAGAGTTTAAAGAAGCTGGAGAAGATGCTTTACGCTTGTTAGAAGGATTATGAATAGAAGACTTTGAGACGGTCTTCCTGTCCTTACTTTTAGCTTTCGGAAGAACATCATCGCCCGCAGAAGGAGAACCACCATTATTAGAACCTTCAACGTCTCCAGTCTCAACCTACACACACAATGAGAGATAAGAAACAAAGGCAACAATATTGTTAAAATTAAAGACAAGTATTTCTTACTTTATTAGTACGCGAATTTGACGCCTTCGACGCGTTCTTCTTCTGCCGCACAATCTGAGATGAAAAGAGATGATAGGAAAAACAAAAAACAAAAGAAAGGAGATAAACAAAAAGAAAGGGTTAAAAGAAGCATACCACATCTTTCTCCTCGGGCCAGATAAATTCCCAAGGCTTGCAAACGGCAAACTTCTCAGGTAGAGGAAGAACTGATCCATCATCATCCTTACCCGTGTTGTAAGGGCCCTCTAGAATAACATGATACTCCACCCAATGAAGATCCTTTGAGAGATGCGCATAATCATTGGTAGTGTTGTGAAAGTCAACATTTCGCATGATCATATCACTTTCTGCGATATCGTCCGCCCTCTTCAAACAAACACCCCAGCGGTATAATTCATTCTTCACAATAACAACTGTGTAGTGCTTGAAAAAGTTCTCCACCGTATACTCTTATGGAATGATTGGCTTTGTTATATATTTTGGGTAAGAAGACCCTAATCCAGCCGCACGACGAGAGTACTCTACCATTATCCTGATGCAATCGCCGCTCAGCTGAAATATACAGCGTGCAAATTTTTCATACAAAGGAGTTCATAAAAAAAGGAATTTGGGGATTATAAAGAGGAATGGGAAGACCAGCAACAATTTTTCCAAGCGAAACAATGACCTTTTGATCATCCCACTGATCAAGAGCAAACCATTCGGGTCCAATTGCAGTAGTAGGGGTAGAATCCTGAGGAACTGTAAGAGTAATGCCTTTACGTTTAAGCTCTGTTTCCAACCTTATAAAATATTTGACATTGTTGCAGTCGGGTTTATGAGCCATTTTAAGAATGGGAATGCATAGTAATTTAATCAAAATGGTCAAATCAATCAAGATCAAGATGATCAAGATGTTGATGATAAAAAACAGAGTTTAAAGATGAAGAAAGTTAAGGAAAAAGAATGATAATGATCAATCAAAACTTTGGCAGAAGAACAGCCGCAGATGAGAAAAATTGCAGAGAAGAAAGAAAAGAAGAAAGAAAGTAAAGAAAGAGAAGAGAAAGTGTGTTGGGGGTATATAAAGGATTCTTTCCCCATCCCCGAGATATCCCCTCTCATAAATGCATTGATTAGAAACGGATATGCAGAGGAGGTTATCAGACCCTTTTAGAGACGTGTCAGATAATGAATGGACACGTGTAGGACATCATGCTGAGATTCCGGAAAGATGTCAGTAGAAAAGAATACGAAAAGATGAGTTGGTGCGGCAAAATAACAAACTAGAGTTTCTCATACCGCTCTTTCTCTCGAAAGAACAATATGAGAAGAGGCAAAATGTGGGTGCAAAATACCGCACACTCATTAAGTATGCGAAATAATCCCTTTAGTATCAAGCGAACACGAAACATATCGTGGATGACGCACTGGATGACGTCACCAAGTCACAGCTGGAATGTGAAGATCAACGCGGCAGTAGAGAATCCATGCGGCAATATTAAAGTCAAAGCGAAGTTGACGCACTCCAGATCCGAAAATAGGGGCTTTATTAGCTGTCCTCCACTATGTAAATTCCTATAAAAGGAACCTGATGCCATTGTAGAAGAGAGAGACCTTTTTGTGAGCTGAGACAAGATATTTAGGAGAGAGAAAGTTATTTGCTTCTCAAGTTAGGGTTTCTACTCTTATATTTTGTATTTGATTTATTATTTAATAAAATGATCTAGTGTTCTTCCCATGATATTTTTGAATAGAGTTTATAGATTTCACTAAGGGTGTGGTTGTAGGATTTCCTGCAACTACAAAGCACCTCAAGCTTTAGCTGCTACTTCCTTGGTCCTAAAATGTTAAGCTAGAAGGTCTCCAGCAGCGTTATACCCCGTTAAACAAACTTCCGCACACTCATCCTGCCTGCCTGCCTGCCAATGAAAATTTCGAGTTTGAAATTCTATCACATGCTAGTTATTGGCGGCACCTTCAAACACAACGATTTGGGGTATGGGCCCATTGGAAATTAAGCATGTAAAAAAGCCCATGACCCTGCTTGTTTTACGCTACATTTGTGGATGGTCCATTGCTGTAACGCATGATCTTGCAGAGTCTCTGGTTAGCATGCCAATGCCTGCAAGAGTTTGAGATGCTTACATAAAAGCTTCGAAATTAAGCTCATAACGGCCATTGAGTTGTTAGGCAGCATTCGGTTTTTGGATGTCGGTGCTGTCATGAATGTGGGCAGAGTAAACATGAGTAGAACGTACGCTATTGATGCACGCCCAGTTTTCCAGATGCTAGCTCCATATTATTCATCATGCAAGTTCAGTTTTTTTGTTGGATATGATCATGTTGGGCCACGATACAGGTTTTAATCCTGAGGCCCATTTTGGGTCACTTTAACCAAGCTACAATCGGAACAACTTTTTTGTTCTAGCATTTTTGTTCGAGCATATCGGTGCATCTTTCTATATATGACACACTAGTCAATCCATCTAATACCCGATGATACCGACAAATTAAGAATGTTGGATCAGTATCAACAATCAACATATACAAATATGCATCCGCATACAAACCATAACTACTGCTAACCATGTTGACTGCGCCACTCATAAACTAAAGAAATGATATGGTGCTAGGATCAGCACATTGAGTACTTTAAAGGATTAATATATACAAAATGGTGTAATATTTTTTTTTTTTTTTGTAAAGGAAACCGGTGGCAAAGAAAACCGTTCATTGCTCTTGTTGTACAAATAAATATCGCACCATATTTTAATTTTAATACAAAAACAAGCTTGAGATTCATATGTTTCATCCTTAGGTCACTAGTGGTCATTGCAGTGGCAAGTGCCACACTACATAGTTCAACTTCAAGTCTTCAAAGGCAGCGGCAGCGCTTCATTCCTACATGAAATGGACATGCTCTTACATTTATCCCCAATATGAAAAGGCTTTTTTATGTCCATTCGGTTTAAAGCCCAAAAGTGTATTTCTTTGTTTTTTTTTATCATCCAATGATTGTGCCATTTAAATATGCTTGAGTTGATAATGTGCATATTAGAAAAACCACCTCACATTTTTCCAAATTTCCTTACAAATTTTAAGCAAGGGTTTGTCTAGTAATTAATGATAGTTAAATTTACTACTGATTTATGATGTGTAAGACTAGTAATGTTATAACTACACCAAAGACCAAAGACCAAAACCCATTTTCCAGTAGCAAGTACCGGGTTTGGGTAGGAGACTAGCTCCCAAAATATAGGACATAGTTTTTACGCCGGCCTGACCAAGCCTTGCACAACCTGTAGGCAAAAGAGTTTGACACATTCCGTGTCGCAGTGGTTACAGAACAGGGAATCGGCATACCACTCTAGTTAGGTTTACGTATTCATGACCGTTAAAGTGACATACCCGCAGTCCCTGCTTAGCCGATGGTGTAACAAGTTCGCATGCTGAAGGTATAGCCATCGAAAAAGATGACCCTGGAGAGTGACCCGTACACATGGACAAGAATCCATGCATACGCTGGCGAACGGGCAGGATCTTTGATATATCGACGACCTTAACGCTCAACATTGTTGAAGGGTCCGGTAGTCTGGTCATTCCGGCCAAGGTCACTGCCAACCTTCTAGTCAGTCTGGTAGTAATGTTATAACTACACCATCATATACAATTTATTACAAACCTTCTCAAGAGGTATTTAGACAAAAAAAAAACAAAAAAACAAAAAAATCGAAATTAGAATTGGCCTTCGTTGTTTTGTTTGTTTGTTTACTACAAGGGTGGAGGCTCCACCGTGGAGCCAGCCCATGGCAACTGACTGCCTGCTGGGCGGGCTCCTAAGCCTATGTCGTCGGTGTGAGTAGGTTCTACCCATATAGTGTCGTTTATAATGAACCGTTTTTTGGAGACCATGTTTTTTTTTTTTGGGACCATGGTTTTATTTTGGGTAAGACATTAGAAGTAATTCTAGGTCACCCCTTATCTAAATATTTAGATTAATACCAAAATTACCCTCCTGATTATTTTTGTATAATGATTAGTTAGTGTGATTAATCTTTTATTAAGGTTAAATTAATATATATATATATATATATATATATATATATATATATATATTTTAAAAGAACTAGAATTATTGAGTGACTAAAGTGATAGAAGAAGAAGAAGATGGAGAAAAAAATTATTTTGAGATGGGTGAATATAGAGAAAAAACTTCCTCTGGGTACCAAAGTATGCTTGTAACTTAGTGAATGTTGCTATAAACGGCCTAAAATATCTTGAAAATCAAAATTGTAACAAAAAAAATTTCAACTGTGTCAACAAAGTTCGATTTTATTATATGAAGAACATGTAACCGAACTTTCTGAATCTAGATTCGGTTAATAAATCCAAAATCACGAGCAACCGAACTCGAGTTTTTGTTTGTTCGGCTAGTGATGAAAAATCAAATGTAACCGAACTACTATGCTTGAGTTTACAGAGTTTTGTTCGGTTGAGTCGACTAGACCACGTTGTAACCGAACTTTAAACAACAAAGTTCGGAAAGTTCACATAATTTTTTTTTTTTTTGCGATTAAACCGAACACAACATTTGGCCATTTAGAGAAGAGTTCGGTTTTGAAATTATTTTTGCGAGTTAACCGAACTCATTTACAGAGGTATGTTCGGTTGGTTCGCAAACTTCAACGCAACCAAGTTCCCAACCAAACCGCCGCAGTTAAAAGTAACCAAGTGTTAGAAGTTCGGTTGGTTCGCAAACTTCAACATATTTTGCGAATCAACCGAACTGAGCTTATATATGCAATTAGGCAAACGTTCGGTTAAAGTAAAAACTTAACAATTTTTGCGATCCAACCGAACTGCACTTGCAGATGCATGTATGGAATTAGCGCATAGTTCGGTTAAAAGTATTTTTGCGAATCAACGAACTCTCACAATTCGGTTCGAAAACATTAATTCGCAATAACCGAACTTTGCGACGAAACCGAACGTTTTGCGACGTAACCGAACTAAAAGTTCTAATTTGAGACTTTTTGCGACATAACCGAACCTGTCGAAAAAAAAAAAACAACCTCCATTAAACCTCTCTGCAACTTCCATTTTCAGCTCATTTTGATGATTACTTCTCATTTTTTCAACCAAAAACGATTGACAAGTAATGAGTTTGTGAGAATATCTTTGTTAATGATTTAAATTAAGCTATATATATAGAGGTGGTGGTGGTGGTAATCGTAGGTGGTGGTGGTAATCGGTGGTGGTGGTGGTGATAATCGGAGGAGGCGGCGGTGGGCGGTGGTGAATAGGAGGTGGTGGTGGTAATCGGTGGTTGGTGGTGGTGGTAATCGGCGGTGGTGGGCGGTGGTGGTGGGAGGAGTTGGTGGTTATATATATATATATATATATACATATAGGTGGTTATTAGGTTGGTTTTAAATTAAATTAAGTTAAGGGTAGGTTAGTCATTTCCACATTTTAGGACACCCTTATAACTATAGGGAAGGTGGCCTAATAAGACCATGGTCCCCCAAAAAAACCATGGTCCCAAAAAAATGGTTCTTTATAATTACAACTTGGTTCATAAAAGAAGCCACAAGGCCCACAACACGTTCTCAGGTGGTCTACTGTATGAGATCCCATTAATTTGATTGTTAGGCCTATTCCTATGAGTATGGTAAACTCATATATTTTCCATATATGCATCCATTATGGGTATGTCAAAGTGCCAAACTCATATGTCTATATGTCAATTCACCTAATTTTCCAACTGGGTGCAACGTGCATAACATTCTTGTTATGAGAATCAACAGGGTGGATAAGCATCAGTCAGTATTTCACTTAACAGTCAATAGGGTGCATGAGATTCAGTGATCCACTTACGGGATTTTTTTTTGTATCAAAAAAGCAGAAAAAGGACTAAATATTGTTCACAGACATTACAATATTAGTTGGAATTTCCGAGCAAGTCCAACAACCTTTTTTTTTTTTTTTTTTTTTAATCAATTGATTTTATTACCAAAAAGAATATCAAAAATAAAAAAGAGAATTCCAAAAAAGCAGCCAATTACATTGGTTTTTCAGCATATAACCTATAGTAAACCTGATCAAGTTACTCCATTATTGTAATAAAATTGGGCTTATTTTGATACCTCTGGCTAACACCCCTCTCCAGGACTGCTCCCCTCTTAGCAAATGAATCTGCTGTAAAATTTATTTCTTTAACATTGTGATCAACTTCACATTAAGTAATGAACTTCTTATTCTTTCCCATTTCACCTAAAAAAACCATGGTAATTTGCATGTCCTGTAAGCTTGAACAGCAGCATATGAGTCTGAGCAAATAATAATGTTCAGTTTTCCATTCTACACAACCCATTTTGCGGAACCTATAACTGCCATGATCTCACCTAAGAAGTTAGTAGAAATGCCTATATATACATGTTGATTTAGCATATACAAATTCACCACTACTACTTCTGCAAACAAAACCATAACCTGCTAAACCAGGATTACCTCTGGAAGCACCATCACAACATATCAAAGCTTGGTTTTCATCTGGAAGTTTAAATTTCACCTCTATAATTCTTTGAAGTTTTATAGGTCTTCTTCCCAGATCAAAATTCCTGAATACCTGATAATCATAGTTACAGTCCCACATATAACTTTTCATTCTTATTGAACAGTCTTTTGTGAATTGTTTTATTTTGTGTTTAAACTCACAATATCCGCTTTCTCTTCATCAAAAACAATTATATTCCTTAAGAACCATATTTCCATCATTGTGATAGATGCAACCAATATCCACACTTCTTTCACACGCTACTTTTAAGCTTTGCAAATTTCAACACATCTTCATAAGACTCAGTATTACAAAATAGAAATATTCCTCCAAGCCATTTCCAAATCAGCTGACTAAAATTACAAAACCATAAAATATGTTCAAGGTTTTCTGTTTGCCTACCACATAGATAACATTTTGATGCTAGACTGAAGCCCTTTCCTTGCGTTTTCTCATCTGTAGCACAATTGCCCATCACCAACTTCCAGACATTGCTAGTTGTTGTAGGGTGCAACACAGTATGCCATACTTGATTCACCCACACAACCTTATTATAGTGAGCCCTTATTAGTTATGCAGCAGAGCTCACTGTGAATGTACATGACATTGTACCAGACCAAATCATTTTATCTTCACTTCTTGAAATAACTGGTAACTCTTCTACCCTGAAGTAGTGTAACATTCTTTGAGGAATTAGCCACTCTCCCTCAACAATTAAATATGACACCTTCATATCCTTATTTTGTAAAATGTAGTCATCATCAGGAAACAATTCAGCTAAAGGTTTATCTTTCAACCAGTTATCTCTCCAAACAGAAATCCTATCACCTGTACCTGGAATCCATCTTGTATGTTGTTGTACTGCTTTCATTACCCAATTGAATCCCGGCCACACTGAAGATTTTTTCTACCTAGTTATCCATTCACCATTAATATTTGTAAATTTTGCTCTCATATACTTAGCCCATTCTGCCTCAGAACTTTGCATTTTCCAAAACAGTTTCATTAAAAGAGATTTATTCACCACTTCCATTCTCCTTAAGCCCAAACCACCTTCCTTCATAGGAGAACAAGTTTTATCCATTTCAATGTAACACATTTTACGTGAGATGGATTCTGTCCAAAGAAAATTTCTGATCATTCTTTCACAAGTCTTCATCACACTCACATACCATCTATAAAATGACATGTTGTAAATTGGGATACTACATAATATATATTTTATAAGTGTAATTCTATCTTTAAAATCTAATAATTTCCCAATCCAACTAGCTAATTTGTTTTGTAACATCTCCACAAATCCCCAAACTGTACTTGCTTTTACTCTCCCTGGATGTAACATCACTCCAAGATACTTGTATGGGAAATTAGACAGTGGCATTTGGAACTCTGCAGCTATTTGTTGTCTTCTCAAATCAGTTACACCACCAACAAAAACTTTACTCTTCACTTGGTTAATAACTTGACCTGAAGTCTTGATAATCTCTCAGCAACTTCATAATCTTTTGCAGATTTCTCTTATGACCATTGAAAAACAAAAAAACATCATCAGCAAAAAAATAATGTGTTGGATGTATCCCTCTTCTATTCACCATAGGAACAATGTTGCCCTCATTTACCATTTTCCTCAAACTTCTGCTCAAAACATCTTCAGCTATGACAAAAAAATTGGTGACAATGGGTCACCTTGCCTCAACCCTCTACTTTTACTTGATGAGCTAGAGCAAAGGTGGTCAAATTGTGAGTAGCAACATTAGCTGACTTTGGCATAAACTTATAAGCATTAGTGCTGTTGAGAGTAGTCATATTGTTGTTAATATCCTCCTTTATCCTCCAAATTCTCCAAGGAGTATTTTTTAAGTCCGATTAAATACTTCACAACTAGTTTGGTTGTACCCTTCTATAATAATAGAGCCTAAATTCCATTTGATGCCCAGTTCTGCAGCAAGCTTAAATCCATCTTCTTCTGCATAAAGAACTATATCAGATTTACCAGTTCTGGTTCCTACACCCAGACAAGAACCATTGTTGTTTTTAACGACTGCCGCACAAGCGTAAGAACCATCTTTCCATGCTGCGTCAACATTAATTTTGATGTATGGATGTGAAGGCGGCTCCCAAGTTGAAAGAACTGCTTCAGCATTAGTTCTGGAATTAACTTCCACTGCCATAAATTCAGCTTCTTCCGTGAAGTTTTAATATAAAATTATGCCAATAATTTGCAATGGCAAGAGCACTTTGCACTGTTATAGTTTTTTTTTCCGAAGAGTTTAGCATTCCCGACTTTCCATAAGGCCCAACAGATTGCCATACCCATCGTTGCAGACCATTCATTATCATTCTGTGATAGCCAGGCTTCAATTAAGTTTGAGAGAGTCATATTAGAGTTACCTTGTATACGAAAGAAAAACGGTGAAGCAAGCCATACTGCCTGAGCAAAGTTGCAATGAATTAGTAGGTGGCTCACAGTTTCATCTTCAGAATTACATATGTTGCAAGTTGTTGAGGCGCCTTCAATATGTCTACCAATTCTCTCAGAGATTGCGATTCCATTATGTAATGCATGCCACAAAAAAGATTTGATTTTCGACGCAACTCTCTTGACTGCTCAAAATTTTTTCCATGGAAAATCTTGTTCCCTTAGTTGAGATGATTCACCTTGCTGTTCTTCAAGCATCTTCTGGAACGATTGAGGAGTAAAATCTCCGTGGTTTGTTAATCTCCAGATGAGTATGTCCTCCTTGGCCATGTTGGGGGAGATTTGGTATTGTTAGTGTCAGCAACCTCATATCCCACTGTCCAGTAGAATTGTCCAGCAGCTGATGGACTTTTGAAATTTCCATTGAACTTTCTTCATTCCTGGCAGGGATCAAACCAGCTACGGATGGTACCCAAGGATCAGAAAAAATGTTTATGGAACGACTATTACCCACAAGCTAGAGACATCCTTTCTTGAGTTCACTTCTGCTATCCAACATTGCACTCCATGTGGTGGAGCATCTATTTGGTTTTTTTTGCCTCCTAGAAAGAGCACCCTCATAAGTATTTAAATGTTAAGATTTTGACCCATAGAGAGTCTTGATCATGTAAAAATCTCTAAGATAATTTAGCAGTGAGGGCATTGTTAAGGTCAGACAAAGACCTTATACCTAAACCTCCTTTTTCTTTTGATATATTGAACCATTCCCATTTCAGGTAATGTATTTTTCTCTTGTCTCTATCATGTCCCCACAAGAAGTCCCTTATAATCTGAGTTAACTTATCTAGGACAGTTTTAGGGATATTTGTAGTTGCCATGTAAAAGATAGAGATTAGAGCAAGCACTGACTGAATCAACACAGTTCTCCCTGCATAAGAAAGAGTGTTTCTTCTCCATCCTGCTAAAGATTTATCAAATTTTTCTATAAGAAAATTGAAATTGGAGACTCTATTTCCTAGCTGAAGAATTTTTACTCCTAGATACTTCTCCTCCTTCCCCATTTTTTTATCACCCATGTCCTTGATGATTTCATCTGCATAGCTTTCTGGAACACTTTTGCTGAAATGTATAGAAGATTTGGCATAGTTAACCAGTTGCCCTGACATGCTGTAGTATTGTTGTAGAACTGATGAGATGGCTGAGATTTTTTTGGTGTCTATGTTGCCAAACAATATGGCATCATCAGCAAACATGATGTGAGTCACACTTGGAGCCCATTTGTTGATCTTAACCACTATAGAGGCCTTCATGTTCCATTTTTGTTTATAATACCAGATAGAGAATGAGCATAGATGATGAACAAATATGGAGATAATGGGCATCCTTGCCTTATACCTCTCTCCCCGTGAAAAAACCTTCGGGTTGTCCGTTCAAGAGGATTGAAAAAAAAAAACAGTTTTAACACAACTTATTATGAGATCATGGGCTCTGTCATTGAAGCCAATGTTAATGAGAGCTTGACTCAGGGAACCCAAATCAACCCTATCAAATGTTGTACTCATGTCCAACTTTAGAGAAAAAGAGCCTTCAGTTGTATTAGCATGCTGCATGGAATGAAATAGTTATTTGGCAACCATTATGTTGTCTATAATATGTCTCCATGGCACAAAAGCAGATTGAGTTTTATCAATTAGGCTATCTAAGAAAGGATTTAGCTTGTTTTTAATTATTTTGGTGACAACTTTGTAGAGCACATTGCATAGTGCTATAGGTCTGTAGTCAAAAACAGTTTCAGCATGCTTATTCTTTGGGATCAGTGCCAGATAAGTATGGTTCGGTCTGGGAGGAATTCAGGAGTATCTAAAGCATTCTTGAATCAGTTGGACCACTTCTTTACCAACAATTTCCCAACACCTTTTGTAGAAGAGATCTGGGTAACCGTCTGTACCTGGAGACTATAAAGAGCCCATTTTCTTTATCACCTTGAAAATCTCTTCAAATAGCAGTAAGAATGGAACTTAGGTACCTGCAATTATCTTGACTGATCATATTAGCGTTTTCTAGAGTCATGGAAGAGTTTAAATTGGCATCCTTGGAAAATATATCTTGAAAATGGTTTATAAGAGTATCTCTGATTTGGTCATGGTCAGAAATCTACTCTCCATCATTATTTTTCAAAGCAAATATTTTGTTTCTGCTTCTTCCATGAATAACAAATACATAAAATACCTGGGTATTTTTATCGATTGATGAAATCCACTTAGATTTGTTTCTTTGTTTCCAAAACATCTTGTCTCTCCTTTCAAGGTTGATAATGTTTTTGCTAATGGATCTTTCTTCCTTTCTAGTATCTTCCAAGTGTGCTGAAGTTTGTAAGTCAATCAGCCTTTGTTTCTCAAATTCTATCTCCCATCTTGTGTCTCCGAAAGTATTTTTGCTCCATTTCCATAAGCCTTGACCAAGTGATTCCACCTTTGTCATTGTATTTCCAGTAGAACTTTCCCATTTAGTTTGCATTACCTCCTTGAACTCTGGATGATCAGTCCAATAGAATTCAAACTTATAGTTTGGTTTTCTTTATGGGGGTTTTCTCATTTTGTTAAGAATTATGGGAGCGTGATCACTTTCTATTCTTGGTAAGTGGAGAACAACTTCATCAGAAAAAATAACTCTCACTCAGAGTTGCAAATATCTTTATCCAGTCTTTCAAAAATTGGGGTACTCCGTGAGGCATTATTTGACCAAGTGAAAGCCGGCCCAACATATCCTAAATCCAGGATGTCTCTTTCTCTGATCATGTAAACTCATTCCAGCTGATATCTGTAGTAGTAGAGCCCCCATGTTTCTCATATTGATACATGAGAGAATTTAAATCGCCTATCATACACCATGCACCTTTAAAGCCAGAGATGGTGTTATTCATTTGTCTCCAAAACTGTCTCGTTGAGGGTGTGCCAGAGGCCATAAACGCACAAGAGATCCCACATAGGAATGAACAAACTTGCTGCAATGCTACAATGAATACTATTATGTGACTTTGAGATGATGGATAGGTCCACCAATTCTTTCCACAAAATTGCTAAACCACCACTTCTTCCATTTGCTGCTACATAGTCAAAGTGTTTAAAGTTGAGAAAACTGCAGATTCTTATACTATTTGCTTCATTGAGCCTCGTTTCAGACAAGAACAAAATTGCCGGATTACAACTTATCAGGAAAGAGTTTAAGGCTAGAACTGTCGTCTCGTTCCCTAGTCCACGACAGTTCCAAGATTATATTAACATTGGCCTTGCGACTTTTTGGGGAAAGTCACCACAACCACTTCAGTATTGCTGCAATGTTGCTTGAGATGGGGGTCACAGTCCATCGGCTCAGACTGTCTTTTACTGCCAATGTGAAGAAGGTTATCAGGTGCTTCATTCTCTTGAGAGTTTCTAGCAAATCGTTTCCACTGTCTCATGTTTTTTTGGGTGAGTTTTTCTGGGATAGTTAGAGGTAGGGTGGTGGTAGTCTTTATGGGGTGGTTTACTAGTGGGGGTATTGGTGTGGATATAGTGATGGTTTTTGGGTGGAGGAGGGTTCTTGTTGGTGGTGGAGATTCCCAGAGTGGTTGTTGCGGTGTGGGTGGTGGATATTTAACTTGAATTTGGTGGTTTTTGGTGTATGGGTATGGGTTGTTGGGTGTTTATCTCATGGGTGGATAAGGGTTTAGGGGGTTGGGTAATGGTGATTGGAGATGGGTTTCGGGTTGGTTCAATGATACTTGATATTTTTGCTCCAGTAGTATCTTCATGAGGATTTATATTAATGCCTTGATGATCTGAAGACTGATTCCTTCCAGGCTGGATAGTGGGAGGATTTTTTGTGGTTTCCTTATTTGGCTGAGGGTTTGCTGTAACTTGGGTAACAAAATTATCTCGTGCATGGCTATTTATGGTAGCAGAATTATCTCGTGCATGGTTATCTTTTTCTGGGGAATGAAAAGTGGAGCTAATATTGGTAATATCTTGACCAGAAGCAGAATTAGGGTTCTTCCTTCTGACGCCATCATCTTCCTGTATGCCTCTTGATGTTTTCTTGAAGACTGGTTATACTGTGTAATTCTTGGCCTATAGTTAGCATTGATTTCTTCAGTAAGACGAGATACCTTCATGTCCTGCATTTTCTCCATGAAAGTTTATGGAGAAAAGAACCCCAATTTCTCACATTCTCTGGACAGGTCTGGGCATTGTTTCATGATGTGTCCAAATATTCCACGGAAAAAACAAACTTAGGTAACCTTTCATATCTTAGATTGGCCTTGCACTTTTTCTTTGATGGTAGAGTGAAGACCAGTTCTTGCCTGATGGGCTCTGTAACATTAATTTTAACTCTCACTCTTGCAAAATTCCCCCATTTAGCTTGTTCTGATGGACTTATAGGGTAAGGGACACCAATCTTGCTTGCAATGAACTCGACCATTTTTATTGTTTGAGAACTCATTGGTAGGCCATGACCTTGAACAGTAAAGTCTACTTACTTGAATTCATATTCTTGTGGAGCTTGTCAGGATCACATATCTTTAGAAGTAAAAGATCTTCATTTAAGCCCCATGGAGATCTAGTGATAATTGCGTTGTAGTCAAACAGCTTCAAAATGAACAAGGTAAATAGCTTTACCAAAACTTGAGATCTCTATGTTGCCTGAAGGTCGCCATGATCTTTGGAGCATATTATAAAATATGTTTAGACCATATTCTCTTCTTATAATAGTGGTAATGACAAGAGAATGTTTATGTTCATTCCTGGCTTCAATCAAATCGTCCTGAACTTCATATTCTTCTTCTTCTCGTATGCAAGACGGAAGCAATTCGATTGGCTAGATCTTCATATTCGGTGGTTTGAGGATTGAGATGTATCTCGATTCCATTGCGATAATGTGGTGTTGATGAAGGACAGATCTATCAAACCCCACATAAACTGTTGAAACGTACAAAGAGTTGTCAAGAATGAGATAAACAAAGATACCGATTAACCTGCAAAACAAACAACACAACATGAAAGAATCAAAGAAGATTAAGGGATGGAAACAAGATGAGAAAATCGTCCTTCGACGAGAAAACTAAATCATCCTAAAGATGAGAGAGAAAATCGTCCTTCGACGACAACAGTCTATATCCTAAAGAATGTTCCTCTATGTACCTCCAAATAATTTTGGGTTTCACAACCGAAAAATATTTGATGGGGGCGTTTTATGATGGCGGTATGGGGACAAATCATGTCTTGACACGTGTCTTTGCTATAAATTGATTCCATCAAATTTTGTTTCCAAATATATAAAAGAACTGCATTTTTGGTGAAAATACTGGTTATCTTAATTGGTGATATTTTACCTGGCTTGATTGGGGTATACCCAAACTAATTGGGGTATGCCCAATTTTAAAGGGACACTTTTTATGGGTTTTAGGGGGAGGCCTAATGGGTAAGTTACAAAACTACCCTTACCCATTAATAATCTTAATTACCCTAAATCAGATTTTATTCTCTTAATTTCATCTTCCTCTCTTCTTCTTCTCCTCCCCACCATACCGACCCCCACCACCACCACCATCAAAAAACCTCGACGATCAATTCGTTAAAATTGTCGATTCCAAAACTCCGATTAATCTTCATCAATGGATCCGCCGAGGGCTAGTAAGATGAAGCAAACAAATAGAAAGCGCAATGAATTCAATACCGAAATTGCAAAAATAGTTCAACAAAAAGTGAAGAAAAAAAACCGTCGAAGAAGGAGAAATCGAAGCCGCCGAAAAAGTAGAAATGGTGCGATTAAGAAAGTAAGGGCCTACTTAAACTCACTCTAGTACTTCGATTTCATGTTTGCATGTCAAATTAGGTCAGAAAAATCCGAAATTTTTAATTGGCGATTTGCGGCCTTGCAAGGTATTTTGTTATCGACCTTGCCGGATTTTCATAGTTAGGGTTTGGCCAGCAAGCTATAAGTTTGAAGAACTTGCCGGATGTATAGTTTCTGTAACTGCTACTAGCAGGGCCGGCAGGTTATTCAATTGTATACCTTGCCGGCGTCAGTTTTTTTTAATGAAGACGGCAACTTTTTGTTTTTTACTCTGCCGGCTGCTTCTTTTGAATGTTTCCTGATGCCTAGAGTTTTTTAATCCGGAAGGTTATTTGTATAAAACCATGCCGGCGGTTTGTCAGCCGGCAATGTATGTGTAATGGACCTTGCCGACCTGTATAGTAAAAATTTATTGTTTCTACTGTGTACATTTTTGTTGGGAGCCGGCGTATTCTTCAACCGAGACAATGCCGTCCTAAACCTGGTCGGCACTTATTCAAAGTGGACCCCTAGGTTGAACATTGGTGGCAGGTTATTCAAAAGTGGACCTTGGACGGCTGCAGAATAAAGTGACACCTTATTCAAACCACGACCTTGCCGGCCTTGTGCATTTTCAAAACCAAATTTTTTTGATCGAAATCGAACTCATAAGACAGATGAAAGGTTTAATTTATTGAATTTATAATTTCAAAATTTTAATATAAACTCAATTAATGAACCTAATCAGAATTTTAGTGTTAATTAACCAAGGGCATATTAGCCATTTAGAAAATATAAGGTTAAGGGGTGGCTTGGCTTTACTTCATAATGACCTGATTTTGTCTTATTGGGTATACCCCAATTAATCTGGGTATACCCCAATCAAGCCAGGATATTTTATCCTTTATATTTTGGTAATAAAATTTGTTAAAACAATCAATTGGAAAAACACGTGTCAAGACATGATTTGTCCCCCATGCCCCCATCATAAAACGCCCCCATCAAAAAATTACTATCCACTTAACAATGACAACAATATGAGTAAGCAATAAATCGGTTACGATCAGAGTACTGAAAGAAAGAAAAACCACTGAAACTCAATGGCTCCACTGAAATTAGCCAATTAGGCTTTTCTGCACTCAGAAAAGAATAAGCAACATGATTGCATTGCAGAAGTTAATTACCACTTTGGTCGGGTTTTAGAAATTTAAAAAATAAATAAATTGGTCGATAGAAATTACTATTTAACAATTTTACCATTCTATCAAACATCAACAAAAGTTAGTTAAGTATAACTTATAAAATTGTGGAATTGTGGTAGTCGTAAAATTCATTAAAACAGAAGTGCTTTTTAAAATTAAATATACTGTAGTGTCAAAATAGTACACTAACCTATAGATGGAGCAACATTTGATTTGGTTTTAGAGGTCAACAATCAATGGCATGTGTATATAATAATTTTCAAAGGGTTCATATGCATGTGCCCAAATCTGTACCCGAGCACTCATTAATTTGTACATGTGATATGATCATGCCTAATTGTTAATTGATGTCATTAATGCATATATATGCACATGTTAATCAACCTCTATCTTGGATTGAATTAAGCTTATAAATTCAACTTCAAGGCATTAAACTTTCATCATGGTCATAACACATTAAAGAAAGAAGAAATGGTTAACTTATCAAAGTCATTTGTGCTTGCAATTTTCTTAGTGTTGTTTATCTTTTTCCTCTCTATAGGTATTTTTCTTAAGAAAACTAGTAAAGCCATCGATTACTGGCTTTTCCTTGGATCCTTTCCAACGATGGCAATGAATTCTAAACGTTTGCTTGAGTTCATTACAGAATTGTTTCATTCACTCGGTAAAGGTTCTTTCTTTCTTGATGGACCTATCTTCTCAAAACTCAAATACTTCGTTACATGTCACCACCAAAACATTGAATACATCCTTAAAACCAATTTCAGAAATTTCCCTAAAGGTCCGGATTACAAGCAAATTTTTGATCCCCTAGGCAATGGGATCCTCGCTGCTGATTCTGATGCTTGGAAGGTACAAAGAAGAATGGCTCACACTGCGTTTATAGCGAGTGAGTTTAAAGATTTACTTTCGAACATGAGTCGTAAAGTTGTAGAAGAACAATTACTTCCATTATTAGCTCATGTAGCTAAAAATGAATCCACCATTGATCTACAAGAAGTGTGTTCGAGATTTGCTTTTGATATCAACATGAATGTCGTACTTGGAGTGCATGAAAATTACCTTTCAACTGAGCTTCCACCGAATGATTTGGCTGAAGCTACTGCAAAAGTTCAAGAAACTATACTTTATCGGCATGTTATGCCAATGTTTTTATGGAAGTTAATGCGCTTGTTCAATATTGGCAGGGAAAGAGAGACAACCAAAGCTGTTAAAATAATAGATGCACAACTCTACCAACTTATTTCTCAAAAAAGGAAAAGCTTGCTTCAAGGAATAACAAGTTTCGATCTCTTATCCTCTCACATAAAAGCTCAAGAACAAATGAGTAACAATATTTCTTCTTTTCTGAGTAAAAATGATGACAAATTTCTTAGGGATAGCATGTTGAGTCTATTTTTCGCTGGAAAGGATGCGATAGCATCTGGTCTCATTTGGTTCTTTTGGTTGGTTCTCAATACCCCTGTCGCTGAGGCGAAGATCTTAGAAGAACTGAAACTTTTATTTTCCTCAAAAAAGAGACAACTACTGGAAACTCATGAATGGCCATATGTTTTTGATGCACGCGATTTAGGTGGGCTAGTTTATCTGCATGCAGCCATATGTGAATCGCTAAGATTATACCCACCGGTTCCTCTAAATAGTAAAACCGTCTTACATGAACTTGTGCTTCCAGATGGTAACTTAGTAAGACCAGGAATGCAGATAATAATCTCAAATTATTCAGTGGGAAGAATGCCATGGATTTGGGGTGAAGATTGTCTGGAATTCAAGCCAGAGAGATGGATAGATGATGATGGAATGCTAATTCGCCATGAAAACATGTCTAAATTCGTTACATTCAACTTGGGACCAAGGACTTGTTTAGGTAAGGATATGGCATTTACACAAATCAAGACTGTTGTTGCAGCCGTTCTCTTCAATTTTCAAGTTGATGTCTTGGAAGGCCAACATATTTTCCCTAAACCAGCTATTACACTTCATATGGAGAAAGGATTGAAAGTCAATCTACAAAAGAGAGTTACTTGATCAATATGCTACCTCATCGGAACCTTCCTTCAAAACAATGGTCCATCTTCCTATCGTCGACATAAGGAGGTTGCAGTTTGAACCCAGCGACTACTATTCCTAAAGTCTAAAATAATCAGAATATGATGGCGCAACAATAAAGTAGTCCTGATAAGTAGACTATGTGGAATTATGATTTGCATATGGGATAAGAATGTTATAAAAATTGGTCATTGTTCCGCTAATATTTTACATCTCCTCCGGTAGGTTTCCAATGTTTTAAATTGAATGGAACCATTTTAAGTAGGTAAATATTTGTACCTGTAATGTACATCTTCCAAATACTTGTTAGCATAGGTCAGGTCAGGTCAGCCCAACGCAAGCACATTCAGGTTCACGCTCCCGTTCACCCCAAGTTGACCACCTGATAGCTCAACTAGTGTGCGAAAGATACGCGATAAAAATGCCACTTTCCCATATTTTAGGAGGATTATATTGAATATCTTCACCTTGTTGAAAGCATCCGAGGCACCTATTTTATGTGTGTTTTCTAATTTGGAATTTTAGATCTATTATCAAGGATTTATAGAAGTGTGATTAGGTTTGATTATAGAGACATATATAAAAAAAAATATTGGAGATGGTGTCAAGATATCATCGAATCAATCAAAATAAATTCGGAATGGCGTTGGTTTTCTTCTTGATTGTTGCTTCACTAATACTAGTACTTCTCCTCACCGATACCGGAGATGGAGTCAAGATATCATCGGCACCACCTTCCATACCATCATGAAGAAGGCTTCACGAGTTTTATTCCACGAGACCCAGAAGATTATATGGCTAGATCTCTTTTTGGATACGACACAAAGATCAATTAATCAATGGTGTTTTACGCCTAAGAAAGGACTTATCTGTTGAATAAGTTCAAGTGCTCTCAATGAGCTTGGATCTGTTGAAACATGGTCTGGAAAAAACAAATGGGCAAATGCACGTTTCCAAAATGCAACAGGATATCCCAAGCTAATAAATTATGGGTATCGAGACGGATCATCGATTAGACGGAAAGCAAATCAAACACAAATGAAGAAAGAAGACAACGAATTAAGTGGTTCGGCACTAACGCCTACATCCACTGACAGAACCCCGTAGGGTGAATTGGATTGATCTCCAGGCTTGCTGGGATAGTTTACATTTTGATGATAAATTCTATTTATAGGATTATTGAATGAACAGTAAACCTAGAGTAACAAACTATGTTGACTAGGTAAACTAAACTTATCTAGCTAGAATACTGGATTACATAATCTTGTACATGACTTGGTCTTGTACATATCTTCTTCACACGTCCACTGAATGCACTTAACTGACCACCTCAATCACCTCGGTGGCTAACATACTCCCTCCGTTCCGTTTTAGATGAGTGTTTAGGGTTATTTTTGTGTTCCAAATTACTTGATAGTTTTCATATTTTCCCCACAAAACTACCATCAATACCCTCATGTTTTTTCTTGGAACCATAAGTTTAATTTAAAACACACTAATAGTAATTAATGTTTGAAGACTTTTCTCAAGGGCATAAATAGATTTTTTTTATATCTCTCTCCATTTCTTAATCTGCGTGAAAACTCCAAAAACATCATCTAAAGTGGAACGGAGGGAGTATGTACCATATATTCCAACACCCCCCTCAAGTTGAACACGGAAGTCTTTGTACCATATGTACCATATCTTCTTCACACGTCCACTGAATGCACTTAACTGACCACCTCAATCACCTCGGTGGCTAACATATGTACCATATATTCCAACACAAGCCCAAGGTATATTGATATACAAAATGCATGTATATTGACAAATTAACAGAGTTCAAGAAAAACATGAAATTGTAATTTCCCATTACCAGTTATTAGTTTGTTAACTCCCTATCGATCTGACGTTTAATGGATGAGTTTTTATTTGGGGTTTAGAAACGTAACTTACCTTTACATATATTATCATGTTTCATCAGGTGGACTTTTGTAGTTCTTTTGTCTTGTTGGATAGAATGTTGCCTTTGGCTAAGAGCGATATGCAGATTCCAATGCACAACCTATACAAGGATGATGATTCCAGCTGGAATTTCATTTGGGAGAGTCTCATTCTCTCGTCAATCAGAGATGTGGCATGGGCACAATCTAATGTCTTAGAGATAGGGAGTTCCTTGGACGTGAAATGTGAGCTATGAGTGGTATCTTTTAATTAATACTCGATTATTTAATAAACTCTCTTAAATAATATTTTTGGCCGGTCCCGAGTCAGGGACAACGTGCTAAATTAATAATTTACTAAAATTATAAGATAATACATTTTTGATTACCTATGTAGACCCCATATGAAATATATATTAATAATGCATTATATATATATACTAGCCCTTAACTCGTGCCGTAACGGCATGGGCCATGATGTTGGTTCATTTTTAATATATCGTATAATTTGTGTCCCGAATACTTATCAACTCCTTATGATTTAATATGTGTTTGTCATAAAAATAGTTGGGATTTTCCTTTTTTTTTTTTTTTTTTTTTTTCCTTTAGAGTTTGCTCAAACGAAAGAAATATAATCTTAACTCCAGACACTTTTTTATTTAGGTTCATTGCTTATAATGAGATAATGCTCTACATGAACATGGAAGTTTAAATATTTTTTGGAAATATGTCGTCAGCAACGCTCATCTTAGTGAAATAAACTAATCAATATCGTCCATAAAAGTCTCCACATGCTCCTATTTCGCTCCGGCTGACTCATCTATCATGGTCATGTTGTCGATCCTCCAAATAAGCAGAGAATAATATTTTTTTGCATCGAACGAATGACACAAACTATCCAATGTGACATGATTTTCCTGTAATTTTTCAACACCCATTAGATGACAATGTTTGAAATGTGTACCCATTACCTTTTCGAAGGGATTGTATATATGCGAACCTCTGCCATTAAATCTTCAACAAAGTATTGTGCCCAGCAATTCTTCTTAACGAAGGCTTTGGTAAATTTATCTTTTCCAAGGACAAATCCTGACCACTCTTTACATACAAAAATCGATAATAAATAATTTCATATGTTCAGATCTTGATTCGTATCGTTCGTTTAGTTATTAAATAACATGACAATTGATTGCACCAATTTTTTAAAATGGACATGTGTTTTATCGAGTTTATTTTAACATTAGAATGATCAATCACGTTTTATACTTTATAATATAACGTTACATATTTTGTGGCGTTACGAAATTAGCATAATATGTTTTTGTTCACCAATACCCGCCACCACCATAAAACCATATAAATCCATTTTTTTATCCACCACCACCTAGCGGCAGAGCCAAGGGTTGACTAACCTGGCTCTAACCCCTTAAATTTTTAATACTACATAAATTTTTTAGTTTATTTTATAAATAGTACTTTGTCCATATATATTTATGGTGTAGTCCACCAAAGTTTACATGTTTTTTTCAAAAAAAAAAAGTAGGCCTCCTCAATGTCAATTTTTGACTCCACCACTGCCACCATCACTTCGCCACCTACCCCATGCGGGTTGTTGGACCTTAATTCTAATTTTCAATCACAAATGCCATGTATGAGGTTTAGATTGAACAAAATGTCGTCAATTGATTAGTTTCATTTTTTTTTTCTGTGTATATATTCGTTTTTGTATTGCAATCAATTTTATTTTAACATTAAAAAATCATTCACTACTCACCAGCATTCACCGTCACTACTTCTTCCACCACAAACAAGGAGCGGAGCCAGGATTTTGAAGAAAGAGGGAGAAAAAATTCTTGGCAAGTTGGATACATGTGAAAAATGGACTTTGTATCCCATTTTACGATAAAAGAACAAAAATAAGTATAATTGTGCATGGCTCCGCCCTTAACCACCACTAATCTTTCGGCCTCCACCTCTTCAAAAATGTCTATTAATATTATTATCAAATTACTTATTAATAGAAATACATATTATAATTAATTAAGAAAACATTTATAATTAAAAAATGATGGTCTTTCAGGAAAAAAAATGTAATAGTACTTGATAGAGCGAATAACATGGCAATTGATTGCACCAATTTTTAAAATGGACATGTGTTTTATCGAGTTTATTTTAACATTAGAATGATCAACCACGTTTTCTACTGTATAATATAACGTTACATATTTTGTGGCATTACAAAATTAGCATAATATGTTTCTGTTCACCAATGAATCCATATGAATCCATTTTTTTTATCCACCACCACCTAATGGCAGAGCCAAGGGTTGACTAACCTGGCTCTAACCCCTTAAATTTGTAATAACTATATGAATTTTTTAGTTTATTTTATAAATAGTATCCATATATATTTATGGTTTATTCCACCAAAGTTTACATGTTTCTTTTTTTTTTTTTTTTTTTTTTTTTTTTTTTAAAGTAGGCCTCCTCAATGTCAATTTTTGACTCCACCACTGCCACCATCACTGCCGCCCACCCCATGTAGGTTGTTGGACGCAATTCTAATTTTCAATCACAAATGCCATGTATGAGGTTTAGATTGAACAAAATGTCGTCAATTGATTGGTTTCATTATTTTTTTCCGTGTATATATTCTTTTTTGTATTGCAATCAATTTTATTTTAATATTAAAAAATCATGATTTATACGATATAGTACCAAAGATAACAGGGGTACCATTTGGGTGATCCAACTACGATCATGAAAATATTATCTTGTATGTTATCATCCCGGAAATATACGGTACCTTCCTTTATCAAAAGTGTTAAAAACAACCAACCACATCTTCCACACTACGATGTTATCGATGTTGTAACGACAACATAAAATTATATTGTCCATCACTACTCACCAGCACTCAACGTCACTACTTCTTCCACCACAAACCAGGGGCGAAGCTAGGATTTTGAGGAAAGAGGGAGAAAAAACTCTTGGCAAGTTGGATACATGTGAAAAATGGACTTTGTATCCCATTTTATGATAAAAGAACAAAAATAAATATAATTGTGCTTGGCGCCGCCCTTAACCAGCACTAATCTTTCGGCCTCTACCTCTTCAAAAATGTCTATTGATATTATTTATCAAATTACTTATTAATAAAAATACATATTATAATTAATTAAGAAAACATTTATAATTAAAAAATGATTAGTTATTTATTATGAGCAATTAGTGAAACACATATTAATAAAACACTCTATAATGAATAGATTATTTAGGTTATTTATTATGTGCAATTAGTGAAACACTAATTAATAAAGCAATTATGATATTTAAGTTGAACAAACCACCACCGTTGATTTATCTTTTCTATTAATTCCAACCAAGGTGGAACACTGGTTAGAGGCCACTCTTATGACACAATAGGTCATGAGTTCGAACCTCCCCATGATAATTTTTGAAAATCCATACTTGAGTATTCATTTTTCATTCATAATATTGGAATTAATGCCACGCGTGCGAGTTGTAGGGGGTGGCCAGGAGAACCACAGCCCTTGATTTATCTCTGCCAGGACAAATCCTGACCACCACTAACACAGGCTAACTTATCCTAGCTTTGTTTTGTACTAATGATATATATCCAACACATTAAAGATTTACGAAGACTTTTTGAAAAATGATTTAATTGTCTTCTGTTTTTTGCTAAAATTAATATCGCACTGAATTTCATCTCTAATTTTTCATATCATTGGAAGAATTTTTGGCATTGTTTGCTCATAGCTCAAAAGAAATTATTCAAAGTGATTGCCTCTATAATAGCTTCGTTTCGTGAAAGGGGCTCTATTGTAGAACTTTCATCATCTTCTTTCACGTCTTTATCAGTTCCCATAACGCTCTCGATTATTTCTTCTTCACTCAACAACAATGTAACTTCATTTTCTTCTGGATAATTTAGGACATCTTCGACATTCATTGAATTGTGATAGCTCAACTTCTCGATCAAATTTTGCAAGTCTTGAGTGATTTGAATGTCTGTATGTTCATCCAAATTGTTTAAACTTGTGTTATCTGTTGGCCGAAGTTTAGAATGACGAAAGCATGATTCATTGCATCTAACACATTTATTTTTTCTGGATTTGATGCCCATAATTCATAGCCTTTCGAAAGACCTCTATATCGACGACGATAATGCATTTTGTGTCACAAGGTTGAATTTTTGAATTTGTGTTTGGTGGTGTATTTGGTGGCAAAAAAAACAATTCAACATTTTTGAAGTTGTGTTCGGTTAATTAATATCTCGCTTAATTAATAAATTTTGATGGTCCCGACAACATTAATTTATAGAGTTTCTCTTTTGTATTAGGATCAGATTCACTGGTGTTAATTAATCAAGTTTATAAACACCATTTTCTTGTTATCTTAGTATCCGTCTCAGTCATTTGAAGTATATCCTGAGTTTTGTCATGCATTCATCTCTCATAATCACAGCTGCTCCTCTATAGAATTTATGGCTTTTTTTTTAATGAATTAGGGTGACCTCTTTTAATTAATCTTTAACATCAACGTATGTCACCCATATATGATATATGTTATGCTAATTAAAACAACCAAAGTGTACGTTCAACCAGTCTTATGCATCAAAGCAAATCGAAACAACAACCAAAATGAACCAAGTTGAACTTATTACAAACAGTACTCAATCTCTGAGTACCAAAACTAGACAAAACACAATGTTTTTGTAGGATCAGAATATCGCATCACCAACACCCTTGCGAAAGTCGTAAACAACACAATGCGAAAATGTCGCAGATAGATAATATAAATGACGCAATGGATGACGACAGCTTGAACACGAGAAAGATGTGAAGGCCTAGCGAGATTTAGGAGTGTTGCGAGATTTAATATTTGTACACTCGCGAGAATATCGCAAGTCATATTTGAAAATAAAGGACAACTTAGCTGTCATCCACTATGTAATGTCCTATATAAAGAGCCGAATAGGCTTAGGAGAAGGGAGATCCTTTTCGAGTGAGGAGCAAGTTATCAAGAGAGAGAACGTTTAGAGCGGTTGTAAATTCTTTAGCTTATTTCATTTCCATCTTGTAACATTTGTGAGTTTTAATCAATAAAGAATATAATTGTTCATCTTAAAATGACTTGATTGTGTGAATTCTTGTGAGGGTGTAGTGTGGGATTTCCTGCTACTACATATGGCGCTAGAAACAGGGGAATGATTGAAGATTGACATTGTGATTTGAAAGAATTCGGAATAATAGGGAAGGAATTTCATATAATTTTCAACAATTCATTAAGATTGAAAAATGGCTAGAAGAAGACATGCATCAAAACAACCAACAACTGTTAGAAGGAGTAGGAGACTTCTTTGAAGAAAGGAGAGACGAAATGGGGGAATCTTCAAGAATGAATACAAGGAACAATAGAGAAAATCAAATTCAACCGCCAATTCAACGTACACCACCAATACAAAATAGAGCTGTGGATTATGACAGAGTGAGTGTGCATACTTGGCGGTCAAATTCTGTAGATGAAATGGGAGAAGAGCAGCAATTAGGAGGAAATAGACAAGAGGAGAGAGACCAAGAAGTAATTGGAGGAATAATTCATGAAAATGAAGAGATTGCAGCATTAGAGTCATTGAGGCAAACAATACATGAAGAAAGGCGGTTAGAAGCAGAAGAACGTGCGAATTTGACAAGGCAAAATCATGAATTGAGGATGGAAAATATGAGATAACAAAATAGAAGGTCAAGAAGCACTACAAGATCATATTCAAGATCAGTTAAAGAAGAAATACGACAAAATTTTTCTATGGAAAATGCTAATGAAGAAACTCGAGAGGGAATGCAAAATCCAGGCGAAGAACTTCGCGAAGGAAGAGAAATAATGGAAGATCGTTATACGCAACGAGCTGAAACTCTTCAAAATGGGCAAAATGATAGAAATCAGGGAAATAAACACCGTAAGGGGCGAAATAATCAAGATGGCGAAGAAAATCAGGAAGAAGGAAGGAGAATATTACATGGGAGAGAAATACAAAGAAATGAACGAGTAATTGAAGATGAAATTGAAAGATATTGTGCTGAACAAGCACATCTAGCTCGCGAGAGGGAAAGACTAAGAGCAGAAGTGGAAGAACAAGAGCTACAAGAGGAAATTCGACAAAATAACCATGATAATCGAGAAAGGAGGCGTGAGAGAAATCGCAATAATGCTAATATTAATGAAGAATATGATAGAGTACAAAGGAGAACTGAAGCGGCACGAGAGGATAAAATGAGAGATATAACGGTGTGTGAATTAATGAAAGAAATGAAAGAGAAGATCGTAGAGAAAGACAAGAGTAAAATGATGAACAAGAAAGTCAAAACAGAGATGAACGCAGGAAAATAGAGGCGGAGTTGAAAAGACCAATAGATCCAAATTCTGGTATAGATGAACAAATTTTGCGAGAGTTAGCGGAAATGAGAGGAATGATAAATAATAAAAGAGGAGGAGGAAAGATACAATTGGATGAAGCCATAGAGGAGGCTGCGAAAACTCTATTCAAACAAGAAGTACAATTAGGAGGAATACCCCCAAAATGCAATTTACATGTGTTAACCAGCATTTTTGATGGAACAACTTGTGCAGTCCAACACATCAAAGCTTATGTGAGATGTATGCTACAATGGGAGAACCATTATGCAATATTATGCAAGTATTTCGCATCAAGTTTAACAGGAGAGGCGTTAAAATGGTTTGAATGTTTGCCAAAGAATACTATAACATCTTTCAACCACTTGAAAGCTATATTTTTAGGAGCATATATAATTAACAATTCCTCGCGACCTGGAATTGAAGATGTATTTGGGCTGAAGCAAAGGTTTGGCGAAAGTTTGAAGCACCTAACTGTGAGATGGAAGACAATGTGTAGTGATATGGCTGGTCGTGTGGACGAAAGATATCTCATTCTATCATTCATCAATGCTATGTTCGCAACCAACCTGTTATACATTCAAATTTTCAGAATCAAATACACAATCACAATGACAGAGTTGCGAGAACTTCAGGAGGAATATATTGCTCTTGAGGAAAAGCAAAATGAGATGGAATCATACCCCATTGCGAACACAAGTTCAAGAGCAGCGAATGCAAGCTTGTTACGCAAGTTAATAAATACAGTGGCGAGCACCTCGCAAGGGCAACAAGAGAGGATAATTGGAGATAGTCAACAAAAGCTAGTAGCTATTGGGAGCCGTGATCAAGAAGAATTTGAGAGAGAGAGAGAAACTTCTATAGTCGTGGTGGAAATAACAAAATCCAAAGACTCGATTAGCCACAAGAAATGTATGGAGGTCATCAGCCACAAGAAACCTATGGAGGTCATCAGCCGCAAGGAATTTATGGAGGTTAGAGGAAAAACCATCACAGAGGGCAACGAAGTCATAAGATAATATGGGAAGAAATCAAAATGCCACCTTTGAATGCTAGTGTGCAGAAGATATGGGAATCTATAATCCTAATGGAAAACATACCCGCACCATGGAACATGGGGAGTGAACCACCTCCAAGCTACAGAAGTAATGAATTTTTCTCTTATCATCATTTCCATGGACATACAACAAATGACTGCAGAAATATAAAGAGAATCATTCTCAGGATGATAAATCAGGGAAAATTAAATCACTTTCTAATAGGACAAACACAAACTCAAGCATTACCACCTCCTCCAGATATTCACAAGCCAAACACATCAAAAGAAAGAGAAACTTTTGTGATTGAAGTTGGCGCAAAGTAAAAGAATCTGTTTTGTAACTCTATCGTACACTCATACAAGACGATTGAAGATTTTCACGATAACACTCTCAGCAAGGTTTTCGCAAGAGATGCCAATGATAGAGAAATAATGAACATTGCGAAAACATCTCCACTAGAAGAATGGCAAAAACGGACTATCTCTTTTACATGCAGAAGAAGTACCGAGGATGGATAAATGCACGACAACCCATTGGTGGTAAGATTAGAGATCAACCCAAAACCAAGTGAGGATGAAGATGATGAAGCTGAGAATTGATGGGCAATAAACAAAAGTTTGATCGATCTTTGGAAGTTCCGTGAATATTCTTTTTATCATACCTATAAAACTATGGGAGGAAAGATGAAGATTTAATACCTTCAACGTACAAAATCTATGGTTTTAACGGTACTGCAAATAAGCTAAAAGGAGAATTTCATATGTGAATTCCACTGAAAGGATTATCTTCTGAAATTTTATTCTGTGTAGTTGATGTGGAATCACCATACAACGAACTGATTAGACGACCTTGGTTACATGAGATCTTAGGTGTGGCATCGACTTTCCATCAATGTATCAAGTTCCCTCGTCCCACTGGTGTTGGCATCATAAAGGGAGATTGGGTTGAAGGAAAGAACTGTTATGAAATTGATATAGAATCCTGCGAAGAAAGAGCTGCGAAGAAGAAGATTTGGAAACACAACATCAAAGAAAAACAAAGAGGTGAAAGATTAATGGTAGATGTAATAGAACAGAGAGAGGAAGAAATGCTGCGAAACCAATATATGATGAAGATAGGAAGTGGCGAAGGCTTCGCAACAGATAAGAAAATGACAGGAAAATTCAAAAATGCAGAGGCAGAAAATAGAAGAAATAAGAGACCCAAAGAATGAATGTACTTGTTGACTGCCGAAGAAGAAATTGGGAGGTAAAAGAAAAATGTGTGATGGGTTGGATCTAAAAAAAAAAAAAATTCTTTTGGATAGCAGAGATGAGGTTGCGAAAGGAAGTTGATATGCAGAAGAAGAGAATATATTTTATGAAATATAAACACATGATTGCGAAATTACAAAAAAAAAAAAAAAAAATATGCATAAGAATCAACAAATTAATCAGACAGAGGCGAACCAACTATGGCGTACACCCTAGTTCGCGAAATCAAAATTTCGCAAGAGGCAAATGTAAGACCTAAAGTGCGTCATAGAAGGGGTACCTATTGCATGGCTCGGGAAAAGGTTTTTGACCTTGGAACCTGAGTCATGGAGAATTGGGGTCAATAAAGCCCATCCAAGGGAGATACCTTGGATTTTCAATCTAAGCTTATGACTTAGATTGGACGACCGGGGGTCTCTTCTAAGGAGTCAGCATTTGACCAAGGCGCCGAGGTACACGGTTGAACCAAGAGTGCCTGGGGCATTTGAAGCGTCTCGGCCATTCTTGGCAAGTCTCGGCATATGCTGCACTCGGCCCAAAGAAAACTCCACTTAGGGTGCAGTCTCGTAACCATAATCCCTATAGGCAAAAGGGATAAGAGGATGCGAAAATAACTGGTTGTTGTTAAGACCGGATGGGGGGAGCTAGCCTTGTATGGAAGAAGTACGCCTCCTTGAAGGGGCAACCAGGGAGATGATAAGGGCGGCACCCTCCATTAGGGAGATGATAAGTGTCTTAAGACGCAAATGTCATGAGGCTTTATTTTCGCAAGGAAATTTAGGCTTTATTTCTGAAGAGGCAATAATACAAAAGATAAAGATAAGACGAGATCGATGGGTCATTACATGAAAGTGTAAGGACGTCTTGCGATTTCGTCGCAAGACGGCAATGTCATGGGGCTTTATATTCGCAAGAATTTTTAGGCATGTCATATTATCGCAACAAAAATATCCTGCAGAAGCAACAATAGTAAAGAAATGATAACGCAAGATCAATGGGTCATTACATAAAACTGTAAAGACGTCCTGCGATTTTGTCGCAATGACAATGGGTAGCACAGTAAGACCTTTAACTAGGAAGGCAAAATAAGACCACATAAGAGAAAAAGAAAAAAGAAAATCTTGGAAGAAACCAAGGTTTCCTTACTTGCGAAAATTCAGCAGCAACAGCTGCGAGATTGAGGCATGAACCCATATCATTATTCGAAAGTAACTTGCTTAATCTCTCATTTGAATGCAAATAACAGAGGCAAGTATGGGAATGTATAGAATAAAAAAATGTTATTTGCCTTCATAAGATAGATTTAAGCGCTCATAAAATGAAAGGTTGATAATATATTGATTAACTGTATTGCAAAAAAGAATTGTTTTTTAACATGTGCGAAAGGAACAACAAAGGTAGAGCTTGTATCGAAGACCCAAGAAACTGTGACAAAAGATTACAAAAATAGAAGATTAAAAGAATGAACGAACAGATGTTACAAAAAGAGAAAGAAGAAAACAGAACTATTTCTTGTTTGATTCTTCTTCTTCATTTTCTTCATCTTAGGATCCTTCTACTTCTTCATCTGCGTCAGATTCCTCTTCTTCGCTAGCTTTGCTGTCAGATATATACAAAGAAGGCACATTCTTAGGGATTTCATCAAGGAGGCAAGGGTATGAAGAATGAGGAATGCTATTGTCATAGCAGTGTCTTAATAGTCGATTGCGAAAAAGAGTAGCATCATTCTTGAAATTCGCAAATTTGTAATTTGTAGTTGCCTCTTCAATCTAGAATACTTGTTATTTCGAGAAGAAAGATCCTTTGCGAGCTGCTCCTTCTCAGATTCAAGTTCTTCAATTCTTTTGCGAAATCTCTCTTCAGCCTCTGCGATCATATGACAATGAATCAACAACTTAATGAGAACTTCATAAAAGATAAACAATTAAATAAAGAAAAATGATCAACAACCTTCTTTGTCAGAAATCATATCTCTAATCAAGGCCGTATGCTCAGCTTGAAGACTAACATTAACACTCAAATTATTTCTGTCATCATCTAGAACCTTCGCATCTCAAGCGAATTCATCGTTATTGTTTATGAGAAGAAGAGAGCGAATTTGATTTTCTCTTTCGCTAAGAATAGCATTTTCACGGATGGATTCATCTCGTTCAATTTGAAATTCAAGAAGGGTTTTTTGGAATTTCGCTAATGCTTGAGCACCTTGATTAGTAATGCGATCTTTGTCATCTATGAGATCAACGACTTTCTTCCTTAAAGTATTAATTTTCTCTTTAGAACTAAGATATAGATGTTTAAATTTGTTGGATAAGCCTAAACTAGATCTATGATCAATTTCTAAGAGGCGAAATCTGGATTGAAGTTCGTTTAGAGGAAGAGATTTAATCTTGTTATTTGAAAAACTATTCAAAGAATCGTTGAGGTGATCAAGGAGGGCATTGTTATCCATAGGATCGGGGAATGAGTGAACAAGAATGGCTTCAGCAGAAAGGTTATAAGCGTATGCGAAGATGGTAAGTAAGATAAGGGAAGATAATGAGAGAACAAAACAAAGGAAACAAAGGAAAAGAGAAAAGTCTCATACCATAAAGTTGTTGGTTGGCACTCTTAAGACTAGAAATCTTATTCTTCGAGTGGAAGAATCGGCTTCTAATTGCTTGGTTTTCTCATGAAGAGTAGCAACTTCGGTTTGAATTCTTCATTTCTCTTGCGAAGAACAGTAGCTTGACCTCCAATTCTTCATTTTCTTGCGAAATTGAAAATTCTTCTTTTCGAGAATCTTTGCGCCTTTTCTCAAGATCCGAGGCAACAACAAAGGAAGCTCTCCCGGACTATAAAGGAAAGCCAAAAAATTATCAAGATATAACTTAAAATTGAAATTATGAATAAACGAGGGAACAAAGACATACCAAGACACCAAGTGCATTTAGGAAGCTGGGGGTCACTGATCTGGAGACCCCATGAAGAGAATCATCACCCTCTAATAAAGGAGCTTCACAGATACTTGCGAGAGCTTCGCACGTACTAGAAAGACGATCATCTCCAATTCCTTGCATGGAGTCAGAGAAGATGCTAGACAGTTGCGCCATAGAAGATTCAGTTGGAGGTTTCTCCTTTGCGAGAGAAATATCAACATCATCATTATCTTCATCAGAGATTTCGCTGGATTGAGGATTTGAAGGAGAGGAGGAATGAATCTTTCGTTTCTTAGAAGGTAGGGCAGTAGACTTCTCCCAGCGAAGAAACCTTTACCTTTACCTTTGGTCTTCGCAACCTTAGGATTTTCTTATTCTCCAACAACTTCAGCATCAACCTTCGCACACGAATGAAGATAAGAAACAGAGGCAACAATATTGTTAAAAATAATAAAGAAAAGTATTTCTTACTTCACACGTGATCGAGCAGTCTGCTAGGGTACTTGCCTTAGCATTTCTTTTATAACTCTTCCTCAACTTGATAATCGAAAATTTAGCAAGATTAATAGGTATAAAAAGGAGTGAAGATTACAAATTGAGTGAAATTTAGGAAGCATACCTCTTTTGATTTCTCAGGCCAATTAAAAACCCAAGGCTGATAATTGGCGAGATTCGCAGGGAGAATATTTGAACCTGGAATATAAGGTTCATTCAAAAGTAATGGAAAGACGCACCATTTGTCGTCTTTAGAATGACGAGGAACACTGTTCTTGCCAAAATGCCAATCGATATCATGCATAAGTATTTTGTCGCAGGGAATATTTTCTCTTCTCTTCAAACGTGCACCCCAGCGAGTTCTCTCGTTCTTCATGTTTATTATTTCATAGTTTTCGAAGAAACTCTCTACTGAATACTTTTCAGCGAATATCTCTAAGTCCTCAAATTTAGGATCTCGACTTCTTTGGGATAAAGAGATCCCTTACCAAACACCACTGTTGGCGAACTCAACCATTAAGCGGATACAATCCCCGCTTAATTGGTTGATGGCTCGCGAGAATTTCGCATGAGAAAGAATTTCATAAAACAAAGGAAGATCAGGGTCATAGAGAGGAATGGGAAGACTAGCGAGAATCTGACCTAGCGAAATTATGATTTTACGATCGACAAAACAATTTAGCGAGAGAGAATGGATTTAGATTCTGATTGGGAATAGTGGATAATATGAAACCCTTCTCTTGCAAATCTTTCTAAACATCTCCCAAAATATTTTCATATCTGCGACCAACTGGAGGCATCTTTCAGAGTATGGGAATGAAGAGAAGATTAAAGATCAAAAGAAGTAAAAAGAAGAAGATTTACAGTAGCATAAGCGGAAGTTACAGATAGATGAAGATGAGAAATTGCATAGAAAACAAGAAAGAAAGTAAAAAAGAAGAAGAGAGGAGTAAGAAAGATATATATAGAGATAAGGATTCTCGAAAAGGCAAACACATTTAATGCGAAGAGTAGACATGAACGGTTGAGAAATGACAGTTGAAAAAAGACGTGTCAAGAAATGGATGGAAGAAGAGATACGTGTAATAAATTTTGTGTAAAAGTGCAGAATCATGTCAAAACAGAAAAGTATGAAAAAATGAACAGCTGCGGCATTTTGAAAGTATTGATTCTCATGACATTCTCTCCTCGCAGAGAAGGCATGAGAAGAGGAAAGATATAGGATCAGAATATCGTATCACCAACACCCTTGCGAAAGTCGTAAACAACACATTGCGAAAATGTCGCAGATAGATAATATAAATGACGCAATGGATGACGACAGCTTGAACACGAGAAAAATGTGAAGACCTAGCAAGATTTAGGAGTGTTGCGAGATTTAATATTTGCACACTCGCGAGAATGTCGCAATTCAGATCCGAAAATAAAGGACAGCTTAGCTGTCATCCACTATGTAATGTCCTATATAAAGAGCCGAATAGGCTTAGGAGAAGGGAGATCCTTTTCGAGTGAGGAACAAGTTATCAAGAGAGAGAACGTTTAGAGCGGTTTGAATTCTTTAGCTTATTTCCTTTCCATCTTGTAACATTTGTGAGTTTTAATCAATAAAGAATATAATTGTTCATCTTAAAATGACTTGATTGTGTGAATTCTTGTGAGGGGTGTAGTGTGGGATTTCCTGCTACTACATATGGCGCTACAAACAGGGAATGATTGAAGATTGACATTGTGATTTGAAAGAATTTGGAATAATAGGGAAGGAATTTCATATAATTTTCAACAATTCATTAAGATTGAAAAATGGCTAGAAGAAGACATGCATCAAAACAACCAACAACTGTTAGAAGGAGTAGGAGACTTGCTGGAGAAAGGAGAGACGAAATGGGGGAATCTTCAAGAATGAATACAAGGAACAATAGAGAAAATCAAATTCAACCGCCAATTCAATGTACACCACCAATACAAAATAGAGCTGTGGATTATGACAGAGTGAGTGTGCATATTTGGCGGTCAGATTCTGTAGATGAAATGGGAGAAGAGCAGCAATTAGGAGGCAATGGACAAGAGGAGAGAGACCAAGAAGTAATTGGAGGAATAATTCATGAAAATGAAGAGATTGCAACATTAGAGGCATTGAGGCAAACAATACATGAACAAAGGCGGTTAGAAGCAGAAGAACGCGCGAATTCGACAAGGCAAAATCATGAATTGAGGATGGAAAATATGAGATTACAAAATAGAAGGTCAAGAAGCACTACAAGATCAAGTTCAAGATCAGTTAGATAAGAAATAAAACAAAATTTTCCTATGGAAAATGCTAATGAAGAAACTCGAGGGGGAATACAAAATCCAGGCGAAGAACGTCGCGAAGGAAGAGAAATAATGGAAGATCGTTATATCCAACGTGCTGAAACTCTTCAAAATGGGCAAAATGATAGAAATCAGGGAAATAAACACCGTAATGGGCGAAATAATCAAGATGGAGAAGAAAATCAGGAAGAAGGAAGGAGAATATTACATGGGAGAGAAATACAAAGAAATGAACGAGTAATTGAAGATGAATTGAAAGACATTATACTGAACAAGCACATCTAGCTCGCGAGAGGGAAAGACTAAGAGAAGAAGTGGAAGAACAAGAGCTACAAGAGGCAATTCGACAGAATAACCATGATAATCGAGAAAGGAGGCGTGAGCGAAATCGCAATAATGCTAATATTAATGAAGAATATGATAGAGTACAAAGGAGAACTGAAAGGCGGCACAGAGGAGAAAATGTGAGATATAACGGTGTGTAAATTAATGAAAGAAGTGAAAGAGAAGATCGCAGAGAAATACGAGAGGAAAATGATGAAAAAGAAAGTCAAAACAGAGATGAACGCAGGAAAAGAGAGGCGGAGTTGAAAACACCAATGGATCCAAATTCTGGTATAGATGAACAAATTTTGCGAAAGTTAACGAAAATGAGAGGAATGATAAATAATAAAAGAGGATGAGGAAAGATACAATTGGATGAAGCCATAGAGGAAGCTGCGAAAACTCTATTCACACAAGAAGTACAATTAGGATGAATACCCCCAAAATGCAATTTACATGCGTTAACCATCATTTTTGATGGAACAACTTGTGCAGTCCAACACATCAAAGCTTATGTGAGATGTATGCTACAATGGGAGAACCATTATGCAATATTATGCAAGTATTTCACATCAAGTTTAACATGAGAGGAGTTAAAATGGTTTGAAGGTTTGCCAAAGAATACTATAACATCTTTCAACCACTTGCAAGCTATATTTTTAGGAGCATATATAATTAACAATTCCTCGCGACCTGACATTGAAGATGTATTTGGGATGAAGCAAAGGGTTGGCGAAAGTTTGAAGCACCTAACTGTGAGATGGAAGACAATGTGTAGTGATATGGTTGGTCGTGTGGACGAAAGATATCTCATTCTATCATTCATCAATGCTATGTTCGCAACCAACCGTTATACATTCAAATTTTTCGAATCAAAAATACAATCACAATGAGCGGTGAGTTGCGAGAACTTCGGGAGGAATATATTGCTCTTGAGGAAAAGCAAAATGAGATGGAATCATACCCCATTGCGAACACAAGTTCAAGAGCAAATAATGCAAGCTTGTTACCCAAGTTAATAAATACAGTGGCGAGCACCTCGCAAGGGCAACAAGAGAGGATAATGGGAGATAGTCAGCAAAAGCTAATTGTAAGTACACTAATTTATCTCCATTGCCACGTGCGCTAACAGGGTCCACGTGGATGACATCACCACGCTGTGGATGACACATAGGGGCATCCGTGGCACTCGCACAACGTACAGACCAGGAAGACCAACGGTCGGAAATAAAGGGGCACCCAAGATAGATAAGTCCCGCTGTAGGCACCCAAGGATGACCTAACCCATCACGAGGTAAGACGTAATCAACGGTCGAGGTAGTCCAACCGACATGGACATGACAAGAGGACCGACACCACTCCACATGGCCGGGACGATCCAACCACCCGCATTTAATGTAGCCTGTGAGAATACTTGTCTGATTACCACCGATGGAAACAAGGGTTGGTCAGTGGATGAATCTGGATATAGTCGGCTGCGGGAGGACATAGAAGTCCATGGACCACGCCTTCATGTGGGATAATATTCAAACCCGCGTAACAATGCACAATAACACAAGAAGATAAGATCTCAACAACTCATTGTTAGTAGGACCCACCGAGTTTAGCTATAAATATGTATCCCCCTCCCACTGAGAGGGGGATCGAAAAAGAGAAAGGGGAGAGAATAGGGAGAAGTAAGTGAGTTTTAGCTCATATGTTCGATGATCACAAGATCTTGTGATCATCTTTGTAACCATTTATTGTATAATGAATCCCCTTAGACCCGTGACGTAGGCTTTGAAGGTTAACCATGATATCGTTGTCTCTTTCACCTTTGCAACCGTTAGTTAGTCATTTTACATGCTCGTACTCCGCATCTATCTCGATCCCGTGAAGATGATAATGAGATCATGACAAACTAGAGGGTTTGGAATCTATGATTTATCTCTATCTATGCTTATTCCATACTTCTCATACCTCGCTGCACGTATTCAACTTGTGTAAAGATTGTTTGTGATCACGTGGAAGCCAAAACCCGATTTCCTGTTCACAATTTGGCGCTAGAAACAGGGACCTTGTCCCGGTAAAAAGATTTATCTTTTCCCTGGACTTCACAAAATTTCAACCTCAAAAATTTTATTTAAACAAACAGATCTATTCATGGATCTTGCTTTGCGCACACATCTTTGTCTATTGTGTTTTCTACCAACAGATCCGAGCATTATAGACTTTTAAACAAGCAGATTCGGTTTTAGCCACCAGATCTATTCTTAGACTCTACATTTTTAGCCAGCAGACCTCGCTCTTTAGACTATTATTGTGTTTTTTTACCAATACATCTAGGTTTTAACTAGAATTTCAAACAAAATTTCCACCAAAAGATTCGGACTTTTTTGCAAATAACGACCCATGGATTTTATCTCGGGCAAGTCCGCGTCTGCTTCTATGTCTTTCGTGTTGATTTCAAAACTAACAACCCTGAATACACCCATTACCGCTAGAAATCTAGTTTATGAAGACAGTTAAACTAACTCGCAACTCCGCGGACTTTTGGGTCTCTTGGACACTCTCATGTCCTTGTGCGTATTATTACAATGGAAAGTAACAAAGATACTGGGAAGACAAAGATACCTCCAAGAGACATTCCAAGGACCACACCAAAGAATAACAAGGAGCAGATAAAATATTAAGGACGCACAGCGGATAACCCCATGCATCGGCTGAAAAGCACGGGCTCTTAGATGCTGGAAACATCGCAATGGAGGCAGAAGGCTGCGGCCGCAAGAGCGCTCGCACCAAGCAAGGGGATTTCTCAAGTGGTTGCCTCCAAAGTAACAAACCGCAACCAGGCCAGCCGAGCCTCCAGAGGCTATAGCCGAATCGCTGGATCCAACCATCCCTACTAATGCCGCCGCCGAACAATGAACAAGACGAACAACTACCGGCAGATCCAACGGAATAACGAGCGGCGTGCCATTGATAGACTAAATCAATACCACGATCCCGAGGGACAAGCTCAACTAAGCGAAGGAATCCCCAATCAAGCATCGAACCAAACAAAAAGTAAATATTGGCAATAACCGGAGGAGCTACGGCGGAATCAACTAACATACGCGGACGCGTGGCCCCGTTAGCTCAAGAAAACCAATGTGCCTAAGAGAAAGGATCCTCCGAAGTCTCAACTAGCGGTAATCAGCAAGACGGTGCCAACTCGGGCCGTACTTAACAGGACGAGGGACGATCTTCTAAACATCCCCGCAACAACTAACCTGGGAGAAGGATACCCCAAAGAAATGCGCTAATAGAGAAGGTCCGACCTGCATCAATGTAACCAGAAGCCCAGACATTATGAACTGGAGGAGGGCCACGGCGTCGCAATCCACAAGAAGGACACGTCGCCATTCAAGACGAACACCGTTTGGCTAAATGGAAAACCTCCGCGCGAAATGCTAGCGTAAATCAATCAACTCAAGACTGTGTAAGGAGGTGGAAGACTAGAACAAGACATGAAGGAAGCCAACACTACCCCCTTGCACGTCAATTGGCTACGGCCGCCATCCCGCAAAAATGTCCCGGCCCCAACCTTCGAGTGTTACGACGGTCCGCGGATCCTCAGCCTCATCTACGATATTACAAATGTAGTACGGCTGTGTGATTACGACGAGGCTATACTATGATATTTCCCTTCAAGCCCGAAAGGATCTCGTTATCTTGGTTTGATAACCCTGCCAGGGTGCATTGATTCAGCCGATCGTTTCACCGAAAAGTTCCTCGCCACCTACATGTACAACAAAGCTAGAACACTGTGGATGGACAAGCTCTTCACTTGCAATTAAGTACTGTGGAATCCGTTCGAGAATACACCGATAGATGGCACAAAGTATGTCGCCATTGGACATGTGATCCTGCAGAGTATTAACCTGTTACAAATGGGGCTTGATAGGATGAGCCCGTTGTTTGTCGAAATCCATCGCACTCTCCCCAACCACCGAGGGAGATTTAAGGATAATCATTGAAAAACATACAGGTTGGAAGAAATTCAAAAGATAACCCCGAGCAGCACAACGAACTCTACTGGACAAATTCCGTTGAGTAACTAGATTGTGCCCCACGCCAAAAGGATCGAAAAGACGATCACAAAAGGAGTGGGCGTAAAGTTTGAAGACCGGTCTATACGAAACTCAACACCGCCTATCCACGCATACCGAAGGAAATCAAGGATCGCTAAGACTCTAGATTGGCCCCGGTCCAAAGGGAAAACAACCACCAAAGATCGTAACTAATCCAGAGAGCATCGCGATTTCCACCTCACGACACACGACGAGAAATGCAAAAATCCCAAGATAGCAGTGACAAACCGATAGATGCAGGGATCTCAAAAATATGTGGAAAAGGCCGGAATGGAGGATAGAGCCAAACGCAAGAAATGTGTCCAACTACCCGAGGGTAACCGCACATTGAACTCTATATCCCGCCTAAAAGCCAAGAGCCAACCCCCGACGGCACAAATAGAAAAAAACGACCGAGAAAACAATTTGAAGATTACTGTGAGCTTTACAGTATAAACGGGAAGGAAGTAGAAGAGCACGAGAGTGATGAACGCATCCTCGATTTTTGAAGCCGGCGATATTGAGGACCTACACGGGAAGATCACAATGACCCATTAACCTCACATTGCCAATCGCAGATGCAACATAAGGAAAATCCTCAATCGACGGGAGTGAAGCCCGTAAATGTATTGTTTACGATATCGTTCAAACGCATGGAGCTTAACGATGAGCAACTCCCGCATTTCACACTACACCATCTACGGTTCAATGGCACGTGCTTTAAGCCCCCGGGGGATATTGTCTTGTAAGTGGATGCAGGCCCCATGAAAGTCGACACCGCTTTAGCTGGTAAACACGCCTCACCCTACAATGCCATTATTGGACGAAGATGGGTCCACAAGCTCAAGGGAGTCGGATCTACCTATCATCAATACCTTAGATTTCCACTCCCAGGGGAATAATGGAGACAAAGAGGTGATCAAGCTTCCGTAAAAGAGTGCCACGCGATGCAAATACAACTCAACAACGAAGAAGATGAAAGGAAAACCCGCAAGGCTCGGGAGCAAGAGGCGGTATCCAAAGACAAAGCCATCGACGAATATCCTGGAGGAAATCTCGGGAAAAAGCTTGTCTTAAAGGGAATTCGTAGGGAAGCACGAGGCCTCCACATCAAAGGTTAATCGTGGCAAAGAATCTCGAGGCTACCAAATAGCAATTAAAGAAAATTCCCCACCGGGGGAACTAAAGCCAACTTTTCACATCCTTGGAGGCAGAAAAGAGATCAATATAGGGACGGAGCAGAATCCAAGAAAGATCAAAATAGGAACTCTAATGGACCTGGAGAACGCGAAGCTTCGCCGATAAAACTACTAAAGGAATACGCGGACATCTTCGCATGGAAACTATCCGATATGCCGGAATAGACCCAAAGACAAGACAAAGATGAGTCGCGTACACAAACCCGGCACACCCCGCACGACAAAAGATACGAAAGGTGGCCACAGAGCATCACAAAGCAGAGGAAACGGAGCTACGAAAGCTATTAGAGGCCGGTTTTATAAAAGAAGTCAAATACCCCACGTGATCTCCAACATGGTAATAGTACCAAAGAAAATGGAGGGGGTCGACCGCGACGACTTCACTCACCAACAAAGCTTGCCCAAAGGATAGTTATCCATTACCTAGCATTGATCAGCTAGTCGACTAGAAGGATATGAAGAGTTGTCATTCATGGACGGATATTCCGGCACAACCAACTATTTTTGCGTAAGAAGACCAAAGCAACATATCGCATTTTACACACCCCATGGTCTTTATTGTTACGTAAGAATGCCTTTCGGCTCCGGAAACGCGGGAGCAACGTACCAAAGGATGGTCGATGCTATTTTCAAGCCATGGATCGGTGGACTTTAGAGGTTTACGTCGACGACATGCTCATAAAAAAGCAAAGCAAGAAAGAACCACCACCAGACTCAAGGACATCTTGAGCTGGGAGAGAGCATCACATGAAGGTGAACCCGGAAAATGCACTGTGACCTCGTGTGGAAATTCCTTGGATACCTAGTGACAAAAGGGGCATTGAAGTAGATCCTGAAAATCCGAGCCATAACAAACATGCCGTCTCCGAAGAACCTAAAAGAGGTACAAAAGCTTCAATGGATCACTAGCAGCTCTGGGAAGATTCATATCACGATCCTGATAGGGTGCAAACTCTTCTTCAACATACGAAAAAAAGGGACTAAATTTGAATGGACGATTTAACGCGAAGAAGCTTTTTGGGCATTAAACAATACCTGGCAATCCCCATCCTTCAGAAAGGACCGAGGAGGTTTTGGCACTCTACATTGGGTGCAAAGAATTAAGACGACGCATCAAGCGCAAAGACTCGTCGAACCCATACGAAGGAGGAACAACCGGATCTACTATGTCAAGCCAAGACCGAGTTCCGCTTAACGAAACTACACGAATTGAACAAGCCTAATCCTAGCCGTCGTATGGTCTACTTTAAAGCTTAAGGACGTACTTCTTAACGCATGATATACGTACACTCCATGTCGGGCACCCTAGAAACCATCCTCAAAGGGGCGGGAAAGGTAGGACGAATAGCAAAATGGGAGCACATGCCTCGACCAATTCAACATCCACTACGAGCTCCAACACTCCCAAATCGTTGTACAGAGACTTTCAGCGACTCCGCTTGGACAACGAAGAAGTACGCATACAAGGATGGAAGGCTATGGGCGCCGTAAATCAGAAAAACCAGAGCCAAATAATATCCTGAGCGCATGAACCCACTGGCAGCGGGAGTGTCTTCGTTGATGGTTCCAAGAACAGAGAGAAGCGCGAGGATAAGCATCGTCATCACACACCCACGGAGGAGCGTAATCGTGCGCATTCGTAGTTGGAATTAGAAGCATACAATAACATGCGTTGGGAATATGAAGGAGTGATCGCATGCTCATGCCATTGATAGTTGAATTGGGATCACAAGAAGTGCTGGGTGATAACGTTCTTAGTCCGATCACTAATGCGGATAGACTTACGAATACAATGTGTCACGTACGAAAGCACTAGTGGTATACATGGCTCTGAAGTACAAACATTGGCCTCCCAAGTACCAAAAATCAGATTTCAGACATCTACGCGAAAGGAGCTTGAACCACTGCGGATGTCCTGAGCATATATATCATCCATGCTTAAAAGCGAGGATGTCAAAGCAATCAAGGTAACAAGAGTGCTGCGAACCATCCATCAAACTCCTTAAACGTGCACGGCTAACCAACGCAAATCTAAGGAGAAAGACATCTCTCGACGCAGGATTGTCGGAGAATACATATTCGACGATTTTAACGAGGATATTACACTACAATGTGAGAAGACGACGATTATAGTCGGGGCGTATTGGAGATCGTAATACACTCTTTCCTCAAAGACGGAAACTCCCCCGGGGACACCAAATGTGCTAGGAAGGTGCGGTCAAGAGCAGTGGATGTACGAACTAAGAGACCAAGCCTTATACTGAAAATCATTCTCGGACCACTCTGTCACGCCTATCCGTCGAGGGGCATGTCGTTTTAAAGATATACACAGAGGGAGATGCGGGGAATCACGGTGGAATGAGCATCCTAGCGGATAGGCCAAGACGCTGGCCATCGGCCAACCATGATCCGAGATGCAGCGGAATGGCGAAGAGATGCGAAGAATGTCAAAAGATTTGCAAACGAATCCACGCCAGCCTACAAAAAAGTTGAACTTGGTCGATAGTCCTTGGCCGCCGGAAATGGGGTATTGTCGACATAGTAGGCCCACCGTATCGTGACGGGAAAAGAAGATTCCTAATAGTGGCATGATTATTTCAAAAATGGGTAGAAGCAAAGGCTTTGAAAGAATTCCGGGATTCGGACGTCTTCACTTTTATTTTCAAAACATCATCTCGCAGTTTGGCATCCCCTGGGCAGAGATAGTCTCCGACAACGATAGTCGCCTACAAGGAAAGAATATCGACTTTAACATCGGCAGACCTTCAAGATTCGAAAAACAAACCCACTCCCATATACCCACAAAGCAACGGACAGCGTAAGCCACAAACAAAACTTTGGCACTCATTCTTAAAAACAGCTAGATGAGTACAAAGGGCGATGGTGTGAAGTACCGCATAACGTTCATGGGCATAGGACGACTCGAAGATCGCTACGGAGAATCCCCATTTCTACTCACCTACGGAGTACAGCGGTCATCCTGCGGAAATTCTACTTCCAACTACAAATATTTAAGCCTGGGAAAAAAAGAATCTCACCACGGACATGATGTTGGAAGGCTCGACTGACCTCGAAAGAAGAGAAGCGGCGCTGCAAAAAGAATGGAAAACTACCAACGCAGATGGCGAGAATATAACAAGAAAGTGAAATTTAGGAATTTTGTAGAAGGGCGGTATGTGTTGAGGACCATTCCCGATACCGGCGAGAAAAAAAGTGGGAAAATTAGCACCAACTTGGGAGGACTCACATAATACACGGCATCATAGAAATGGCTCTTACTATCTCGTAATATGAAAGGGGAAATCCTCATGCATCCGTGGAATGCCAAATACCTCAAACCATACTACCCATAATCAATCACTACATGCGCATTTCAGAAGAAGAAAATGGACTTACTAATCCACATGTTTCTATCTCCGACAAAGGAGTAACGCGCCTTAATTTTTCAATCAATACCAAGTTTTCATTTTTCAAATATCATATCCCGTTCATTACCCACTTACATTTCAATTTATTCCAAAACCCACAACCTACATACAACACATCATATGAACCACATGTATATATACTACTTTACACAATGTACATTGAAAACCACAAGCCACATCATAATAAAATATTGATGCAATTGTTACCTGCGGATGTAGGCCTTAAGGCCGAACCACGTAAATTGTTGTACAATTACTATTATTAGGAATTGACGATATACTTAACAAAGAGGGCTATCGCACAAAGCATGGATCATACCCACTACAATATAGGGCAATATCCCGTACAAAACACACACACGCAATATATCGGAGCATACACATGCGATTCCCCGAACTCCTCCGTAAATGTCTATAAGTGTATGACCGGGGAGGCGACTTCAGCAGAATGAGATATCGTGCAATATTACAAGCCGCGAACATTAATGGAGTATATCCTTAAAACGTCAAGCGGGACTCCCCCACCGTCAAAGTGATCCTCTAGCCAAGGAGTTAGCCACGGGCCTGGGTGCAAGGGGTCACAAGGCGATTCGGGGATACCAACCTACGGAGTTGCACGAACAATACACTTTATCAAACTCAAAGATTGATATTCGCGGAGTTACAATAACTACGAATTTTCCATTATAGTTAAAGATGATAGACATAAGTTTAACAAAATTCGATATCGCATTTAAACACCAAAGTTTGATCTAATACATGCAAGGTTGATTACAAGCCCCAGTGCAAAATAACAAAAACGCCAAAAAGGATAAGCAACCGAGATCAATCCCTAGCATACTAACTACGATTTCCATCAGCAGGAGTGTTATCTCGTGTGTTTTATCCTTCAAATGATGAAGGAACGCTACCACCCGAGAGGGCGGAAGAACTTGATGGGAGTGCGGAGTGCTGGACGCGAGTATAATTCTTGGTTAACCCATGGTTTTTCTTAAGGTCCAGCTCAATCTCACCAAGAATCTTATTAATCTCTTGGCCGGTTGTTTGCGAGGCCATTAGACCTATGGCTACGCTCCTCATCTCAAACTGATTTAGGAAGTACAAAGTCGGTCTATCCTTTGATTAGCTTGCTTCGGCCGTTTCGTCCCGAGACGAGGCCAGACCGCGATGGTAGCTAACTTGACCCTCCAGTTGAACTACCTTAGCCTCGAGCTTCGGCAAACTTTCCATCTGCGGCTTTAAGCTGTACTTGGAGCTCGCGAACAATAAAAGAAGACAAGATGAGCATGACAGATACAATTCAAAGCACACTCGATGACGAAGACGTATACCTTCACAATGATCAACCGCGGAATCCCTCGTCACGCAGCATAATATATTCATTTGATAACTTATCATAATCTACCTGAAGCAGATTATGGCATACTGACTTGCGCTCAGGTCATTTCGAAGCATCGAGCCCGAATGACGATGTCGATTAACCTCATCATTCTTCAATTCCAATCCCTTGTTGAAGACGATACATAGTCACTCTAAGTCTCTCTCACGTTCAACCCGACGAGCCACATCAGCTCGAGACGCGGACAGAGCACTACCGAGAGCACTACATTCTGCCCTAGCATCGTCTCTCTTTGGCTAAACGCCGCATATAAGTCCGCACATCCGAGGGATGCGAAGACCGCGCTTGCACGCGGCCGCCTTAACATTAAGTCTAATTTCTAAGGAGGAAATCTGCCCGCGGGCTTGCTCAAGATTGTCCCATGTCCATAAAAGGGCCCCGTTAAACAAGTGGCGGTCATGGTTATTTCGATTTTGCAAATCTACCAAGCAATATTTTTCTTACGCCATTCTTCGGCCATCGCGTTATGAACATCCGCGCGGGCATTCCATTTAACCGACTCACTCTTGAGTTTTTCAACTAATCAAGCAATGCGCCCTTTGACGCAGTCCCTCTCACTCCGAAGCCACAACAATTAGGGACTCCACCCATGAAGATAGTACAAATGGGAGGAGGGAAGAAAGAGAAAACTCGAGAGGAATAAATAAGGAGCAGGAACTACCAAAGAAGAGGGAGCGCAGACTGGAAATGGATGAGAGAATTTTCCTCAGCAACAGCTAACTTGGCCTTAACCAGAGCCAACTCAGAACGTAGCTGAGCCTCTTCCGTGCCCTGCTGCTCCTTACGTTTAAGCAAACTCTTTAGCTCGGTTATTTCTTCATCCTTAGGATATCAAGCCTCGACACTTGAAAGCGTCTCTTCACAATGTCGAAGCTTCCTCTAGCTTTCAGAGATTTGGCCCTAAAGAGCCGGTAAAGTTGGTGATTACAATACTCACTTCTCATCATCTATCGGCAAAATGAGGGAAGTTAGCTCACATCATATTCGAACGAAATCGTGGATAAAAACGTGACAAACCTCCAATAACCGCCGGGGTAATCGTATTGATACCATCAGCAATAGCCATCATGTCAGCAACGGTAGGGGGAGGATCCTTTACAAGATCAAGCCCGCTGGCTACGAGATTTTACCCCATCCTCGATCTACCGCCTCCTCGAGGTTAACTCCATGTACCTCCGAGTAAAAGCATCCGAACTCTTTTCCTTCAATCACTTAAAAGGTGATGAGGAACTACCAAAGCAAGTTTTTCTTTCAGACCCACGCCAAAACAGCATCATCGCCATCCGCAGCTAAGGATCGCGAGAAATCATCTAAGGGGAGTCCGAGGTATTCCCACCATGAGCCAGCACCAACATTACCTTGCACCAAGGCCCCAAGTGGAGGAGGTACCAAAGAAACCCTCGGAGGGCACTACCAAAACCCCAGCATCAGACCTGCCAGATGGGCCACCAACGCAGCTATCCTCGAGAACACTCCAATCATCACCGGCCTGGAGCGCAGTGAAGTCCAAAACAAGCCCCATAACCGTGGACATGTCAAATGACTGTTCCCCGCAAAAAACCTTACCAAACGAGAACTCATAACAACCACCCCCATCCTTGTCACCACTACTAAGAACAAGTCCCTTTACCTTTATCTATAACATTCACACTTTGATCGAGTAACCCCCGCATGATTTCCACCACCAATACCACCAACATCCGAATCACCTTTAACCTCACCACGATGGCGGTGGTCGGTCGCCTTGACCACCAAGGTCGAATCACTTGACCACCCCCTAATGGTCGGGTCACCTTGACCACCACCAATGGCGAATCACCTTGACCACCACCAATGGTCGGTCACCTTGACCATCACCTAGAAATGGATCACCCCGAGCACCACCAATAGCCGGATCACCCGACCACCACCAATAGTCGGATACTTTGACCACCACCAAAGTGGTCGGATCATCACCTCCACCGTCAACCGCCCGATCACCATCACCTTTCTTGAACAGCAAGAGAAGTCTCAATTCGCTCTTCCCTATCGGAAGAGTCCTCATCACCACACACGGGACTATTTACATCTCGAAATGAGAGGAACCCTGGGGTGGGAGAATTCGATGATTGCTTGGGATTAATCTTCTTACCTCTACACACCTACAACACATAATAAAAGCACCGTTGGCATCACCTTTCCTTGGCATAATTAACATTATTTAAGAAAACGTAGGGGCATACATAAGAAGAAAACAAACAACGCACCTTAACAACATCGTATTCCGCGGAGGAATAGTAGCATCGGTGGACATCTTCATCTTCTCGCATCATCAACATCACGCTATAAACAAAATCCATACCGGCAAAACTCATCCGCCAGTAAGGAATAGCGCGTAACGAGAGGGAGAAGTCGCGAGGAAGACTGTCAACAGTTGGGTCGCCAACAACTTGGGACCGAGGACCCAACCATAGGCCCACGGGCCAACAACTTCAAGAGCAGTGGCAGACCACTCGTAGTCATGATCACGCTTGATTCTCTCCTCGGCCAGAATAGTGAAGACCTTTCGGCACGGGGAATCCTCGCCATCTTGGAATCACTTACTCGCTCAAAAGGCGAACTTCCCCTTAACCGAAGTAATGTTAAAGTAGACTCACGGACCACGACTACAGTATTCACATTAACATAATCTCCAAAGGATCCGTTGAAATTCTCGGAGTATACCACCCTTTCTCCTTTTCTAATCTAGGGCATAGCAAGTCATCATCGTTTTCCCCTTACTACGAAGGTAGCATTCACGAAGATGGCGTAAGATAGTTTCGTCAACCTGTTGCACCCCGCGATTATGACTTTTCTTGCGATATCGCGGCTAGACAGACCCGATAGTAGAAATCATCACGACTTTATACAAGGGTAACATCAACCCGGCCCAAAGCACCCACGGTTGTCGGCAAATGAAAGGCATCGTACTTATAATTGGTAACCATCTCATAAGTTATGTCTTTATCGGCATAAAAACGAACACAAAATGTGAAGACCATGCTTCACCAGCGAAGGCCTCGAGATCAATGTGTCGAAAAAGTAAACTTCTTATTACCCGAGAGATAAAGGACGGAAAGTAACGGCGAGTCATCCTCGAAACCTTTTTCATGACATCCTCCACAGAACCCGACCTTCCTCTTAGGAGGAACTAAGTCTCCCGAAGACTCTATCTCCGTAGCCTTTCTCTTGAAGTAAGAGTTTTAGTCGACTTACTTGAACCAGTACACGGATGGGTTAGTCCGTTGGAGGTCGGGTGCGGGAGGGCTGCACATCCAAGGTTCATTGAGAGGATTCGGCTGCTTCTTAGGAGACTCACCTCTAGAACAGTCGCGGCATACCTAGATCCCTGCGGAGGATCACCCCTTCAAAGTGAAGATCTTTGACCGGAGGATGAGGATGTTCGTCCATCCAGAAGATTACCTTGGTAGGTGGAAGCTCCACCCCTTACATTAGGATCACTGGGGAGATCGATGAGGACTGACGGAGGAGTCCGATAAGGGATATGGATGGTCGGACATGTCTGCGGGCACAAACACGAATAGGAACTCAAATCGAAGCGAGAGAAGATCAAAAATCGAGAAAATCTCAAGAAACATTAGTGCAAAGAAGAAAACCCTAAATTTCATCTAACTTGGTTAACTAAACTCTCAGATCATTATCCGAACTCAAAAGAAGAAATAAAATCTAAGCATGACCAATGGAGCACCAACTCAAGAAGCGTCGACTCTCAAAACCAGTGGTACATTTAAATTTAAAACTCATCATCAAATCACCACTAAAAAATCGAAGCTTCGACAAGCTTAAGCAAGGTGATTGAGCGGAATAAAGGTCATACGAATCACGAAGAATCAATCAACAAAGAGCGGGACGAAGAAGAAGCAACAAGTAACAACCACGGCTGACAGTCTGCGACAACCGCGGTAGCGACGGTAGAGAAGAAGCGTGGTGTCGAGAGGAAGTTAAGAAGATGAAGACAGAACAAAGAATAAAGCGAGAGAATGTGAATTAAAGTCACATTCTCTCACTCTTTATATAGAACCGGAAGGAAGCATCCCACTACCCAAAGGATGGTTATGGCCGGACGTGGGGAAACGTGCACAATAAATGCGGAGTAGCACCTTTTTAGGAGAAGTTATGAGGGAGATAAAAACGTACCCACACGGTTCTTCTTCAACAAAACCCAAACGCCCAATCGCAAGAAGAGGGCAAATTGTGGGTACACTAATTTATCTCCATTGCCACGTGCGCTAACGGGGTCCCACGTGGATGACATCACTCACGAGGATGACACATAGGGGCATCCGTGGCACTCGGGAACAACGTGCCATCTGTCAAGACCAACGGTCGAGGAAATAAAGGGCACCCAAGATAGATAAGTCCGCGTAGCACCCAAGGATGACCTTAACCCATCACGAGGTAAGACGTAATCAGCGGTCGAGAGGTAGTCCAACGACATGGACATGACAGAGAGGACCGACACCACCGCGTGGGCTGGGGCGATCCAACCACCCCGCATTTAATGTAGCTCGGAGAATACGTGCCGGACGACGGCCGATGGAAACAAGGGTTGGTCGGCGTGATGAATCGGGATATAGTCGAGCGCGGAGTGACATAGAAGTCGCGGACACGCCGCGGGATAATATTCAAACCCGCGTAACAATGCACGATTTACACAAGAAGATAAGATCTCAACAACTCATTGTCCGTAGGACCCACCAGGAGTTTAGCTATAAATATGTATCCCCCTCCCCTTTGAGGGGGATCGAAAAAAAGAGAAAGGGGAGAGAATAGGGAGAAGTAAGTGAGTTTTAGCTCATATGTTCGATGATCACAAGATCTTGTGATCATCTTTGTAACCATTTATTGTATAATGAATCCCCTTAGACAAGTGGACGTAGGCTTTAGTCTTGAACCACGTATATCGTTGTCTCTTTCACCTTTTAACTGTTAGTTTCATTTACATGCTCGTACTCGAGATCTATCTCGGATCCCGAGAAGATGATAATGAGATCATGACAAACTAGAGGGGTTTGGAATCTATGATTTATCTTCTATCTATGCTTATTCCATACTTCTCATACCTCAGTGCACGTATTCAACTTGTGTAAAGATTGTTTGTGATCACGTGGAAGCCAAACACGATTCTCGTGTTCACACTAATAGTTATGGAGAGCCGTGATCAAGAAGAATTTGAGAGAGAGAAACTTCTATAGACGTGGTAGAAATAACAAAATCCAAAGACTTCGATCATCCACAGACAAGATTTTTTTATTTTTAGATCAGTGAAAGAGAGTCAAGAAGATATCATCGAATCAATCAAATAAAATTATCTATGGCGTGGGTTTTCTTCTGGACTGTCGTTGCAGTGCTAGTAATTCTCCTCACGGATACCGGGGATGGATTAAATACAGCATTGGCACCACCTCCGATACCATCCAAGAAGAAGGCTTCGCGAGTTTTTTTTCAACGAGACCCAGATGATTATATGGATAGTTCTAGTTTTGGACATGACACAAAGATCAATAGATGTTGGCATTCAATTGATTAATGATGTTTTACGCGTTAAAAGGGACTTATCTGTTGAAGACATTCAACTGCTCTCGATGAGCGTGGATTTGTTGAAACATGGTCACGAAAAAAAAAACCAAATGAGCAAATACACGTTTCAAAATGCATACAGGAGTTCCCAAGGTATAGATATATACACACAAATATTTACTGGTATCTTCTTTTAATTTGAACACTTTTAACGTTCTTGAGTTATAGGGACATTTCTAAAAAGGAGAGCGTGGATCGGGCGACTATCTAGGAGTCAACTCAGTCATTGTTTTGCAGCTGCAATGAAGACCAGTTTGTTCTCTCAGGGAGAAGATGATGGATGTACAACGGTGAAGAGCAAGAGGGTCAATAGATCAGGTAATTCTCGATCCTTTTTGAACAAAAACGGTGTCTGTGTGTGGATTGAAGCTAAGGGTTTTTCTTTACAAAGGGATATGGAAGTAAGTCTGGGAAGATTCAAATAATTGAATCAAAGGGAGATCGTTTTTCTACCTTATGGATTAATCAGAAGGGATTATACTGGTTTCGTAACTATGGACAAAATCTCAAGTCTGGCATTATTCTGAATCGGAAGACTGGTTAACAGTAACAAGGGGGAAAAATTCTAATGGGGAATTCATTAAATTATCGGGTCCTAACTCATGGGGTAATACGGTGGATATATACTTCCCATCAGGAAATTTAGGGGATGGATGGAAACAAATAATTTCAACAATTAATCAACTCTGTCCGATTCAGGAAACACCATCTAAGAAGCTTCAATCTCCTCAACAGCCTATGCTCTATCCAAACCCTCCATCTGTTTGGCCTAAATCTAAAATGGAGACTGAATTGTTACCTATTGAGAGGGAAAATTGGAATCTAATGGTCGTGTTATCAGCTGATGTGGAAGTGGTTTCTTGGGATTTAATTGGGAATCACTTGGGCATGAGTTTGGAGAAGAACGAAGTATTTTATCTTCAACCCTTTTCAACCTCCAAAGCTATGTTTAAAGTTCCTAACTCGGAGATGAGAAAAGAACTTCTATCTAAATCCGGTTGGAGCTTCAATGGTGTAAATTTTAGCTTTCTACCATGGTCATCAAAGCTTAATCTTCTCTCCGACGAAGAAGTTCTATCGATTCGGTCGAGTTGGATTGAGGTTAAAGGGATTCCATTTTCCTTGTGGAACCAAAAAACTTTTGAAACTATTGGGGCTAAGTGTGGAGGTCTACTGGAAGTTTCAGAAGATACAAGAAATGGATGGAATCTTTCCGTTATGAAGCTCAAGGTTCGTGGTCCGGTGGAGAACGGCCAAACAATTGTTGAGGTAAACTACAAGACCCTACCTTTCAGGGCATTGATCGAAAAATCGACTATCAATCCTCAAGCATTAACAATGGACTTCACCGGATAAAAGTCTGTAACCAAATTTCCGGGAGTTCTAGCCGAGGGGTTATTTCGGAATCTAACATGTCTGTTGATACTGCTGGCAAATCAACAACACCTGGTTTCACGGGCCTGCAACAGAAACTGCCTTCCCCTGACAAAGGCGGGAGTGCTACACTTTCCCACTCGCTAACCCCCCTTCCCTATTATGTGTCATCGTTCTTAGCCTTTGATCACTGGATTGAAATTAGCAGGGTGTCATTTTCGTGACAAAGGAAAGTCAAAATCTAATTCAAATCATTCACGTGGCTCATCTGCCTCGAGTAGTCAAAACTTTGTCTATAGACCCAAGGCAAGACCGTTGGCTGATAACGAAATAATTATTGAAGGGAATATTAGAGTTTGTACACCATGTCACCAAGTTGTGGGTACTAATTCAAAATCCATGGATACTGTCGAGTGGGCCAGAGCTAAAACGGGTGGTAGTTTTCCTTCTGGGCTTATCACCTCAATTTCAATGAGAAATAAAAAAATCTTTTGAGCCATATTATTCGTCGGATTCTCCGTCCAGTCTCCGAGAAATCGAAATTGGTTCTTACCTCTGTGGAGATTGGGGATTTCTCAGTGATGATTATACCTCCCAGATTCTTCAATGGAGCGTGAAAGACTTTATGCTAGACTTAATTTGGATCATGAGGGATTCTATTGGAGATTGTAATCCGAGTTATGTACTCCCCTTTGTTGTGGTGTTAGAAATTTTGATTTAATTTCGAATTGATTTTTTTTCAACCTCATATGATGGTTTCCATACCTTCCCGTTTCAACCTCTTCTCGCTCAAGTGATGGCAATGGTAATCTCATACCTCGACTCTAAATATCATACTGCGTTTGAATTTATTAAAAAGGTTGGTGTGTCGATGCAATTAGGATTACCACAATCTGATTATGAGTTTATTAGGGTTCTGATGCATGCTGCTGCACAAAACCCATCTGCTTTCAATTATGAATGCAGGGAACAAGAGCATCTGGCTCTTGATAATTGACCCTGTTTTTTTATCCCCTGGGTTTTATTTCTTCTATTTTATCATGTTAAATATCATCTCTTGGAATGTAAAGAGTTTGAGAGACTCTAAAAGAAGGGGGGTTGTAAAAAGATGGATTGCCATTCAGAATCCTGACCTTATTTTATTTCAAGAAACACTCTTAGAAGCCTGCTCTGATTCTATAGTTGCGCAAATTTGTTGAAGCAGTGCAAACAATTGGTTGTCTTTAGACTCTATTGGAAGATCTGGTGGTATCCTAGTTATCTGGAATCCTAATAAGTTAAATATGGAATCACACATTATAGGTACTTTTCGGCATTAATATTGGTTTAGAAATCTTATTGATAATTTTAATTGGTTATTCTCTCGGTGTGTATGGCCGTGTGAAGTTAGAGAAAGAAGGAGAATGTGGAATGGTGAGTCTTATGAACACTATATGGGGGGTGCCGTGGTGCATAGGGGAGATTTCAATGAAGAGTGAGGTTGATGATCGAAAGAAAAGGGTGTACTAATATTTCAAATGGTATGAAAGAATTTAATGATTTTTTCGATGCTAATGAGTTGGTTGATATCCCTATAAATGGTGCTAAGTACACTTGGATTAAAAAGGGCTCTCTTTCTTCAAGAAGTAAAATAGATAGATTCATTGTTTGGTCAATTTTGGGATGATCACTTTAGGGTATTCTTGTTAAAACCTTAGGGATACCTTTCTCGGATCATAAGCCAATCTTTCTTTCGTGCGATTTAGAGGATTGGGAGCTCCTCCTTGGAGATGTGAAAGTATGTGGTTGCTTGAACCGGGATTTTAGAGCTTATGGAGTCTTGGTGGGTCTCTTTGGCAAATGAATTTTTGGTCTTGAGTTAAATCTTAGCAAAAAAGTTACAAGCTCTTAAAAGGTAAAATTAGGGATTGGAATAAAAATGTCTTCGGCAAAATAGACAGGAAATGTGAGCAAAACTATCTCCTTATACAAGTGGTTGGATCGAAAAATTGATGGCAAGACATTACGGATCTTGAAATGACTACTCATGACAATCGATGCTTGAAAGCGAGAAATTAGCGAGATATGAAGGAGCAATTTTGGAGGGACAGTCAAGAATTAAATGGAATGAGGATGGGGATAGAAATACCGGCTATTATCACAAAATAACAAAGATTCGAAGGCGTCAAACACTTTTTGTAGCCTAAAGATCGATTCGGTGGTAGTGGAAGACAAGAACATTATTAAGAACAACATTCTAGAGCATTTTAATTCGTTTCAAGCTATGGAATAACTCTAGTGTTTACGGGGATATGAACTTCAAAACTTTTCTTGGAAGATGCAGCTTGGCTTGAAAGGCCAATTCTTATTGATGAAGTGCATTTGACTCTTATACTTCTTGGTCAAAATAGGGCCCCCGGGCCCAATGGCTTTCAGGTGTGGATCATATTGAAGTGTTGGAATTTCATGAAGGAAGATATTATGCGTGTGGTGAAGGACTTTGAATCTTCGGGGAAAAGATAGATTGGCGGTTGAAATCCACTTTTCGCTCTCATCCCTAAAAAGCAAGTGGTTGAGGAGATTAAAGATTTGCGACCCACAAGCAACAAACACTATCTACAAAGCCATTTCTAAGATCTTAGCCGAGAGACTAAAGGTAATGCTTCCTAAACTTGTTTCTATTCAACAATCATGCTTTGTGAAAGGTAGACGAGATCTTAGATAGCATTTTAATTGCTAATGAATGTCTTGATTCTAGACTTAAAATGGGTATCCTGGGTTGTATGCAAAATAAACTTAGAAAAAGCTTTTGATAATGTTAAATGATCTTTTCTAATGGAAATTCTTCAAAAAATGGGTTTTGGTAATATTTGGTTGAAATGGAATTATGGATGCATTGCTAAAGTTCATTTTTCGTTTGCTTATCAATGGCTCTCCGCTTTGAGTAAGCTTACTTCGAGAAAGGCTTACACTAGGTGATCCTTTGTCACCGTTTCTTTTTCTTCTGTTTACGAGGTTCTAACTATGATGTTCACTAAAAGGTGAAATGGATGGTTTGCTAGGGGCTTTTTCTCTTCTTCTTGTGAATCTTTGTTAAAGTCGGTCATCTCCACTACTGATGATACCTTAGTTTTTCTCGATGATAACGTCGAGCAAGTTAAGAATCAAATATATTCTTCTTGGTTCCAATGCATCTCGGGACTTAAAACGAATTTCTAAGTGTAACTTTGGTGTTGGAAATGTTCGGGATCTTGAAGGGTTGGCTGAAATCTTTGGTTGTGCTTGTGATAGTTTTCCTACTCAGTATCTTGGCATGCCATTGGGAGATAAAACCAACTCTACTGCTAAATGGGATAGAATTGTTGAACTTTGTAAAACAAGACTTGCCTCTTGGAAGCGAAAAACTCTCACAAGGGCTGGTAAGCTAACTCTTATCAAAAGCGTGCTTCAAAGTATTCCGATTTATTATTTATCCTTATTCATGGCTCCCTCTAAGGTAATTAAAGATATTGAAAAACTTATTCGTAATTTCTTGTGGGATGAATCTAATGAAACTAGGAAGCATCATTGGGTAGGTTGGAAAAGTGTTAGTAAGCCTATTAAAATTGGTGGTCTTGGTATTAGAAGCCTAAAGCTCTTAAATCGCTCCCTACTTCAAAAAAATGGTGGTGGAGACTTGGAAAATGAACCTAAAGCTCCGTGGTCGAGAGTCGTTAAGGATAAACATGGTATGGCTGATTTAGGTGGAGAACTTATATGCCCAAGGGAGTCATGGTGTCGGTCTTTGGAAGAATATCTACTCAAGCAGAGATTTCTTCAAACTCTCAATTCAAGATAGGCAAGGTGATAGAGTTCGTCTATGGGAAGATAAATGGTGTGTTCGGGGACCTCTTTATTCTCTCCCACTTCGGCTTATACAACCTTTCTAGCACTAAGAATATGTCTGTTCTTGATACTCACCGCCTAGATGATGATGGTTTAAATTGGGATTTAGGTCTGAGCCAACAGAAGACGCTTGTATGATACACTGAGATCTCCGGTTGTCTATTGTTCTTCCGTTACTTGATTCTATTGTTTTGTTTCCTGATCAGGAAGACCATCTTATTTGGCTTGAAGATAAGAAGGGAATATACACTGTTAAGGCGGCATATCTGAATCAATCTCATGGTATTGTACCTGTCACTCCTTTCTCGAGTTCAAAAGTATGGTCTAGAGCTTGGCCACATAGAGTTGGTTTTTTGCCGTGGCAAGCGTGTCTTAATAGACTGCCAACTTTGAGTAACTTGCACAGAAGGCATTCTGTCTTGGATACCCCTAATCTATGTTACCTATGTGGGAATGATGTTTAAACTGAAGACCATCTACTAGTTCAATGCCCCTTAGCTTCTCGTGTCTGGAATTACTTCATTAATGCTGCTTAGGTAGCCTAAGCATACTAGAAATTCCGTCAAGGAGGTTGTTGTAGGCTGGAAAAGTTTTCCCCTTTCTCTGCGCAAAGGTCTTCAACTATGGAACGTCTCCCGACGCCATTCCATGGGGTCTCTGGAAAGCTCGAAATGCTATTGCATTCTCCTCGGGAAGATTCGAGATATAAAAATTGATGCGTTTTAATCGATCTAAAGGCCTTGATTGCTTCAAAGGGATTAATACATCTAATGTAATAGTGTGATGGGAACATTTCTTTTTAAACCCCCACTAATTTTCTCTTGTTTTAGGGTTGTTTTTTAGGGTTTTTTCTTCTGGGCTCTATTCCTCGTAAGGGTTTCATTATGTTTTCTTAGCCTCTTTGGCTAGTGGTTTTGTATTCTTTTATTCCTTCAATCTATTTTCCTTCTTTACCGAGCAAAAAAAAAAAAAAAAAACGTTCTTGAGTTATTGGATTTTTATAGTGATCATGGAGTGGTTGTTTAATTTACTTTTATTGGATTTTTATGTTGACATGTTTCGCCAGGTGGATTTTTGTAATATTGTTCATTATTAGTAATCATATTTAGTAGTGAGATCAACAAACTACATTTTCTTTCTATTAAACTCTCTATCTTTTAGGAAAGTAGATGGGAACTTGTATTAGTCCGTCTGAAGATTCTCCTAAGTATTGTAGAAATAGAAAATAGAGAAGAAAAGACACAGAGTGGAGGGGAAGAAGAAGGGAGAAATCCATTAATATGTGCGTAGAATACAATGTTTAAGCCTCTATTTATATAGATAGAAGACTTGGTGTCCAAGACATGTAAACCCTAAACTTAGACACAAAGGGCATCTTAGTAAATAAACAATGGTTTATAACACTCCCCCTGATGACCACTGTGGCTAAGTCATTACAAGCAAGGGAAAACTCAAAGAGAAAAAAACTCGAAATTGCTTAAGCATGTAAAGACTTCAGTGTTGGACACTCATATGTTGCCTCGTTAAAACCTTGACAAGGAAAACCCAAAGTGGGACAAAACCTTGTGAAGGAAAAAGAGTACAACGCGATAAAGTCCAGTGAATACACCTTAATTTGATGATGGCGCTCCCCCTGATGAATACTTCAATCAAATCTTGGCGTGCAAATATTTGAGTCGAGACTTTCCAATTTTGAAGAACGAATTTCTTGAATGCAAAAGAGGACCGTACTTGTAGTTTCATGAAGATGTCGGATAGTTGATGAAGTCTTTATTTGTGTTGCATGATTTAATGCCTTCGATTATACTTTTTCGGATTCTACATACTTCTTCAACACATTGAGAACTTGTGTAATGGATCGATAAGCTTCTGAGATGATTTGCGAAGTTGTTGATGTAGTTTCTTCAACATAGAGCCAAGATGTAGATAAATTACCATAAGTGAACAAAATTGAATTTGTGGTCATACCTTATATGGATCAGAATGACATCCAAATTACTAAGGGCTTGTTATGTTGATTTGGCCTAACAAAATGACCAAGTTAATGGTGGGAATCCACCAAATATTAGAAATTATACAACTCCCTTGGATGACCACCATGTTGAATAAATTGCCTCACTAAAACCTTTCATTAAAAACCCAATGGGAAAAAATTTGGACGAAGGAAAAAGAGCACAAATATCAACATTTTGAAAGAAAATTAAACGTCAACAAGATGTTGCCTCGTTAAAACCTTGTCAGGAAAACCACATGGGACAAAACCCAAACGAAGGGAAAAGAGTACAACTTTTGACGTATTTATCGATGCTAACCCAACTATATGAGTTTTATAAAAAATAAGCATCAACAAAATAACTCTAGTCTATCTTAAAGACTAGTTTATGTTAGCATAATTCTAACTGCAGATTTAAGAAAGGAAAGAAAATAGAACTTATCTTTTGCTAAAGCGTGGATTTTTGTGTTTTTAAGGACTCCTCAAGAGACCTATAAAGTTGATATCATCAATCAACTAATCCGGATTTTTGGTTTTGTACAAATTTTTTAAAACACATAAAGGATTGTTAAACCTTATGTAAGCAAATAAGGTCAACTCGAATAAAATTTGAATCCTCAAAAGATTACAAATTAAATATGTTCCCGACCACATTTCATGTGTCAATGCAATATGATTCCTTCAAGAGACTACCACGCCAAGTGCATTGTATAAAGAGAACAAATAATGAATCAATCTTAGGGTCTGAGAAAAAAATGAAACCTTAAAATCGTATTTACAACGAAAAATTTCCCGTATATACGCGTTATGACTACACCGGGCACCGTAATTAATAGGCTTGGCATTTTAAAGTGTTAAGTTTTGATCCAAAATTGCGTTAATTGAGAAACTAATCCAACTTAATTTGGTTTGTATGCCAACCAATCACATATGTCGATATTCCTCTGCAGAGGGGTTAACAACCACCATTTTTATTATTTTAGTAGCTCATGAATAATCGACAATCATATTAGCTTATTATGATCCCACATAATTCTCAAATGTATGCATATACTTAAAAATTCAATCAATATCTGGTACCAAATACCAAGGGCATTATAATCTCCTCATATTCAAGTAAGAAGATATTATAATTGAGAAATGTGAATTCGGTACACTCAATTGGAGCATTACTGTGAGCCTCTTATAGAACACTACTTATCTCGCTAGATGTGATTGGATTTCTCTTAAAAGGAAAAAGCTTATATAAAAGAAAAATGAGAAATTTCACGCCAATCATATAATGATACTAAATCAAATTGATTGTGATGGGAGAGATATTTATATAACTTTTAAGTTAATGAAAACCAACGTCCAGTAGTGCATAATCTCTTCTTAATTATGGCGTAAATATTTTCATTCATATACAAGTTTTATAAAGTATTATCCGATTAATTCGAGACATATACTTACGATGATTTCTCGGGATTTTAAGAAAACCACGTTGGATAGGATATATTGACTTCAAAAAGCCATCAAAAAAATGTCAAAAAATTGTAGTTCATACAAATTAAAATCAACCATGGATTTTATTGGTTACGTGAAAAATATGCAAATAAAATTCTAATATCGTGACCTCGAGGGCCAACGAGATAATGGTTTAGATTGTGTTATTGGACACTTTATTTATCAAAAATAAATCAATCAAGATCAATATAGTCACTACAAGGACTAATGATATTGGCTAAATGTCGGTGAGCACCCATTTGATCTTTTTGTACCGTATTCCAACTACAAGTGGAATGGTCATGATTATGGAGATAATACCATGAGGCAAAATAAATTAATATTGCTCGATATCCTCAGAATGCAACATTCCTCGCTTATTTAGTGGCAATTGGCTTTAACCAACAATAACGATATTTTATCCTTTAATGAATGAAATAAAGATAATGCTTCCTTAAAAAAATAATGAAGCTATTATCGTTATTATTATCTTTTTTTTTAGTGAAGAAAATAAAAATCACTTTGTAGGTTGATGATGGTTTTTGTAAGGACGGAAACCAATAAATAGAACCATATTTTGATTGTAAAGGTTTATTAATCGGCACGATTAAATCACATCGACAAAAAAAAAAAATATTGTCCTTTTTAATCATCGCAAAGGGAAAATCCACTTTGCGGTTGCGTGGATGGTTTCTCGTGAAAATAAAATAGAAACCATATATGCGAAATCACATGATCTTCATCTAATGGATGAAGATACCAAACTTAATTGAATGAGGTTTATGAACCATGCATGTGAATCGCGATTATTTACCATGAAGGTAACCAAATACAATTTTGATGATTATAGTTTCACTAGTGGAATAGAAACTGAAACCAACTGATGGGTTTGTTTTTTTCTTTCTCAATGAAAAAAATAGAGAAGAAAGGAAAAATCAACTCATCAACGGGATTGATTACCTTAATAAATACAATAACTGAAAAAGAATGGTAAAAAAAAAAAAAAAACTCAAATAAAAAAGATTTAATCATGGTGACAGATTTGACGCTAAATGATAAATCCAACCCCAAACCTGCTTTCATTCATCTTTAAAACCAAGCTTGATTAACTAGGATTGGAGAATTAAAATCTCCCTAGCTTATCGTGGGTGCAACAACTCTGATCTACAAAAAGCCAAAAGAAAGTTAGTTCTCAATCTGAACCATATGCAACAAACCTTTGGTTTATGATAAAAGGGTATAATAAACTTAAAAAACAAAGATTAAAAATAAGATATTTCCTAATGACTCGTGATTCGCATATGAGATTAAAAGTTTATCCTAGCCTTGGTAGAGTTAATGCAGATGATAACGTCTTGTGAGAACTAGAAAATAGAGAAGAAAAGACACTGAGAGGAGGGGAAGAAGAAGGGAGAATCTATTACATGTATGTGAATACAAAGGTTTTTGACTTATTTATGTAGCTTTATATACTTGATGCTCAGTAATAGGTCCCCCAAAGTGGCATCTATACATAAACTTCCGTTTATAACACTAAGTTCTTTTTATTATTTTTGCCGGAAAATTCAAAACTCAAAACATTTAAATGAGATATTTCAAAATATTAGTCCCGGCGGGGCTTGAACCCGCGACCTTCAAGCTCATAAGACCAACGCTCTAACCAACTGAGCTACGGGACTTTGATATCGGCCAAGTTAATCTTCTCATAATTAATTTTTTCATTTCATATTATGCTTATCTACCAACACGGTTACCGCAATAGCAAGTTAGCAACCAACATCCCTTCATGCTGGTGCCTCATGGTGGAAATAAGCATTTTTCTGAAATTAGTATTCCCACAGCGGTCGATTCTTGATGGATCTTTGAGTTTGATATATGCACAAGTAAAGTTGATCAATCTGGTAGCAATTTTGATTGGTAAGTGAAACTCTAGTCATTCATTATTTCAATCACCTTTCTCACGCCTTAGCCTCCTCATTTTCCTAAACTACCAGCTTACCTGTCTGTTCTTACTCTGATTCGTAAGATACCAGAAACTAATTATATACTGCTATCTCACAAGTCTAAACTTGTAAATTGTGCCGTGCCAGCACCTTTATGACACAATATATATACCAAAACTTCAGCACAACACGGTAGATTTATAAGATTGTTATGCCGGACAGCAATATTTATCGTGCCAACGTGATTTAGACCGATTGTTATATATCATCTACGGTACTTTTGTCGTCGTTGTTCATGGGAATATCACAACATTTTTAACTTTGACAGCGTGTTCTTGAGCCAAATCTATATGGTTTCATTACCCAAATACTAACCGATAGTCGAACAATATGATGATTAAAACATAAAAGGCAAGAATCGAAACATCAAAAGAACAAACAAGAGAAAACTCTAGAAACAACATGCTGCTTATTGTTATTAAACGCATAAAGATCACTCTATGTGGTGACATAATAATATCGGTTGCAGCTAGTTCATGACCTCCCTGATAGCTAGCTAATTTGACTGAAATCTAATTCATTGTGCTCTTGCCAATAATAGCGAACCATGAGTCCTTGTTGATGGTGAAAGGGTACTCGGGCAACAACAGCTGCAGTAGTTAGTGTAGTGTGATAACGCTGGGGAAAATTGAGTCCAGCTGGATTGAATATAAGATGGAAATAGTAGATGATCGATCATAATAAATATGAAATGATACTAAGAGAAATTGGGTCGATTGCCCAAATAATTTTAAAAACATGGTTCTAATAGACGAGTAAAAAATTAGTATGGATGAAATGGACACTAAAAAATGGCAAGAATGAATCGATTCATCCCGCTTAAACTTAAAAAAAATAACGAGGGTGAAACTGATGCATCCGATGTAAATCAAAATAAGAAAAAATATTTGAAAATAAGTAGGATGAAAAACCCCATTTGCATCCTGACTATTTTTACATTCTCGTCCATTTAAACAGTATCAAATTTTTTACATGTCTTTTTTACCCAAAAATTATTTTTATTGGGTTAATTGATCAATTTTGTGATCAACCGTGATTTATGGCACCCATATTTCGTGCACCTAGTGCACCCAACATTAGGTGTCATCCACATTTGCATCCAACTCATCACCCCTACCCTTGCCCATTGTTTTTTTCTTACACAAAATTGGTTAAAAAGACCAAAATCAATAATTTCTGGGTGAAAAAGACATTTAAATTTCCCCCAATCTTGTTTAAATGGACAAAAATATAAAAATAAATGAGGATATAACTTGTTCATCATACCGATTTTCAAATTCTTTTTCTTATTAGACCGAGAGCGGAAGCGGAGGACTCTATATGGTTACTTTGTGTCAATGTGAAGCGTGACATTTTTTTCCCAATTTCACAAAAAGATTGAATTTGGTTCAACGATGAAAGGACCTCAATGCCCCTCCTTGATTTTTCTCCTTCTTAGAACAAAAATAAATAATTATAATGTTGAGGACATTTTTGTAAAATGAGATAAACTAAAACACGGAATTGAATTAGAGGTCCCGGGGTCGAATCGCGGCAACCTCCAAAATTTTTATTTTTCCTCCCTTTTTCTTCTTCTCTTCTACCTATCCCTAATCTACTCTTTCTACCAAACAGGATTCGAACAACAGCAGAGATCTCTCTCGAATCCTTTCTTCTTCTTTGAAATCGAAATCCAAGTTTTCATCTTCATCAATTTCACACCCTAAATTACCAGGGCAGTTGTCGAGTATCTTCTCTGATTCTTTCTCCGCAATCAATGATGATATGTTAACTCATACCTGTAAAGCGGTAGCTAAGATTTGTGATGCTCTTTCTTTGAGTCACGAGTCTTTGCGAGGAGTTGCCTCTGCGTTAACTCAAGTTTTTAGTTTGCGCTTGGATCTTTGGTAATTCCTATACTGCCGCACCTCCTTTAATGATGCCTTTATGCTTTTGTATTTTAACATTCATTTCATGTTGACGCAGAGTGCCCGCATGTCTCAAGTCGTCACTTCCGATCTTCAAAGAAAGATTCGTACTCTAGAAGCAGAAAATACTAAGCTCAAAGGAGATTATTCTTCTAGCTCTAGCCGCGTGATAGATCTCCGCAATAGGAATGAGCAACTCATTGGTATGTATTTTATTCCATTATTCACTCTAACATCGCTGCATCATTTTCGCCCTCTTTTTAATTGCTTGCCTCTGCAGAGATCTACAACTTAACCGACGAGGCAATTAATTATCCCGTTGATGATGAGATTATTCTAGAGCATCTTAATGCTTCCTTGAATAACGCCTCGAGATAATGATTAAAGAACTTTCAACATGGAGGAACTCAGGTCGAAATACGAAATTCTTACTCGTGAACATAGGAACATGTTATCTGTTAGTAATAGCTTTAGAAATCGTTTTTTTGTAGCCAAGGAAAGGATTAAAATTTTGGAGGCGAAAAATGACGCTTTTACTACTGAGAAGGATCAGGTTTCCCTCAAGGGTACGAAAGCTATAAAGGAGTTTCATGAGGTTAATCTCCAAGTTCAGGTGGAAAGAGATCTGGCTATAAGAGAAAAGAACGTACTGGTTGAGCGAGAGAACATGATCCGAAAATGATGATGAGTTTGAGTGGGCTGCTAGGGTTATTGATAACGCTAGGAATGATTTAGCCACAAATGTTAGCTGAGAGTCTGATCATGCTGAACTGGTTAAATCTATTATTTCTGAAAAAGAATGTTACTTATGACTCTTCTTTTAATTGTCTTCCCTTTATGTCATGCTTTGGATTGTTCTCTTGTGCGTCACTAATATCCTTGCCCTTCTTTACAGAATCCGAGGAGAAACATCTCAAGGAGATTGAGGAGTTGAGAACAAAGCTTTCTGCTAGGGATTCTAAATACCGCAGGCTCAAGAAGAAGTTGTTGGTTACTGTCTCTAACTTGAATAATGACGCGCTTCGTCTGCGAAATTCAGAAATCGAAAAGTACGCATGACGGATATGTACTGATCATAATATCCCTCTTCCAGATTTTGGTTTCACTGAAGCTCCTGCCAACGAAGCAGATTCTAAAATTTCTGATAGTGAAGCGGAGTATTAAGAATACGAAGAAACTGAAGATGGAGATGGTAGTGATTCTGAGGTTGAGGAAGAAAAAGGCGAAGATGATATGGGTGGGAATGTTGAAAACTAATACAATTAGGTTGAATTAGTGGATGGTCCGTCATAGTGAATGGAATGTAACCTTACAAAGTATAATCGTGTGGTTTCTGTGGAACGGAGTAAAATTGGATTAAATTTGTGGAGAATTAGTGGGGTATTATCTATTGACATTGATTGAAAATTGAGACTAATCGGACTGAATTAGATGAATTTCGGTGGTTAATCAATCATAGTGAATATGGTCTAGTATTTTTTTATGATAACATCCGGAAGGTGAAAGAGGATAGCTAGAGAAGATTGTTCTCATGATATCATCCTGACAGTACTATTGGTACTCAAGATCAAAATCATGGTGCTAGACAACAAGATCCGTATCATTTACGATTTACATGTTAGCGTCATTAGCTTACCTTGATAGTCAAGATGTTATGCAGTTCAGTATCCATGCGATAAAAAAAAAAGTATCCATGCGATAAATTAGAATTTGACATTTTAAGCCAACAAATGCAATTATTGCCACCTAGTGATCAATCCTTTTTCCTAATGGAACGAATTTAACTGTTTGAGAATCTAGTTAGACGACGGTGAATATTTTTTGTTGTTTTGAGTTCTGACAATATGTGCCATCTTGAATTTTCTTCTCTAAGCTTGCCTTGTTTTTGTTAAGAATTTTTTCAACTCTCATATGTTCATGTCTTTGTAATGCGTACATAGTGTTACTGTTTTCAAAATCTGGTGTTTGAGCCGTATCACTTGTGTGAGCATGCTGCATTCAGCTGAAAAACAACAAAATGTAGTGACATTTTGGTTGACAATGTTAGGTTTTAGTTTCAAGATGATGACCATGCATGATGAATGGAAGGTTTCATCGAGAAGATTAGCATGCTAATTAATGAATTAAAGGGTGATACATTAAGCCTCAAACATATCATTAATGAAAGACGATTGAAATTGACAGACTCTAACTCTTACATACATGCTTATTCTTCGGATCCGTCAATTCCCCCTGGATTTGAAACATATAAACGATTCAAAGGGATTGAAGAGGATCATGAGGTGGCTTCAAAACAGCCGACATCGCATTGCTACCAAATCAGCAAAGTGTCCGAGCTGATTAAAGGAGCTAACACAAGGGGCGCACGAAGTCTAAAGCGGGTGTCCTCCCGAGTAAGATGTTAAACACCAAAAGAAATGCTCTTTCGAAATCTCCTACTAGTCCTAGTAAGATTTCAGCAGGTAATCTCATGGAGTTTGGTTATGTAATGGGGTTAAGCTTTCCATCTTCAAGGCAATCAAAGAATGGAAAATGTTTAGCGGTGTGGCGCAAAATCACAAGGGTTTCACTGTGGAAGAAGTTGATGAGAATCCTACTTAAATGTAGCTTGCGCTCTTGTTTTAGTTCGCAAGTAACAATGGTTGTTTAGTTTGCAAGATTTGTCAAAAGCCTTTGTTGCTTTTAGCTTATCGTTGAACTTTTTCTTTGGTGGAGGTTGTTTTCTCCTCTTTTGGTGTATTTGCTCTTGCACAACTTGTGTGCTTCTTAATACAATTCCTTTTGAACGATCAAAAAAAAAAACTCTTACATACATGCTTAAAGACGGAAAATAAAAGTACAGCTAAACTGGATAACTCGGCTGCATATAACAAACCGCAATAACTGAAAATCAGTTAAAAATGAAATATGATTCACAGTGCTTCTCTGAAAAATAATGAAACAAGAGCAGTAGTTGATGATAATAGGGTACTACTTTCGCAACAACACCTACACGCATTTGAAATTACATTGCACCCGCCCGCTTTCTTCACTGAAGTTTGGCCTCGGGACATTTAGTTCCACAATAAGCTCTTGTACAGAGGCTGCAATCAGTCATAGGAGACGAAACAGAAGTCTGCCCGGCACTGCAAAAACCTACCGGAGCTGATGGTGGCGGCGGTGGGGGTGGGGAAGACGGAGGAGGGGGTGATGGTGGTGGTGGTGGTGGAGAGGGAGGAGGGGGTGATGGTGGTGGTGGTGGCGGAGATGGAGGAGGGGGTGAGGGAGGTGGGGGCGGTGGAGATGGTGGTGGGGGCGATGGAGATGGTGGTGGGGGCGATGGAGGTGGGGGTGGTGGTGGTGGTGGCGGTGGACATGGTGGTGGGGGCGATGGAGGTGGGGGTGGTGGTGATGGTGGCGGTGGAGATGGGGGTGGGGGTGGGGGAGATGGTGGTGGCGGTGGTGGAGATGGTGGTGTCTTTGTTCCACAACAACACAAACATGGTGTCAAATTACCAGCACTTTTACCATCGCAGAAAGTATAAAATGGTAATCTTTTTCATAAACACCAGTCTCTACATTTCGTGATACATCCAGCACACTTTAGGGTCATGTATTTTAAAGCTAAATTTGGATCCTGACATTTTTGTGCCGACGCCGTCTCTACACCAAAATGGAACGGGAAAAACAGATTAGAAAGATTGCTTTGACATTACGAACAATCACTTCAAAACAACAATAATAACTCATAAAAAGACACTGAAGTAGAGCAAGAATAAAATTGGTGATACCCGCGTATGCATGCAAAGCAAGAATCCCGAAGATAAGCAAACCAAAACCAACCGGAAAACTCTTGAAAGACATTGTGATAGTGTTATGGATGACTATGAAGTTTTCTGCTGTGGACTTGAGGTCGTCAAATATTTCTCTATTTATAGAGCTTGAAAAGTACAATGGCTTGGCCTTGGCTACGTGGATGTACCCCAGCTCCACCACGTGAATCTTGCACTAAAAAAATGTCCGACAGCTACCTGGCTAAGATCGTTTCACATGGGAAAGATACACAATTTTTTTATTTTTTTTGGGGTGCGCAATTTCAACCAGTTAAATCAGTTTAACTTTCTTTGAACCCCATGACCAAGAAGAAGTACCGTGCAATCTCTCACCAAAAAGACGTCAAGTTTGAAGGATATACCGTTTACGTACGGAGGGTCAATTTAAAAGGAAAAAAGAAAGGGTAAAATACAGATGTACCCCTGTTTTTTTGTGCGCATACGGGATGTACCCCCTTCTTTTTTTTCACTTTTGCGAGATGTACCTGTTTTGACCGTTTTTTGAAAAACGGCTAACGGAAAGTTATCCTCCATGTCAGCGAGTTAAGTCATGTTTAAAAGACCTTCTAACCCTTTAAATCGTTGAGTTAACCACATACATGTTCAAGTCAATTAAATCGCTTGTTAAACTGTCGATTTAGGATCAGACACAAACGTTTGTACTTGTCACTATTTTTTGACACGTGGCACTCTAAAATAAATAAAATACTAAAATAAATACAAAATACTAAAACTCTGGAGCAGAAATGAAGTGGAATGGAAAATAATCAGAAACGAGTCGAAGTCATGCTGGTCGATTGGTTGAGACGTCTTGGCCAAGGCCATTGCACTGACCTGAACTTGTGTTGCATCAACCATTCCCATTGCAATCCTTTCACCTCTACAACTCCAGGATATCTCATTTCGCTTATATCTCGAGCACTTGCCTTGAAAGCATAACCAAATTCCACCATCAAACCGTAACACCCATAGTTTACCGCTTCTCCTCATTACGACTCCACACAACAAGAATTGACCGGTTCACTCGCAATGCTCATTTACTTGCAATTCTGATTGCTTCCATCTCCTCATACAACCTCGCAATGATTACTTCGGAGCATCACCACTTAGCACATATCACCATTCTCTCGTAATCTCGTAGGTGCAAACCTCAATCATAACTCCATGGAAAATAGCAACACCAACGATCCTACACTCAAAATGCTTTGACTACCACTTCAATAACTCTCAGCTCAATTCCTCAGATTCATACCACCAAGACTACCACCACCAAAGGAACAACCTGTGTATTTGTAAATCAATAAACCGACATTCGAATCGAAATAGTATTTGTAACTCCACGTTCCGAATAACTTCACCGCTAATTTTTCCATCGCAATATTGGCATCTGCAGCCACACGAATGCATTCATTAAGCGGTACTCCATACTTCGACCCATAATACTGATATAGTTGCACATGAATGTTTCCAATATCAAATGAGTTAAAGACCGCGATGCTAGAACATAATCCCCACCACATGAACACATGTACCACACTTTGATTACCACCGCATCTCGCTAACAAATGTTAACTCTTAAGGAACCAAACACTAAGCATTGAGAAGAACTATCTAAGAAAAGCACCAAGTGCGTATATACTAAAGGCTATATGAGCACCAACAGTCCAACACCACTTTAGAAATGTAAGATTTATTCTAGCAAAATTGTTTTTCCGTCATTAATGGATCTCACCTTTTTAAACTTGATTAGGTTAACATATTAACATGAACCATAAAGATCTCTTAGTTGCTAATGTGATATTAATTTGACATACTATAAACTATCAAACTAATCTGTTCAAACCAAAGGGAAAGAGTTAACAATAAATTATCATTATTCTTAACTTGTTCATCATCAATTATTAATAATATTCCCTACTACTAACTTATAAACTTAAGCAGGATCATCATGAAGAATAATTAAATGAGTGAGGGTTGAGCTAGAGCTAGCTTTTTTCTATTGTTAACGGCTAGTAGCTAGCTGCTGTAAACTAAATAAATTAACTTGCTTTGGATAGTATCTAGTTGGTCAATATCTAAGGAATGAATGTTGAGTTACATCAGTTCAAAGAACTTTCGAACATAAAAATGTGTGAGTACCAACCACTAAGGACGGTTAACAGCAACATTCGCACTACCATGACCTATAACATCCATACAAATGATCAAGGAACCACTTTCACTACATAAACTTTCCATTAGTGCATCCTCCAAATTAATTCACTTAAAGAATTAACTACCTGTCATCATAAAAACGTCATACACAAATTGTTCCCTACAATTTGTTTATAAAACAACAATTTGTTTATAAAACAACTTGACACATAAAAAGTGCTATCCAAGACTAGTTGTCAGCATATGGATGAAAATTTACACCATATAATATATTAATTTACACCATAATGATCTCACTTTTCAAGAAACGACTAATTTTACGTACTCACTTCATTAGATGACAAAACTACAAGTTTTCAAAATTCAAGATGATTAATCATAAATCCTAGGTGTTCACTAAATACCCAATTCATCAATTCATGGGAATACCGTGAGCTATAATGAAACCCTATCATTACTTAAATGAGTAAAGAAAGCAAGAAGAACTTTACCATGTTTGTTTTCGGACATCTCTCAAACACTTCATGTGTAGTTTGGCTGGTGTTGACCTCGAACCTCCATAACTTGGATAAACCCCAGAATCAGTTGTTATACAAGACCTTGAAAATATTCAAAAGGGAAAAATATCGTTTGGTCCTTTTTTAGGTGGGTCCATGTCTGTTTAGTCCTTTGGTCAAACGCATATTCCGTTTGGTCCATAATTATTAAAAATATTAAAGCGACAAAAATACCCTTCCTTGGTAATTAGAAAGAGATAACTAATGGGGTACGCATTTTCTCTCTCCCGGCGATTTTTCACTTGCTGATAACTAAAAATTGACTTTTTACCGTAGCAAATGTTTGGAACTCGATTTTTTTGCAATTTTCATGTTTTTGATCGCTTAGGATTTGATTTTTTTCTGTAGGAATGAAGTCCATATAAAAACATAAAAAAATGTGACTTCATTCGGTGAATGAAGTCCATATAAAAAACCTTAATGCGAGACTTCATTCCAGGAATGAAGTCCATATAAAAACCTCAAAAAATGCAGACTTCATTCGAGGAATGAAGTCCATCTAAAACATAAAAAAGCAGGACTTCATTCGTGAATGAAGTCCATACAAAAACATAAAAAAACAGACTTCATTCCAGGAATGAAGTCCATATAAAAACCCAAAACCAGACTTCATTCCCGGAATGAAGTCCATATAAAACCTCAAAAAGCGGACTTCATTCGGAATGAAGTCCATACAAAAACAAAAAAAATGAGACTTCATTCCAGGAATGAAGTCCATACAAAAACATAAAACCTCAAAACAGATTTCATTAGAATGAAGTCCATACAAAAATACAAAAACAGACTTCGTTCCGGTGAATGAAGTCCATAAAAACCTCAAAAATGCACTTCATTCGAGGAATGAAGTCCATACAAAACATAAAAATGAGACTTTCATTCCGGGAATGAAGTCCATACAAAAACATAAAACCTCAAAAAGCAGACTTCATTCCGGAATGAAGTCCATATAAAAGCCTCAAAACAGACTTCATTCCGGGAATGAAGTCCATATAAAACCTCAAAAAACAGACTTCATTCCAGAATGAAGTCCATAAAAACCTCAAAAACAGAGACTTCATTTAAAAAGATTCCAGGAATGAAGTCTATATAAAAAAACATCATCATCTTCATCTTCTTCAAGGTCTTCAACACCAGCAGCAACATCGTCGTCTTCATCAACAACATCATCTTCCATCGTCTTCATCAAAACAGATCGGGTTCATCTTCATCGCCGTCGTCTTCATCAAACAGATCGGGTTCATCTTCATCTTTTTCGGCCGCCGTCTTCATCAAAGCGATTCGTCATCGTCTTCAAAACGACAAATCTTCATTTGTTAATGAGCAGATCAAAATCTTGAAAGAAAATTCACATCTTCAACATTAACACCAGTGACGATGATGAAAAACTAGAAAAATCGTTTACATCTTCAACAATTCAACACACAAAAACGATGAAGAAAACCCTAGAAAATCGTTTTACATCTTTAATTTTTAGTTTCAATCTTCATCTCGTTTCTTGTTTCACAAAAAGAAAAAAAGAGAAAGTAGATCTGGAAAAGAAAAGAAGATGAGAGAGAAAGTGAATCGAGAATGATTTATTCTCTCCTACTTTTGACTATATATATGGTCCTTATCCAAATGGTATTTCTCGCCTACAGTGACATTTACATCATCCATTGACATGTGACGTAGGACAAATGATAATTTTTAGGACCAAATGATAATTTATATTACCAAATAGGTTAAGCAGGACAATTGACCGGGTCAAATGGACTAGACTGATACATATATTTTATTTTTAGGACTATATGGTATTTCCTACTATTCAAAACTGAAATCAACATTTTTAAGCTTTAATTTACATGCGAGACAAAACCTTTCAATTTTCAAACTTGAATTTCTAATTTAACTATCAATTTTATCCCAAATGAAAATCAAAATTTAAATTCGCAGGTACCGTGCAAAAATTCTTCGAGCACCACAAGAACAAATCAACACCGCCACCACCAAGTAGCCTTTAAGCGAGAACAACCATCAACAACAAAGCTTACCCAATCATTACGCCCGCCAAGAACATTAGCCACCGCCATATCATCACAAAAATTACCAAATAAACAACGCAAAACTATGATTCAACTTGATTTGAATAAAACCCTAAATATTTTATCGATTTCTTGAGAGAAGAATATGTTGTTGAACTGAAGAGTGGAAAGGAAAATAATGGAAGAATGAACGATATGGCCTATCTCATTCCTTCTCCTTGATGGCTTCAACTAAGGGACATAACAAGAATCTATGTATTCAAATTCTCATCTCAATCCAACGATATATTGACCGGAAATATGATAAATTGACTAAATTAACAGATTTGGATGGAAAAATGAAAACAGGCCTATATTTGTAAAGGTGAAAAAACGGGGTGCATTTGTCTATCGGGTATAAAAACAGGGGTACATTTGTTTATAATCCAAAAAGAAATGCAATTACCGACTTACTGTTGTGCCGTGGACACTAGAAGCCGGACAAACCTGGCTTCTTCTAGAGCCAATTATGGCAAATCTTTTGGTGCTGCCAGTGCTATTGAACCTAGTATTTCAGTAGCCTTGTGGGGGTAAATCCAGGCACTTACATAGGGAAAGGCCTAGTAATAAATTATCGTTCTTGGTGGCGCAACGCTTCTCGAGATCCGGAAGGTGCAGTAACACACTTCTCGAGTCTTTTGATTTATTAATATCGATTATTATAGTGTAGATTTCACATGCCTAGGTACGGAATGGCTGATGCCGATACAAAACATTTTGACGATGTAATGCCATTAATATCTACTAATGCAGTGGCAGAAGCCGATCACATGCGTTGCCTTGTTTTAGTTTTACCACTTTGACTGGGCATTTGGGATCTTAACTGCCTCGTCCATATTAGCTTGGTGGGAAAGATTTCAGATCAATTAGCGTGTCCACAGGAATGCGGGTCGTCCAGTTTACCCGTTATTAGTGTCTTTCCCGTGCGTTGCACGGGATCAAATTGGCTGTCATATTTGTTACACGACAACCAATCAAAACAAATTTACAACCGTGTTTAATATAATCTTTTGAATGAAATCTTCTAGAACAATAAATGAAGGAAAAATAATAATATTCTTTCTCTATGATCCTAATCATCATATAATGCGTTCATAAATCAACATGTTTTGGCATTAAAATGTTTTCTTTGACGTGTTCCGATATGCTTCAGCATTAAGACCTTTAACAGTGTCTTTCTAGCCCTCCACGCGCAGATTCATCACCTTCGGTCATTCCACCAAATAAATTCAAATAAAGAACTATTTGATACGCAACATAAATTAAGCCTGCACCACGCAAACCTTAGGCCAAAACTACAATAATGGGTACATATAATAGTATACGAAAGGTACGTATTCTTTTGTTGTCATTGAAATTTTTTCAGTTTTAAGACATCAACACTTTGGTCCTCCAACCTCATTTATATAACCCCAAAGATGTTTGGATCTCCCTGCGGAACCATATTGTTCAAAAACCATATAGTACTTCGTGCATCTTGATGCATTTCTAATAAGTTATTTTTGTAACTACATGATCCTTATAAATTTTTGCATCCAAAATATGGAGGAGAATCTTATAATTTGTTTAAGCTCATTAGAAAATGACATGGTGAGTATCAAGAAAACAAATTTTAATCATATTAGAACTTTTCCCACCTTAGTATCGTAAACAAAGTTGCGACCCTTGTTTAAATAGAACAAACCTTTCTATCACCAGGTTCCTACTTTTCTGATGCACACATTTTTCTGCTTTCTCAGTGTTATGCCACACACTGATAGAACAACCACGATTAGTGACTCTCTACAAATTAAAATATGAAGGGAAAAAAAATGATGTTTGGGATGCTAAATATACCTTTGAAAAGGTGTTGATGTCCCCCGTCTCATGCTTTCTAGTGAAACCTTCAGTCATTTCCATCTCCACATGCATTAACAAAGGGACATATTCAAAATTATGGCATAACATTTATTCTTATCACGTTTGCTTCTTAGTTGTCTTGCATACTCCTTTATCTGGCAGATCCTCCTTATCTTGGTGGTGCAAATAGTCATTTATCAAGTATTAGATATCATAGCGAATTGAGGAAGTTATGTCTTGAGAATTTCACTTAACTTGGATGACCAAGAAACAACGAGACTCATCAGCAATATGTCTTGTTGCAGCCTGCGAGATACGTGTCTGTCTTGAGCTCTTCTCATTGCCATGGTTTTGTCTTATCCTTATTTTTTTATTTTTCTACGTTCTCTGCAGAAGGAAAAAATCCCTGAGTCGAAAAATTGAGCAAACATTAAATTCATTAGGTGATTAATTACCTTCCTATGTTGTTATTGTCCATGGATAATGAGGAGTTTCCTTGGTGTATGTTACTACATACTAGTATGTTATACTAGTAGTATGTTACTACATATGTTACTAGTAACTTTAACATATGTACTACATATAAATACTATTATGTAATATATCGATACTACATATCAATATGTTATGTTACTAGTAACTTTAACATATGCACCACATATAAATAAATACTGTTATGTTATATTGACACTACATATCAATATGTAGTATCACCATATTGACACTACATATCAATATGTAGTATCAATATGTTATTTACTACATATAAATAAATACTGTTATGTTATGTATTAATACTACATATCAATATGTATTGTACTACATATCAATCTTTTTGTTATGTTATGTATTGACACTACATATTAATCTTTGTTATGTTATACTACATATGTTACTACTCTAATACTAGTTACTACTAGTTTACTAGTACATATGTTACTACTAGTTACTATTATTTGGGGCAAGATTCAGGGTTTAATTCTATGGGAGAAATTTTAAATAGTGGGGTCCAGAATCAACCTTGAAGCTCGGTTAATGAGAGCTCTCGAAAAAACTTTGTTTTCAATTAGAGAATATCGAATCTAAGGATTTCTTTGGGTTTTTTTTTTGATAAAACTGAATTTTATTGCTTAACTATGTTTGAGATGTTTTGCTAGAAGATCCCAAACATCAGGATCAAAGATTTACATAATTCTCAAAATGAAGCAGAAAGATATTCTTGGAGTCTTGCAATTTGTTCGCGTTCTACGGCGGTGTCAACGTATCGGCAAGTACAACAATTTGTACCCATACTCAACTAATTAGCACGTTTTGGAACAGTTTTATGAGGTGTTTTGGTCCATTATGACACAAAAAATAATTTAGTGTTTTTTATACTCCCTTCATTTTTAAGAAAAAGATATTACCAGTTTTGAATTTGGCATACTTTTTACCCTAAAGTCAAAAATCGGTAGTATCTTGTTTTTTTAAACTAGGTAGTACATTTTTGTGTACAAAACTAGATCAAGTAACTTTAGAACGACATATCTTTGGTTGATCCATATTGCTACTCTTTATACGGTGATATATAAAATTGTTTATTCCTTCCCTAGGATTCAACCTCGTTAAATACTTGTTCATATTATATACATATATATATATATATATATATATATATATATATATATACATGGATAATTGTGTTATTGGCAATATTGGAGCACCATTGCAGCTGTGCACACTTAACACTTCAGCAGATTTTAGTGTAACAATTGGTACCAGAACAAGAAGACGCTCTTGGATATGGATATTTATCATACTGCAGTAAAAAGTGAAGGTATTTTTCTGAAGATTGCTTGAGGTAATTCTAAATTTCAAAGGTTTTGTTTCTTATCTATATTTGTTACAGTGAAGAATGGTTGATCCGAAAAATCAGAGGACGCGATAGAACCCTCAAAGTCCATAAGAAAAGATATAAAAAATAAAAGAAGAAATACTTCATTTACGTAGGTTACAACTCAAGGTAGAAAATTTTACGAGAACCAATAACTTTTTTTTATGGACCACAGACGTAATAAATGATCTTGTTCATCTTGATTTAGAGGAAGCTCTAAAAGGTCGGTCAACGGAGATGTATGACAAGTAGTGGAATAAGATGAACAAATTATTTCTTGGTTCAATTCGAGGTTGTTTAGTAAAGACGGAAGAGTTAATTATCAACACGAGACTTTAGCTAAGGTCATACGAGAAAAGTTAGAGAAGGAATATCTTATGAAGAACGTGGACAATAAGATACATCTTCAACTAAATTTGTATCATCGATAACATGAAGAAGGGTGCAAGCCGTATTTGAGCATGAAAGGACGAGGGTATCAAGTAGACCACAATCTTTTCAATATCAACCTATAAGTTTGATGCCTTACGTGATCTAATATAGTGGAGACTTTAAAGAAGATAGCAAACCACAAGGTATAAACTTGGTATATAGTTTACTTAAAACCGAACACAACTATCGAACGTACAATTTATTTATTTTTAATTATAGATAAGACAACAATTACGATTCTGAAAAAGATAAAGTAAAGACATAACAAGATTTTGTTAACATGAAAACCGCAAATGAGGAAAAACCGCGAGACCTAGTCAAGTTTTGAATACTCTCATAATTAAGTCGTTATATATACAAAGACCACTACCAACTTCGTATAGTTGAGACCAGCTAAACTATCCCTAGTTACCTAGTTTCCTCAGTATGCAAGCACCTACAATCAATATGGCCAATACACTTGAATCCTAAGACAGAATCTACTATCTTAAGTTGCTTATTCAGCCTCTCTGAAGACGTGAAGAACTCAAACCTTTCAATCATCTTCCAAACATTAAATGACTAATTTGTTCGGTAACCACTCTTCTTATATCAAGAATTTAATCAGAGTTATTATATTTGAGCATGCCTAAGGCTCTTATGTTTAAAATTAATTAAACTGCTTAGTCATGTTTAGATTAATCGAGATATGGATTATCTAAATAATCATATCTTGATTTGCAATCAAGCTTAATAGATCTAAAAGAGATGCTGAAAAATGATGCCAATTTATTTCAAATATATCAATCAATCGCCTATCAATGATAAGAGAGATCTAGTCGGGTCCTAGCTGATTAAGTTTGTGCACGAAGGAAATCACAAAGAAAATAACAAATAAGAAAATACTTGCAACAATAAAAACTTGATTCCAACTTATGATCGATCACGCACAGAACATAGTCTGTTAACATTGGATGAGCACAAGTCAGCATCAAATATAAAATATATTTGAATTACCTCTAATCTCTTGATCTAGTTTGAGTGACCTTATGTCAGATGAGAAGGCTCTCAAGTATAATCAAACTAGGTGCAACCAATAGTTAACAACCGTTAGCCAATCAAATCAATAACTAGAAATTATCTAACAATGCAAGTCTAGATTCCCACCAATGGTACCATCTAGACTCTTCTTGATCCTACATAAGTATTTATATAGCGGGAGTAAGATATTTCTTCTAACTAGATTACTTTCCTTTCTAAGATATTATTACGAGAATACTAATATGGCTACAACGGTGATTACAAAACTAAGTTTTTGTTCAGGATGAGTTTGTAAGAAGAACAAACTTACAATTGATAGACTAAGGTAGATTGGAGTCATTGGACATTAAGGAATTTCTATAACCGAAAAATATTCTAAAGATATGTAATAAATACCTAGATTAGTCTTGTCAAATTCTAACTAGTATCGACTGCACAACAGAAATTTCTCTTGGACAACTCAATATTAGCTAACACTTAACTAATATATCTCTCTAGATATATGTTTTGCTTGCCGGTAAAACAAAAACATATTTGTTCGAAAATCTCAAAGATTCTCAAACATCTCGGTTTGGGATCCTACCTTTGAGTATCAAGGAATATCTTTGAACAACTTATAAATAAGATTTCAGCTCATGTTCAAATTACTCATCATGTCGACATCTTAAACTTTTCCTCTTTTGCAAGCCCAATTTCCAAACTCACACAAAAATCCTAAAGGGTAAGTGATTGTAAAATTGGTTTGTGCCTACTAGGACCGGTTCCACCTTGAATCACAAGAATCCTTTACTCCGATGTAAGTTAGGTAGGTTCCACCTTGACTCTCAATATAGGTAGGGATCGTTTCTACCTTGAATCCCAATATAAGTTATGATCGGTTAGGATTGGTCCAATTTAAAGATCTTCAATCTAAACGGGACCTTCAATCCTATCGATTTTCTTTCAACTACGAACAAGTTAAAACGTCACTTCCTTAAACTTCTACGTAATAAAACAAAGTTCTCTTGAATGAAATCAAGCATATGTTTACCACACAATCTAGTAACGAGTTACAAAGATTATGTCGTTATCATGATTACGAAGTTCAAAAGATAAGCGTTATGCTTCGTAATTTCAATATACTAATATAAAGCATTCATAATTGTGTGATATATTGTTCCATGACACTTTGGTCATAATATGATGCGAAATTTCATGTATATAAATTCCTAATGTTATGTTTTTCAATTAAAAAATGATTTGAAAACAACGATATAGAAAACGAAATATCTTATCCATAATTTACGAAGGATTTGAGGTATATCTTTTGGAGTACTGTTGGTGCAATATTAGTTACCCCAACAGGTCTTGATATATGTGTAGATGAAAATTGAGGGGGGTACTGCAAAGACACTCAGAGCGCTTAAGTCGGAGAGAGTTCTGAGCGGGTTTTGGGAGGAGAAAAGGAATTGTGATTGTGTACCTTTCGAGTTGGATTTCAGCCTCTATTTATTTGGAGAAAACAAATTTAATTGTTATGATTTGTAGTTATCTCAAATAACCACCAAGATTTACCTTTATCTTATGAGATTTGTAATTATCTCAAATAACCACTTAGATTTGTACTTATCTCCCCAATATTTGTAGATATCCTAGAAGTTTCATGCTTTTCTTCATCATATTTGTGCACATCTTGAAAGATCCATGTCTATCTTGTCAAGATTTACATCTATCCATGAAGATCTATGTCCATCTTTATAGATCTATATATATCTTGAGAGATTCAAATATATCTTCTCTAGATTCATAGTTATCTCAAAAGATTCATATTTATCACTTGAGACTTGTATTCATCTTAAACTTTCCATAATAAACCATTGGGCCTCCACAATAAGCCCACCTGGGCTTTCATAATAAGCCAGAGCTCGTTTCTTTAATAAACCACCGGGTTTCCTCAATAAACCCGGTTGGGCTTCTTTAATAAGCCATTTTTGGTTTCTTTAATAAAACCACCAGGTTTCCTCAATAAACCTAGTTGGGCTTCTTTAATAAGCTTGATTTTGGTTTCTTTATTAAACCACCGGGTTTCCTCAATAAACCCAGTTGGACTTCTTTAATAAGCCAATTTTGGTTTCTTTAATAAACCACTGGGTTTCCTCAATAAACCCAGTTGGGATTCTTTAATAAGACAATTTTGATAACGGAACACATCGTGCGTGAACCCTATTTTGTGGGTACAAACCGTACCAATTAGGGTATTAAGAAGACGGTAAATTTAGAAAAAGATGTATTAATTTGAAAATCACCTAATGCTTCTGATTTAAGGATTAGGAGGGGTGGACTAGAGCGTCTAAAACCCAAGTAATATGGAACCAAACGTTAATTTCTACATAATCTTTATCGTTCAACTACGTTATGAATCTCAAAACATTCAATTCTAACTCAAGGTGAACCTACAAACGAGGAAGCACATCACTATTTTCCGGAGCAAAAATAATTTTTCTTTAAACAACCTATTAAAAACCTGGCATTTTTAGAAGGCTAAGAAAGAAAGGGGGGTACTTTTTATTCTTGTCCCATAGATGTGGTTATTGGATGCCCTAGTGGTTAGAAAAATACCTAAATGCCCCTTTACAATCGGTTGTTTAGTATTGGTTTAGAAACCGATTTTGATTGTGTTTTTATATTATCTTTTCTTAGGAAATAAATTACAAAGCTTTGGTTGGTAACCTAGCAACAACCGGGCTCCAACTCCTTTTTGAATAGCAATACCTAGTCTATAATAAATAAAACTACCAAAACCACTACTAGCGTCATTTCTAACTAAACAATTCTTCAGGCGCTTTAAAAAACACAAAGTATCTTCACCAAGTTCCCCTAATGTAGAGAAAGCTAGAACTCCCAGACCGAAAACATGTGATTCACACTTGGCCAGGTATTTAGTACGTTTTCTCAAAACAGCACTAGAAATAGCTTTGCCTGGGACGAAAGAGCGAGCACCATCACCAGTGAAGGGAGATACTAATACCACAATCGGTGGATAATTAACATCACAAAACTACCTATTGTTTTGAAAATAAAATAATACCACAATGGTGGATAATTAACATCACAAAACTACCGATTGTTTAAGTAGAGAAATTCGAAGTTTCATTTGTTTTGGAAAAATTGAATTGGGGCTCCTATCACAATCGGTAGATAACGAACATAACTTATCTCCAGGTTGTACAATCATTAGATAATAAACATCACTTATACATTGATTATAAAAATAGAAAAATTCAAGTTCATTTATTTTGGAAAAATTGAATTGGTGCTACTATCACAATCGGTAAATAATGATAATAACTTATCTACCGATTGTACAATTGGTAGATAATAAATATAACTTATCTACTGAGTAATTCAATCGATGAGATAATAAACGTCACTTATCTATCGGTTATAAAAACAAAATTTGAAGTTTCATTTGTTTTGGAAAAATTGAATTGGCTACTATATCACAATAGGTAAATAATGATAATAACTTATCTATCGATTGTACAATTGGTAGATAATAAACATCACTTATATCTACCGATTATCTAAGTAGGAAAATTCAAAATTCCATTAGTTTTGGAAAATTGATGAAAGGCTACTATCACAATCGGTAGATAATAAACATCACTTATCTAACGATTATGAAGCATGAAGAAATTTAAATTCCATTAGTTTCGAGAAAACTATAATCTGGGGGCTACTATCACAATCGGTAGATAATGAACATAACTTATCTACGATTGTACAATCGATAAATAATGAACATCACTTATCTACCGATTAAGGACGTTAATGTCGTTGAATGCATTCAATCATCTCTAGTCGTTATCGAACTTTCAACATGATATTCTTCAAAAAGTTTCTCACCTTATTCTTCATACTTATCCATGTTTGTTACTGATTTAAGAAAAAATGGTTTTCTCCAATTTTTTAACCTTGTTCTTCTGCTCCTAAACTAAAAAACTCAAAAAATGTCACTAACACTAACACTAACCATAAATTATATTTCTCCCGATTATAGTGTTAACTAACGACTGCGAAGGATAAATTAACCTTTATAAAAATTGAAAGATAGGGATGGCTTCATTTTAGGTTTGGTGACCATGTTTTTATCTTATTAGTTGCCCCTAATTTTTTCGGGATCGCCCCTATACCAAGTTAAAAAACCGTAAGTGATAGATCTCAAGTAAAGGAAATCAAAAAAATCTCTAAGTGAGAAAAAACAACAGGCCCCCTTCCACTGTCACAAAATCTCCAAAGTGAGAAAAAACAACAGGCCTCCAAACTCCAAAATGTGAAAAAACCTCGGTTTATATAACATCTCCCTTAAAAAACATGTTCTATCCTGTCTTGTTTGACCTTCTCGAATTACTATATACAAGTAGTGAGCACGTCGTTGCACGTCGACGATGCTATTTTTCTACTTTCCAAATAATTTGGTAGTAATTGACAACATATTTTTTATTTGAAAATTAGTCGTTGTTTATACTTAAGAATCAATCATTTGTTTTTTTTTTTTTTTTTGTAAATTTTTCAATTTTTTTTCTAAGTTATGTCTAATTTTAAACCATGTCTAACTTTTAAGGAGAAAACATATAAGATTCGAAGACGTATAAAAAAAATATTGAAAAACAAAAATTTGATATCATTATTTGTGCTCATTGCGTAGCTAATTTAAAGGGCTTTCTAAATATATAAAATTTACAAAATCCCGTGTAGTTTAAAAGATATGAGATTTTTTAAATCTCATAGATTGGGGTATACCCAAACTAATTGGGGTATACCCAATAAGACAAAATAGGGTCATTTTGAAGTAAAACCAAGCCACCCTTAACCTTGTATTTTCAAATGGCAAAAATTGCCCTCGTTTAATTAACACTAAAATTTTGATTAGATTTATTAATTAAGTTTAAATTGATTGAATAGATTAAAACTTATGAAAGTTATGAAATTTTGTTTTTGATTGAACATTTGTGGGATGATTTTTGATGATTTTTTTTTTTTTTTTTTTTTTTAGAATATCTCTTGCAACGAAAATGAAGCACACAACTCGAAATACTTCTAAAAAGGGGATTGCAAATGTTATATGGAATCATACTAAAATCAACGAATAAATCAACACTTGGGATACCAAAGTATGAAAAATCGGCAAGGTCGACTAATGAAGATCATCTTGCCGCCAAAAGTGGCGGCAAGATCTTCATCGTGAATTCATGCCAAGCCAAAAGTGGCCGCAAAGGTCTTCATCGCCGAAACCTCACTTAGGCCAAAAGTACGGCATGATCTTCATCGTAGACCTTGCCGACTTTTGTTTTTTGACATACGAGGAGATGACATAAAAAATTTATTGGTAAGCAAGGTATTCAAAATACCCTTCCAATTTGTTTTAGCTTTGCAAGGTATTCAAAATACCCTTAAAAGGTGTATTGGTGGCAAGGTCTTCAAAATTACCCCGCATATTGCTGAAATTTTTTTACGATGCCGCCATGGCTGTTTATGAAAAGTCGGCAAGATATTCATGTTATAAAATATGCCAGGACGAAGACACGAAATCATAATTTTCGATTTCTAACCTAATATAACAATCAAATCACACAACACAATGATGGGTTTGAGTTTAAATATCATTTATAGTCTTCTTTTATTTGGTAGAGTCAACAATTTTTTTTTGAAAATCAAAGTTGAAGATTTTATATGGCTTTGGTTGATGGAAGATGAAGATGAAGAAGAAGAAGAAGAGAAGAAGATGAAATGAAGAGAATAAAAAGCGATTTAGGGTAATTAAGATTATTAATGGGTAAGGGTAGTTTTGTAACTTACCCATTAGGCCTCCCCCTAAAACCCACAAAAGTGTCCCTTTAAAATTGGGTATACCCCAATTAGTTTGAGTATACCCCAATCTGCTGAGGTTTTAAATATATAAAAAGTGCATTTACTTTTATATCCCTCGTAAACATTCTTTATACCACTTCTTTAAAATTTAACGGTGATAAGAAATATGAAGTCTAATGATCTAACGGACAATAACAATAGTTCACAGAATTCTATTTGTGAAATCTAACGGTGGAATTTTAAAGATTGCAGATTCAACGTTTATATTTATTTAAGTTTTGCAATCCATGTTGCTATTAAAAGGGGGAGATATTTGCAAGATGTTAACTTAGATCTGGATGTATACGACGGATATACCCAATAAATTAGAACAGTTTTCACATGATTCATGAACATGGGGTGGCATTTGATCCTATTTGTCTGGATCTGATAAGAAAGAATCGAATGGGTTATTTGGAGCCGTGATCTATTTACAGGCTACAGCCAACCTCAAGCCCATGTGATCCTCCCACTACACCAGCATTTTGCCTAAACAGTATAAACCGATATACTTTGTCAATTAGTTGTTAGTTTTTTTTTCTTGTTTTTTTGTCTGATATTGTAAATTTCTTGAACAGTTAAGATCGATCCATGAAAGGAGTGAGTGTGAGTGTCAAACTCGCAACCACTTCTGAAGAAGAGGCGAGAGGAATCCTAGTGTATACGTCGTGGCTGCGTTTACACCTTTCTTCCTTTGATAACATGTCGGATTCCAAATAGTGTTGCACAACATTACCAACTGAACAATGAACACGGTGAATAAAAAATATGAACATTTAAGAATCAAACATCATAGTATCATACAATAACCGCTAAAGATAACAGCTCCCTTTTTGGCTAAAACATCTGCGGAGAAGTTTACTTCGGCAAGTAAATCCATGTCTTGAGTGAATATGTTATATGACTCAAGCCGTTCCATACTGCTTGGATCACAGACTCAAAGATAGGCTTTTTACTCTGTCCATTGTTCGTCGCAAAAAAATTTAAAACACGGTTCAAATGGACGAATAAAAAATTTTATGGGTGAAATGGACACAAAAAAATAGCAAAGATGAAGCGGATTCATCCTGGCTTAAACTTAAATAATAGCGATGATGAAGCTGGATGCATCCCGTGTAAATTAAAAATAAGAAAAAGTATTTGAAGGATGAAAGCTTGGTTACATCCTGCCTATTTTAAAATTTTTGTCCATTTTAAAAGATATCAAAAATCTATTGTCCTTTTCACCGGGGAAATTTTAATTTTGGTCTTTTTAACCAATTGTGTTAAATGGTTAACATGATTCCGAACTGGTTGAGCAAATCCCACAACAAAAGGATCTCTGACTAGACTTCCTCGATTGGATACCCTTTTCTACTATTTTTTTTCCTTTTCTGTGCACAAATTAATGAACAAACGTGAAGCATGGATCGGAATAGTTTGCTTATTTTAAGTCTTGCATAAATCAACGAAGTGTGCAGGGTATTTTGTATTATTTTTTTGCATCTATATATATGAACATCCAAGCATGGTAACCTCACATCCATCAACGTTCACACTTATAAACGAAAACCTCTGAAGATGGCGATAATTAGGACAAAAGCTCCTCACCAGCTCTTTGCTTGCTTTACTGTTTTGGCAGTTGCCATTTGCCTCTTTGTTTCCACAGGTAAATTTTTACTTGAGCAAAGGGTTAGTTTGTTAATATTTTGTTATGAACACAACTGCACAAGCTTTTGCAGATTTAGACCAAATGAGAAATCTTTCTCTCCCAAATAAATTATGGTACAAATATGACGTATTGTTTTTACGGAAAACGGGTTATATGACCATAAACCAATAAAGTGTAGGAGCACAAAAATTATTAGTCTTATATACCCTTTTCTTTAGACTTTATTCTTTATCATATCATTTTCTCTCTCTTATTTATTTTTTTCTCTTCAATTTAAAATTAATCGAGAAATGTCTTAACTTTCAAAATATAAGTCGGATTTCGACAAAATTTATATTTTCCGAAGCTTGGCTCGAAAATCTCTACAAAACAAGATCCATTGTTGATAGGAAATTGAAAAAAAAATTATTATTTTAAACCACGTCGAAAGTATACAATATGCACCCGGTGCACTTGGCTAAAATTTATTTCTTATAAAAATATGCATTATACCCCAGTGCATCTAAATATAACTTATTTCATATAAAAATATGCATTATGCACCCGGGTGCAACTTTGACCAAAACTTATTTTCTATAATAATCGCATGATGCCTAGGTGCAATTGGTCAAACATATTTCCAAATAAGAATATGCAATATGCACCAGTGCAAGCAAAGTCAAAACATTTTTCCTATAAGAATATGCATTATTCACTAGAGTACAACTATGACAAAACCTATTTCCTATAAGAATATGCATTATGCACTTTCGGGTGCATCTTGTGTAGTTCGTGGATAAATTTAGGTTTATCCAAGTAATCGCCTACAATATATTGTACACAACCAAAATCACTAGTTCATTATCTTGAGCAGTAAATTCACCACGATTACCATTGCATTCACCATCAAAAATCAACTAAAAAACAATATCAAAGAAGAAAATTATGAGGAACAACAAAAATTCAGGAAAAAAAATACATTATGCACTCGGGTGCATCTTGACCAAAACTATTTTTCTATCAGAATATACATTCCACACTCAGGTGCATCTTGTTTACTTCTTATTAAAAATAGTGATAGTTGGTACCCAAAATTACTATTACAATGAGAAACATCAAAAACACTTATTTTTATTTCGATAAAAGAAGGGGTCTTGTTCATTTCCAACAACAATGGAGATCAGTATATGAAGTCTAGTTGCAATGGAAAAACAGGGTGAGAGTAAAACAACCATCATAGACTCTTATATTCATTAATTTAAAATGGAACAAATGGATCACTGATCTTAGTACCCGTAAGTCAAGCAAATACATAGAAAATCTAAACACTGAAAGAGGCAATAGTAAAAACACCTTATGACTTAGGAGCCTGAACAAGTTTTTACATTTATTAATGAACATGGCCAAAACAAAGACTACTCTCTCTAGAAGCAACAAGAACAGTTGGAAAATATTTTTAGAGAAAAATTAGAAATCCATACTTTCCGATGGATCTCTCGTAAACTCTTTTCCCTAAACCGAGAAAGATACAATTTTTCGTAATTTGTTTCCCGAGTTGGGCAGATCAGCTTCCTTAATCTGCATCCATGGCTACGGTAAGAGATGTCATCATTTTTGTATCTCAAATCTTTACTACTTTGACAACTGAATACGATGACACGCAAAAACTAGATCTATCATAAAATTTGAAGTAATTCATTTGTTAATAGCTTCAATTATTACGTAATTCTTGTATGTTGGATGATATACGAAGAAGAAGAAGAGTTAGTGGTGTATAGTTTTCCCATCTCAGCCAATTGCAACTATAGCTCCTCTTTCCATGTATTTCAGTTCATAACGATTCTCACCACAGACCCAAATCAGCCAACATCTCCAGGCCAAAATTAGGACCAAGCACAACAAAATTTTCACTTTGATTCAAACCTCACCAACACCCCCAAATTAGATTCAATCCATACGCATACAGACCCGGGACTTCTTTGAGCAAAGAACTTGCAACGAGAAATCCCTCAAATTCCGTTGTCGTTACTTCAAGGGCCGATGCTTGATTTCGGGAGATAATGGAGACTAAAAACAAACGGGGGTACTTAAGTCAGTTTCTCTAAAAATAAACTTTAATCGCTGGGTGAAATATCCTATTTGGATATTTAAAAAGTATCTTTAAGAATCTTGGTTATTTGAACCGGAGCCATATTTTGCTTGTCTTTTACGCCCAGGAATTCAAATTCAAGGGCTAATTAACCAAAAAACCGATTGTTTTTATATGCTTTGGCAGAGATGGCGTCGGCATGGAATAATATTTGTAATCCTGGGGATCTATATATCGACTCAAACAATCCAACCAGCCAGCCGAGTTGCGACAACGGGTACTGTACAAATTGGTGTAAACGTATTTGCTCGGAAATGGGAGTATTGGCCACCCAAGATAGGTGCAATGCAGTTTCAGGTTCTACTCAATGTAAGTGTTGCTGTCAAACAAAAGCTCAATCACCCTGCGATCCTCCTTATCCTACTCCAGGTCCATCTGATTTTGATGGCCCCGCTCCATACGATTATAATATATGTACATCCGACCAAACACTTCAAAAGGTTAAACGTACAGATGGAAATGATTGTATGAGAACATCTCAATGCGAGGCAGAGTGTAGCAAAATAGGGCTTTTAGCTGCGAGAAAAGAGTGCGTTGCAAATACCGGTGATGGCGCTGGTACTAACTATAATTGGTATGAGCAGTGCTGCTGTGGAACAACCATACCTCCACCACCTCCACCATGCCCACCACCACCTCCACCTCCGTGTCCATGCTCTTGTTGTAACACGGATGTTAACGTTACGATATCAATAAAATCAGGTCAGGCCTCAATTGGGCAGAGCACATCACCACCTTCATTAGCACATGCTGAACTTTAGTAACTAGAGATAATCATACCACTAGAAGTTGCTTGTTCCGTTATAGTTAGTTGCATGAATAATCGAATCAGGGGTTAAGGTCTACAATTCCAGAAATCGAAACACCATCTGAATTTTGTTTGTCTTGTCTCTTTCTTGTTTGTTTGTGATTTTCTCTTGTACTCTTCTACTTGGTCGAGGCCAGTAGTTTTTTTAATGCAAACACAGTTCCACTTCTACATATGCCACCAATAATAATAATTACATGAGATTTCTGTTTACCGATAAGGGAAAAAAGAAAAATTAAACTGGCTTGAATGATAACGTTTCAAGAACATGCACATTTTGTTTGACCTTTTCTATTGATTATTCTGTCGCAAGATACTAAATCAGACATGGGACTGTCACAAAAATGGACTTGAACATGGGGTTGCATTTGACCCTATTTATCTGGATCTGATCACGAGGATCCAACAGAGTTGTCATTTGTTTACAGCAACCTCAAACCTCTATGATTTACCTAAACCAGTATACATGTCGAGTATTTACATTTTTCTAACAGTGTTGTACACTAATGCTGAACAGGGCTTTTCTACTGACCGAGAAATAAAACCAGATAAAAACCCTGGCGAGATTGGGGTATACTCAAACTAATTGGGGTATACCCAATTTTAAGTGGACATGTGGCCTTACTAGGGGGAGGTCAAATTTGGTTGAAGTTACAATACTACCCTTGACCTTTATAATTCTATTACCATAATCAGTTTTTTTTATTTTCATCTTCCTTCTTCTCTTCCATAACCAACCACACCGGCTCCTTCCCCACCACCACCACCAAAACTCGTCGATTAATTCGTTAACATCGTCGACCAAAACTCCGAGTAATCTTCAACAATGGAACCACCACAGCGTAAGGGAACTCGTATGAAAGGCGCCAATCGCAAACCCAATCAATACAACCACGAAATTGCAAAATTAGTTCAACAAAAAAGAAGAAAAAAACCGTTGAAGAAGAAGAGATTGAACCCGCTCAAAAGCGAAGAAATGGTGCGATTAAGAAAGTAAGGGCCTACTTAAACTCACTCTAGTACTTCGATTTCATGTTTGCATGTCAAATTAGGTCGGAAAAATCGATTCTTTGATTTTCGGTTATTTGCTTGAGCATGTTGTTTGTTTCACGACCTTTGCCGGATTTCATATTTAGTGATCCACGGGATGCTCTTTGGTTGAATATCATGCGGCGGTTTAGTTATTGTAACTGCTTTCACAGGGTCGGGATGTTATTCAACCTATAATCTTGCCGGCGAAAATTTTATTTTTTAAGCCGGGTTGGTTAAAAATTTTAAACTTGCCGGCGGGATTTCAGATTTTAGCGACTCTGATGCCTTGAATGATAAATGTCGGAATGGTATCTAAATAATACAACGCGGCGTTATGTTAGCCGGTGTTGTTTTTATTATATACGTCGTAGGCGTTTGTAGTTGAAAACCCACCATAGTTGTTAAAAGCCGGAGGTTATTGGAATAAAACCCTCCCGACCCTTGTTTAGCGGCTTGATGTTTAGATATCGAGCCCCTTGACCTTAGTCCGCCGGAATGGTTATATATGTTGAGCCTTAGACTTATTTTTTTCTTAATTGTTCTTGTTCGGGTTGCAAAAGGCAAACAAGAAAGCTCAAAGCTCTTAGTCCTCCTTCAAGACCTCCTCGTGTTGGTGACAAACTCTTGACTTCAAGACATCGGGGGCATACGTTGTGGCGGGAACGACAAAGATCCGTGTCCGAATGATGATTATCAACCACCATCAGAACCCGGTGATTGGACGAGACTCCGGATGAAGACCAATCAATTCCATCTCGGTAGAAGAGGTGAGGATGATGATGTTGATGAAAAAACTCGACTCTTTGGAGGAGGGAACAATGATGATGATGATGATGGTGATCAAGACATGCCTAATGTTGGAGGAGGTAATGATGATGATGATGATGGTAATGGAGATAAAGGTAAGGGTAGAGAAGATGAAATTGTTGAAGAGGCGGTGGAAGAAGAAAAGAAAGAAGAAGAAGAAGAAGTTGGGGAACAAACCCAAGTTTGCAAGTACTAGTGCAATAGGAAGAAGAAAAGGGTTATCACTAAACCGGCTAATTCCCACATGCCTTCCTCGAATTGAAGATTAAATTGAAACCAAACGAGCTTCCAGGGGACCCCGAGGAAGATGGTGGACGTGTTCTTTTTGGATACAAAGACTCGTGGGCATGTGAAATCAAAATACTATCGTAAGTAATCTCAATCCGTCTTTGTTTTTCATTTAAGTGTGTAACTATCTTAAATTTGTGTCAAGTATTTGTATTTCTTTTCATTTTGTGTTTTTGGTATTTAGGATCACAAGCATGCTATCCGTCTCATGAGGCGCCAAGCTTCATGTTCAGTGACTAAGACTTGGGATCTTGAGGATGAATGTGAGGAGGTGAAAGTGATTGTCAAGAACTCGGGTTGTTCCCTGCGGTGGAGAGTTCGAATGTTGAGTATGATAGAGTTACCGTATCTGCATTGCAACGAGAGGTTCTACGGAGAGACCGATACAATGTTATTCCCATTCGGTGAGATGGCGATAACTCCCGATGATGCTCATCAAATTTTAGGCCTCGAGGTTGAGGGAAAAGCCGTCGGTGAGGGCTTCGATAGTAACATTTCTTGGGAGGATATCTTCAAATTGACCAACACTTTGTTCGGTTGGGATCGATTAAGGCGAGTCTATGCTTGCGATGAAGGATGGTAATCTAAGCAAGTTTAATCTGAAGAAGCCGAGGGATACATTATGCGGGGACCAAGAAAATCTTTGATGTGGAAGGAATGGTGAACCGTGCGAATCAATGCTACCGCGTCAGGTTATTTGCTTTACGTCACGGCGGATGTATCTTCCCCACGATTCGGAAGCTTGGTCGACGCCGATTATTTGCAACTATTGGATCCCTTAGATAAGATGCATGAGTATTCTTGGGGAGTGCTGCGGTGGTCGCCTTCTTGAACAATGAGTTGACAAAGGCTTCAAAGGCACTCCTGCGCAAGTTAACGGAAACATATGTCTCTTCCGGGTAATTGTATTGTCTAAATCATTTATATTTGCCAAATGCTTGTAATGTTTGATTCTTACTAAACTTTGTGTTTGCATAGGTTTGGATATATGAGCACTTCCCTACTTTGGTGAAAACCAACTCCACGTCAAAGTGAATGAAAAGCTTGCGATTGATAAGCCAAGAGCGCAAAGATACGATTTTAAGGGTGCTCGGGAAAAGGATATGCACTTGTTGCTTATTAACGTGCGAATCGCCTTGGACAAATTGAGCTGCGGCTGAGGTAATATTTGATCCTTACCGAGATGCTAGAAATCAAGGTTTAATCAAAGGAGAGATGATGTTTCATTATACTACGGACCCTTGTTGTTCTCCCATGGATTTTCAATGTACGATCCGCATCGGGTAATGCGACAATTGGGTTACGTCCAAGAAGAACCCCATTTCGATCTTGAGCCTTTCTTTAAAGTGTTAAGGGAGGACTGCAGCACATCTCAAAAAACTATTAACGTCGCTTACGCTCCACCCCCAACTCTAGGACATTGGAACGAAAGACTTGACCGTAAAGTCGATACGAGTCTTTTGGACGAGGTGACCGAAGGTCATGAAGCTCAGGAGAAATACATGTCGTGGTACTTGGGTTGGGCTCGTCCTATCTGTGATTAGGGAAATGTTTGGTGAACAATTGGCTCGTAAGAGGAAGATGGCATCGAATGACTCAACAAGGTTCCTAACTTCCTTGTAAGTATTTTGGAGTAGCTCTTCTTGTTTTAAGATTACATTATCGAATAATTCTATTAATTGTTTGTTGTTTAACCGAAAATAGAAGGGGCATTTGAAGACCTTTGTGAAGTTGTTGTGTTGCGCGAGAGAAAGAGGAGAGCCTTTGTCGATTGAAGAGCAAACCAAGTACATTCACTATGCTAGCAATATTGACAATGAGGATGCCCATGAAATGTTCAAGCAAGTGAGGGTGAAGTAAGAAGGGAAGAAAAAGCTGTGGAGGAAGCACAAGCCAAGATGAATGCGACAAAAAGAGGGCTCGTAGTGGTCGTGGTGGTGAAGGTAGTAGTAGTCTTGGTGTTCCTAAACGGGGCCGAGGTCGTGGTCGTGGTCGTGCTCGTGGTGAATGAATGCGATCTCTAGTTTATTTCTTTATGTTGGGTTGGACAAATGTAAAGGTTAATGGTTGGACAAATGGTTTTTTAAGGTTTATGGGACATGTTTTCTTATTTTGGACAACAAGTGTTTGATTTCTAATTGTTGAATGAAAGTTTTATATAGCTACTTAAAGTTTCAACACAAATAGCCGGCAAAGGTTCTTTTAATTCACCATGCCGACAATACCGGAGACAAGCAAGGTTTTTAAGTGTCAGACTGCCGGCCCTGTCAGCGGAAAATGCTTGCATACCAGGGTCGGCAAGTGAGTCAGATCATTACCAAGCCGGCGAATATCAGTAGCGGTGTATTATGTTTCGAATCTGCCGGCATTTTATTCAGAAAATACCTTCTCCTGATGCCAAAACCATCATAACGCCGGCTTGGTTTTAAATTTATACCCTTCCGACCATATCATAGCCGGCAGTAAAATTTCAAAATATATTGCCGGCGTATTGACAGAAGAAAATGATTTACTGATGCCAAAACCATCATAACGCCGGCATGGTTTTAAATTTATACCATTCCGACCGTGTCATAGCCGGCATACTGAGAAAAAATAATCTCGCCGGCGAATTCAAAATTCAAATTTTTGGCAAGTACAATTTCATTGATTGACTTGTACTTGGGCACTATAACGGCCAAATTTGGGTACAATCCTATAAATACACTACTTCTCTCTACAAAACAACATACAAATAGTTTCATATACTATCCAAAGCTCATATCATCATACAATCCATCAAACTCACCCAATAGCTAAATAAAAATGGCATCATTTGATTCAAACGAGATTTGGCAATCACCAAAGCATGGTACGCGGAAACTTCGACTTAGACGTCAATCCTCCGAAAGGGAGGATTCCCACGACCTTTTGGGCTAGGGTACACAACAAATTTTGCGGCGAGTTTGGTAATCCTAATGGAAGAAGTATTCAACAAGTCCACGAAAAGGCACCTAGTCATCGAAAGCGCGATACTTGCTTTTGGCTCTCCAACCTCGGATTTTAACACTCGCCCCTTCACCTTGTCCATTGCACAATTTGTAAGCAATTTTGTGTTTTTTTTACGCAACCCATGTTGTTTATCTTCCAATGAAACACCACTAACATATGTAAGTTTGTTTTTGTGTTTTTGTAGCATGAAGTCGTGAAAGCGCGCTACTTGGAGGAAAAGGGGAAGCATTCGCGTTCGATGCAAGCTATCACTTCTTGGCGCAAAGAATCCCGGAGGATAACCCGGAGTACTTGGATGCCGTATCGTCTTCGGATGAGGAAGATTGATGGCTTTAGAAGTTTTTGTATAGGTTGTGTGGGTAGACCTCTATGTAAACCCTCAGTTTCAATCAATGTAGTAACCAAAATTGCATGAATAAAGTGAATTAGATCTTCCGATATTCTATTTTATGTTTGGTATATGTAAATAATCGGCATGGTTATAAATCCTTAACATCTTGGCTACACATCGCCGTATTTGTCATTATAATGTCGGCATAATCTTCATTCAAAGACCCTTCCTCCACAAAACAGTCGGCGTTTTATTCATCCAAGGACCATGCTACAGAGGCTAAAATTGGTCGGCATTTTATTCAAACAAATACCATGCGGCTATATTATAGTGGCACTTTATTCAAACACGGACCCGCCGAGGCCTTTCATATTTTTCAAAACAAAATTTTTGGATCGAAATCGAACTCATAAGACGGATCAAAAGGTTAATCTCTGAATTCATAATTTGAAAATTTTAATCTAAACTCAATTAATTAACCTAATCAGAATTTTAATATTAATTAACCAAGGGCATATTAGCCATTTAGAAAAAATAAGGTTAAGGGGTGGCTTGGTTTTACTTCATAATGACCAGATTTTGTCTTATTGGGTATACCCCAATTAGTTTGAGTATACCCCAATCTCGCCAGGATAAAAACCGCCTCTCACAGTATATTTTTTTTTTTTCTTCTTTCCGTAGGTCACAGTAGGCCCAGCCCCTCGGGAGACATGCAGGGGGCTGTATGTGGCTGTTTTTCAGTGTAGTTTTTCCTTTCTGTCTGTAAAGACTTTTTGAAGAAATGAGTTAGGTTTTTTCGCTTGTCAGTTAGATAGCTTCAGAAGCCTTAAATTTCTAACCATGACTTCATTTCTCATTTAAAAATAATGAAGTATTTTCGAATCTATGGGTATATTTTATGCTATTGGAATACTGGATAGTAATTCCACACAGTAGCAGAAGCACTACTACACCCCGGCCTTAACTTCACATTAATTTTGAAATGGATTTATGGTGAACAGAATCCCTTAGCTCCTTGCTGTTGCTATAAAAAATTAAAAATACATTAATAACCGTAAACGTTCAGACTATTTGGTCGAGTAAACACCAGAAAGGTTGAGAACCATCAAGTGGCCTGATGGTTCTCATGCTCCCTCCCTTAAAGGAGGTAAGTGTTCGAACCCTGGACCTTGTAATTGCTAGTAGTATTTAGGATCCACAACTAACCATTGTACTAACCCATAAAAAAAAAAAAACACCAGAAGGGTTAATTATTTCTAATTAGAATTAGCTCATCCAATTTCTTTTTCCTTTTCTTGCATAATTTGACGCCAAAGAGTGGCCGTGTTGGTTCCTAGCAGTGTAGTATAGTATTATTGCTGCATTTCCATGTGCTCATTATTTATTTTAACACGTAACCAAACTATATATCTGTAAGGGCGAAGACTTTTTTCTGTCTATATGAACATCCAACCATGGTAAGCTCACATTCATCAGAGCTCGCCTTTAGGAAGAAACAAAAAATCCTGAAAGAAAAAAAGTTTTATGCTGGAGAAGATGGGGATAATCAGGAGAAAAGCTCCTCCTCAGCTCTTTTCTTGCTCTAATGTCTTTGCAATTGCCGTTTGTCTCTTCGTCTCCTCAGGTAAATTTTGCTTGGGCATTAATTTAGTAAAGCAACAGAAGTAGTAATATTTTTAGTACTTCACTACATTGGTGTTCGTCTTTCCTATTTCTGGAAACAATTTTATGGACTTTTTCTTTAAATCGAATTGAACAATGTTTGAATCTGTTTGTTTAGGGGTGTAGATCAATGTTTTTTTATGGTGTTAGATCTATTAATTAATCAAACAAATTATATAACTATTTTTATGGTTAATAAGAATTACTTCTTTGATTGTGTTCTTCACATTTTGGTATTGGAAAATCAAATTAGCACTGTATAATTTTTTGTGTTTACATATTATTGCCGGGCATTGCCGGATGTCACTTATTTTTGCTTTGATCGTTTTCTTCATATTTGAATATCTACATGTACAGCATATAATTTTCGTATACTTTTGTAGAGATGGCATCAGCATGGATTAATAAATGTAATCCTGGGGATTTATTCATTGACTCAACCAATTCAGTCAGTCCGGCAAGTTGTGACAACGGTTATTGTACAAACTGGTGTAGAGATCTATGTTCAGGGATGGGAACTGTGGCCACCCAAGATAGGTGCAAGATAGTGGGAGGGACTACATGTTGCAAGTGTTGCTGTAAAGAACCACCGGTATATCTTCCTCCAGATGAATCCGATTGGGGAGGCCTCGCCCCAGGTGATAACAATAATTGCACTAGCGAACAAACATTTTTAACGCTTAGACGCACAGATGGGATTACTTGCAAGAAGGAATCTATATGTGACGCAGAATGTAGCAAAAAAGGGCTTGTAACTCAGAGAACAGAGTGCGTAGCAAATAGTAATGATGTTCCTGGTAATGTCTACAATTGGTATGAGCAATGTTGTTGTGGACCTCCACCCCCTCCACCGTGCCCAACTCCGTGTCCGTGCCCAGATTATAACATAACGATATCGATAAAGTCAGGGCAGGAATCATGCTTGGAGCACAACGCATCACCACCTTCATCAACATGTGCTGCAGTACTATAGTAACCGGCCGGAATTAGTCATATCAACAGAAGTTGTTTGTTCCGCTGTAGTTGGCTATAATTAATAAACTGGATCCTTGAGCTAAGATTTATAACCAAAAAACCAGAACACAATTGGAATCATGGATTTTCAGTTGGGATTGTTTTTATACTTGGAAACCACCTTAACGTGGTACCCTGTTTGTTTGTTTTGTCTTTCCTAGTGTTTGTTTTTTATCCTCTCTTGTATTACTCTTCTACTTGGCCGTAGGCGCTAGGCGAGGCGCCAGGCCCCTCTCCTAGAGCCTATAGGCGCGCCGAGGAAAAATTAAAAACAACAAAGAATGAACATGATTTGTTGCCTTGGGCGCATTTTTTTTTTTCTAGGGTGCCTCGCGAGCCTAAAGCGCCCAGGACGCCTTTTACAACATAGATTTTAGGTAATATATTTAACAATTAGAATTTCGGCTATACAGGGGCTTGTGGCCCTGTGGGAACGTTAGAACTAGTTTCCCATGACCCTAGTTTTATGTGACTCGATGGATATAATTAAACACTATCCCATTTTCCCTTGAAACTCGAAGCACACCTGACATCACAGCATCTCATATTCAAAACTAAAATGCACTTGAATAACATGTAAGAGACGTGCAGCATTATTATTTTGTTTGACCTTTCTGGGTTTTCATAACAATCTTTCTGCAAGATTTTAAATCAAGATTAGAGTTGGATATGCCTAGTAAATGAGTCTGCCAAGATTTGACCCTATTTATCTGGATCTGATTACAAGGATCGAATGGATAAGCATCTGGATTTGTAATCTATTTACACTTTACCTCCGTCTGGTATCCTCTGCGATCCACTGTTACCAGCATTTTGCTTAAAATATAGAATGTATTGAAATGGCTAATTGTGCACTATCCTCTCATAATAACTAGTACATTCTAAGATTTCAAGATATATAATCTAACCGGTAGAACGTAAATACTCGTGTTTAGGAAAGTTAGATATGTTTGGTCCACTCTAAAATGGTAGTTTATGGCATTCAGTCGGAAAAAGTTTATCTTTTATGTGTCGATAATGTTTGCCTGCTGTGACTTTGGATGCACGATACTCATCGGCGAAAATCGTTCTTAATTGATTGAGCAAATCCCACAACAAAGGGATCTCTAACTAGACTTACCTCGATTGGATATCCTCTTTATATATATATATATATTTTTGCATGCACAAATTAATGAACAAACGTGCTGGGATCAGAAGAGCATCATTTATCTATTTATTTTAAAAATTCAAATGTTTTGGTTTCTTCACATTTGTTTTAATTCATTTAAACATACGAATAAGAAACAGCTAGATAGTTTGTATCTATAAAATAGGTTAAGCTAGGAGCGCGTATGGTTATCAAAAGCAAAAATGTTTCTTCCTTTCTGGAAGCAGAAATCACGAAGTGATTTTTTTATTTTTAGAAATCGTTTCGAAATTTTACATCCAAACTGACTTCTCGTTTTTTTTATTTTTAGAAGTCGTAAAGCTAATTTTGGATGTGTATCTAAACATGTTTGTAGTAGTAGAAAATTCCACTAGTACACCCCTTTGATAATCTATGTAACAAACTAGGAAATCATTGTGAAGAACACTTAGAAGAATTTTATTAAGTTTAGAAATCAATACAACGAAAAGAGATAAAACCCTAACTTGGGAAGCAAATAGCTTTATCTCTCCTAAAGCTCTATCTCAACTCTCAAAAAGACCTCTCCCAACACAAGGGTGGTTGGTCCTATATATAGGATTTTTACATAGTGGAGGACAGCTAATAAAGCCCCTATTTTCGGATATGTGGTGCGATGTCTTTGCACCCGTGTATTGGGTCTTCTCGCACATATTCTTTAACTTCGTACAGATTCCTCACTTTATTCGTGACCTTATGACGTCATCAGCTTCGTCATCCGGAATATGCTACGTACGAGTATGTTCGCCTCCTTATAATAGTGCCACTTCGCATGCTATCTACGCATGCGATATTCAACCCCTATATTTTGCCTCTTCTCTTATCGATCTTTATTATAGAAAGAGCGATGAGAGAACTTGTCCGTAACCATCTCTTCGCACCTGTACTTACTACTTGTCGCGCCCTATCAACTTTTCATATTCCTTTTCACCGACAAGTTTCCGGTTTTGGGGTAACCGTTCACATGTTCTCATTCTTTCCCTTTTTACCGGCACGTCTCCTTTCCCACCTGGTCTAACCGGTCATATTCTTTCCTATTTAATCTCTTCGAGAGAGATAAATTTTTTTCTTTAGCCTTTTCTTCTTCACAAAATCCTTTCGAATTTTCGTCTCCTATATGAATCTTCATCTTCTCTTCTCCAGTTAGTGTTTGCGCTCCATGGATTTTGCTCAAAGGTTTGTTTTATCTCTTTTATCATGCTCTTTGCTGTGTATAACTTGTCTTTGTTGTTGTTTGTAACTAATCACCACCATTGTTATTCTGCTGCTACTTTCCATTCATCGCCATTATTGCTGCTATTGTTATTGATAATTCCCATACTGGTGTTGCTACAGCAAAGTTCCTTCTTCTGGTTTTCGTTTCACCGTTCCAAACCCTAATTCCTCTTCAAGGCCCAAAGATGACAAGTCTCTCAAGAGGAAGCCTTCGCATGACAAGGTAGTAAGAAACACCTTATTCCCTTTGAACAATATTGTTGCCTCTGTTTCTTATCTGCATTGTTATTCGCAGGATGATGCGAAGGAGAAAGAAAAGAAGCCTCGAAGAAGCAAATAACCTCCCACTATTGATACTCGCATGGCTCTTCCGAGTTTCAAAAAGAAACCTAATTCTATACAACAGGTGCCTTATGGTGGAACTGTTTCTCTTATCTGATAGAATACAAGCGCTTCGATTAAGTGAATACTACCACCTCTTCACCATCTCTTACTTCTTCTCAAGCGAACACCATCGCATGTTCGTTATCCTCTACTCCTACAGATGACTTCGCTCAGAATCTTTGTAAGGATCTTATCCTTTCTACTTCTCCTCATCTTTCCTCTTTTTTGGGAATGATTCCTATTTCCAGGGAATTGAGCATCACCACTCATTTATCACTTTTTCAGGCGAGAAGTTATGGGCGTCTGCAAGACATGCCCCTTTCTACTTCTTGATTATTCCCACATCTGTGGATTATCCCATTTATTCTCCTTCGAGATTTGCAACACCCACTTCTTCCATGAGTACAGTATTAACCATTTATCCTCTTCGCACAGCTACTTCATCTCAGGCGGAATTGATTAGTTCAGAGGCATTTCCCCCTGATTAGGCTAGTTTAGGAGCAAAACCTCTTCTTTACATTGTTCAACTTGCACGCTCATCCTCCAATGATCCTTCTCAGCTGCGTCTCATGCGAGTCCTCGTCAAGCTATTAGGCGATTCTTCTCCATATAAATCGGCTAGGAGCGAGATCTTCGCTCATTTGGATTCCTCAATTAGCGCTACTTTTGATTGTATGGAATCTCTGCGCCGCTTTATTCAAGCCGAAGGTTTTTCAGAGTCTAGCTCCATCATACGAGAACTTACTCATCAGAACGTCAAGTTGAAGGCTGATGTCCATGCTGGAGAAATCTTAGCCGAGAAGCTTCGCAACAAGAACCAAGAGCTTAGAGGTACACCCTTCTGTCTCTTATTTGTTTTGTAATTTTGCCATATCTCGCTCCTCCTTTATGTTTCATTGCATGTATATCTTCGCATGTATGTTTTCCTTTCCTTTCCTCTGCTCGTGCGTATATAAAGATATAAACCAAAAGCGAGTCATGGAAAGATTTGAGCATCAATACTCTGCTGAGGATGCTCGCGCGGAGAATAAAGAGTTGCGTCATCAGTTAAGCCAATTGACTAATAATCACTCATACTCGCTTGATCAAATTAATAATTTAAAAAATGAGAATTATGGCCTTAGCACCCAGAATGATCTCCTAAATTCTCAGGTGTCCAAACTTTTTAGGTTGTTATATGCTGCTGACTTAAAGAATCAAACTTTATCAGAGGAAAACCGCACCCTCTCGGAAGAAAAATAATCTTTTTGGAGCGAGAAGACGGATTTTGCTCAGCAATATCGCGCCCTTCGGCGAACTTGTACCGAACAAGAGGATTCCCTTCGTGCTCTAAGAAACCAATATGACAGAGATATGAAGAAAGTGTCCTTGGAAAATGAGAAAATTATCAACCGCAAGGTAAAGATGATAGTTGAAATGAAAAAGCTTCGCGAACAACATACTCGGTTGGAAAGCTCGCATGACATCTTAAAGAAGAAGCATGCCTCTCTTGCCAAAGATGAAAATAAAATTCGCTCCCGTCTTGAAGGCTTGATATGTGATGATTTTGATAAACATTTGAAGAGTATGAGAAGTAGTAGTCTTGCCTTGTCTCAATATTACCTTTCTCAGATGGAAGGTAGTCACACCAAGATGTACCTTAATTAAGTTTTTAGCTTCCCTTGAATATTGTTTCTTTCATGTGATTTTGTTATTTCTAAGCCAATTTTGGTATTCATTTTGTTTGCAGTTTTTGAAAATCCAACCAACTCCTTGTTCAAAAGTTAAGGTCAGACTTGGCTAAGGCTCACAAGAATGTTAGGGACCTTTCTTCCTCACTTTCAGCTTTGCGTGATAGGGCAGAGAGGAGATTCATATACCTTGAGCAATTGATGAAGATTTATGTCAAGAACGCTCAGAAGGATATAGCCCGCGAAGCTCATCTCAAGTCTAAAGCCTTCGCAGATGAAATATGCATTGCCAATTCACTCCCTCTAGAAGAAGTGTGTCCTCTTGATATTTCTGATAATGAGGCTATCCCTTAGCCTGATAGTGATTATGGTTATGATAGCTGTGATGAGTAAGTCTCTCTTTCCGAAGATCAACCCAAAGGGGATGAAGCTGGTAACGATCTTCCTGGTGCGTTAAATTTTGAAGTTGTTCCTTTTGTTGAAGCTCAAGTTATTCCTCATGTTGAAGTTCCTGCGAAGACTTCTATTCCAAGTTCTCCTCTGCTATTGAGACTGAAGCCGTTGATTCGCTTGAGGGGAGCACCTAAGAATGATCCTTAGTTTCTTTATGTTTTTGTGTTTGTTTGGATCTTACTTTATCTGTTTTTGCTGCACATTTAAAGAAGGACAAATTTGTTTCTATGCAAGGTTATTTTCTAAATATACGAATAATACCCTCTTTTCGTAATTCCCATACTTTCCTCTGTTATTGGCATGTTAGATAATAACGTTTTCATGAAACACTTAAAGAAAATAACAAAGATATAATACAACCAGTGATTTATATGGAGAACGTGGTTTCACTTACGTGTAGAGAGGTTTTGAAATTTTATGCTTTTACAAAACTTAGAGTATGCGAACCTAAAACATTATTTATGCGAAAATAAAATAGTCATGCGGATATAGTCCTCTTAAGAAAACGAACAAAGGTAAACAAACAAAGATTGTTATGCAAATATGAACACCAAAATATAAAACCACATGTGCGTTTACTTGGTTCTTTTGGGGTTTGTTAATGAGATCTTATTGAGCCTCCCTAAGTAGAGGTCTTAATCAGCCTCTCCTGTTAACATGGATTATCTTTTCCTCAAGATATTCTTTTGGTCGTGCGATAGAGTCGCAGGACGTCTTTACGTTTTCACGTATTGACCCATTGACCCTATCTTATCATCTTTCGTACTATTGCCTCTGCAGGATATATAAATGTGCGTAAATATGACAAGCCTAATTACTCCCGTGAATAAAAGTCTTGTGACATTGACGTCTTTGACACAATTCAGCTCCCTAGTGGAGGGTGTCGTCCTTATCTTCTCCCTGATTAGCCTTTCAAGTAAGCGTACCCCTACCGGGTTGGGGTGGGCTCTTTCCATCCAGTGATGCAACAACCAGTTATTTTCACGGCCTCTTATCCCTCAGCCTATGTGGCTTATGTTCACGAGACTGCACCCTAGGTGGGGTTTCTTGAGGATCGAGTGTATCATAGCCAGGACTTACCAAGAGCGGCGAGGTACACTCCAGACACCCCCGACACTCTTGGATCAACCGTGAACCGCGTTGCCCTGGTCGAGTTTCTACACTCCATGTTAGAGAACTTAGTACCTTAGTCTTTCAACTAAGGAGTCTCTACACGATAGGCTTTTGTTTCTCCCCCAATATCCATGACTCAGGTCCATGCATTACAAGGTTTTCCCCAACTATGACGTGTGTTAGGGCTTATTTATATTTTATCTTGCACAAGTGCGAACTAGGGTGCACGCCACAATCGGATACCTAGCTTCCCTAGATAGAGGTTTTAAATTTTGTTGCCCCCTATTGAGGTCTTATTCATGAGGTCTTATCATTGCCTCTTTCTTCTGTTTGTATATTTTTATGGATCATTATTTTGAAGGATGAGAATACTTTCTTTCTATTCATATCTTCGCGTGTACATTATGAATTTGCCTTTTCTTCTTTCGCATACATCAGTCTACTAAATGTCCTATGGATAATACTTTTTAAGGTACATTCTATTCCGCGGATGATCAAGTCTTCGCCCAACGTCCTTTCCATCCTTGTCCATTAACTCGTACGCTCCATTTCCCACAATTCGCTTGATTATATATGGTTCATCCCATTTCTTCTCCAGTTTTCTATCTCCTCCCTTTTGATAAGGTGGTATCTCTCTTAATACCAGCTCGCCTGGTTGAAATTCCCTTGGTTTGACACGTTTGTTATACTCTCTTGCCAGTCTTTTGTGATAATTTTCCATGTGTTGCAAGGCAATTTCTCTGTGTTCCTCCAAGTCATCTAATTTTGCCAGGATCAAGTCAGTATTTAGATTCTTCTCCCAATCTTCTTTCTTCGTTATTGGTATGATGACTTCAGTTGGTAATACAACTTCCACTCCATATGTTAAATAGAATGGTGACATTCTTGTTGCTTCTCTTCGTGTTGTTCGATATGACCATAAGACATTGTGGACCTTCTCGCACCATCCTTTATTATGCCCTTCCAACTTATTCTTTAGCGTATTCGCAAGCGTCTTGTTTTTTGCCTCTGCCTGTCCATTACTCTGTGGGTATAATGGAGTTCATTTTCCAATCTGGATTTTGAAGGCATTTAACAGCATTTCTATGTTCTTGCCCTCAAACTGTTTTCCATTATCATACACCAATTGCACGGGGATTCCAAATCTGCAGATGATATTCTCAAATATGAAGGTGAAGATGTCCTTATCGCGTATATGTTGAACTGCTTTCGCCTCTGACCATTTTGTGAAATAATCTGTTGCGACAATCATACATCTCTTTTGGCCAGACCCTGGTATGAATGGACCTACGATGTCTAAGCCCCATTTTGCGAATGGCCAAACACTGGTTGACAAATTTAAGTTCGCTCCTGGTGCATGTATTCTGTTTTTGTGTTTTTGACATTCTTCGCATCGCCTAGATACTTCTTTCGCGTCCTCATGCATGTAAGGCAAATAATATCCTTGCATATTTGTCTTCTTTTCGCGTCAAGTATCTGAGAGAGGGCCTAAGGAATGATCTTCGATAAAGTACTCCGTCTCTTAACTCGTAGTTTGTAGCACGACTTTTAATCTTGTGTGCCTCCAATCTGTTCCTCGGTACTTCTCCCTTCTCCAAGTATGAATGAAGTTGTGATTTCCAATCTTCTCCGTTATCATTCTTTTCTCCTTCATCGCTTTCTACTATCATTACATCTGCCTCTTCTTCTTTTTTGATTGATGGTAGGCAAAGCGTCGTAATCTTTATATATCGAGTGGTTGGATCCAGCAGCATTGACACGAGGAATCCCAGAGCGTCTACGAATATATTGTCTTTCCTACATATGTGTCTCCATTCTATGTTCTTTATTCTTGCTGATAACTCCTCCGCGAGTAGCTTGTATTTCCGTAATGAAGGCTCATTCGTGATGTATATCCCCAATATTTGGCTGATCACCAATTGTGAATCACTAGTTATTCTGACGTCATCTAGTTCCATTTCTACTGCCAATCACAATGCATGTATTACTGCTTCATATTCTGTTTTGTTATTGGTGGATGCGAACTCCAGACTGAATGAATATGCCATTCTTTCCCCTAATGGTGATATAATTACTATCCATATACCATTTCCTTCTCCGTTTACAGATCCATCGACTAGTATCTCCCACCTTTTTGAATTTCGTTCTCTTAATAGATTTTGTGGGTTTCCTTGATCTTCGCCTACCTCCATCATGTCTTCTACACTCTCATCTTCCTCCAATGGGAACTCCGCTAAGAAGTCTGCAATGACTTGTGATTTTTGTGAAGATAGTATCATACTTGATTTCAAATTCTCCCACCTGTGCATTCCATCTTTCTATCCTCCCAGACCTTTTTGAATTCTTCGTTACGGATTCAATTGGTACCTTTGTAAGAACTCTGATCTTATGGGCTTGAAAGTACGTGCGAAGATTTTGAGTTACATATACCAGGGCAAGGATGAGCCTCTCGATCTTCGCGTAATCTTCTCTGCTGCATTGTATGTTTTACTTATGTAATAAATAGGTTTCTCAACTCCTCCATCTAAGTTAAGTAGTATGGCACTTAACGCACGCAACGTCGAAGCCAAGTATAATAGTAGTTCTTCTGCTGGTTCAGCTTACTGCAAAATAAACACATTCATTAAAATAATTATTTATGCTTTGTAAAGCCTTTTTGCATTCAGTTGTCCATTCGAACTTGGCTCCCTTCTTTAGAATGTCAAAGAATTGCTTGCATTTATCTGAAGAGCGCGAGATAAACCGTCCCAATGAGGCTAATAGTCCATTCAGCTTTTTTACATCCTTTAATGTTCTTGGTGTTGGCATGTCATGAATCGCTTGCCCTTTCTCCTGGATCTACTTGTATTCCTTTTACGATACGATATATCCCGGAATTTCCCTGATGCCACTCCAAAGATACACTTCGCAGGATTTATCTTCATTTTGCATTGACGCATTTGCTCAAATATTTCTTCCAAATGGCCTACATGATCTTCAACCTTTTTGCTCTTTACTAGCATGTCATCGACATATACTTTTAAAGTCTTGTGGATCCACTCTGCGAATATCTTTTCCACCATCCTCTGGTATGTAGCACCTGCATTTTTTAAACCAAAAGGCATTCTGGTATAACAGTATAATTCTCTTGGTGCGAAGAAAGTCGTGTGTTCCTGGTCCTCTTTCGCCAATGGGATATGATTGTAGCTTTTATACCCGAGTCCATTAGTGATAATCTTTTATACCCTGAGGCAGCCTCTACCATCTGTGGTATATCTGGTAATAGATAGTTGTCTTTTGGACATGCTTTGTTCAAGTCGCTGAAGTCGATGCAGATTCTTATCTCCTTGTTCTTTTTTGATACCACCACCATGTTCGCTATCCACTCTGGATACTTTGTTGGTCGAATTATTCCTGCGTCTAACATCTTCTGCAACTCAGCTTCTATTTGCGGGTGATAGGTGGTTGCTATTTTCATTATCCCCTGCTTGAATGGCCGCATATCCTTCCTGATATCTAACTTGTGACATGCAACATCAGAATCAATACCTGGCATTTCATCCATGTCCCACGTGAAGATATCGTTGTATTTTCTCATAATGTTAATTATATTTTCTTCCTCTTCTGTCTCCATTCCGGTCCCTATCCTTATCATCTTGGGATCCTCTTCAGTCCCTATGTTTACTTCTTTAGTTGGTTCTGCTGCAACAAAGTTTTCCTTCGGTTCACTTAGCGGTGATGGCTCTTTGATCTCCTTCGCTAGTGCATCTTCTTCATCTGGTATTTCGCTTGGTATGCCTCTGCCTTCTTTCGCTCGCACCATGTATACCCTGAATTCTTCTTCATTCTTTAACTGCTTTTCCTTTCTCCACTTATCTTTTCTCTTTTTTTCTCTTCCTTCATAGTTCTTCACATCCGAGTTGTTACAGGCCTTGGCTCTTTCTGTATCTCCTCCAATCTCTCTTATTCCGCTCGGCATTGGGAAACATACACATTGATGTAAAGTTGATGCCACGCCTTTTATACCGTGCAACCATGGTCTCCCAAAGAACATGTTGTACGGTGATTCCACGTCCACTACGCACAATGTCACCTGCATTTCTATGTCTCCTAGTGGCATATTTATAATTACTTCCCCTTTTGGTTTTGTTATTGCTTTATTGAAACCATGGATGTTGTACGTAGACAATATTAAGTCTGTGTCGTTGTATTCCATGTCCCGAATGTGCGATAAAACAAGATGTCGGTGAGCTCCCACTATCTATCAAAGTTCTCTCGATTTCCCATTCCGGTGATTTTTTCGCACCGCTTTCCTTCACCATTCTTCGCGCGGGTATAGTTACTACCAATGGATCTATTTGCCCCCAACTTCTCTGTGGTATATCGTTCGCTTCGAACATGATCTTCTGTTTTTGCCATTCGTGCAGGGGTGACATCCTTTCGACAGTCAAGATATTCCTTCCTTCATAATCACGTTTGTGGATACGCCTGTGAGTCCGCATGAAAATCCATGACATCCATACCTGATTTTGTTATCATATTACACTGTAGACGTTTGCTCCCTTTTACGCTCCGATCGTCTTTATCATTCCCTGTAGATTTGTTCGTTCCCTGCTTTGTATGCATGTTTGCTTGCTCCACTTTTCGCATCAACTTGTTCTTCTTTGTTTTATGTGTAGAAACCCTTGACTAGTTTTTTCCTAAAATACTGATAATTTCTCCTACTATCTTTATGAAAACCTTTTTTCAGATTTGCAAATTTTTCTTTTCGAAAGAAAACTTATAGTCTCAGAGATTATTCTATAAAACTTCCTTCCTAAATGAAAACTGTGTTTTAAATTAGTGAATCCAAATGTTCAAATTCCGCGAAAACCATCGAAATCTTTTACGAAGACAAGAACAATAAGAAGATTTTTCAAAAATTCAACTTAAAATTTTCACAAACAGGTTCCTTCCCGTTCCCTCTATGTATTCTAGCGCCAAAATGTAGTAGTAGAAAATCCCACTACTACACCCCTTTGATAATCTATGTAACAAACTAGGAAATCATTGTGAAGAACACTTAGAAGAATTTTATTAAGTTTAGAAATCAATACAACAAAAGGAGATAAAACCCTAACTTGGGAAGCAAATAGCTTTCTCTCTTCTAAAGCTTTATCTCAACTCTCAAAAAGACCCCTCCCAACACAAGGGTGGTTGGTCTTATATATAGGATTTTTACATAGTGCAGGACAGCTAATAAAGCCCCTATTTTCGGATCTGTGGTGCGATGTCTTTGCACCCTGTATTGAGTCTTCTCACACATATTCTTTAACTTCGTACATATTCCTCACTTTATTCGTGACCTTATGACGTCATCAGCTTCGTCATCCGGAATATGCTACGTGCGAGTATGTTCGCCTCCTTATAATAGTACCACTTCTACGCATGCGATATTCAACCCCTACAATGTTATTAAAATCTTATGCAAGGCTACCCAGACGACATACCTTTACAACTTGTCCACACGTTAACTGTGAAGGGTGCCTGGTTCTTATGGTTGTTAACTTGTAAAGTCGTTTTGGCGTATTTATCATCGTCGGAGGTAATATTTCTAAATTATTTTTTGGTAGTCCAAACACGACTGTTCAACTGTTTGCTAAATTCCCCCCGTGATCCATATCTAAACCCGTTATTTATTATGGTGGGTTTGTTTGTAGAATTTCACAATTTCCAGGATTTATAATCCCATGGGATTATAAATTTCGGGATTCATGTGAATCTGTCATGTATTTGGTAACTCAGTTAAAAATCCTATGAATCATAAAAAAAAATTTATTTTAAAATCCATATAAATTTGGCATTATTTTAGAATCTTAAAATTGTATATATATATATGGCATTTAGAGTTAAAAAAAAGTGGGTCCATAAATCCCTTGAGAAGTTTCCCAGCAAATCTTAGGAGGATGGGTGGGACTCCATATGAAGGATTTGCTGGAAAAGTAAATCCCATGAGAAACCTGATTTCAGGGATTTAGACAACCAAACGTACCGAGGGAAACGTAATTCCACCAAATCCTATGGACCCACAAATCCCACCTTTAAAATTCTACGTCCAAACCCACCATTAGTTCATAGTTACATTGCCTAGTAGAAGGTCGAGTTTACTATGAGTAAATGGATGACTGTCTGGTCGAATGAACACTAGAAAGGTTAACTCAGATGTTCAATAAAGCCATGGATTGAGCAAATCCCACAACAAACGGATCCCTAACTGACTTAAGTAAGAGTGGACTTACTTCGATTGGATACATATTGGGACGCATTCTAGATGCAAAAATTAATGAACAAACGTGTATTTGCCTCGATTTGCATACCCAATACATATTTTTTAGTATTTCTAGATAAATTAACGACAAAGTGTCAGTTCCGGATAGAGTCTGGTATCATATTATTACGTCAGTTACATGTGCCGGTATTTATTGGATTTCAACGATCTGTAGTAGGTAAGATTTTTTTTTAACTATATAAACATCCAACTCCAAGAATGGTAACCTAAATTCATCAATCTTCACAAGTAGAAAAAAGAAAGTAATCTTTGGAGAGAAAAAAGTTGTATGGTGAAGATGGCGATAATTAGGAGAAAAACTGCTGCTAAGCTGCCTAAGCAGCTCTTCGATTACTCTGCTATTTTTGCAGTAGCCATTTGCCTCTTTGTCTTCACAGGTAAATTTTGCTTGCACAGTAATCCTATATTTTTGCTTTGAAGGTAGTGCTTAGAGAAATCTTTCATGTAACATATTTTTTCTATATGCTTTTGTAGATATGGCGTCAGCATGGAAAAATATTTGTAATCCTGGGGATCTATATATCGATACCTGCTGCAATAAAGTTAGCCCTGCCAATTGCGAAGAGAGTCAATACTGCACAAATTGGTGTAAAGATCTATGTTCGAGCATGGGAGTATTGGCCACCCAAGATAGGTGCAAGGTAGATACCGGCGGGAATACTTTGTGTAAGTGTTGCTGTCAAACAACACCACCATCACCCTGTGATCCTCCTTATCCAGCTCAAGATGATTCTGATTGGACTGGCCCTGCCCCATATGATAATCAAATATGCACGGCTGATCAAACATCTACAAAGATTAAACGTACAGATGGCAAAGATTGCATGAGTAAATCTTTATGTCCGGAAGAGTGTCAAAAACTTGGGCTTTTAGCTGCGAGGACAGAGTGCGCAGCAAACGTTGCTAATGTTCCTGCTGGTGGTGACTATGCTTGGTATGAGATGTGTTGTTGTGGAACAAGCATACCCCCACCCCCTCCACCATGCCCATCACCACCTCCACCACCACCACCACCTCCAGCTCCATGTCCATGCTCTTGTTGTAACACAGATGTTAACGTTACGGTATCAATAAAGTCAGGGCAGGCCCCATCGCCACCTTCATCAACATATGGTGAACTTTAGTATCAAGAAATAATCATATCACTAGAAGTTGTTTGTTCTGCGATAGTTAGCTGCACTTAATAAATTGAATCATGTTTTAAGGTCTACAATATAGAAACCAGAACACCATTTGAATCATGGGTCTTGGAATGAGATTCTATGTTTACCTGGAAACCACCTTAATCGATATTATGTTTGTTTTCTGTTCTCTTTAGTCTTACTCTTCTTCTACTTGGTTAGTTGCACTTACAAGAAGAAGAAAACGAATCGTTACTGATTTTTTTTATTATCGCTACTAATGTCTCTTCTAGCATGAGAAGTGCCAAATTTGCTGTCAAAAGATTTGGCTTTGATCTTTAACAAATGCCATTTTATCCAACGCGTTTAACATTTTGAGGTTCACGAAAGAAATTTATGCCGGTGAAAATATTTTGGTGCAACAAAATAGCCAAAAGAGACTCACACTCACTCGCTAAGTACCATTGAGGTTTACCAACAAAAGGAAACATGAGTCCATAGTAAACAAAAAATAAATAGTAGGTGCAACAATCTTCGGTTAATGCGGTTGAAGGGGAACTGGACCCAAATCCGGATCGGGAGTTTTATTTATTTTTTTTTTTTATTTTTTATAAAAGAATACCACTGGGAGCTTAAACAAACAAGCAAAAAAAAAGTTTTATACATGAATGGATGGGAGACGGGCAAAAAATTGTGCACCAACTCCCTCCTGGATAGCCAAACCTACCCTATGAAAAAGAAAACCGCATATTTTGTTGTTAACGTCGTAACTAACTAAACAGTTCTTCAATCTCTTCAAAAGGACAACCAAATCATCACCAAGTTCTCCTAAAGTTGTGAAGGCCAAAACTACGAAGCTATATCCATGAGACGTGCATATGTCCAAGTACTTGTTGCGCTTAGGCTCTGGAGAAGATATGGCACGCCAGTGTCGAAGCCATGTATGCGTCCACCAGCGAGAGGAGAGACCCCCTGTGACATCAAAGCATGTATCCAAGCCGTTCTCCCAATTGTAAACAAGTATATCAGCCGGCTTTAAGGCCGAGTTATTAGACAAAATGCCCAAAGCCACTTCCTTTTTGGCTGAAACTCCTACTCGGTAGCAAATATCAAGAACTACATCTCGAACAAAACCATGCCTAAACTTGATACAGACGTCGCTAGCACATTGGAGGGCATGGTCTCCGAAGATGTCCATGTCACGTTTGCAGCAAGCACATACACTGTCCTCAGGAAAAGTGGTATACCTAAACGGTATTGGGTTACTGCTATGAAGTGACGAGGCCCAATGGTCTAGTTTAGTCCAGAAATGGGGATTGCCTTCAAATAGTCCATAGCGTGTGCAAGCTTGTTACTCTGCCATAAGATTGCATCCCTGTCTGTCATATTAAACCTGGAAGGTCTCACGCTTAACAACATCAAAATATTGGGCTGCCAATTTCTTCATGGGATGTGGGGCAGCAAAACTAATGTTGAAAGTTGAAGTGGACAGTCCACAAGTTTGCATATAACTGTTGAGAGCAAACTGGAAGTTGCGACATGGTATTGAATTGTCAATGGAGTTCTGAAGATGTTGAGTCCGTATCCATGAAGCAAGGTAGCAGTACTTACTACCTTCCTCCATGGTATGCACTCCTAAACCACCGTCCTTCATCGGCAGAGTAGCTATCCGTTGTTTAAGAAGACCGAACCCAACACCATCTCTGGTGACCAAATGTCGAGAAATTGCAATAGGTGCTGATCAAAGTGACTTGTAGCTGGTTGTAAGACATGAGGACTGGTTGTCGCAAGGAAAAGTAGAGTTTAGAGAGTCCAACAAAGCTGCGAAGGAGCAAAAGCACTGTGGGTCTTTAAGGGTCTCAACACAGTCCATAAGTCTGATTGTTTTATCAACTCTATACACAACCAAGTCACTGCAGTATTGATCGTCCAAACTAACAGGACCACCTAATAATTTCAACCCCTTTACTGGTCTTCCTATGTTGGCCGGAAAAACACCCTCCTCAAGACAACTAGGATCTGTTGAAGGACAGAAGATTTCAGTCTTCTTAATGTTCAGATGTAGTCCCCTTGCACTTCCTTCTTGTTTAATGATACTGAGAGCTCGTGAAACTTCCAGAGTGTCACCAATAATGGTCCCGTCATCATGATACCAAGCATGTAGATCCTGGGAGCAATTATTAGCAATATGACAAACAAGAGGATGTAATGCGAGAGCAAAAAGCAAAGGGCCGAGAGGGTCTCCCTGTTGCACTCCCTGAGTTGAAGATAGAATAGACTCATTATAATATAATCTTGCAGGTCCAGCATAGCAAAACTTAACCCAACGCGATATACTAGGACATCTAGCTCTGACCTCCCTAATGAGAATGGATATGTCGACTAGATTAAAGGCATTAGAGAAGTCAAAAAGAATCATAGTTAAGTTTTTGTGTGTACCTTTCTGTTCTAGAAGCCTATTTGCGGAGTGCAGTATGCTTTCACCCCCACAAGGAATACCTACCCCAAACTGGCATTTTCCCAAGTAGCCTGCCATTTCTTTACAAACTGAAGTTGCATCCAATTTAGAGCATAACCTCCTCCAAATTGTCCCAATAGCTATAGGTCTTATCCCACCATCAGGATTTAGGAGAGGTGTGAGTGGGGCACTGGCAACATACTCCCCTAAGGAAAGAAAACATCTTAAAAGCTTAAAAGCTTTTGCTCACCCCAAAAACAATCTAAATTAAGAACAAAAAACAGGGAGACCTGTTTCGTTAGTGGTCATCTAAATCTCAATTTTGATGAGAAGAAAACCAACTACAGGGAGACCAGGTAAAAAATTTGCGGAAAATTGGTCATTTCTCCAAATATTTTTAAAACCTGGTTCAAATGGACGAGTAAAAATTAGTATGGGTGAAATGGACAAAAAAAATAGGAAGGATGAAACTGGATTCATCCTGACTTAAACTTAAAAAATAGCAAGGATGAAACTGGATGCATCCTGATGTAAATTAATAAAAGAAAAAGTATTTGAAAATGGGTTGGATGAAACTGTTTACATCCCGGCTATTTTTTGTATTTTTGTCCATTTAAATAATATCAAAATCTAGATGTCTTTTTCACCCAGGATTTGTTGATTTTGGTCTTTTTAACCAATTTTGTGAAAAATTTGTGATTAATGCCTACTACAATCAATAAGTGATGAGGTTTACCTGGTAAAAAATCACGAACAACACCCAGTTACCCAGGATTACCGAATATGTTAGTGCATTGATCTCAATTCTGGAGGAACTAAGAAGACATCCACCTGCACATTTTCTTCTACCTCATGCAGTTACTCAAGATGTAACAAAGTTAGATGGATATATACGGTATACAAAAACAAGCCACTGTGAATGTCATGCTAGCAAGAATTAGGTAGGATCCAAAAGTATGGGAAGATCCTATATATGGTGTTTCAACCTGAGAGATTTTTGAATGAAAATGGTATTGTGAATGAACAAGTATCAGATGTAAAAGGGAACGAAGAGGTTAAGATGATGAGAAGAGTTGTCCTGCTGCTGGTTAATTTGGCAATGCTTCATCTTCGGTATTTTGTTGCTAATTTCATCAAGGAATTCTTGTGGACGGCTAAGGTCGTACATGACATAAATTTGTCAAAGAAGCAAGAATTTACTACTGTGATGAAGAATCCATTGTGGACTCATGTTATATTAAGTAAACAACTTTAGTTTTTATTTCGGAGTTCATGTTTGAATCATTGGAGCGCATTGAGTTTTTTTTTTTTTTTTTGCTACGAAACACACCATACATTAACAAAACAGGGAATTACAAATATTGTTCAGGTTTACATTCTTAACAAGGGAAACCAGAAAAGAAGGAGACATCAGAAGACTCTTAAGACTAAGTTTCCTAGCCCGGCGAGCAAGGCGATCAGCTAGGAGATTATTCGAACGCTTTATATACACTACTTTAAAAGACATTGAAGAAGAAATTAAACTCCGACATTGACTTAAAAGATCACCGGATCTCCAGTCAACATTAAGACTGACTCCATTAATAAACTGCACCAGCTGAAGACAATCACTGACGAAAACGACTTTGGAGAGATTCATTTCTTCTACCCAAAAGATGGCCAAAATTAGAGCAGCAGCTTCCGCTCCTACTGCTTCAGAAATCAATCCAAAATCAGCACGAACACTATTTATATTTCCTGCAATGTCACACCAAATAACACCCAAACCCATGTGAAAACTTTTGAAAGAACCATCCACAAACATAAAATGCTCCACCTGCTCTCTAAGAATCTTTACATTACAAGAAGAAACATACCTATGTGTCTGCGGAAAGATATAAGTGTTAATCATTCTCTTCGTATCTAAAATGGTCTTGTTCATATCAATAGAGGCATCACTAAAAGACACATTACACCTTAACTTCCAAAGCACTATGGCACCAACACTAGGCCAAGAAACAATAAAAGGAGAATCACCCATAGCAGAGTCATGCCAAGCCAGAAAATAGTCATCAATCCAATCCATATCAATAGAAATCATATGATTCAGTGAAACTCCATTCCATATTTGTTTCGAAATGGAACAATTGATGAACAGATGCATAACAGTTTCCTCATAATTATGACACAACGGACAAATGACATCAGCAGCAAAATTATACTCATGAATTAAAGAATTAACCGGCAACATATAAGCGAAAATTTTCCATAAAAAGAACTTAATTTTAGGCAAACAGTCAACATACCAAACTTTCCTCCTAAAAACAACATCATCCGAGGAAGCCATATCATTTTTATAAACACGATAAGCTGATTTAATTGTAAACTTACCATTCCTAGTATGCATCCACATTAACTCATTTTTCTGGTATAAATTTAATCTAATTGTCCTAATCCTAGTGACTACATCAGGAGAGAACAGATCCATTAAAAGGTTTACATTCCAACAACCATTCTGAGCATCAAAAAGTTCCATAACATACGTATATTTAATATTAGAAGGATGACCTGAAACAGGAGGAGCGGATAATCCCGGAATCCAATTATCCTGCCAAATCCTAGTAGTAGTCCCATTGTTGATATTAACCACCGAGTTAGCTTTTAAAAATTTTAACCCTTTCACTATATCTTTCCAAATCCAAGATGAAGTATTTGCCGCCTTATCGATTTCAAGAAAATTCTGGTTAGGAAAGTACTTATCTTTCAAAAAAATGAAAAGTAAACTATTGGGATTTTTTATAATACGCCATCCAAGCTTACATATAAAAACTCTATTAGTAACAAAGGTGTTTTTAATACCCAAACCACCATTAAGTTTAGACTTACCTAAATCATCCCAAGATCTAAAATAAGCAGCCCTCTTTGGATTCTTTTTAGACCACCAAAACCTCCTCTGAATAGAATCTAACTCTGAGGTAACTGTTTTCGGAAGAGGGAAACATGCCAAATGATAGATGGCTAGATTAGATAAAACATGCTTGGTTACCATTGTTCTACCCACAACATTAAGATTTGTTTTTTTTTAAGAACCCAATCTAGCATACAAATTATCAATAAGAAATTTAAAGGAATTAGTTTTATTCTTCCCAATAAATAGAGAGTGCCCAAGTATTTTTCAGTGCTACTAAGGTATTTCATCTTAAGAGTCTGAGCTAAGATTTTTATATGTTTATGATGCATTTTCTCACAAGTAAAAAAACCAGATTTTTCTAAGTTGATCGCTTGACCAGAGGCTTTCGCAAAGACATTGATGATATTGAGGAGATTCCTAGCATAAGAGACAGAAGCCTTAGTAAACAGTTGTTTATGGGTAAAAATCGTTTCCGCCAATTTCGGTAAATTCGGTAGGTGAGTGAGAAACTGGTTTAAACCCTAAACAAATGTGCTGCACGTGAGTACTTTATAGATTCGAGAGATCAACTGTACAAGTCCGGCCTAAACCAAGAAATGGTCGTTCCCAGACTTGCTTCGGTCACAAAGTGGAGGAGAAGGGTTGATTTGGGGAGGGAAGCAAAGAAAGGTGTTGAGACGAGAATAGTGCCGGGAGAGTAGTGTCTCGACTTATATCGAGAAAGTGAAAGCTTCGGAAGCTTGCAAGAGATGAAAGATTTTTGAAGATCTTGCAAAGTTGCCTTTTACGAGAGTGTTGTGTTTTTCTCCCGACCGAGACACGTTGTGCGGTGGAAATAAGTAAGACCTATTTATACAAGTCGAGATTGAAACGTACTCTGGCCTCATGAAGGAAGACAAGTAAAGGGTGAAATAATGGGAGGAGGTGGTAACCGCATGGTGTTTATGGGTGAAGACGTTTTCACCATTATTTCCTCATTTATTTGACCGCTTTATTCCTATTCACGCTTTCTTAATGTGAGCGTAGTGTACGTCGCATCTTTGTGACCAGCCAAACCAAGACCCTGAAAGCATCCCCCAGTTTGTGTTGATGTCTCGAGTGTTGGTTGCACCTTGAGTGCAAGTGGCTCTACTAGTGGCGCGTGTGGCATGGGCCAATGGCATGTGCGGAATGCCTTTGTTGCGGGTTGCACATTGAGTGCAAGTGGAAATGCCAGAGATGCTAGTGGCGTGTGTGGCATGTGCCAATGGCATGTGCGGAATGCCTTGGTGGGAGGTTGTACGTTGAGTGTAAGTGGCAATGCCAGAGCTGCTAGTGGCGGGTGTGGCATGTGCCAATGGCGTGTGCGGAATGCCTTGGTGGTAGGTTGCACGGTTTGCGAGTTAGGCTACCAACGTGGGTTTTGGCATGTGTCAATGGCACGTACGGCCAAGTTGGCCTAGGTTGCATGGATTGCAAGTTAGGCTACCAGCGTGCGTGTTTGGCATGTGTCAATGGCACGCATGGCCATTAGGGCCACGTCCTGGTAAGAAAAGCTACCAGCGATGCATGTTGGCATGTGCCAATGGCATGCTCGGCCATGTTGGCATGTGCCAATGGCATGCTCGGCCATTAGGGCTACAGCCTGGTAAGAAAAGCTACCAGCGATGCGTGTCGGCATGTGGCAATGGCATGCTCGGCCATTAGGGCCACGGCTTGGTAAGAAAAGCTACCAGCGAGCGTGTCGGCATGTGCCAATGGCATGCTCGGCCATCAGGGCCACGGCCTGGTAAGAAAAGCTACCAGCGATGCGTGTTGGCATGTGCCAGTGGCATGCTTGGCCATTAAGGCCACGACTTTGGTAAGAAAAGCTACCCAATGGCGTGTTGGCGTGTGCCAATGGCATGCTCGGCCATTAGGGCTACGTCCTGGTAAGAAAAGCTACCAGCGATGCGTGTTGGCATGTGCCAATGGCATGCTTGGCCATTAGGGCCACGACTTGGTAAGAAAAGATACCAGCGAGCGTGTTGGCATGTGCCAATGGCATGCTCGGCCATTAGGGCCATGTCCTGTTAAAAAATGCTACCAGCGAGCGTGTTGGCATGTGCCTATGGCATGCTCGGCCATTAGGGCCACGGCTTGGTAAGAAAAGCTACCAGCGATGCGTGTTGGCATGTTCCAATGGCATGCTTGGCCATTAGGTCCATGGCTTGGTAAGAAAAAGCTACCAGCGATGCGTGTTGGCATGTGCCAATGGCATGCGTGGCCAATTTGGCCCAGGTTGCACGGTTTGCAAGCCTAGGCGCGGGCGCTACTTTGGCATGGTGTGCCTAGGGCCAAGGTAAGGGTGTTTGGCTTGGCGGGGTGTGACTAGAGTAGCTAGGGCCAAGGCAGAGTGTGTTCGGCATGGCGCAACTAGCTTGGTTTATGTGTGGCTGGCATGATTTTCCATTGGCACGGAGGTGCGGCCAGCATGGTTGGCATGCTTTGGCGCGTTTGGTGTGACTAGCATAGCTAGGGCCAAGGCAGAGTGCGTTTGGCATGGCGCGGCTAGCTTGGCTAGGTGTGGCTGGCATGATTTGCCATTGGCACAGAGGTGCGTCTAGCATGGTTGGCATGCTTTGGCGCGTTTGGTGTAATTAGCATAGGTAGGGCCAAGGAAGAGTGCGTTTGGCATGGAGCGGCTAGCTTGGGCTAGGTGTGGCTGGCATGATTTTCCATTGGCACGGAGGTGCAGCTAGCATGGTTGGCATGCTTTGGCGCATTTAGTGTGACTAGCATAGCTAGGGCCATGGCAGAGTGCGTTTGGCATGGCGCGGCTAGCTTGAGCTAGGTGTGGCTGGCATGATTTTCCATTGGCACGGAGGTGCGGCGAACATGGTTGGCATGCTTTGGCGCGTTTGGTGTGATTAGCATAGCTAGGGCTAAGGCGAGTGTGTTTGGCATGGCGCGACTAGCTTGGGCTAGGTGTGGCTGGCATGATTTTCCATTGGAACGGAGGTGCGGCTAGCATGGTTGGCATGCTTTGGCGCGTTTGGTGTGACTAGCATAGCAAGGCCCAAGGGAGAGTGCGTTTGGCATGGCGCGGCTAGCTTGGGCTAGGTGTGGCTGGCATGATTGGCCATTGGCACGGAGGTGCGGCTAGCATGGTTGGCATGCTTTAGCGCATTTGGTGTGATTAGCATAGCTAGGGCCAAGGCTGAGTGCGTTTGGCATGGCGCGGCTAGCTTGGGCTAGGTGTGGCTGGCATGATTTTCCATTGGCACGGAGTTGCGGCTAGCATGGTTGGCATGCTTTGGCGCGTTTGGTGTGACTAGCATAGCTAGGGCCAAGGAGAGTGCGTTTGGCATGGCGCGGCTAGCTTGGGCTAGGTGTGGCTGGCATGATTTTCCATTGGCACGGAGGTGAATTAGGGTTTTGTTCGTTGTAACCTAATTTGAAAAAAATAACCCTATTAATTACGACTACATGCATTGAATGTTCTAATAAATGTGTCATTGGTGACATTAGGTTATTCGGGGGTTTTACGATTTTACCACTTTGTCTAAAAACCACAAATCAACATTAAGTCCCTGCTTAGCTCGGAACAAGGGATTTGTTGCGAGGTGAGCATAAGATGGTGACAGACTATCAACATAAATCGTAAAAGAGAATTGAGGAGGCTTGCCGACCTTTTTATACATAGGATTTGGAATCCTTGCCTGGCGATTTTACACAAATCGGGAGGTTGGCACAATTCGGAAGTCGGCATCATTGAGAGACGAGGAAGTGAGGCGGCATTGAGAAGTTGACGCGAGTTGGGAAACTGAGCGTGCTAGATGGCGGGACCGGCGCAAGGTGGGTAAGCTGATCGTGCTAGCTGGCGGGACCGTTGCAAGGTGGGGAAGCTGAGCGTGCTAGCTGGCGTGACTTGGGCGGTCATTGGGAAGTTGGCGCAATTGGTAGGGCCGGTGTAAACAAGGAGGGAGCAGGCGTTTCTACAGATAGCAAAGTTTCCTTATTTTGCCTTCCTTCACACGCGGCTGCAATCAGGGCATTATCCATGCTAAAATCTAGAAGAGTTATGTCCCTTATTGCTTCCTTTCCTTTTTTAAGGTTTCGTATTCATACCCAATGCAATTGTAGCGTCTCCCTCGTTTGAGAAAAGGTTCTTTTTGTTGAGTTTCTCTCTTTGTGATGTCGCATGGGGAGGCGAATCATCTTCTAACCAACCAGATTCTCACAGGTGAAGGCGCGAGGTCTGGCTGTTGCAGGAGCATCCCAACAAGGGTTATTCGGGTTAAGAAAATCATACCGATATGTTTTTTTCTTCTTTGGTGGACTGACGTACGCTTTACCGCTTGTTTAATGAATGGAAAATTTCCCTTTTGTGCAGAGATATCCCGTTGGGGCATGCGTTACTGTTATCGACGAGGATGACCTAGTCGTTCCCCTTCCTTCAAATCCAACCTTGTTGACTGCTGCAGACTTGTCGTTTGGGACTCGTATGAGGTGTCTCTCCTCCAATTATCGGAATGTTGGCGGTTTCCTGGTGCGGAAATAATTCGTGGTCCTTTATACGAGGATATGGAAGATATACGTCCATATCGCTACCAGGAGCGTAGTGAAGTGTTGTTCGTCCGCCTTGGTTTCCGAGAGTGGTGTCTTTTGCCAATGATTCTTGAGATGGAGAATATGTCCATCCGTCTTAACTGCAGAGTCATCCATTCAAAGGTGGGAGAACATGGTGTCCACTGTGAATCCTTGGAGTTTAATATCAGTGGTTGCGGCATCGTCTCAATATTGTGAAAGTCGACGTAGCTGGTATTCTTCTTGGTGTGATTCCTGCCACAAAAGCCATCTTTGGAAGAGGAGAAAGCTTTGGCCTTGGAGTCTCGGAGGGATTCAAGAGTTAACTCGAGACTTGGAGAGTATGAATTGAAAGATATCATGGTCGATTGAAGATGATATTTTTAGGGATTATAATTTACTAGATGGGCTTTTCTCGACTTGTATCACGAGGTTTGAAAGCTCTCTTTTTTTTGAAGAAATAAAGAAATTCCATTAATCTGTTGGATTGTATTGAAATTTGATAATTGGCAAGAAAGAAAAGTAAAAGCGAGAGAGAGGTGTACGGACGTTCATATTTTGATGTAGCATGTTGCAGGGGAAGTGATTAGGCGTAGTATGCCTTAATCCACTTTCCGTTGATGACCTCCTAGCTTTCCCCATCTTCTTTGATAATCTTGTAGTAACTTTGTCATACGCTTTAGTGATTATGTATGTCCCTTCCCATTTGGGAGAAAACTTCGGTGCCGATGCATCTTGCTGGATGTGTTTGGCGGTTTTTAGCACCAGATCTCCTTCCTTAAAAACCCTGGATTTTACATGGCTGTTGTACGCCCTGGAAATCATGTTTATGTATGCTTGTGCATGTTCCTTCGCCCTTGATCTTCTGGAGTCCATAGTATCTAGTTCCGAGATTCTGGCATTGAGTGTTTCGGCTTCATTCCACTGAGGTCCACTCGCTGCGGCGATTCTGGCAAACGGGATCTTGATTTCCGCTGGGAGGATCGCGTCTGTACCGTAGACGAGGGAGTAGGGAGACATGTCAGTGGAGCTTCTAGGAGATGCTTTGTACGCCCAGAGAGCCATTGGCAATTGCTCGTACCAGGTCCTAGGATTATCGTGTACTGTTCGGCTGAGGATTCGGATCTGAGTCTTGTTGGTACTTTCGGCTTGCCCATTTCCATGGGGATAGTAGATGGTAGAAGACTTGTTTAATGCCGTACCTCTCAAGTAGTTCCTGTACTTGCTTGTTAGCAAAAGGCGTGCCGTTGTCGGTGATGATGTGTTTAGGTACGCCAAAACGGCAGATGATGTGTTCCTTGACGAACGCCGCGATCGTGGCTCCGGTGGTTCCTTTCAGCGGGACAGCTTCAACCCACTTGGTAAAGTACTCGGTCGCGGTTATTATGTATTCATGCTGTTTTGAGGATGGCGGGTTGATTTTCCCAATGATGTCGAGTCCCCAGCTATAAAAGGGCCACGGTCTACTTATCGATTGCAGGGGTGTTGGAGGCGCGTGGATGAGGTTTTCGTGAATCTGGCATTCTCGGCATTTCTGAACGAAAGTAACCGCATCGTCTTCCATGGTCGGCCAGCAGTACCTCTCGTGTATCTGCAGGAACAGTTTCTGTTTCCCTTGGTGTTCGCCTTCGTGCATTTCTCTTAACATAACTGGGATTTATGTACCGCCTAAACACCGCAGTAGACTTCCTCCGAAACTCTTGCAATATAAAACCCCATCATGGAACACGAATCTTTTGGACTTCTGTTTTATCTTGGACACGTCCTCTTTGTCAGTAGGGAGAATGTCGTCGCGAAGAAAGCCAATGTACAGCTCCCGCCAGTCCCCGGTGTGACTGATGTTGAGGACTTCGGTCTGACATGGGGGCGCCTGGCAATTGGGACACACCTTCTGGAGTAATCGGGATTGGGCTTCCATCTCCAGCCAATAGTATCCAAGTCGTTGTAAACGACGGTAAAGGGTTACTACTTCGATGTTATTCCACAAACTTCGGCATGGATATGTTCAAGTTGTTGTTGCTTCCTCTTTTCCGAGACACCTTGACGAGAGAGCTGTCCGGGTTTGATGATACTGAGAACATCTTGAAGCATAAAGAAATTCCGCAAAGTCTTAAGGTCGACCTTCCCTTGGAAAAGTGAGTTGTTGAGTTCTTGAATGATAGGAGTTCTCCAGTCATCGTCTTCGGCTTTCTCGGGTTGTGAAAGCCATGTTGAAGCTATGGTTCGCCGTTTTCTTGTCGGGGCTTCCTCGGATCCTTCAAATGTAGCTTTGATGCTAGTGTAGCTAGGGTCGCGCATGCTTTATTCTTTGCTACGACGTGTGTGATGGTTGTATCGGCAGAAATAATTTAGTAGCTTTTGTGCTTGACCATGTATGGTGCCAGCGTCGGTTCTTTCAATGCGTAAATCCCGTTTACCTGGTTGATGAGTAATTTGGAATCTCCTCTTATTTCCAAACGCGTGGCCCAGAGGCTTGTTTATCTAGTGATAGTCCTATGAGGCTTCGTATTAATTTGAATTATTGGTGCATGGAAAGTCTAGCTTGAAAGAGTGCGAAGACTTCTCCGGCGGGAGATACTAGTACCACACCCGCTCTCGGTATTAGTGTTGGGGTGGAAGAGCCGTCAAACGACAGCCATGCTTCTTCTTTGACTAAGAGGATATCTGGAAGGTCTCCCAGGAGATCTTCTCAGTAATTCGCGGTGTTTTCTCCTGGGAATGCCGTAGCAGTGCACTGCCTGTCCTTTTATGCCCCTGTGGAAGCGCACGTTATGTCAAACTCGACAGCTGCGGGAGCCATTTAGCCTGGCCTCCCTATCGTAAGGTGAGGTTTCGAGAGGAGAAACTTTCAGAGGGTCGATTTGGATATTAACACCACCTTGTTGGAGAGGAGGTAGTGCACGAACTTGGATGGAATAAATTAATGCTAAACACGCCTTTTCCGCTTTGGGGTATCCGAGTTCAGCGTCTCTTAACGTTCGATGAAGTAGTATATGGGATATTCAATTTCTTTGTCGTCTTCTTGAGCGAGGAGGGCTCCAATGGCAGTATCGCTAAAGGATGTGTAAAGACATAGTGGTCTCCCTTGCATAGGAGGCTTCATGAAGGTCGGGGAGGACAGTGTTTGCTGGATCTTATGATATGCTTCTTGTTGAGACGTAGTCCATGTGAAATTCGCTCCTTTTTCGGTGGAGAGGGGTAAACGTAGTAATAAGTCGTGCCATCCCGGTATGAAGCGACGAATGTAGTGTACCTTTCCCATGAAACTCGGAGCTCTTTTACGGTTCGTGGTGGTGGCATCGTGAGGATAACTGCGTTTGGTTGGGTCAACTTTTATCCTGCGGCCGTTACTTGGAATCCTAAGAACTTCCCCAAAGAGACACCAAAGCGCATTTCAAAGGATTCATCTTCAACTTGTATTCGCGGCATCTTTCGAACACTTGTCTTAGCGTTTCCGGATGATCCGCTCGAGTCTTCGATTTAACCACCACATTGTCTACGTAATCTTCGACTTGCTTGTGCATCATATCGTGGAAGATGGTAGTCATGGAGCGTTGGTAAGTAGCGCCAGCGTTCTTCAGAGAAACAAATGTGCTGAAGAAACCACGAAGGTAGGTGGCCAATTGGAATTCTTACCCACTGGTCTCAATGGGTAAAAATCGTAACAGATTGCCATTGGCACAGTGGGAGAAACTGGTCATTTCTTGGTCAACAGCGCGTGTGGTTGACCGATTAATTCGCCAAAGCTGCATGAAGCCATGGGACGATTTTGAACATAGTACCCGGTGAAACCTAATATGTGGCCGATGATGCACGTCAATTCATCGTTCTGATTCGGTTGCGGAGAAGTTGTTCCGAGATCTTCTCGCGTTACGAAGTTGGGCGGCAGATTTCTTTCAACGGGATTTAGCGCGAGTTTCCTCATCCGTGGAGCGTGCTCCGCCGAGAGTCTTTGGCGTCGGGGTTGTTGGAGACGTTCCTAAGCGGCTTTGGAGGACGCGACTCACGGGCGATCGCTCTGTCGGGGTCTTGAGAAAGACGAGTACCTCCTTTTGCGTTGAAACCATATACGTCCGGGCTCGGCGAGCATCTCCTGTTGTTCCATCAAATCAGCGATGGTGACATAAGGACGACTTCCCCTGGTCCCTCCGGTCTCTCGTCCCATCGGCGGGGTAGTTGGAACCTTAGTTGTGGTCGGAGGCGCCATGCTAGACGAAGCACTAGGGGCCGCGGCGGCTCTAGCCCAGTGACGGTGGCGTGACACCCGAAGAGATATTTTCATTGCCGTGATTAGAGGGTTGTGCGGGGACACTAGAGGAGGCAGCGGCTCGCGCCCGGTGATTGGCGGTGTTAACTCGAGGGAGTGCATTCGATATTCTGTACAGTCGTATGTGATGCAACAACGTTATTGGGAGAGACGCTAACATCGGGGATGTGTCATGGTGGCCGGTATTCTCGTAGCCACTCCGGACCCGAGTTCCACCATGTTGGGATTTGACGTTCGGAAACGAAATCGAGATTCGGAGTTGGTATCAGAACCGATAGATCAATCCTCCCATTTGTGGTCGCCAATTGTTATAGGTAAAAATCGTTTCCGCCGATTTGATGTGAAGTCGGTAGGTGAGTGAGAAAGCTGGTTTAAACCCTAAACAAATGTGATGCGGTGAGCACTTTATAGATTCGAGAGATCAATCTGTACAAGTCCTTCCTAAACCAAGAAATTGTCGTTCCAGACTTGCTTCGGTCATAAAGTGGAGGAGAAGGGTTGATTTGGGGAGGGAAGCAAAGAAAGGTGTTGAGACGAGAATAGTGCAGGAGAGTAGTGTCTCGACTTGTATCATAAAGTGAAAGCTTCGGAAGCTTGCAAGAGATGAAAGCTTTTTGAAGATCTTGCAAAGTTGCCTTTTATGAGAGTGTTGTGTTTTCTCCTGACCGAGACCTGTTGTCTGGTGGAAACGTACCCTGGCCTCATGAAGGAAGAGAGTAAAGGGTTAAATAATGGGAGTAGGTGGTAACCGCATGGTGTTTATGGGTGAAAACGTTTTCACCATTATTTCCTCATTTATTTGACCGCTTTATTCCTATTCACGCTTTCTTAATGTGAGCGTAGTGTACGCTGGATCTTTGTGACCACCAAACCAAGACCCTGGAAAGCATCCCCCAGTTTGTGTTGATGTCTCGAGTGTTGGTTGCACCTTGAGTGCAAGTGGCGCTACTAGTGGCGCGTGTGGCATGGGCCAATGGCATGTGCGGAATGCCTTGGTGGGAGGTTGTACGTTGAGTGTAAGTGGCAATGCCAGAGCTGCTAGTGGCGTGTGTGGCATGTGCCAATGGCGTGTGCGGAATGCCATGGTGGTAGGTTGCACGGTTTGCAAGTTAGGCTACCAGCGTGGATTTTGGCATGTGCCAATGGCACGTACGACCAAGTTGGCCTATGTTGCTGATGTGACTCAATAATGTTGTAGTAATTAGGTTCGTTGAGACTTGTGAAAGCAAAAGATTTTAGATTTAATAAAAATTCAAAATAAAGAAAATTTGATTCAAGATTGATTTCAAGATATTAGGAATATAACCAAGACACTAGAATCCACTATTACACATGAATGATATCAAATATTTCATAACTCTAATTATCCTTTTAATCCTTTATTTCTTAATCCACAAATAATCAAACATATTCTCAAAAATTAATTGTATCTCTAAGCATAGATTATCTAACCAAAGCATAACCTATCTAATTGATCACAACTAATGAAGAAAATTATGTAAACTTTGAAGAACTCGCAAAAGCAATTGATTGAGTTAATTATAATTATATATTAGAGAAAATAAAATAGTTACCCATTGTTCATGTGTGAATAGCTTCATCCATTGCCTTGGTTGAGAGAATTAGCCGCTCATCATGTTGGAAACACGCTCAAAATTCAATATTATTGCTCAAAAATGGTTTACAAATGATGAACAAAGGAGAATAAGATGAAAATCAGGTTTGCAACAGTTATAGATGTTGCAAACACTGTTACAAGGAAGGGTTGAAACTGTTACAAATTTTAAGTCTGCCTCCCTCCGTATTACGGCACGGCTAAGGGTCTTGTTACTGTAGAAGAACGAGCTGTCCTTGAGAGTCTTTTGTTCTTCACGTTCTTGGTTGACAACAGAAAGATCGAGAGAATAATTCTCGCAACTTTGATTTTTTTGCTCTTCTCGCGTTCTAATCTCTCCCAAACTCTCCGTCCTCCCTCGTGGTGCACCAAAACCCTTTATATAGTCCATGAGGGCATCAAAATATCACTCAATATCTTCAAATGATTCTCCATTACTCGGCATTGATAAGAAAATATTCTCGGGTATTTTGTTTCCATTTTTGTAGCAGCACGCGTCTGTGGCAATCCAACTCACTCCAAAATATCCCTGTTTTAACTCATTCACGTTCCACAAGTCTTTCAAACACGCTCAAATACTTTGTAAACCCGTGACATACCCATGCAAACCCGTGCTCCTCTGTTTTCTTCTCGTGGAATATCCAGCCAAATCTAGTCGAACAAAAAGCCTATACCAGCTTACTGTTTATCCAAGAGGAACATACCCAATGAGTTTCGGCCATTGAATCGCCCTGAAACGCCTTCAAATTCGCAACCCTAATCTGCCAGTGAGTTTGCATGAGTTCCCGCCAAAACTGAATTTTGAAATGGAGAAGATGAAGTCCCCCTATCTTGTTCTGAGGTGCGAATAGCAGGTGCCTCCTTGGGGGTGCCCCTTAGCAAATGGGTTACCCCTTATCCAAAGACGAGAGTCCGAATATCAAATGTCCTCCGGGGTGTTCCGCGCAACTTTTCGAGCCGATTTTTCCAAAAAAATATTTATTTCCAAAAATACCTAAAATGCATAAAAACACAATATTAGTACAAAAATCGAGTTCCAACAATACTGAAAGATGAGGACAATTCGGACACAAAAATGTGTCTATCAAATACCCCCAAACTTATTATTTGCTAGTCCTCGAGCAAATTTATTCTAGAAAATAAAAATCATTTGAACCCCTAGGTGGCCCTAGTGGCGGAGTGTTGTGTCTCTGGAGGGTTTACAGGAGTGTACCCACAAACTTGTACTTCTAATTGGTCACCAGTATCCAAAGAGCTATGAGGACATACAAATTCTCAACCTATCTCCAAGTGACTAGAATGCCAGAGAAATTGATGGTGTCAGCTCTAAAGCTGACTGAGGAAAAGGGGAGACACATCCGCAACTTTGCTAGATAAAAGAGATATCCGCTACCACTGACTAGATAAACATTGTAAGATGCGTCCGTGATTTACAATTTGGACTAAGATTAGAGAGAGAAAAGATGAGAGGGACATCTGCTACCACAATTTGGATTAATTACGTGTGATGAGTTAAACCAGTGCTAGAAAGATCTTGTGCCAGATTGAAAGCGGACTAACAAAGCAACCAAATGTATCTTTCTTCGACTCTCTCATAGTGCTCAGTAGAAACAACGTCTTCTTCGGTCTTCAACTGTTGATGATAAACTCTTGAACCTCGTAGAACCTTGACAATTAACTCTTCTCTTTGATTTCTTGCTTGACATAAAAATTTCTACTTCCTATGGCCTTATTGAACAAAAACTAATTATATAACGAAAAGAACATAATGATGATTTCAATTTATTTTTATTTATTTTTTTATTTTATTTTTTTTTGAAACAAAACAAATATTTACATGGCCATCACAGAAGGAATTTAACGCTTGGATCTTCGCAACTTGTAATGTCTTAGTATCATGAACTTCAATCATTTGATTTTTCTTGCTCTTATAACTTCTTGTAACCCTTGATTTTGAATTCTGATTTTCTATTGTTGCTTCTAAACCTAAAAACGTCTTCCACTTTCTTTATAGATTTTGATGTCGCTCCGTTTGTTGATGATGATAAGTTTCTACTGAGAGAGAGTTGTAATCCAGTAACTAAGACTACATTGTGAGGTTGCTTTGTCTTTCTGGCATTTCCTGACCTACTTGCCTTTCCATCATGGATGGTTAGGTCCATCACGGTTACCCTCTAAAGGAACAAGTTCTCTCCTGAATTTCAAGGATCTCAATGTCTTTTTCTCCAATGTCTCAATAGGTTGTTATCCCTAGCATTCCAATTTCTATCTTTTCGGTGAGAAACAGTATCTAAACTTAGCTAACCGGATACCAAGTGACGCTAGAAGTTTCAAAAGTGCAACTAAAAAGTTCTTCCCCACCCCCAAACTTAAATCTAACATTGTCCTCAATGTTTCTAGCGAAAGAGCAGTACCAAAAATAACACGAGGACAAGTTGGAAAGATAGTACCTGGGTGAAGAGAGAAATCAAAAACTAATATACAACATACAATCGCCTCGATGGTCAATCAAGGGTAAACAGGGTCCTCCAGAGGGACCTCCTCAAAATCACCTGTAGGAAAGGGTTCTAAAAGGGTTTCAATCTCGACCGTTAACCTTCGAAGAACTACTACCATTTGGTGTCTCGATCTCAACTGACTCCATGAGGAAATACGGTGTGAACAATAAAAGGACCCGTCCACCGAGAACGTAACTTCCCGGGGAAAAGATGCAAGCGGGTATCATACGGAAGAACTTTTTGACTGGAGAAAATGACTTAGTAAAATATTTCTATCATGCACAAGTTTCATTTTGTTCTTATACTCCTTCGCACTATCGTAAGCATCTATACGAATCTCGTCCAACTCATTGAGCTGGAGTTTCCTATGGGCTCCTGCCTTGTCAAGTGAAAAATTTAGCTGCTTAACAGCCCAATAAGCTCTATGTTCTAACTCAACAGATAAATGACATGTCTTGCCATAAACAAGCCGATAAGGCGACATTCCAATAGCGGTTTTAAACGCAGTACGGTAAGCCCATAAGGGATCAGTAAGCCTAGACGACCAGTCTTTCCTATTAGGATTAACTGTTTTCTCTAATATACGTTTTATCTCCCTATTAGAAACCTCTACTTGACCACTAGTCTGTGGATGATACGGGGTAGCTACCTTATGTGTAATACCATATTTCTTCATCAGAAGCCTAAAAGGTCCATTGCAAAAGTGCGACCCTCCATCACTAATTATAGCTCGCGGTGTACCAAAACGTGTAAGTATATTATTTTTCAAGAACTCAATCACAACCCTATGGTCATTGGTTTTACACGCAACCGCCTCAATCCACTTAGAGACATAGTCTACGGCGACAAGGATGTATAGGTTACCAAAGGAAATAGGAAACGGACCCATAAAGTCAATACCCCACACATCAAAGACCTCAACGATTAAAATAGGGTTCAAGGGCATCATGTTCCTACGGGAAATGGTTCCTAATTTCTGGCAACGTTCACAAGTAACACGGTAACTGTGGGAGTCTTTAAACAACGAAGGCCAGTAGAATCCACACTGCAATATCTTAGCAGTAGTCTTCTTAGCACTAAAGTGACCCCCACAAGCATGATCATGACAAAAGGAAATAATAATTGGGTGGTCACTCTCGGGTATACATCTCCTAATAATCAGTCTGGACAATACTTAAATAAATAAGGATCATCCCAAAAAAGTGCTTAACCTCGGCTAAAAACCTAGAACGATCTTGTTTACCCCAATGTTGGGGCATTCGACCGATAACAAGATAGTTCACTATATTTGCATACCAAGGTGATTGGGAAACAGATAACAATTGTTCATCGGGGAAAGTTATCCCTTATATGAAGGGAATCATCAGGGGAACTAACAACTAGCCTAGACAAGTGGTCTTGCTACTACATTTTCGCACCCTTTTTGTCTCTAATGTCTGGACAAAATTCTTATAATAAAAGGATCCATCTAATCAATCTAGGTTTGGTATCCTTCTTAGAAAAAAGGTATTTCAAAGCAGCATGATCAGTATAGATTACGATCTTAGAACCTAAGAGATAGGGTCTAAACTTGTCTAAGGCAAACACAATGGCCAACAGTTCCTTCTGTGTAGTGGTGTAGTTTAACTGGGCATCATTCAGAGTTTTGCTAGCATAGTAAATCACATGAAGTAATTTGTTTTCTCGCTGACCTAGCACAACACCAATAGCATAATCTGAAGCATCGCACATGATCTCAAAGGGTAGGTTCCAGTTAGGTGCCTGGACTATGGGTGCGGTAGTGAGTAAAGTCTTAAGCTTCTCAAAAAGCCTCTAAACAAGCATCATCAAAGACAAACTTAACATCTTTTGCAAGTAAATTGCAAAGAGGTCTAGAAATCAAGCTAAAATCCTTAATGAATCGTCGATAAAACACAGCATGCCCTAAGAATGACCTAATATCTTTTACGGTTTTTGGGACTTGTAAAGTCTTAATAAGGTCAACTTTGGCTTTATCTACCTCTATACCCTTTGAAGATACGATATGCCCTAAAACAATTCCTGATTGAACCATGAAATGACATTTCTCCCAATTAAGCACTAGATTCTTTTCCTTACATCTAGTCAACACTAATGACAAATGATGCAAGCATTCATCGAAAGACGAACCAAACACGAAAAATCATCCATAAAGACCTCCAAGAACCGCTCTACCATATCGAAAATATGCTCATCATGCAACGCTGAAAAGTTCGGGGCGTTACATAGCCGAAAGGCATGCGTCTATACGCAAAGGTGCCAAAGGGACGGGTAAAGGTGGTTTTCTCTGGTCTTACAGGGCAATAACGATACGATTATAGCCCCGGAGTAGCCATCTAAAAAGCGGTAATAACTATGTCCGACTAATCTCTCTAGCATCGGTCGATGAAGGGAAGGGGAAAGTGGTCCTTCCTAGTGACCTTGTTCAATTTCCTATAGTCAATACAAACACGCCAACCCGTGGTCACTCGGGTAGGGATTAACTCATTGTTATCATTACGGACTACGGTATCTAGGATTTCTTGGGAACAAACTGAGCAGGGGCTGACCCACTTACTGTATGAAATGGGGTAGATAATGCCTGCATCTAACAGCTTAAGGATCTCGGTTCGAACTACTTCTTTCATATTGGGGTTTAGTCGACGTTGCATCTCCTAGAAGGTTTTTATCTTCCTCTAAATAGATCGATGCATACAAGCAGTAGGACTTATACCCTTAATGTCTGCTATGGTCCACCTAAAGCTTCCTTGTTGTTTTGAAGGACGGTTACTAGCCTACTTTCCCGATCACTATCCAAGTTGGAAGCAATAATCACGGGTAAAGTTTGGATGGTCCTAAAAACACATGCTTGAGTATCGGCAATGGTTTTAGGTCCAACTTAGGAGGCTCTTCTGAAGGAACTAGGGTAGACTTAGAAAGCAGGTAGAGGTTCGAACTTGGGTTTCCAGCCATTACTAGTGTCTATCAAAGGGGTTGAATCTAACAAGGCATTCACCTCATTAATCACATCATCATCATCAAAATCAATCCCAAAGTGAGCTAGGCATTTCTCTAATGGATCTTCTAACAAAGTGTTTGGTAATGACTCCTCGACTAATGTTCCTATCATGTTCACCTCTTCTATGCTTGAGTCATCTAGTTCGGAGGATTGCTTACTAATATGGAAAACGTTGACTCAATAGTCATATTACCAAAAGACAAATTCATAATACCGGTTAAACAGGTTAATGATCGCATTGGATGTAGCTAAAATCGGGCGACCTAAAATTATCGGTATTTGGTTCTGGGTTAGGACAGGTTGGGTATCTAGGATAACAAAATCCTTAGGATAAATAAACTTGTCGACCTCATGAGAACATCCTCGATCACACCTCGAGGAATTTTAACGGACCTATCGGCTAAGCGAAGAGTCATGCAGGTAGGTTTCATCTCACCAAGTCCTAGCTTAAGGTACACATGGTATGGAAGTAAGTTCACACTGGCTCCTAAGTCAAGCAAAGCTTTCTCAACACGGTATTTACCTATTGTGCAAGAAATGGTAGGGGACCCTGGTTCCTTATACTTAGGAGTAGTGGTATTCTGAATAATGGAACTCACGTGACTAGCTAGGAAGGCTTTCTTTTGAACACTAAGCTTACGCTTTCGTGTACACAAGTCCTTAAGAAACTTGGCATAAGCGGGAATCTGCTTAATCGCATCCAACAATGGGAGGTTGATAGTAACCTGCTTAAAAACCTCCAATATATCATTAAAGTTGGACTCCCTCTTAGTTGGAACTAGCAGCTGGGGGAACGGGGCTTTGGGAACAAAGCCTGGCTCAATATGACCCTCATTGGTCTCATTAGAGACTCTATCAGTCTCCTCATTTTCTGGTTCGGAAGGGTGAACTACAGCATGTTCACTATCAGGCATGGCGACCTTATTGTCAACTTTCTTCCCACTCCTAAGGGTTGTAATAGAATTCACATGATTGTACGATTTCTCTCCTTTAGGGTTAGGATTAGTATGACTAGGGAACCTTCCATCTTCTCTCTCACTAAGGAACTTAGCAATTTGGCCGACTTGAAGTTCTAGTTTAGCAAGAGACTGGGAATTATTCTTAAAATTCTGCTTGGTTTCCTCTTGAAAATTACCCTGGCTCTTTACTAACATTTCCTGGCTCTGTGCTAACATATCCTGGCTCTTTTTTAGTATACTAAAAGATTCCTCTAAGCTAGTCATTCTATTCTCAGAAGGGTTCTGGAACTGGGTTTGACCTGAAGAACTCTTATTATAACCAAAACCCAGGGGAGGTGAGAATTACTAGTTGTCCTTGATTCTGGCCCTTAGACCAAGAGAAATTAGGGTGGTTTCTCCAACCGGGATTGTAGGTCTACGAGTATGGGTCATACTTCAGACGGTTTTCAAACCTAGCATTGTTATAGATAGCATGAGCTTGCTCCTCACTAACCTTGACCTTCCCAAAACGAGTTATCGGGCTCTATTCCACAACTAGATACTTGAGAGGTTCTATTAGGTTCGCCAAGAGACCTATTTTTAGACTGACCCATTTCTAAAGCTTCTAACCTTCTAGATAAAGCAGCAAACTTAGCATCTGACCCGAAGCTTGTATCTACTAGATTGGTGCTACTTCTATTGACCAAGAGTCTTTTAGGGGGTTCAACACAAGACTCCCACTGTTAGGATTTCTCGTGACAACTCCTAAGAAGGTAAAGGCATCCTCAACACTTTTATTAGTAAACTCACCAGCACACATAGACTCGACCATGGCTTTGGTCGAATAGTCTAAACCATCATAAATAATCCCTACAAGTTTCATCTTATCAAATCCATGGTGAGGACACTGAGATAGGAGATCATTGAATCTCTCTAAAAACCTATAAAGAGATTCTCCCTCTTGTTGCACACTAGCACTAATTTTCTGCCTAACAGCTGCGGTTTTATGCTTAGGGTAGAATTTCATATAGAAAGCGGCAATAAGGTCCTGCCATGTTTCAATGGATTCAGGATGGTAAGTTGTTTGCTTTGAGGTCTTGGCTTTATCTTTTAAGGAAAATGGGAACATCTTAAGTTTTAAAACTTCATCGGTAAGGTCTTTTATTCTAACTGTCCCACAAATTTCCTCAAAGTCCCTAATATGAAAATAAGGGTTCTCATCCTCTTTTCCTAAGAATATAGGGATCATCGAAGGATACTAGCTTTTATCTCAAAGTTAGCCGTATTGGTGGCAATTTTATGCATGAAGCTCGGTTGTTCCCGGTTGGGAACATGTAATCTTTCAAAGTTGCCATCGTTAGCACAACTGAAGTACTAGGGTACTTTCCTCGCTAAGAGACAGATTTTCAAAACTGAAGTTTCCAAAAACGGGGCTCTCAAAAGAAGAGTCTTGAGTTCCCCGCCTTCGCAAGAAGAACTACTAGGTTTGTCACTAATCAAACGACCTAGAGTGTTTCTTTTCCAAGCCCGTTCTTTAAAGACCTCGGGCATACACTAAAATAAAACTAAAGAAAAATCCTAAAAGGAAGGAAGTTCTATGCAAGCACAAACAAGGCTGACTCCACTTTGACAAACCTAATGATATCTAGCAAACAAAAAGCATGATGGCTCCACTTAGATTGTTTTCTAGACCAGACTTCTAATCGTCAGAAAGGGAATTCGTTACAATTTAAGCAAACCCCTTTGGATCAATCCGAGTCAAAGTAAGTTGAATCAAGGCGAGGAAGCTCGGTGGAGCTTTGATACCCAAGGCCTTACCGCTATTACAAGGCGGCGCGATCACGCATTCAACTTCACAGAGACCATCATGAACTTCAAAGTATGCTAAAAGAGTAACCAATATTTTTGGAAGACTTTCCTACTAAGCTCGTTACCCTATCGGTCTCGTTCTATTCAGATTTTAAGGCTTAGGTTCGCGTTAAGTATTGTTTTCCTAAGGCGGTCAAGAAGAAACGGTGATGAAATCCGAACCCTTATCTTATATGGCCAGTCCTTGCCCTTTACTAGGAAATTAAAAACAGCCGTTTTCAAGTCCTCAACATATATTCACGAAGGAAGAAGAGGTAACTCGCTAGCGAGGATTCGCGAGTGTTTGACAAACTTACCTCCGTACCCAGACGAGGGGATGAATCGTTGTAGTCGACTCGGGCCACGACTCCTATGTCATGTACGAACCCGGGGGTAGAGGTGATATCGTAATCACCGTCCTTCTCTGCAAATAGTTTGATATTTAATACTACCCTTCGTAGGGTTTTTTAAAAAAAATAAGGAATGTCCAGAATGTCCAAATGTCCAAGTCCAAAAAGTAAAAGAAAAGGAAAGTCTAAAAAAAAAAAAAAAATATCTAAAAATAAAATAAAAATGCCTCTCTTTTTTTTTCTCTCTTTTATAAAATATAAAAAAAAATCTTCTTCTTTCGCTCCTTTTGCTTTGTCTTTAACTCCAAATCTTTAAGTATCCACCAAAAGCTTTGGCAAATATTTCTTTCGCTCCAAATCCCAAAATCGAAAGGAAAAGACAAAAACCCAAAAACGTAAAAGAAGAACAAATAAAAATAAAAAAAAAAAAACCTAAAAAAAATTCTAAAAACTCTAGCCTAAAGACAAGTCCGCGTCGCGGCATCAAAAAGTGATGTGACTCAATAATGTTGTAGTAATTAGGTTCGTTGAGACTTGTGAAAGCAAAAGATTTTAGATTTAATAAAAATTCAAAATATAGAAAATTTGATTCAAGATTGATTTCAAGATATTAGGAATATAACCAAGACACTAGAATCCACTATTACACATGAATGATATCAAATATTTCATAACTCTAATTATCCTTTTAATCCTTTTGTTTCTTAATCCACAAATAATCAAACATATTCTCAAAAATTAATTGTATCCCTAAGCATAGATTATCTAATACAAAGCATAACTTATCTAATTGATCACAACTAATGAAGAAAATTATGTAAACTTTGAAGAACTCTGCAAAGCGTTGATTGAGTGAATTATAATTAAATATTAGAGAAAATAAAATAGTTACCCATTGTTCATGTGTGAATAGCTTCATCCATTGCCTTGGTTGTGAGAGAATTAGCCGCTCATCATGTTGGAAACACGCTCAAAATTCAATATTATTGCTCAAAAAATGGTTTACAAATGATGAAAAAGGAGAATAAGATGAAAATCGGGTTTGCAACAGATTATAGATGTTGCAAACAACATTTACAAAGAAGGAGTTGAAAGCTGTTACAAATTTTAAGTCTGCCTCCCTCGTATTACGACCCTACGGCTAAGGGTCTCTGTTCTGTAGAAGAACGACTGTCCTTGAGTGGTACATTCTTCACGTTCTTGGTTCAGAGCGAGCAGAGAGATTAAGTCTGTGACTTTGATTTTTTTGCTCTTCTCCGTTCTAATCTCTCCCAAACTCTCCGTCCTCCTCTGTGGTGCCCGAGAACCCTTTATATAGTTTGGGGCATCAAAATATCCTCAATATCTTCAAATGATTCTCCATTACTCGGCATTGATAAGAAAATATTCTTGGGTATTTTCTTTCCATTTTTGTAGCAGCACGCGTCTGTGGCAATCCAACTCACTCCAAAATATCCCTGTTTAACTCATTCACGTTCCACAAGTCTTTCAAACACGCTCAAATACTTTGTAAACCCGTGACATACCCATGCAAACCCGTGCTCCTCTGTTTTCTTCTCGTGGAATATCCAGCCAAATCTAGTCGAACAAAAAGGCCTATAACAGCCTGTTTATCCAAGAGGAACATACCCAATGAGTTTCGGCCATTGAATCATACAAACGCCTTCAAATTCGCAACCCTAATCGCAGGTGAGTTTGCATGAGTTCCCGCCAAAACTGAATTTTGAAATGGAGAAGATGAAGTCCCCCTATCTTTTTCTGAGGTGCGAATAGCATGTGCCTCCTTGGGGGTGCCCCTTAGCAAATGGGTTACCCCTTATCCAAAGACGAGAGTCCGAATATCAAATGTCCTCAGGGGTGTTAAGCATGCGCAACTTTTCGAGACCGATTTTCCAAAAATATTTATTTCAAAAATACCTAAAAATGCATAAAAACACAATATTAGTACAAAAATCGAGTTCCAACAATACCAAGATTGAGGACAATTCGGACACAAAAATGTGTCTATCAAATACCCCCAAACTTATTATTTGCTAGTCCTCGAGCAAATTTATTCTAGAAAATAAAAATCATTTGAACCCCTAGGTGGCCCTAGTGGCGGAGTGTTGTCTCGGAGGGTTTGGAGGTGTACCCACAAAACTGTACTTCTAATTGGTCACAAGTATCAAAGAGCTATGGGGACATACAAATTCTCAACCTATCTCCAAGTGACTAGAATGCCGGAGAAATTAATGGTGTCGGCTCTAAAGTAGTGTTGAAGAAAAGGGAGACACATCCAACAACTTTGCTAGATAAAGAGATATCATTCTGTGACTAGATAAACATTGTAAGATCGTCGTGATTTCTGAATTTGGACTAAGATTAGGGAGAGAGAAAAAGATGAGAGGGACATCTGCTGCAATTTGGATTAATTACGTGTGATGAGTTAAACCGGTGCTAGAAAGATCTTGTGCCCAGTTGAAAGCGGACTAACAAAGCAACCAAATGTATCTTTCTTGACTCTCTCATAGTGCTCGGTAGAAACAACGTCTTCTTCGGTCTTCAAGTGTGATGATAAACTCTTGAACCTCGTAGAACCTTGACAATTAACTCTTCTCTTTGATTTCTTGCTTGACATAAAAATTTCTACTTCCTATGGCCTTATTGAACAAAAACTAATTATATAACGAAAAGAACATAATGATGATTTCAATTTTTTTTTTTTTTTTTTTTTTTTTTTTTTTTTTTTTTTTGGAAACAAAACAAATATTTACATGGCCATCACAGAAGGAATTTAACGCTTGGATCTTCGCAACTTGTAATGTCTTAGTATCATGAACTTCAATCATTTGATTTTTCTTGCTCTTATAACTTCTTGTAACCCTTGATTTTGAATTTTGATTTTTATTGTTGCTTCTAAACCTAAAACGTCTTCCACTTTCTTTATAGATTTTGATGTCGCTCGTTTGTTGATGATGATAAGTTTTCTGCGAGAGAGAGTTGTAATCCAGTAACTAAGACTACATTGTGAGGTTGCTTTGTCTTTCTGGCATTTCCTGACCTACTCGCCTTTCCATCATGGATGGTTAGGTCCATCACGGTTACCCTCTAAAGGAACAAGTTCTCTCCTGAATTTCAAGGATCTCAATGTCTTTTTCTTCAATGTCTCAATAGGTTGTTATCCCTAGCATTCCAATTTCTATCTTTTCGGTGAGAAACAGTATCTAAACTTTAGCTTAGGATACCAAGTGGCCTTAGAAGTTTCAAAAGTGCAACTAAAAAGTTCTTCCCCACCCCAAACTTAAATCTAACATTGTCCTCAATGTTTCTAGCGAAAAAAAGCAGTACCAAAAATAACACGAGGAGAAGTTGGAAAGATAGTACAGGTGAAGAGAGAAATCAAAACTAATATACAACATACAATCGCCTCGATGGTCAATCAAGGGTAAACGAGGGTCCTCCGGAGGGCCTCCTCAACATCACTGTAGGAAAGGGTTTAAAAAGGGTTTCAATCTCACGGTAGTTAACCTTCGAAGAACTACTACCATTTGGTGTCTCGATCTCATGACTCCATGAGGAAATACGGTGCGAGCAATAAAAGGACCCGTCCACAGAGAACGTAACTTCCCGGGGAAAAGATGCAAGCGGGTATCATAGGAGAAGAACTTTTTGACACAGAGAAAATGACTTAGTAAAATATTTCTATCATGCACAAGTTTCATTTGTTCTTATACTCCTTCGCACTATCGTAAGCATCTATCTGAATCTCGTCCAACTCATTGAGCTGGAGTTTCTATGGGCTCTGCCTTGTCAAGTGAAAAATTTAGTACTTAACAGCCCAATAAGCTCTATGTTCTAACTCAACAGGTAAATGACATGTGATGCGTGTCGTAACCACAACAAATTAATTAATACTTTACTACCTAATTAACAAGTAATATAGGGTAGTCAAGGTCGATCCCACGAGGAGCAAGAGATTCTAGTTGTAAAATTGTCACGTAAAGAGGGTGTAAAGCAAAAGAAAGTAAATAAAGCAATTAAAAGATAAAGTCGAAATCAATAAGAGAGACAAGATCAAGGAATCCTTCTTCGTTGCAAAACAATGATTAAAGTTATGTTCTTTTCTACTTGTTATTAGTCACGGATTATCACCAACCGTAGGATAGCAGGTCCGCTTAGCTAGCCCCAAAATCCCTTATTTCACCGAGTACAGTCCGCTTAGTTATCGATTCTATCCAAAAGAACCACCTTGAGGTTCGCTTACAAGATGTAATTCACTGAATGCATTAAGATTTATGAATTTAGGTTTAGTACTAGTAGTTAAACTCGGTTCGCTTGGTTCACTTTCTAGCGTTGTTTCTACACACAATTGCTCCACGGAATCCCTCACTTAAGGTCTCGTGTTTTCTACTTATGTAAAAAGTGTCGAGAACGATTACGTATTCCCTAACTTATACTAGATATAGATCAATTAACAAATTAATTTAGCGTGCACTCCAAACAATCTATCAATCAATCATGAATGTCTTTAAGATCATTCCTATTAGTAAAAACAAACGATAATCATGTGAAAAACCTCAAGATAGAATTGAAACAAAACTCAAATCATGTATTAAGAACTAGGAATTCATCCTCAATCAATAAAATTAACTACTCATGTTAAAAAGTTCACACAAAGAATAAGAAAAGAAAAGTTTTGTGTGTGTAGAGAGGTGTGCAAAAGATGTAGAAAACTTCTCTATTTATAGGCTTCAATATTCTCCAAATCTTCAAGGAATAGAATCCTTTTCCTTTAGCCATTCAATTTCCAAATTCAAGTCTTCCTCAACTCTTCATCTTCTCTTTCCAAATTTGAGCCAAATTCTCCATCCAATTCAAGCCCAAGTCTTCACACCCATGAGAGAGGTCCATAGAAAATTGGAATTTTTGCTCCTTAAAAGCAGGATTATGGCTTAAGTCAGTAGGGAAAAAGTCATGCTTGACCACCTGAAAATTCACCTCTGATGGAATATTCCGTCAAGATTCCGTTCTGATTAGCTGTTGACTAACGGTCATTGATTGACCAGGATCAAAGTCACGAGTCTTGAGTTAGCCATCTAACTTCAGCCCGAGTCGAAGTGGTAGGTCACTAGGCCAAAGTTGCACAAGCCATCTTGTTTGTGCATTTTCGATTTGTGTAGTGCTATCGATCCACGGCCAAATGGCTTACTTTCTTCGATTTAAACTTCTCTTCTCTTCATCAGATGCGACCTCAATACCTAAGCATTCATCTAAAATCCCAAACAACCAATCACGCATGATCAATAGTTCCATTACTCCTTCCTGTATCTCCATCTCATTGCCATTTCCTCAAGCCATTCGGTGGCGAGCATCAACTATGGCTCCAAACCATCAATGTCCGAGTTGCACTCCCCTTGCCACAAGCCATATTCCACAAAGCTGACACCATAACTCGGCTTGGTCATTGCCTCTGCCATCTACGTGCACCTGCACCTGGTTCAACTCCACATACATATGCAATGTAGTTGAACCTAGGCATTCTTGAATCACCACCAGATCAAACATGTAAATCATCATCATGCAATCTCCCTCGTGCTTGCCGAACCACCAATAATTGCTCCAGCAGGCATTGCCACCTGTATTCTGCAATGCTATCACGGCTTTATATCCATAAGTCTTGAACCACCAATAACCACTGCCATGTCATTATTCACAGCTCATAAGTTACATCCTCTTGATGGAGCACCTTCCACACACTCATTTCCTGCAACATGAATTTGAGACCAACCCAATTTCAACACAATAAACCCATACATTCAAATCATCTTTAACTCAATCACCACTCGGTTTAGTCCCCTGCTTCATCCAATTGCTCATAATTCAACCCTAAGAACAACACTACACAATGACCACCAACATTTCAATACCCATTTTGCTCAGAACCAACATTTGTATCTCAATCCACAAATCGGCTCATTCCCTTACCTGTGACTTTGCACGCTCCAGGTCCACCATATGACGCAATCCTAGACCGGCAATTCCTCTACCAATTGCACCGGTGCATGCCGACCTTCACGGCCACTAACCTCATCAATCTCACAGACCACAAGCTAAATCACCGAGCTGGTCGAGAATCACCTCGTTCATCGGCTTGAACCCTCAGTTTCATCCCCTCTTTAGATTTCAACCCTTTCGGCTCAATTGAACTCATAGAACTTCTCGGCTTAGATTAAATATGCGGCAATTTCTCGATCTTAAACTCATCATTAAACCCCAACATTTCCCATGAATTTCTTCATCTGCTTTGTAGCTTCATAATCACCTGGTTTCGCTCCTGCATGATTCAATTTCTCATTCTTCTCTCGGCGACAACGTCGCAATATCGAACCCATTTCTTCCCCTGCTTCTCGATCTCAATTGATTTAACAAACCTAAGTTCCTTCCTCTCCAACATCGATCTCTATCAGTGACAATCGATCCCATGAATTTCTCATGAACTAACGTTAACGAGTTCATCTCCTTCATCACTCGTCAACTTTGCATCATCTCGAGTCGATTCTCACTTCCATCTCTCGGTTTAACCGGCGGCAATGGTCGCTCTCTCTTGATCTCGGTTGGGAAAATGATTGAGAAAGAAACAATCTTCTCAATTTTAGGGTTGTAATGATTTGGGGTTGGTTCGTTACACTTGAGGATAGGTACCACCCTCTAAATGATAAGGGCCATCCTACTTGGAAACCCCCTTAACCTCTGCGGGCTGGCTTTAGTACTCCTCCAAATTGGGTCGCCCCTTAACCTCAGCTGGTCTCCATATATCAATCGCCTGTAAAATGACCCTTTTGCCCTTTTTGCTCAAATTGGGTGATTTCTTCTTCTTTTCCTCCGTGCGACTCCAAAGTAGCTATAAAACTCAAAACAACGCGTAAAATACAAAATTCACACGAAAAATAGCAAAGAAAGCATAAACTCTAGATAGTAAATACGGTGTATTCTACACCTATCAACATGCCTTGCCATAAACAAGCCGATAAGGCGACATTCCAATAGGGGTTTTAAATTGATACGGTAAGCCCATAAGGCATCGATAAGCCTAGACGACCCAGTCTTTCCTATTAGGATTTATGTTTTCTCTAATATACGTTTTTATCTCCTATTAGAAACCTCTACTTGACCACCAGTCTGTGGATGATACGGGGTAGCTACCTTATGTGTAATACCATATTTCTTCGTCGAAGCCTAAAAGGTCCATTGCAAAAGTGCGAGCCTCCATCACTAATTATAGCTCGCGGTGTACCAAAACGTGTAAGTATATTATTTTTCAAGAACTCAATCACAAACCTATGGTCATTGGTTTTACACGCAACCGCCTCAATCCACTTAGAGACATAGTCTACGACGACAAGGATGTATAGGTTACCAAAGGAAATAGGAAACGGACCCATAAAGTCAATACCCCACACATCAAAGACCTCAACGATTAAAATAGGGTTCAAGGGCATCATGTTCCTACGGAAATGGTTCCTAATTTCGGCAACGTTCACAAGTAACACGAATGCGTGGGAGTCTTTAAACATCGAAGGCCGGTAGAATCCACCTTTGCAATATCTTAGCGGTAGTCTTCTTAGCACTAAAGTGACCCCCACAAGCATGATCATGACAAAAGGAAATAATCTTGGACTGGTCACTCTCGGGTATACATCTCCTAATAATCAGTTTGGACAATACTTAAATAAATAAGGATCATCCCAAAAAAGTGCTTAACCTCGGCTAAAAACCTAGAACGATCTTGTTTACCCCAATGTTGGGGCATTCGACCGATAACAAGATAGTTCACTATATTTGCATACCAAGGTGATTGGGAAGCAGATAACAATTGTTCATCGGGAAAGTTATCCCTTATATGAAGGGAATCATCGGGGGAACTAACAACTAGCCTAGACAAGTGGTCTGCTACTACATTTTCTCGCACCCTTTTTGTCTCTAATGTCCTGGACAAAATTCTTATAATAAAAGGATCCATCTAATCAATCTAGGTTTGGTATCCTTCTTAGAAAAAGATATTTCAAAAAGCATGATCGGTATAGATTACGATCTTAGAACCTAAGAGATAGGGTCTAAACTTGTCAAGGCAAACACAATGGCCAACGGTTCCTTCTCCGTAGTGGTGTAGTTTGCTTGGGCATCATTCGAGTTTTGCTAGCATAGTAAATCACATGAAGTAATTTGTTTTCTCGCTGACCTAGCACAACACCAATAGCATAATCGAAGCATCGCACATGATCTCAAAGGGTAGGTTCCGGTTAGGTGCACCTGGACTATGGGTGCGGTAGTGAGTAAAGTCTTAAGCTTCTCAAAAGCCTACTAAACAAGCATCATCAAAGACAAACTTAACATCTTTTGCAAGTAAATTGCAAAGAGGTCTAGAAATCAAGCTAAAATCCTTAATGAATCTTCGATAAAAACCTGCATGCCCTAAGAATGACCTAATATCTTTTACGGTTTTTGGGACTTGTAAAGTCTTAATAAGGTCAACTTTGGCTTTATCTACCTCTATACCCTTTGAAGATACGATATGCCCTAAAATAATTTGATTGAACCATGAAATGACATTTCTCCCAATTAAGCACTAGATTCTTTTCCTTACATCTAGTCAACACTAATGACAAATGATGCAAGCATTCATCGAAAGGCGAACAAACACTTTGAAAAATCATCCATAAAGACCTCCAAGAACCGCTCTACCATATCGAAAATATGCTCATCATGCAACGGCGAAAATTTGCGTGGGCGTTACATATCCCGAAAGGCATGCGTCTATACGCAAAGGTGCCAAAGGGACAGGTAAAGGTGGTTTTCTCACAGTCTTACAGGGCAATAACGATCCGATTATAACCGGAGTAGCCATCTAAAAGCGATAATAACTATGTCCGACTAATCTCTCTAGTCCCAGTCGATGAAGGGAAGGAAAGTGGTCCTTCCTAGTGACCTTGTTCAATTTCCTATAGTCAATACAAACACGCCAACCCGTGGTCACTCGGGTAGGGATTACTACCCTTAATGTCTGCTATGGTCCACCCTAAAGCTTCCTTGTTGTTTTGAAGGACGGTTACTAGCCTACTTTCCTGATCACTATCCAAGTTGGAAGCAATAATCACAGGTAAAGTTTCAGATGGTCCTAGAAACACATACTTCAGGGTATCTAGCAATGGTTTTAGGTCCAACTTAAGAGGCTCTTCTAACGAAGGAACTAGGGTAGACTTAGAAACGGGTAGAGGTTCGAACTTGGGTTTCCATCCATTACTAGTGTCTATCAAAGGGGTTGAATCTAACAAGGCATTCACCTCATTAATCACATCATCATCATCAAAATCAATCCCAAAGTGAGCTAGGCATTTCTCTAATGGATCTTCTAACAAAGTGTTTGGTAATGACTCCTCGACTAATGTTCCTATCATGTTCACCTCTTCTATGCTCGAGACATCTAGTTCAGAGGGTAGCTTACTAATATGGAAAACGTTCGACTCAATAGTCATATTACCAAAAGACAAATTCATAATACCGGTTCGACGAGTTAATGATCGCATTGGATGTAGCTAAAAACAGGGCGACCTAAAATTACCTGGTATTTGGTTCTCGGGTCGGGGACAGTTTGGGTATGTAGGATAACAAAATCCACTTAGGATAAATAAACTTGTCGACCTCTATGAGAACATCCTCGATCACACCTCGAGGAATTTTAACGGACTATCCCTAAGCGAAGATTCATCCTGGGTAGGTTTCATCTCACCAAGTCTAGCTTAAGGTACACATGGTATGGAAGTAAGTTCTGCTTTGGCTCCTAAGTCAAGCAAAGCTTTCTCAACACGGTATTTACCTATTGTGCAAGAAATGGTAGGGGACCACAGGTCCTTATACTTAGGAGTATTAGTATTACGAATAATGGAACTCACGTGACTAGCTAGGAAGGCTTTCTTTTGAACACTAAGCTTACGCTTTCGTGTACACAAGTCCTTAAGAAACTTTGCATAAGCGGGAATCGCTTAATCGCATCCAACAATGGGAGGTTGATAGTAACCTGCTTAAAAACCTCTAATATATCATTAAAGTTGGACTCCCTCTTAGTTGGAACTAGCTTGAGGGGAACAGGGCTTTGGGAACAAAGCCCGGCTCAATATGACCCTCATTGGTCTCATTAGAACTCTATCGGTCTCCTTATTTTCGTTTGGAAGGGTGAACTAAACATGTTCACTATCGGGCATGGCGACCTTATTGTCAACTTTCTTCCCACTCCTAAGGGTTGTAATAGAATTCACATGATTGTACGATTTTCTCTCCTTTAGGGTTAGGATTAGTATGACTAGGGAACCTTCCATCTTCTCTCTCACTAAGGAACTTAGCAATTTGGCCGACTTGAAGTTCTAGTTTAGCAAGAGCGGGAATTATTCTTAAAGTCTGCTTGGTTTCCATTGAAAATTACCACGGCTCTTTACTAACATTTCACAGCTCTGTGCTAACATATCCAGCTCTTTTTAGTATACTAAAAGATTCCTCTAAGCTAGTCATTCTATTCTCGAAGGGTTAGAGGCTGGGTTTGACTTGAAGAACTCTTATTATAACCAAAACACAGGGGAGGGTGAGAATTACTAGGTGTCCTTGATTGGCCCTTAGACCAAGAGAAATTATGGTGGTTTCTCCAACCGGGATTGTAGGTCTCATGAGTATGGGTCATACTTATGATGGTTTTCAAACCTAGCATTGTTATAGACAGCATGAGCTTGCTCCTCACTAACCTGACCTTCCCAAAACGAGTTATCGGGCTCTATTCCACAACTAAATACTTGAGAGGTTCTATTAGGTTCGCCAAGAGACCTATTTTTAGACTGACCCATTTCTAAAGCTTCTAACCTTCAGATAAAGCGACAAACTAGCATCGACCCGAAGCTTGTATCTACCACATTGGTGCTACTTCTATTGACCAAGAGTCTTTTAGGGGTTCAACACAAGACTCCCCTTTGTTAGGATTTCTAAAGCAACAACTCCTAAGAAGGTAAAGGCATCCTCGGCACTTTTATTAGTAAACTCACCAAACACACATAGACTCGACCATGGATTTGGTCGAATAGTCTAAACCATCATAAATAATCCCTACAAGTTTCATCTTATCAAATCCATGGTGAGGACATTGAGATAGGAGATCATTGAATCTCTCTAAAAACCTATAAAGAGACTCTCCCTCTTGTTGCACACTAGCACTAATTTTACGCCTCATTTGCCGGTTTTATGCTTAGGGTAGAATTTCATATAGAAAAGCGACAATTAGTTCTGCCATGTTTCAATGGATCCGAGATGGTAAGTTGTTTGCCAGGTCTTGGCTTTATCTTTTAAGGAAAATGGGAACATCTTAAGTTTTAAAACTTCATCGGTAAGGTCTTTTATTCTAACTGTCCCACAAATTTCCTCAAAGTCCCTAATATGAAAATAAGGGTTCTCATCCTCTTTTCCTAAGAATATAAGGATCATCTAAAGGATACTAGCTTTTATCTCAAAGTTAGCCGTATTGGCTGGCAATTTTATGCATGAAGCTCGGTTGTTCCGAGTTGGGAACATGTAATCTTTCAAAGTTGCCATCGTTGGCACAACTGAATTACTAGGGGTACTTTCCTCGCTAAGAGACAGATTTTCAAAGCGAAGTTTCCAAAAGCAGGGCTCTCAAAAGAAGAGTCTTGAGTTCCCAGCCTTTGCAAGAAGAACTACTAGGTTTGTCACTAATCAAACGACCTAGAGTGTTTCTTTTCCAAGCCCGTTCTTTAAAGACCTCGGGCATACACTAAAATAAAACTAAAAGAAAAATCCTAAAAGGAAGGGAAGTTCTATGCAAGCATAAACAAAGGTGACTCCCACCACAACAAACCTAATGATATCTAGCAAACAAAAAGCATGATGGCTCCACTTAGATTGTTTTCAGACTAGACTTCTAATCGTCCGAAGGGAATTCGTTACAATTTAAGCAAACCCCTCGGAGCAATCCGAGTCAAAGTAAGTTGAATCAAGGCGAGGGAAGCTCGGTGGAGCTTTGATACCCAAGGCCTTACCGCAATTACAAGGCGGCGCAGTCACGCATTCAACTTCCACGAGACCATCATGAACTTCAAAGTATGCTAAAAAGAGTAACCAATATTTTCGGAAGACTTTCCTACTAAGCTCGTTACCCTACCGGTCTCGTTTCATTCCAGATTTTAAGGCTTAGGTTCGCGTTAAGTATTGTTTTCCTAAGGCGGGCAAGAAGAGAACAGTGATGAAATCCGAACCCTTATCTTATATGGCCAGTCCTTGCCCTTTACTAGGAAATTAAAAACAGCCGTTTTCAAGTCCTCAACATATATTCACACGAAGGAAGACAGGTAACTCGCTAGCGGAGGATTCGCGAGTGTTTGACAAACTTACCTCCCGTACCGGACGGGGGATGAATCGTTGTAGTCGACTCGGGCCACGACTCTATGTCATGTACGAACCGAGGGCCGAGGTGATATCGTAATCACCCGTCCTTCTCTGCAAATAGTTTGATATTTAATACTACCCTTCCGTAGGGTTTTTTAAAAAAAATAAGGAATGTCCGAATGTCCAAATGTCCAAGTCCAAAAAGTAAAAGAAAAGGAAAGTCTAAAAAAAAAAATAAAAAAAAAAAATCTAAAAAAATAATAAAAATGCCTCTCTTTATTTTTTTTTCTCTCTTTTATAAAATATAAAAAAAACTTCTTCTTTCGCTCCTTTTGCTTTGTCTTTAACTCCAAATCTTTAAGTATCCACCAAAAGCTTTGGCAAATATTTCTTTCGCTCCAAATCCCAAAATCTGAAAGGAAAAGACAAAAACCCAAAAACGTAAAGAAGAACAAATAAAAATAAAAACCTAAAAAAACCTAAAAAAATTCTAAAAACTCTAGCCTAAAGACAAGTCAGCGCGCAATGGCCCAAAAATTGATGTGACTCAATAATGTTGTAGTAATTAGGTTCGTTGAGACTTGTGAAAGCAAAAGATTTTAGATTTAATAAAAATTCAAAATAAAGAAAATTTGATTCAAGATTGATTTCAAGATATTAGGAATATAACCAAGACACTAGAATCCACTATTACACATGAATGATATCAAATATTTCATAACTCTAATTATCCTTTTAATCCTTTATTTCTTAATCCACAAATAATCAAACATATTCTCAAAAATTAATTGTATCCCTAAGCATAGATTATCTAACCCCAAGCATAACTTATCTAATTGATCACAACTAATGAAGAAAATTATGTAAACTTTGAAGAACTACGCAAAAGCGGTGATTGAGTGAATTATAATTAAATATTAGAGAAAATAAAATAGTTACCCATTGTTCATGTGTGAATAGCTTCATCCATTGCCTTGGTTACGAGAGAAATTAGCCGCTCATCATGTTGGAAACACGCTCAAAATTCAATATTATTGCTCAAAAATGGTTTACAAATGATGAACAATGGAGAATAAGATGAAAATCGGGTTTGCAATGATTATAGATGTTGCAAACAACTATTCCCAAGGAAGGGTTGAAAGTGTTACAAATTTTAAGTCCGCCTCCCTCAAGTATTCGACGCACGGCTAAGGGTCTCATTCTGTAGAAGAACCATTGTCCTTGAGAGTACATTTCTTCACGTTCTTAGTTCGGCGGCGGCGAGAGAATAGTGCACGCAACTTTGATTTTTTTGCTCTTCTCGCGTTCTAATCTCTCCCAAACTCTCAGTCCTCCTCCTGTGGTGCACGGAACCCTTTATATAGTCGACAGGGCATCAAAATATCACTCAATATCTTCAAATAATTCTCCATTACTCGGCATTGATAAGAAAATATTCTCGGGTATTTTCTTTCCATTTTAATAGTGAAAGACGCGTCTGTGGCAATCAACTCACTCCAAAATATCCTGTTTAACTCATTCACGTTCCACAAGTCTTTCAAACACGCTCAAATACTTTGTAAACCGTGACATACCCATGCAAACCCGTGCTCTCTCTGTTTTCTTCTCGTGGAATATCCGTACCAAATCTAGTCGAACAAAGGCCTATACCATTACTGTTTATCCAAGAGGAACATACCCAATGAGTTTCGGCCATTGAATCGCCTCAAACGCCTTCAAATTCGCAACCCTAATGCGGTGAGTTTGCATGAGTTCCTTAAAGCTGAATTTTGAAATGGAGAAGATGAAGTCCCCCTATCTTGTTCGAGGTGCGAATAGCGAGGTGCCTCCTTGGGGGTGCCCCTTAGCAAATGGGTTACCCCTTATCCAAAGACGAGAGTCAGAATATCAAATGTCCTCAGGGGTGTTAGCGCAACTTTTCGAGCGATTTTTCCAAAAATATTTATTTCCAAAATACCTAAAAATGCATAAAAACACAATATTAGTACAAAAATCGAGTTCCAACAATACCAAAGATCGAGGACAATTCGGACACAAAAAATGTGTCTATCGGTTGCCTGACTTGCAAGTTAGGCTACCCGGCGTACGTGTTTGGCATGTGTCAATGGCACGCATGGCCATTAGGGTCACGTCACAGTAAGAAAAGCTACCGGCGATGCATGTTGGCATGTGCCAATGGCATTCTCGGCCATTAGGGCCACGTCACGGTAAGAAAAGCTACCCGATGCGTGTTGCACATGCCAATGGCATGCTCTAGCCATTAGGGCTACGACACTGGTAAGAAAAGCTACCACGATGTGTGTCGGCATGTGCCAATGGCATGCTCGGCCATTAGGGCCACGGCAGTAAGAAAAACTACCGGCGAGCGTGTTGGCATGCCCAATGGCATGCTCGGCCATTAGGGCCATGGCACAGTAAGAAAAGCTACAGGCGATGCGTGTTGGCATGTGCCAGTGGCATGCTTGGCCATTAAGGCCATGGATTGGTAAGAAAATCTACCAGCGAGCGTGTTGGCATGTGCCAATATCATGCTCGGCCATTAGGGATATGGCCTGGTAAGAAAAGCTACCAGCGATGCGTGTTGGCATGTGCCAATGGCATGCTTGCCATTAGGGCCACGACTTGGTAAGAAAAGCTACCGGCGGCGTGTTGGCATGTGCCAATGGCATGCTTTCGGCCATTAGAGGCCATGGCACATTAAGAAAATCTACTACCGAGCGTGTTGGCATGTGCCAATGGCATGCTCGTCCATTAGGGCCACGACCTGGTAAGAAAATCTACCAGCGATACGTGTTGGCATGTGCCAATGGCATGCTTGGCCATTAGGGCCATGGCTTGGTAAGAAAAAGCTACCAGCGATGCGTGTTGGCATGTGCCAATGGCATGCATGGCCAATTTGGCCTAAGTTGCACGGTTTGCAAGCCTAGGCGCGGGCGCTACTTTGGCATGGCGCGGCTAGGGACAAGGTAAGGGTGTTTGGCTTGGCGCGGCTAGGTCCAAGGTAAGGGTGTTTGGCTTGGCGTGGTGTGACTAGCGTAGCTAGGGCCAAAGCAGAGTGCGTTCGGCATGGCGCGGCTAGCTTGGGTTAGGTGTGGCTGTCATGATTTTCCATTGGCACGGAGGTGCGGCCAGCATGGTTGGCATGCTTTGGCGCATTTGGTGTGACTACCATAGCTAAGGCCAAGGCAGAGTGCGTTTGGCATGGCGCGGCTAGCTTGGGCTAGGTGTGGCTGGCATGATTTGCCATTTGCACAGAGGTGCGACTAGCATGGTTGGCATGCTTTGGCGCGTTTGGTGTGATTAGCATAGCTAGGGACAAATCAGAGTGCGTTTGACATGGCGCGGCTAGCTTGGGCTAGATGTGGATGGCATGATTTTCCATTGGCACGGAGGTGCGGCTAGCATGGTTGGCATGCTTTGGCGCGTTTGGTGTGACTAGCATAGCTAGGGCCAAGGCAGAGTGCGTTTGACATGGCGCGGCTAGCTTGGGCTAGGTGTGGCTGGCATGATTTGACATTGGCACTGAGGTGCGGCTAGCATGGTTGGCATGCTTTAGCGCGTTTGGTGTGATTAGCCTAGTTAGGGCCAGGCGAGTGCGTTTGGCATGGCACGGCTAGCTTGGGCTAGGTGTGGTGGCATGATTTGCCATTGGCACGGAGGTGCGGCTAGCATGGTTGGCGAGCTTTGGCGTGTTTGGTGTGACTAGCATAGCTAGGGCCAAGGCGAGTGCGTTTGGCATGGCGCGGCTAGCTTGGGCTAGGTATGGCTGGCATGATTTGTCATTGGCACGGAGGTGCGGCTAGCATGGTTGGCATGCTTTGGCGCGTTTGGTGTGATTAGCATAGATAGGGTCAAGGCAGAGTGCGTTTGGCATGGCGCGGCTAGCTTGGTCTAGGTGTGGCTGGCATGATTTGCCATTGGCACGGAGGTGCGGCTAGCATGGTTGGCATGATTTGGCGCGTTTGGTGTGACTAGCATAACTAGGGCCAAGGCAGAGTACGTTTGGCATGGCGCGGCTAGCTTGGGACAGGTGTGGCTGGCATGATTTGCCATTGGCACGGAGGTGAATTAGGGTTTTCTTCGTTGTAACCCTAATTTGAAAATATACCCCCTATTAATTACTGACTAAATGCATTGAATGTTCTAATAAATGTGTCACTGGTGACATTAGGTTATTCTGGGTTTTACGATTTTACCTTTTGTCTAAAAACCACCATCAACAACAGCATACAATCGTCAGCGAAAAAAAGATGAGATATAGAAGGACTCTCCTTCTTAAATTTAAAACGTTGTATCAACTTATCCTCTTCAGCTTTAACTAGCATTCGAGACAAAACATCCATGAAAAGAATAAAAATATACGGCGACAAACAATCCCCTTGCCTAATACCACGAGTGGGATAAAAAGTATCACCAGGGGAACCATTTAATAATACTGAATACGACACAGTGTTAATGCCTTGAAAAATCATTTGACACCACTCATCGAGAAACCTAATTTATTAAAGACAACAATAATAAAGGGCCATTCTAGCCTATAAAACGCTTTAGAGAGGTCAAGTTTTATTGCAAGGTGACCATTAGTCGAGTTTTTCTTTTTCGTTTTAAAAGAATGCAAGATTTCTGTAGTTGCAGGAAATCCCACACTACACCCCTTACTATAATTCACTTAACTAATCCATTGGAAGAGGAACAACTATGAATGTTTATTAATTATTTTCTTGAAATGTTTACACAGGAAAATAGAATTACACTTAAGAGATTACAAACACTCTCAAAGTTTCTCTCTCTTAATGACTTGCTTTTCAATTCAAAAGAATCTCCCCTACAACAGACTCATCCATCCATTTATATAGGGTAATACAGTGGATGACAGCTAGTCAATCCTTTATTTTCGGAATGCCTCGCGAAGTGTCGCAAACGTACAAGTATTCATACTCGCGACACTTCTTAACCTTCGCCAAGTTTCATATCTTTCTATCGTCATCCAGTTGCGTCATTTACTTTAGTCCCTGCGACTTCCTCTTGATCTTTGTCGTTTATTATCTTCACGAGTTTTGCACGTTGCGATCCTACATCTTGCCTCTTCTCATGTCTTCTATGCGAAGGAGAGAATGTCATGAGAATCTTATATTTTGAATTGCCGCAACTGCTTATCTATACTTGTTTCAGACCCGTATTTTCATACGAACTTTATTACGAGATGTCTTTTCTTCCATTCTTTCGACACGTCTCTTTCAACCGTTTATTCTTGACCATTCACGTCCCCTCTCGCATTAAATGCCTTCGCCACCAGGGATTTTTCTCCCTATATATAGTTTTCATATCCTTCTCTTTTCCTCCTTCGCTTTCCCTCTGCAACTTTTCTTTAATTCTCTCCTTCCGCAATTTGCGCTTCTGTTACTGCAAATCTTCAATCTTTTCTCTTAATCTTCAATTCTTTATCCATTCCCATACTTATAATGGCTTCACTTAGTCGTATATACAAACCTCGTTTTAATGAAACTCAAAAGAAATTGCAAGAGAAAGGTTTCACCCTATCTACCATTCCTGATCAGGAATCTTCATCTATACTCACTTGCCAAATTTGTTTTCGATCATCAATGTGATGATCAAAAATTATAGTCTCGCCTAGGTCAACTCCTCGCAGGGACTTCCCATCCCTTTATATGATCTTGAGATACCACTCTTCTATGAAATCCTTTCCCATCCGAACTTCTCGCGAGCTGTCTATCAGTTGAGCGGCGACTGTATCCTCCTAATGCTTGAGTTCGCCAACCGTGGCGCTGGAAAAGGATCTTTATACCCTAACAATGTCAAAGACCCCAAGTTCGTAAACTTAGAAATAGTCCCTGAAAAATACACTGTAGAGAACTTTTTTGAGAATTATGAAGTAATAAGCATGAGAAATAAGAAGTCTCGCTGGGGCGCTCGGTTGAAAAGAAAAGATAATATCCCTGAGGATAAATTACTCATTCAAGATATCGACTGGCACTCGGGAAACAATACTACTCCTCGCCACTCCAAAGATGAGAAATGGTGGGCTGTACCCTTGTTTTTAAGCGGACCTTACATAGCAGGTTCGCATGTACTCCCTGCGAATCTCGCAAACTATCATCCTTGGGAATTTAAATGGCCCGAGAAGGCAAAAGAGGTATGTCTTCAAATTTTGCTTTTGCAATCTCTCTTTCCTATTGTACTTATTGAGTTTGTAAAATTTCCCGATTGACAAATTGAGGAAAAGCTACAAGATAAATCCATTGGCAAGTACCCGGCAATACTTCGATCGCTATGGATGAAGTAAGAAATATCCTTTTGTTACTTAACAATATTGTTGCCTCTATTTCTTATCTTCATTTGTATGAGAAAGGGTTAACGCCGAGGAAATGGAAGTCTGTGAAGGTTAAAGGCAAGGTTAAAGCCAATGCTCGCAAGGATAAATCTTCTGCTCCATCATCTAAGAAACGAAAAACTCAATCTTCCCCTCATCTTAGTTCAAGTTCTGGGATCTTCCGGCGAGGATGATAATGATATGAATTCATCTTTCACAAAGGAGACTCAATCGGCCGATTCTCCATGGATGGTTGTCCAAAGATCTTCTAAGATTCTCTTGAGGAGTAGGAGATGCTGCTGACTTCCATATGCGAGGCTCTCGCCACCGTGTGTAATGCTACATTCATCGGATGGCAATGACTCTTTCAATGGGGTTTCTAGATCTGTATCCCCTAGCTTTTAAATGCACTTAACTCGTTGGTATGTACGAACTCATATTTCCCTTAGATTTCAATGTTTAACTTATATCTTAATAATCTTTTTATCTTCCCTCATGTTTGGAAAAACTTCTTTTGTAGTTGCCTCAGATCTTGAAAGGAGGTACAACATTCAATTGAAAAAGAATAGTCAACTTTGCACAAAGATCAAAGAATTAGAAGTTGAATCTGCGAGATCTCGCGAAAAAATCCAGCAACTGGAGATCGAGTCTTCTACCCAAAAGAACAAAGTTACCACTCTTCAGAACGCTAATCAGCAACTTTATGGTATAAAATTTTTCTTCCCTTATTACTTTTATTTTATCAGTTGCATGTTGTTACCTAACTTATCACTTTCGCAGATATATATAACCTCTCCGAAGAAGCTATTCTTCTCCATTCATTTCCCGAGCCTATGGATAATGACATTCTTCTCGCTCATCTCAACAACTCTTTAAGTAGTTCGTCGAGCAAAGTTAATTCCCTTTCATTAAATGAACTCCAAACCAAATATCGCCTCTTAGAAATTGAGCACATATCTAGTTTAAGTGCAGCCAACCAATTTAAACAAATGTACCTTGAGTCTCATGAGGAAACCAAAATTTTAAGGAAGAAAATTAGTGACCATATAGATGACAAAGATCGCATTGCTAACAATGGTGCCCAGGCATTAGCAACATTTCAAAAGTCCCTTCTCGAAGTAAAAATTGAGCGAGATGAATTGCTTCACCAGAATTCCTTACTTAGTGAGCGAGAAAATCAAATTCGTTCACTACTTATTATAAATAATGATGATGAATTCGCTTGGGCTGCGAAAGTTTTAGATAACAAGGGAATAACCTAGGTGTTGATGTTAGTCTTCATGCCGAGCATAATTCCTTGGTTAAAGATATGATATCTGACGAGAGAAGGTTATTTATTATACCTTCTGTTTCTTATCTCCGTAGTATTCTTTGTCAAGTTGTTAACTTATCGTTGCTTATTTGTAGAATCCGAAAAAGATTTCAAGCAAGGATTGGAGAACTTGAATCGAAAAAGAACAACTGTAAAGAATCTCACCCTTCATGAGAATAGATATTCCAAGTTGAAGAAGCAATTTCAAACTACGGTGGCGAATTTCAATAATGATCTTATTCGCCGCTGCAATCAAGCCATGGAGTACGTTTGTAATGATCACAAATTCCCTCTTTGTTCATATCCTTGGCTTTAAGAAAAATTCACGAGAATTTGCCTGTCTCGTTTTTTTTGATAGTGAGGCCAAGAAGAAGAAGAAGAATCTGGCGATGAGAATAATAGAATGAAGAATCGGATAAAGGAGAAGAATCACCAAAGAAATAATTCCTTTTGTTTCTTTCCTCCTCAGAAGACTGTACATTCTTTAGTCTTCCATTTTTGTATCTCTTTATTGTAAGCTTCTTGGATTATCAAACGTGGATTCAATCTTCATTTCCCTTTCTTGGCATGTATTGATCTAGCAGTTCTTCCTTGTAATACAATTAGTTAGCATTATAGATGTATAACTCTTTCATTGGAAGATGAATAACAATATTACATCTTTTCATTCCATACTTGCCTCTATTATTTATCTTCGTATGAAAGATTTTATTTAGTTATCATTGAAGAATGAAACTTCTGAAATTAGCACTTTCTTCCTCTGAACATGAATATATAATCATTTTGAAATTTATCTCCAGTGATGTTGAAATTTATCATTGCGACGAGATCGCAAGGTATCTCCATAAATGAAGAAACCTATTGATCTCGCCTTATCATTTTTGGTGGTCTTCTAAGTAAGACCTTCCTAGTTAAAGGTCTTACTTTGCCACCCCTTATTGCGGCAAGGTCGCAGGACGTCTTTACACTTGCATGTAAAAACCCATTGACCTTGCCTTATCATATTACAAGTATTTTTGCCTCTGCAGGATGTTTGCTTGCGACAATATGACAGGTTTAAATTCTCTTGCGAGAATATAATCCCATGACATTGGCGTCTTTGCATTGAAATTCATAGGACGTCCATACACTTTCGTGTAAAGACCCATTGATCTCGTCCTACCCTCGCGTTAGTATTGTTGCCTCTTCAGGATCATTGCACAAATATGACAAGCCTAAGTTTCCTTTCGAAAACAGAGACTCATGACATTTGCGTCTTTGGCACTTATCAGCTCCCTAATGGAGGGTGCCGCCCTTATCATCTCCCGGTTGCCCCTTGAGGAGGGCGTACATCGGCCATACAAGGCTAGCTCCTCCCATCAGGTCTTAACAACAACCGATTGTTTTCGCAGCCTCTTATCCCTTATACCTATAGGGTTTATGGTTACAAGGCTGCACCCTAAGTGGAGTTTTCTTGGGCCGAGTGCAGGCATGTGCCAAGACTTGTCAAGAGTGGTAAGGAAGTTCCATGCTCCCCGCACTCTTGACTCAACCGTGTACCTCGCGCCTTGATCATACGCGGCTCCTTGGAAGAGACCCTCGGTCGCCCAACAGTATAACCTAATATATATAGTTGGGAATCAAGGTACCTCTTAGGATAGGCTTTCATGGGCCCCAAATCTACATGACCAGGTTAGGGAGCGGTGTAACCTTTTCACTGAGCCATGTCAAGAGATACCCCTTATATGACGCACTTTAGGTCTTACATTTGCCTCTTACGAAATATCATTCGTGAACTAGGGTGTACGCCATAAAGGTTCGTCCCATTCATTTACTCATTCATTGTTGTTAAATCATTCAATCATTCATATTTAATTGCTTTTTGACATTTATTTTGCGGCCATCGCACAATTTATTTCATTTGTTGTATTTCTATTTTTCTCTCAGATTCTCGTACATTTTTGTTTGCGAAATTCTCGCATCAGCATCGATTCTTCTTTATCTTGCCTTTGATATATCTTTTATTGATTATTTACTTCTTATGCCTTTTGTTCATTGCACTCTTTGCCTCTTCATCATCCCAATCCTTGAAGAACTCCTTTCCATCATAACATTCGCCTTTCTTCATGCATTCACTTGCGACACTTCGCGATGTATCTTCATTTCTTATCTCTATAATATCCACCATCAACTTCTCTTTTCTCTGTTCATCTTTCATATTCTGTTTCCAACCCTTCCTTTTAGCATTTCTTTCCTCATGACTCTCTATATCAACCTCGTAACATTTTGTCCCTCCTTCCAATCCCCCTTTATAATTCCAATACCATTGGGATGGGGAAACTTTTTATACATTGATGGTATGTTGATGCTACTCCCAAGATTTCATGCAGACCATGCGCCCAATCAATGCATTATAAGGAGATTCCACATCAACCACACAGAATAAAATATCAGTTGATAATCCTTGTAAAGGTATTCTCATGTGAATCTCTCCTTTAGGCTTGTTCGCCGTGCCGTTAAAACCGTATATTTTGTATGTCGAGGGGATCAAATTCTCATCTTCTCCTCCCATAGTCTTATAAGTATGGTAGAAAAGAATATTCACTTAGAACTTAGGGTATCGATTAGGATTCTATTGATCGCTTGACAATTTTCTCGCTTCATCATCTTCTCCATCAATTTGGTTTTGGATTAATGTCGACTTTACCACCAACGGGCTATCATGTACTTCTCTTCCTTTGGGTACTTCGTCTGCAGAGAAAGAAATAATCTGCAGCTGCCACTCTTTCAACTGTGACGTTCTCGCCAGGTTCAATACTTCTTTATCATCAGCATCCCTCGCAAAAACTCTACTGAGCACGTTATCATGAAAATCTTCAATTGTACGATATGAATGAACGATAGAGTTGCAAAATATATTTTTGGCCTTTGCTCCAACTTCTATTACAAATGCTTCTTTTCCCTTTTTTGAAACTGTTCTTTGCATTTCTGATGGTGATGGTGTTGGTACTTTCTGTCCTTTCTCTTCATCTTTTAGAAAATGATTCAACTTCCCTTGATCAATCATTCTGAGAATGATTCTCTTTATGTTTCTGCAGTCATTTGTTAGATGCCCATGAAAGCGGTGGTAAGAACAATACTCATGACTTTGTCACCGGTGGTGGTTCACTTCCCGCATTCCATGGTGCTGGTATGTCCTCCATTACGAGTATAGCTTTCCAAATTTTTTCCACACTAGCATTTAGTGGTGGCATTTTGATCTCTTCCCATACTACTCTGCGATTTCTCTTCCCTCGATGATTATTATGCCTTCGTCCTCCATAAGTTTCTTGCATATGATATAATCTCTGAATTTTATTATTGTTGCTGAGATTATAGTAGTTCCTTTCTCTCTCAAACTCCTCCTGATCACGGCTCCCCATGGCCACTATTTTCTCATGTCCATCATCAACTCTCTTTTCTGGTTGTCCTTGCGAAGTGCTCGCCACTGTGTTTAAAAATTTTGGTAATAAGCTTGCATTCGCGGCATTCGAATTTGTATTCGAATTTGGGTAAGATTCCATTTCATTTTGTCTTTCTTCTAAGGCAATATATTCTTCGGGAGTTCTCATGATTTCAGCCATCGTAATCGTATTTTTAATTCTAAAAATCAATGTATAACTGATGGTTCATAACAAGAGGCGTTTACAAATGATAAATTGAGATATCTTTCTACTACCCTTCCAGCCATTTCATTTGCACATTGTCCTCCATCTCATTGTCAAATGTCTTAAGCTCTCGCCAATTCTTTGTTTTAATCCGAATACATCTTCAATTCGGCGGCGCGAGGAGTTGTTATTTATATACGCTCCCAAGAATGTAGCTTGTAAATGGTTGAACGACGAGATTGGGTTTCTAGGTAAGCCTTCAAACCATTTCAGTGCTTCTCCCATTAAACTTGATGCAAAGTATTTGCACAATATGGCATCATGATTCTCCCACTGCAACATACATCTCATGTAAGCCTTGATGTGTTGTATCGCGCAGTTGTTCCATCAAAAATGTTGGTTAATGCGGGCGGATTGCATTTAGGAGGTATTCCTCCCATTTGTACTTCTAGTGTGAAGGGATTCTTTCGGCTTCTGCGATGGCTTCATCCAATTGTCTTCTTCCTCCTTCCCTTCTCTGTTCAACAATTCTCTCATTTCTGCGCTGAGTTCTTTCCAAGATTTGCTCATTTGCCTCGAATTTGATTCCGTTGGTCTTTTTAACTCGCTTCTCTCCCCTGCGCTCATGCACGCTTTGACTTTCTTGTTCGTTATTTTCTTCTCTCCTTTCCCTGCTGACTTCCTCCTTCATCTCTTTCATCAATTCGCACACCATTATATCTATTGTTCTCTCTTCTGGGCTGTCTATCAGCTCTCCTCTGTATCCTCTCGTATTCTTCATTAATATTTCTATTGAAACGATTTTTTTCTCGCCTTCTTTCTCGGTTGTCGTGATTATTCTGCCGGATTGCTTCTTCCAGTTCTTGATTTTCTACTTCTGCTCTTACTCTCTCCCTCTCGCGATCTAAGCGTGCTTGTTCAACATAATGTCTCTCAATGTCATCCTCGATCTCTTTTTGCCTTCTCAATGCTTCTCTCCCATGCAATATTACTCTTCCTTCAGCGGCTGGATTATTCGGCCCCTGAAATCGCCTATTTCCTTGATTTTCCCCATTCTGCTCATCTTGGAAATTCTCGGGATGGGGAATATAACGATCTTCTGATTCCTCTCTTCTTTCGTGATGTTCTGAGCTTGGATTTTGTGTTTCTCGTTGGTTTTCTACCTCGGTATTTTCTGTTGGTAAGACTCTCCGTCTTTCTTCCCTAGTCGATCTTGAACTCGATGTCGCAGTGCTTCTTGATCTTCTATTTTGCAATCTCATATTTTCCATCCTTAATTCATGATTCTGTCTTGTCAAATTCGCTCGCTCCTCTGCCTCTAGTCGTCTCTCTTCATGTATTGTCTGTCTCAATGTTTCTAATCCTGCGATTTATTCATTTCCTGGATTCATTTCCACATTCATTCCTTGATCTCCTCCTCCTTGTCCATTGTTCACCAACTGCTGCTCTTCTTCCCTTTCATCCTCAGAATCCGTCCTCCAAGTGTGTACACTTACTCTATCGTAATCCACAGTTGCATTTGCTATCGGGGAATTAAAGGTTGAACGTGGTTCTCTTCATCATTCCTCATGTTCATCCTTGACGATTCTCTGTTTCGTTTCTCATTTCTCCAAACAAGTCTTCCACTTCTTCTCACTTTGGTTGTTCAAGTACATTTCTTCTTCTAGCCATTTCTCTTTTAGTAAACTTTTGAAAATTATCTCAAATTTCTTTCTGCTAATTCAAATTCTTCCAAATCTCTATGCCAATCTTTTCTCAGTCCCTGTTTCTAGCGCCAATATGTAGTTGCAGGAAATCCCACACTACACCCCTTACTATAATTCACTTAACTAATCCATTGGAAGAGGAACAACTATGAATGTTTATTAATTATTTTCTTGAAATGTTTACACAGGAAAATAGAATTACACTTAAGAGATTACAAACACTCTCAAAGTTTCTCTCTCTTAGTGACTTGCTTTTCAATTCAAAAGAATCTCCCCTACAACAGACTCATCCATCCCTTTATATAGGGTAATACACAGTGAATGACAGCTAGGCTGTCCTTTATTTTCGGGAATGCCTCGCGAAGTGTCGCAAACGTACAAGTATTCATACTCGCGACACTTCTTAACCTTCGCCAAGTTTCATATCTTTCTATCGTCATCCGTTGCGTCATTTACTTTAGTCCCCTGCGACTTCCTCGCAGTGCTGTCGTTTATTATCTTCACGAGTTTTGCACGTTGCGATATAATGATCCTACAATTTCATGAGTTATGACGACATTATCATGAATCATCGATTAGCTATAAAAGCGGGTGAAAAGGCGAGACCGAGAATCCATTAACAACTTCAAGCGATTAGTGGAATTTTCGAAATAATTTTATAGACTGTGTTCGATAAACTTATGGGCCTAAAATCATGAGGAGAAGAAGCATTCTTGATTTTGGGAATTAAAGGGATAAAAGAAAAATTAATTTGTTTCAAAAGGAATCTATTAGTGAAGAAAGCTTGGACAGAGAACTACTTCAGAATGAACAATCTCCCAATTATTCTTAAAAAAACCGGCCTGAAACCCATCAGGCCCTGGAGAACTCCAAGAAGCTAAATTATTTACCGTGTCCCTAATTTCCTGTTCTGAAGTAATGGCAATCAAAGAAATATTGTCTTCATCAGAAATTTTAGGTTCAACAAACCTAAGGACTTCCTCCATATCACAATTACGAGGATTAGTAGAAGTGTAAATTTTCTTAAAATGCTTAAAAAATAATTGAAAGACATGTTCTCTGCTTTCTAACCAAAAGAACCTTGATCATCCCTAATCGTATGAATGGTATTGTACATGTTTTAAGTTTAAGCGAGTTATGGAAATAACTAGTATTCTATCATCTTGAGTAAAATAATCTATTCTAGAATTCATTTGATAAAAGCTATGTTCAATTTCATACCAATAATCCAAGCATTTAGAGTAATTCAAAATATACTCTCAATCGAGGCGAATAAGGTAACATCAAGTTTTTAATTCTGTATTAAGTCTTCCAATAGTAGATTTGATATGACCAAAGGAGTTAACATTCCATTTACTCAATTCAAAATTCACATTCTTAAGCTTATTGACCACTGACAAAGTAGGAGAACCATTAACCCACTTATTCCAAGAAAAGTGTAAGATGTCCTTGAACTCGGGGTTGTTGCCAACACTTGAAGAACTTAAAGGGAATATAAGCCTTTGCCTCAAAATGAAAACATTTAACTGTGGAGTGGACAATGATCGAGTATATTCTTCCTAGATTAGTGACTCTAGTTTGAGGAAGGAAAATGACCCATTTATCATTCATAAAAGCCCTATCTATCTTTTCAAAAATTAATTCCCTCGGATTCTTAAACCTTCTATTGCACCAAGTAAATGGATTACCATAGGAAAAGACTTCATTCATATTCATACTTAACAACTTATCTCTAACAAATTTGGGAGAAAATGAGCTATTAGGGTTACCTCCTTGTTTTTCCAGAAGAATGCAAAATAAAATTAAAATCACCTATTAGTAGCCAAGGATTACGGTTGTTATCATTCATATCATTAAGAAAATTCCCTTTGATTTCGATGCCTAGATAAATTTAGAGCACCATAAATAAAGGTAACCACAAAATTCTTGATGCCGGGCGAGACATCACACAAAATATGAATCATGTTCAAGAAAAACCTAAAACTTCAATATTCGAATTTTCAAAGTACCCAAAAGCTAACCCCCAGACTTACCAAGCTAGGGAATAATAACCCAAGAATCAAAGGGAAGATGGTGCGTGTATTTTCTAATTGTATCGGCGTCAACCATAGTTTCAAGCAAGCATATACTATCGAACTTAAATTTTCTAAAAGGGATAATAAATGCCTCCATTTCTTGTCGGAGAAACACCCATTAATGTTCCAACTTAAAAAATTCATGATTAAATATGAGACTAAAAAACCCCAAATAATATCCAAAAGAATGGTAATAAATAGAGATAGAACAAAAAACAAGAGAAAGATTATAATAAAAACCATTAAGACACTTAACGTAAAATGTAAAACTTTGAGGATTAGAGAGACTTACATGGTCATGGCTTGGGAGAGGCAACTCTGCCATAAGGTCTTCGTCCAACATCATAAGGTCAATCTCCTCTCAAATTCTTCATCAGAGACCTCTGGTTGGGCGGGAGAGCTGATAGAGGCATAGGCTTAAGGATAATAGCTTCATTAGAACCCACATTAGTCTTGAAAAGATCATTCTAACTCAAGTTATCATTACCATGCACAAAAGTCCCAAAGGAAGCAGAGGCGAAAACTTAATTACAGCGCGCTAAAAGTAAATCTAGAAGAACTATCCGATGGAGAGAATAGTCGAGAGAAGGATGAGCATGAAGAGGACCAAAACATATTACCATTTGTAGCACCAATTGAGGAAGATTCTCAAACAGACTCCAAATTAAAGGACACATCAGAAGGAGGAATAAAAGGAGGCACAGAAGTCACCGGGGGCCAATGAGGTGTATGCATGAAAGCAAAAGGATTCGTTTCAAACTCAGTCCTAGGCCTCTTGCCTTTTCTATCAAAAGGCGAACAGATGGGAAATGCAGGCAAAGGAATAGGACGAGGAGAAGAAGTCACATTGCTAGACGGTTCTCGAATAGTTAAAGGAGCGGCCGAAGGCCTTGTAGGAGCAAAAGAGTGAGACGAGAAAGCTGAGCTTCTACTACCTAATGCCCGCGAAGGTTGAAGACTTACTGAAAAAGCTATGGGCTTTGAGTCATAACTAGAAGCACTACCTGCAGCAGAAGTATGAGAAACTATGACATTTGATGTGCCCACATCACCAGCACGATTCCATCTTGGATTTGTAACAGCAATATGAGTAGTTCTAGCAATAGGGGCTGGCAGAGCTCTAACGAAAATATGAGCTTGAATCTCACGACATTTAACTTCATCATGAATTAGAACAAAACAGCGCTTACATGCACGGAAAGGAAGACGAGGATAAAAAAGAGACATATAAAGGTTTTACTAGGAGTATTAATAACAACCTTCCTAGTCAATGAGTTGAGAGGAACCAACAACTTAACTTCAAACCTGTTACCAATAGCAGATTCAGCATTGACAAAATCACCAATCTGATCCATGACTTCTCTCCCGCCTTCCTTTGTTTACCAGATCAGAAGGAATAGTAACTTGCATTGGCATAAGTGTTTTTTCCCATACCAGATCAAAGATATCCTCCAGCTTGCTCAGAGGCTGCACTGCAAAAATCTTACCAAAAACTAAGGTAGGACGCGCTGAGAAAGCAATATCCCTATCCTGACTATTCTTGAACATAACTGCAAAAAGATTAGGGTAAGGCATTCCTTGCATAAAGGGTTTAGCAAGTTTAAAATCCAGCGAGTTAATAGGCGGATCATATTAAGGTTATGCTTTACTGAGGTCTTGTAGTAGCTTCTAGTAGTATCACAAAGCAGAGCAGCAAAAAGATGAGGAAATTCTTCAACATCTTCATCTAAATCTAAAACTTTAACTTGTTCAGCAGCAAAAGCCATTTCAGTTAGAGAAAGTGATCACTATGAAGAGATAACTATGTATAAAATCAGAAAGACTAAAAATGCATATTCAAAACCTTGAGAGACTAAGGTATAAATAGATAGGTGAATAAAGACATTGCAATTAGAATCTGCATTAAGACACTATTTAGGGAATGGAAAATGAAGAGACCTATCATAATGAAAATCATCACGCCCAACATGATTTAACTACAAATAACAGGATGTGAAGAGACTGCAATGAATATTAACAGTTCACAGAGAATCAAAGAACAACTGAATTGGGTAACCAATTTTGCCAAGTGTAAATCTTCATCTGATACAGCCACCCTTTCACAGTGGGAATTAGTGTCCATATTGAAAAATAACTAATCTCTATTAATAAAATATTATCTCTAAGTGGAATAATATTCATTTCACAACTTTTGATGAAGAGGATCAGAACTTTAGATATCCACAAGTAACTGCAGTGAAAATTTGCAGAGAGAATATCATAATTCCCAAAATTATCACTAAAAACCATCATTTAGAAAAGACTACTCCAACCAAAAGCAGATTTAACACACAACAGCAAGTGAGAGAGAACAAGGAGCTTCAATGGCTTAAGGATAAAGGAATCTTTATTTTTATTAATCTATAAGAGACATATAATAGTCCCAACAAAAGATAGAGCCTCATAACCCCAAAACCTTAAGAGAAAAATCTTCAATACTAACCTTAAGAGAAACTCAATTTATTAAATCCAGAGACTTGTTCTAATCCCTACAGAGTAGGATCTCAGTACATCTAAAACCTTGAGAGTAATAACTACAGAAATATTCAAATCCCTATCTATTAGGGTCTTAAATTCCAATACCAATCATGAAAGAAACTGAGAGTATGACGGAAAGACCTAAACAATAAACTTCAAATTAAAAACCCCAATAAAACTAGTCCCATCACTGCCTTACCCTCTTCACAAATCGAACCTTATGATGTTATTTTGAAAACCCTATGACTGCACCTCCATTAGCTCATGACCTAATAAGAAGGACAAGGAGAAAAAAACTCGTGAAAAGCAACTGAGTTGTAGTGATTAGAGGAATAAGTAAGGAATCAATCAATAATATATTTGCATCAGGAGATAAAGGAGATAAAAATCAGAGAAAACCAAAAAAAATCGAATTGATAATTAGGTCAAAATTAGCGTAATATAGAAACTAAATCATAGATAAAGAAGGAACCAAAAAACAACAACTAAAAGATCAGAAATTACCAATAGTTCATATCAAAGGAGTTAATCAATTGAGAGTTCAGTAATCTTACAGAGATTGAAGAACAAATCGATGTTGACTTTGTCAACGTCGCAAGAAAAATCGCCTGACTTTGCCTATTTTTCTGTTATTTTCGGCAACTGTCTATCAAAAAAGATAGGTTCTCACCCCATCCTATCCTTACAGCTGAGTTTGTACTCCACCTTTTTTTTTATTTTTTTATTCAAAATTTGGGAATGTACGTACATATCTGGAAAAAAAAAAAACTTTCATGTAACATATTAGAATTGTACGTCTTCTATTGGGGTTGTGCTTCTTTTCGTCATTATGAAATGAACCTTGATATTGTCCTGCTTCAAAGTCTGAATGACAAGCCTAGGTGCTTGTTATATGTAGGAGTATAATCTCGCAACAACAATGTCTCGGCGAAAGTTTAACCGATCAATGTTTGCGAAGACCAGTACAGATTATTTGAGGAATGACGTAGCAGATGACATCAGCCTAATCACGAGGAAAGTGTGAAGACTTTGCGAGATTTAAGAACATATGCGAAGAAAAAAAATTGTAAGCTTGCGAGAATGACGCATGTCAGATCCGAAAATAAAGGTTGGCTTAACTGTCATCCACTATGTAATATCCTATATAAAGGACCAAGTAGACTTGAGAAGGGGGATCTTGGAGAGGGAGGAGAGAAAACAAATAGGAGAGAGAAAGTCCAGAATAATTCTTATTTCCTCTTATTCTCATCATTCTTGTAAGACTCCTAAAAGAAATTAATAAAGATTTGTTAGTTTTTGAGTAGATAATTGTGTAAACTCTTTGGGGTGTGATTGTAGGTAAATCTGCAATCACATTATTGGCGCTAGAAGGAGGGGCGAATTGGGTAAATTTATTAAATACCCTTAGTTTTGACACCCAATAAATATACCCTTATACAACAATATAAATACCCCTATCATTTAAATACCTTATCCCTTAAAAATAGATTACCTTAATACCTTATTTTCCATTTAAAAATCTTATCCATTAAAAAATAAATTTTTCTATTATTTCACATGCACCAGCAGCACCATTCACCACCACCAATAGCACCGCCGCCACCACCACTCCACCACCACCACCACTCCACCACCGCCACTCCGCCACCACCACTCTGCCACCACCACCACTTACTAAATACAACCACCAATAATATTCCACCACCGTCAAACACCACCACCATCGTTATTCGCTTGCGCCACCGCCGCATGCATATGCCATTAATATTAGGTGTCAACAATCGAAGTTGATCAAAAAATCAAAAGTTCAAAAATATTTGTCAAATTTGGTTGTTCATTCCATTTTTCCATTGTTGATACACAAACATTGGTTTTTGACTCCCTAAAACTAAGGTCAATTTTTGTTGATATACAAATATTTGTTGTTGATTCCATTTTTCCATTGTTGATACACAAACAATGGTTGTTGACTCCCTAAACTAAGGTCAATTTCTACTGTTGATACACAAATATTTGTTGTTGACTCCTTACACTAAGATTAATTTCTATTGTTGATACACAAATTTGGTTGTTGATTCCATTTTTCCATTGTTGATACACAAACATTGGTTGTTGACTCCCTAAAACTAAGGTCAATTTCTATTGTTGATACACAAATATTTGTTGTTGATTCCATTTTTCCATTGTTGATACACAAACATTGGTCGTTGACTCCCTAAACTAAGGTCAATTTCTATTGTTGATACACAAATATTCACGTTATGCAAATGGATCGGTTCTTCCATGAACTCTGCAAGTTTATCATCACCAACTCTAGGTTGCCCAAATGTATAAACCCCCTCCAAACTATGGAGCAGTTATGTTTCTCCATGATAAGCTAGAATCACAGGGAAAAGAGCGGCTAATGCTCCTCGTAAACTATGTCCGGTCACAATGAATTTTGCTTTTTTATTCTCTCGAGTAATTTCTCTAAGCTTGTCTCTAATATTATAATAAGCAACTTCAGGACGTGAAGTAGTGTGGAGAATTTCCTTGGGCCATCCATGATCCTTTTGTAATCCTAATGCTTTCATGAAACCGCCGTGGACATTGCCTACATCAGGGATTTCGTATCATGTTATTGGGATTTGAAAAAGTTTGGAATAAATAGTGAAGAGTTTGTGTGATTTTTAACAGATTATTAAAATTGAAATGTTGGTAAGACAAACAAATGTTTTGGAACAACCAGCAATAATTAGGAGGAGTAGAAGAATCGCTGGAAGAAGGAGAGGTGAAATTGGAGTAAGAAACATTGGAGGAGAACGAGTTCAACCACCAATTCAACGTGCACCGGTACAAGAAGGAATCATTGATTATGATAGATTCAGTGTACACACTTGGCAGACGGACTCAACAAAGGGAGTAGAAGAAACACAACAATTGAGACAAATAGAGAGGGACAGAGAAGTAGAAGAAGGAACAATTCATGGAGAACAGGAAAATGAAACGCTAGAGGCATTAAGACAAAGGTTGTTCGAAGAAAGGAGATTAGAAACAGAAGAACGTGCAAACTTAACACGACAAAATCATGAATTAAGGATGGAAAATATAAGATTACAAAATATCAGGTCGGGAAGTACCACAAGATCAAATTCAAGATCAGTTAGAGGAGAAGCGAGACGAGATTCTCCTATGAGAGACCTTACAGAGGATATTCAAGAAGATATACAGAATCCTGGTGAAGGATATCGTGAAGAAATAGAAATGGTGGAAGATCGTTACGTTCAACGTGGCGAAAATTATCATAATGAGCAAAACAATATAGATTAGAGGAATGAACAACATTGCGTACGATATAATCAAGGTGGCGAAGAGAAACGGTAGGAAGGAAGGAGGATATTACATGGGAGGGAAGTGCAAAGGAATCAACAAACCATTGAAGAGGAGATTGAGAGACATAATGCCACACAGACACATACAGCTGGCGAAAGAGAAAGGATGAGGGCGGAAATTGAAGAACAAGAGCTTCAGGAGGCTATACGCCAGAACAATCACGATAACTAAGAGAGAAGGCACGAACGATATCGCAACAATGATAATATTAATGAAGAAGTTGATAGAATACAAGGAAGAATTGAAAGGCAGGAAATAGAAATGATAAGGAATGAGCAAGGTCACAGAGGAAAAAATTCGAGGCGAAATCATGTACAAACAAATGTAAGGGATGAAAGAGAAAATCGCAGGGGAAGGCGAGAAGAGGATGATGAAGGGGAAACACAAGATCTCGCAAGGCAAAATAGGCATAAGAGAAGGAGAAGAGAAGCAAGGTTAAAGAGACCAATGGATCAAGAGTTAGGCATGAATGAACAAATTTTACGGGAGTTGGCAGAAATGAGAGGGATGCTCAATAACAGAAGAGTAGGAGGCAGGAGACAGTTGGATGAAGCAATAGAGGAAGGCTGAAACGCCATTTACATGAAGTACAGGCAGGGGAATACCCCAAAATGTAATTTGCTGCATTAACTAGCATTTTCGACAGAACAACTTGTGCTGTTCAACATATCAAAGCTTACGTGAGATGCATGTTACAATGGGAAAACCATGACGCTGTGTTGTGTAAATATTTTGCATCGAGTTTGACAGGAGAAGCGTTAAAATGGTTTGAAGGTCTTCCAAAGGATACCATAGCATCTTTCAATCAATTACAAACGGCGTTCTTAGGGGCTTACATAAGTAGCAACTCATCACGTCCAGGCATTGAAGATGTATTTGGATTGAAACAAAGAGTTGGTGAAAGTTTGAAGTACTTAACTATGAGGTGGAAAACAATGTGAAGCAATATGGCTAGCCGTGTGGATGAAAGATATCTTATTTTATCATTTATTAATGCAATGTTCGCAACAAATTTGTTGTATGTTCAAATCATTAGAGTCAAGAATACTATCACAATGACTGAGTTGCGAGAATATCAAGAAGAATATATTGCTCTTGAGGAAAAATATAATGAAATGGAGTCATACCCAGTCGCAAACACAAGTTCAAAGGTAGTGAATACAAGCTTACTATCGAAGTTAACAAATGCAGTGGCGAACGTTTCGCCGGAACAACAGGGAAAGATGATGGTCGAAAGTCAACAGAAGCTGGTAGCAATGGGAAGTCATGATCAAGAAGAGCTTGAGAGAGAAAGAAGATTCTTTAGCCGTGGTGGAAATAACAAGATACAAAGGTTGGACCACCCACAAGAACCTTATGGAGGTCAGAACCACAATTATCATAGGGGACATGGAACTAAGAAAATAGTATGGGAAGATATAAAGATGCCTCCTCTAAATGCTAGTGTGGAGAAGATATGGGAAGCCATAATCTTAATGGAAAATATCCCAGCGCCTTGGAACATGGGAACTAAGCCACCCCTGGGTCACAGAAGTCATGAATTTTGCTCATATCACCACTTCCATGGACACACGACAAATGATTGCAGGAATGTAAAGATAATTATCCTTAAAATGATAGACCAAGGCAAGATGAACCATTTTCTGATAAGACAGCCACAACCTTTGCCACTACCACCACCACCAGAAGATCGCAGAGAAAACGCAGCAAAGGGAGGAGAAACGTTTCTAATTGATGTTGGAGCGAAAGCAAAGAATCTATTTTGTCATTCTATTGTACATTCGTACAAAATAATTGAGGATTTTTATGATAACGTTCTGAGCAGAGTATTCGCAAGGGATGTTGATGATAGAGAAATTATGAATATTGCGAAGGTCTCGCCATTAAAAGAATGGCAGAAACAGCCTATTTCCTTTACAGCAGAAGAAATACCTGAAGGAGGAGAAATACACGATAATCCTTTGGTGGTAAAACTGGAGATCAACCCAAAACCTAGTGATGATGAAGATGATGAAGCTGAGAACTCATGGGAGATTGACACTTGAACTCATGGGCGATTGGTGGTAAAATAGAATATTGATTGACACTGGAAGTTCTGTAGACATTCTATTTTATCATACTTACAAAACTATGGGAGGAAAAGATGAGGACTTGATACCTTCGACTTACAAGATCTATGGCTTTAACGGTACTGCGAACAAACCTAAGGGAGAAATTGCTATGCGAATTCCTTTGAAAGGATTATCTTCGGAAATGTTGTTCTCTGTTGTTGACGTAGAGTCGTCATATAATGCACTAATTGTCCGACCCTAGGTACATGGAATTCTGGGAGTAGCTTCAACCTTCCATCAATGCATAAAGTTTCCTCATCCTAGCGACGTTGGAATCATAAGAGGAGATTGGGTTGAGGGACGAAAATGTCATGAAATTGATGTAGAAAAGTATGAAGAAAGAGCAACTAAGAAGAACAATTGGAAACATAATATTAAATAAAAACAAAAGGGTGAAAGACTGATGGTAGATGCAGTAGAACATGGAGGAAAAGGGAGTGCTGTGAAAAGTTTGTCTGCGGAACATCAACGAATATTTCGCAAAGGGGATCTAGTGTTACGTCTACAACCAGTTTATCAGAGAAATTGCGAAGATGATTCTGCGAACAAAGGGGAAGGCCCTTACACGGTAACAAATGTGCTAGGGAATGGAAAATATGAGCTAAAAGATGTGAAAACTGCAGTTTATAATGAGAAATATCTTCGAAAATATGGTGCAAGTGGTAATGATAGTACAAAACAAGAAAAGAGTACTCTGCAAAACGAGATGTTCAATAGTATACGAGAACTTAAAGAAACACAAGCACAAGGTAGCAAAGGTAAGAAACTTAAAATGTGAAATGAGAATTAAATTGGCGAAATTGAGAAGAGAAAGAAAGAAGGAAAATTTGTAAGAATAAATTTGAAAAATATTTTTATTGAATGAAGAGAACAAAAATGATAAATTACAACAGATCCTTACAAAAGGAAATAGAATCAACAGAAAGAGGCACCTGATGGTTATTTTCAATGATGTTGTAGAAAGTGGTAGTAAGGTTGTCGTTCACTCGGACTTGATGGGATTGATTTTAAGTTTTAATAAAAGAAAATAAAAGAAAAATATATACAAAAATTGTCACGGGATGAAGAGGCAGAGATTGAGGATTTCACTACTTTTCTTATTCTTGTGGTTCAATCATTAACTCTAGACAATATAGCTCAAACAAAATAAGTTGTGACTCTAATTCTTTGCCAAAAATAGATTTCATAAAACATTATTTGTAAGTCGTAAGCATGACGCATCAAAAGTAATTTAAACTAAGCATGCGACATCAAACAAAATAACAAGTAATTAATAGAAATCATAAAGCAATTAAATTTATGCAAAAAGTCAATAAAAGAATTAATTCATTTACCACAATCATGAAAAGTTGCTTCCTCCGTTGTCTCGGTGATGGGGTCTAGCTTATCATGTTGGAAACACGCTCAAAGTATGATTTCATTGCTCAAAAGGTGCTTACAAGGATGAAAATATATGAAGACAGAGATTCGTAACACTTATATTTGTTACAATCGGCACTTGTTTCTGAAACGATAAAACTCATTTGTCGCCGATGTTGTTTATTTAAATCTGCACTCCCGGTATACGACCCACGAAGTGAGTCGTTAGCATCGTTGAAGAACGATCGTGTTTGGCGATCTGTTCTTGGTGTTCTTCGTCTTGATGGCAGCGGCGAGACGAGCTCTGCAACTGATTTTTCTTCACTCTCTACTCTATCTTTTGGCCCCCAGACTCTCCATAACTCTTCTATGACCTCACAGCCCCTTTTATAGCCTCTCATGCACGAATTATATCCTCCATAACTCACTAGTGGAAAAGAGCCGTTTTAAGATAGTTGGAAAGTGTCGTATTAGAGACATATACGACACTATGGACCTGCCTCTGAAAGTGTCGTAGATTTAGTGTCTTTTTCTGGAACGACACTTTCAAGTTGACTTAGAATTACGATAGTTCTGGACTGTCTCTAGGTTCGACACGTGGGTTATGTCGTAGATTTAATTATATAATACAAAAAAAATTCAGACTGGGGATCGATTGCGATCATTCGACCGGCCCGAAATATTTTTGAATCAGACTCAAACTGCACCAAATGAAACTCAAATGACTGCTCAAATTCAAATGGAAAATGAAATACAAATAACAATCCATCCACACAAAATGCCAAATCAATTATGTTGAACTGTAAATTTAGTTCAAATCATACAAAAAAAGCTTTCAGTTATTAAGAAGTGCTACAAGTCCTAAAGAAAAAACTCAATCAATTTACAAGGATCCTATAATCAATTTGAGTGATTATGACACAGGCACCACTTATCGAGATATGCCAGGATTAAGAAATGGATCATCCATATTCCTGCTGCACGTTACTTGAACCCTTGCACCTGTTTTCACAAGCTCAAAGTTAGTGGCTTTCAAGTTTCAACACAACAATTGCAGCAAAAACCACGTGTATATATATATATATTCGGCAAGTACAGATGCAGCAAGTGAAGTCTGCCCCATTTTAAGCAGAGCTTCTAAGTATGTACTCAAAATTAATGCAAGTGAATTTAATTCTCACATCAACGACCACAAAAAAAATACAGATAATGGCCTAGATAAGCATTTATCAACTCTCAGGTGTCAATTATCGTGGTACTTAAATAATACATTTTAATATTCATCCAGTTCACTGTCATACGAGCACAAAAAATGTAGTTCAAGGTTGAACTGCAACTCGTACTACTCATAAACATTTTACTCACGGTATCCTCATAAAAAGTGGCTCACAATCTTAAGAAACTATAGATACACTTAAAATCACAATTCTAGCATACCCTTGAAGCAAAAAAAAAAAAAAAGCAATCAACTTGATAATACTACTCGTAACAGCCAACATAAGGTTTCAAACGGCATTTTTCATATGCAACAACTTAAACTACAATAAGCAGGTTCGAAAATAAAATATGCAACCTCTAAATTGGTAGTAAAACTCGTACACTGATTTGCAGGCATCCCTAGTAAGTACACCTTCTTCTTTAGTTGCTCATTATCCTCTTCTTCCATAATGAATTGGCCTTTCTTAAGACCAACCTGGACCGCTTTACATAAGATAACTACACATTAGATAATAGCCAAACTGGAATTCTTAATGATCAACATAAAAACAAGAAAAAGAAAAGGAAACTAATGGACAGAAAACAAGAGAGAGAGAGTATAAAATGACTACATAGTGGAACTTTAACGAGATTGTAGGGGGCAAGCATGGTGGCAGTCTATATAACATTAAGGGTTAAATGAAATTGTAGGATTAATCATTCTTTAACGAGAAAGAATTATCTCTGGATCTTTGTTGAAGGTCCTCGGCATCAATGACAAATGGAACTTTCCCGTCCACTTACGTTATACTCCATATGTTTTTGTAGTCGAAGGAAACAGTCTAAATTGCTTGCAAATGCTAGAAGAGAATCAAACCCATCATGCGCTTTAGATCCTAACCCTAAACAAACACATAGAATTAATGGAAGCCTCGACAGAGAATCTACAAACTCCAAAAACTGAGATCCTTACCAAGCAGACTTTGCCAGTTTCCACTCGTATGGCGGTCTACAACAGCATCCTTTAAGATTTTTATACACAAAATTAAAATCCACCTGCCAAAAATCTAAAAATATGGATTCAAAACAATAACATCAACAACACTTATAGTTAAAAAAATCCAACCATGTGTCTGCAGGTTTTGTTAAGTCCCACTTCCAGCAAAATCTCGATGACCAACGTTTACTTTACCAAAATATCCCTTTGTAAGCTTTCTTTCAGAGTTTCAGTGAACCAAGTTTCCACAAAGATGTGTAATAGCAATAATTGTCAGTCACGTATATATAGCCGCTTCAACTGGCTCAAGTTTCAACTCACTTAAACCTTAGGTCATACCCATGAAACATAATCTATTATGAATTAAAAAACAGGAATCAAACTCATTAGTACAATTCTAATTCCATTTTCATTCACAATTACTATGTAAGTTTCAGTCAAAATTTTCAAGATTCTCAAGTTTCAGTCACAATTGCTAGGCCAATAAATTTTGACATAGCAATTGTCTTACCAGTTCAGCCCATACAACCTCCAAAAGACCCATTCACCACCACAAGTTCACTCCATACAACCTCCACACTAGTAGCGAGCTAGTTACCAGAACCACCAACGCTTTATTAAACTCATTGATTCCCTCCAAGAACCCATTCACCGCCACCAGTTCAGTTCATACAACCTCTACAACCAACTCTTTCTTCAAGTTAAACACCCATTTACCACCACCAGTGGTTCCTCATTTTCTTTCATCATAATTCCCTGCAACAAAAATTGTTCATACAAAATCAAAAATTATGAAGACAAGCTTACTAAACTAACAAATCAAACCCATTAACAGAAACATAAAATACAACATAACTCGTACAATTCTGTGGGACAAGACCTAACCCATTACAGATTCAAAATCCAATATTGAGAAGACCTAATTTTGTTTGACAAAAATTATGGATGACTTCTAGTTACTTCATTAACACAAGAGTAGCACCAAACGATTTCAAACAATTTCATTAACATCAAATCCAATTGAAACAGGTAAAAGTAAGGGCGAACTTATACCGAAGGATGAAGATCTTCAAAAAAATGCAACTGAAGATGTTGAATGTTCTTCTAGCAATTGCTACAATATAAAAAAAACGAATAATAATTAGAACCCTGACAACAAAATCAAACCTAAGTTGAAAAACGGGGCAAAATTGCAAAGCCTAACTTATACCTGATACATTTAGAAGAAAATCAAACTCCTAACAGCTATCATGAAAAGGAATTGGTGAAAAAAATAATGAAATTGGGTTTCTTTCAAACATGAAATTGGTTCTGAGAACAATTGAAAATGGGTTTTTTTGTGTAAGGTAAGGGTTTCAAAGAAATGATTTAGAACAAGAGAGTTTTCCTTTCTGGTTCATGGTGGTGTTTTTAGGTTCATTTCAATCTATTTCGGTAACTAGCAAATGGATCCGGAGAGATGAAAAAGAAAATTGTTTTTCTTTCTGGTTCTTAATAGAGATGAAGATGAGAAGATTTGACAAAATAGGGTTCCATCTGGAGAGGAGAACCAAATAAGGAGAAGAAATAAAGGAATAGCTCGAGTATGAGATTTCTTTCTGGATCTCAAAGGAAAGGATGTAAACAAGGTGACGGATAAGGAGAGAGAGAGAATGAGCGTAACGATAAGGCAAAGAATAAAGATAAGATTATTCGATTTTTCTGATTAAAAATCCAAGATTATTCAGGACACATGGCGCTATATTATAAAAGGTGGATAAAATTAAATTTCAGAATCAATACTACTAAGGTGTCGTCGTATAAGTCAACTAAAGTCCATCAACAACGTCATCTTGACTTTAGTCAGCGTCAAATCAAGTAGTGTTGTTGTATAAGTCAACAAAAGTCACGAAAAAACGACACTTTGACTATAGTCAACGACGCTTTTCATACGTGGTTAGATCGCAATATTTTATTTGTGTCGTATCATAGTGTCTCTAATAGCCCATTTTCCACTAGTGACTCCATATAATCTCGGTAATCAATAAAAATATTTTCCACGGGAAATATTTCCTTCTTTACGTCTGTAGTGATTATCCCGTGTTTTCTGATGATACTATTAACCTCTGCAGGCTGGAACATGTTCTAGATGAAGCTAAGCACACGCCATCCCGAGGATATCCAATGAAATCCCGTGAACTTCTCAACCAACCATACGTTCCCTGTTTTTCTTCCTCGCGAATTAACTAGCCAATTTTAGTCGAGCCAATGACCCAAACCAAGCCTGTTAGGCCCAATCAAGTCGTTACAGAGAGTTGCAGCGATTGAATCTCTCTCGAAACACCAAAAATCCAAATTTACATTCTGCCAGAGAAGACCCAAAAAATTCCCGCCAAAACTGATTTTTTGAATGAAGATGATGGTGTCCCCTTATCCTGTTCTGGGGTGCGAATAGCAGGTGCCCAACTGAGGTGCCCCTTAGTAATTGGGTTAACCCTTATCCAATGTGGGAGTCCGAATATCAAATGTCCTCCGGGGTGTTCTGAGCAACTTTTCGAGCCGAATTTTCCAAAAATATTTATTTCCAAAAATACCTAAAAATACATAAAAACACAATATTAGTACAAAATCGAGTTCCAACAATACCAAGATCGAGGACAATTGAGACACAAAAAATGTGTCTATCAAATACCCCAAACTTATTATTTGCTAGTCCTCGAGCAAATTTATTCTAGAAAATAAAAATCATTTGAACCCCTAGGTGGCCCTAGTGGCGGAGTGTTGTCTCCGGAGGGTTTACCAGAGGTGTACCCACAAAACCTTTACTCCAGACCTAACTATCTACACAGAACCTTGGAAGGCACTAAAAAATCTCCTTGGTTGGCATACTTATTGACTACAGGAGGAAGTACCCTTATGCGAAATTCCAATTCTTTGTACACGAGTTTGCACTCAAGCATACTAAAATTCATATATAAGTCAAGAGCTCTACTCGAGATAGTCACACTATGGACATCAATACCCGAGTCAAAACTAATCACATGGATAGATCAAGAAGATGGATATAGAGAAAACATAGATGGTTTCGATGTTTACTAAGTGAATGGTGTTTCCCATATCTGTCTGAAGGCCTCCGCAAAAATGAACCTATCCTAATGGACTGAGATACTAGTCTGACTAATACCAACACACTGGCATATACAAGGGAACCAGTGGTCGATAACCTAACTCTAGGTCAACACAACCGGCATATACAAGGGTTCCAGTGGTCGACTTTATTGAATTTATTCCGGTTGGTCAAATGGTCCTAGGTCTCACTTTCTTTTTTTTTTTTTTTTTTTTTTTTTCCTGGGTATCTCAATCACTCTAATTCACCCTAGCATCGGTAACAACTTGATTCGTGGGCCCCACCTAATCACTTAGAGAAACATAGTTTAAAACAAAATAAAAATAAAAACAAGTGAAAAGGACTCAACGAGATTGGTGAAACTATCATGTTATTTCTAACACCCGAGCTCGTGCTTTTATGAATAGACTCTTTAGATGTTGCCATCTAATCAGATTGGTTCCTCAACTCCTACAACCAAAATTCTTCCATCCACTTAGATTGGTTAGTGCCATCCTTAATAAGCATAAATTTCTAGGCTCGAGTTTATCAATGCAACTAAAAAGTTTCTCCCATACCCCCAAACTTAAATCTAACATTGTCCTCAATGTTCTAAAGATGAAATTAAAAACATGAACAAGGCGAAACTGTTACCATTTGAAGCAAAAAGAGTTAAGGAAAGATATTACCGTGTTGCATGAGCATGGGTTACCTCCCAAGAAGTGCTAAGTTTAAAGTCTTCACCAGGACATTGGAAGAGATTAGTCACCTCGAAGAATCATAAAGCGGCCAGTAGGAATAATCTGCGGGTCATCTAGATCAAAAAGTGCTAACCACAAGAAAAGGAGATCGCATGAGACCAGAAAATATCCAACACACCTTTATTCTATTTTTAAGACCACTACATCTAGTTGTGGTTCAGGTTGAGCTCTATAAAAGGGTCTAGATAAAAAGTTTTCATAGGTTGCGTTTCCTCATAAGTTGGATCCGAATGTTCGGGTTCTAGAGTCCGGAAAACTCAAATAAAAACTTAGAAGCACATAATAATAACTTTGAATAATTGAGGATCCTCTAAGTCAATCAGTTTTGACTTACACATGACCACAATAAGATTGGTGGTCTTCCTTAAGTAAATGTGTCGACCCTAATATCCTAAAGTAATTAGGGTTTAGTCTCAAAACTTAATAACTGACACATTTGTAACTCATATGTTCCCACAATTGAAAGAAAAGTTTTTGGTGGGAAAACAAAGTCAATTTTGGTATCATAGCCTGGGTTAACCACATCAACCAGAGGATGGGTTTCTAAACAACCGAACTTCTTCCTCGGACATTATTAGGTTCGGAGAGCTAAAGCATGAAGGTAATCTGGCACAATGGTTGAGGAACATATATCAAGTCCCAAGTGAGGGATTTTGTAAGAGCTAAAGGTAAGGCACAAGGAGAATAATAATCACCCCAAACTTAGAATTTTGGGTGTCTCTAGATAGGCGGCTACAATTTCCCTAATTTCTAGATCGTCAAAATCCCGAAAATGGTCAATTGCTTCATGTAGATTATACTAGGGTGATGCATCCTCACTCATATTTTAAAAGCTCTACGAGTTCATCTTCTTGCCTAAGACTATTGTTTCTAAATCCTGGACTCTAAAACAAAGTATTCTCGTGGATAAACCCATTCCTCTAAACCATTATCGACTTCGTAAACAGAAGTACTACATCGTCTAAAATAGTATCTCTAGTCAAATCCTCGTCCTTTTGAATAGGTGAATAATTGTTAAAATTATTAGGATCTCGAACTTTAAATAACTCTATTATTATAAAGCTCAATTGGAGTAACAAATTCCGATCACTATGCCTACCGATTTCAAATTCTTCATCAACACTATCCTCATCATAATCATAACATGAAAATGGTTGAACCTCATCTAAATTAGTGTTACCAAATCTAACCTCGTCATCTTGATTATAAATATCCTCATTTTCATGGGTATTATTGGAAACACCGTATTGGGAATTAAGATTATTTGAGCAAGTTTTTCGACAATCCTATTTGTACTTTCAAGAAATTGCTTAAGAGTCTCTTTCTAAAGACATCCTAGTTGATGCCTTCTAGGGACTCATCTGAATATTTAAGGTTTCCTTCACAAATAAGGAATGACTCTTGAAAGCCTCTTCTAGAGAAATAGATGAATTGTTTTGCTCATAAGACCGATGCACGTGTGGATAGTAATTGGGCTCACCATGGTGTGACCCATAACCTTCAAAAGGTTGGCGTTCCTAATCACTATTCACACTATGGTCATAGTAGTAATGTCCATATTGTTGGCTGGATATTCGTTTGTATTGGCTATACCAGCTTTGACATCCTAACTGCAAGGGAATTCTACACAAACACAAACAAGGCTGACTCGACCACAACAAACCACGATTTCAAAGAAACAAAAAGCATGATGGCTCCACTTAGATTGTTTTCTGCACCAGCTTCTAATCCTTCAAGAAAGGGAATTCGTTATAATCTGAAAGCAAACCTCGGGAATCAATCCGAGTTTAAGTGAGTTAAATAGAGGCTGAGGAAGCTGGGCGGAGCTTTGATACCCAAGGCCTCACCGCATTACAAGGCGGCGCAGTCACGCATTCAACTCACGTAAACCATCATGAACTTCAAGTATGCTAATAGAGTAACCAATATTTTTCGAACGACTTTCCTATTAAGCTCGTTACCTATAGGTCTCGTTCTAGTCAAAATTTTAGGCTTAGGTTCGTTTGGTTTTGTTTTCCTAAGGGGCAAGAAGAAACAGTGATGAAATCCGAACCCTTATCTTGTATGGCCAGTCCTTGCCCTTTACTAGGAAATTAAAGCAGCCAATACCTCAACATATATGCATACAAAATCATCCAAAAGAAACCCGCCGAGACAGGGATTCATGGTGTTTAGAATTTTACCTCCCGTTCCAGGGCCAGGGGATGAACCGTTGAAGTCGACTCGGGCCACAACTCCTATGTCGTGTGCGAACCCGAGGGGCCGAGACGATATCGTAATCGTCGTCCTTCCCTGTGCAGTTTATATTTAAATAACCCTTCCTTAGGGTTTTAAAAAAAAATGTCCAATGTCCAAGTCCAAAGATAAAAAAAATAAAAATAAAAATGTCCAAAAATAAAAGATTACAAAAATAATTACCTAATTACAGTTTCTAAAAAAAAATAAAATAAAATAATATACAAAATCTTCTACTCCTTTTGGATTCCTCTTTTTTTTTTTTTTTCTTTGGCTTCGCTTTTGTTTTCACCGATTTCTCCCTTTTTCTTTAGCTCTCGTTCCAAATCCGAAAACAAACAAGAAATACCAAAAGGCGTAAAAAGAACAAAAATAATAAAAATAAAAATAAAACTTAAAAACAAACTATACACAAGTCCACATCAAGGCGCCTCAAAATTGATGGTTATTTTCAATGATGTTGTAGAAAGTGGTAGTAAGGTTGTCGTTCACTCGGACTTGATGGGATTGATTTTAAGTTTTAATAAAAGAAAATAAAAGAAAAATATATACAAAAATTGTCACGGGATGAAGAGGCACCGAGGACGCAGGATTTCACTACTTTTCTTATTCTTGTGGTTCAATCATTAACTCTAGACAATATAGCTCAAACAAAATAAGTTGTGACTCTAATTCTTTGCCAAAATAGATTTCATAAAACATTATTTGTAAGTCGTAAGCATGACGCATCAAAAGTAATTTAAACTAAGCATGCGACATCAAACAAAATAACAAGTAATTAATAGAAATCATAAAGCAATTAAATTTATGCAAAAAGTCAATAAAAGAATTAATTCATTTACCACAATCATGAAAAGTTGCTTCCTCCGTTGTCTCGTTGATGGGGTCTAGCTTATCATGTTGGAAACACGCTCAAAGTATGATTTCATTGCTCAAAAGGTGCTTACAAGGATGAAAATATATGAAGACAGAGATTCGTAACACTTATATTTGTTACACCCAAGATTGGCGTAACGATAAAACTCAACCTGTCGCCGATGTTGTTTATTTAAGTCTCCAGCCTCAAAGATGCGACCCACGTAAGTGAGTCGTTAGCACCGTTGAAGAACGACTGTGTTTGGCAGTCTGTTCTTGGTGTTCTTCGTCTTCAATGGCAGCAGCAGAGACGAGCTCTGCAACTGATTTTTCTTCACTCTCTACTCTATCTTTTGGCCCCCAGACTCTCCATAACTCTTCTATGACCTCACAGCCCCTTTTATAGCCTCTCATGCACGAATTATATCCTCCATAACTCCATATAATCTCGGTAATCAATAAAAATATTTTCCACGGGAAATATTTATTTTACGTCTCGTAGTGATTATCCCGTGTTTTCTCGATGATACTATTAACCTCTCATAGTTGGAACATGTTCTAGATGAAGCTAAGCACACGCCATCCCGAGGATATCCAATGAAATCCCGTGAACTTCTCAACCAACCATACGTTCCCTGTTTTTCTTCCTCGCGAATTAACTAGCCAATTTTAGTCGAGCCAATGACCCAAACCAAGCCTGTTAGGCCCAATCAAGTCGTTACAGAGAGTTGCAGCGATTGAATCTCTCTCGAAACACCAAAAATCCAAATTTACATTCTGCCAGAGAAGACCCAAAAAATTCCCGCCAAAACTGATTTTTTTTAATGAAGATGATGGTGTCCCCTTATCCTGTTCTGGGGTGCGAATAGAAAAAGCCCAACCGAGGTGCCCCTTAGTAATGGGTTAACCCTTATCCAATGTGGGAGTCCGAATATCAAATGTCCTCCGGGGTGTTCCGAGCAACTTTTCGAGCCGAATTTTCCAAAAATATTTATTTCCAAAAATACCTAAAAATACATAAAAACACAATATTAGTACAAAAATCGAGTTCCAACAATACCAGCACTGAGGACAATTCAGACACAAAAAATGTGTCTATCAGCACCCAACTATGGCGTACACCCTAGTTCGCGAGAAAATCTCGCAAGAGGCAAATATAAGACCTAAAGTACGTCATAGAAGGGGAGAACCTATTGCATGGCTTAGGGAAAGGCTATACCGCCACCGAAACCTGGGTCATGGAGATTTGGGGTCAATAAAGCCCATCCAGGAGATTCGCCTTGGATTTTGAACCTAAGATAATGACTTAGGTTGGACGACTAAGGTCTCTCCTAAGGAGTGCATAATTTGATCAAGGCGCCGAGGTACACGGTTTAGCCAAGAGTTCCTGGGGCATCTGGAGCGTACCTGTCCATTCTTGGCAAGTCTTGACTATGATGCACTCGGTCCGAAGAAAACCCCACTTAGGGTGCGGTCTTGTAACCATAAACCATATAGGCAAAGGGATAGGAGGCCGCGAAAACAACTGGTTGTTGTTAAGACCGGATGGGAGGAGCCAACCTTGTATGGTAGAGGTACGCCTCCTTGAATGGGCAACCAGGGGGGTGATAAGGACGGCACCCTCCATTAGGGAGCTGATAAGTGTCAAAGACGCAAATGTCATGAGGCTTTTTACTCACGGGGGTATTAAGGCTTGTCATATTTGTGCAATAATCCTGCAGAGGCAATAATACTAGAATAAGATAAGACGAGGTCAATGGGTTAATACACGAAAGTGTAAAGACGTCATGCGATTTCGTCGCAAGACGACAATGTCATGGGGCTTTGTATTCACAAGGATATTTAGGCCTGTCATATTGTCGCATCAAAAATATCATGCCGAGGCAATAATACAAGAAAATGATAAGACAATATCAATGGGTCATTACATGAAAGTGTAAAGACGGCCTGCGATTTTGTCGCAATGACAAGGGGTGGCGAAATAAGACCTTTACTTAGGAAGGCAAAATAAGACCACATAAGAGAATAATAATTAATGGAATCTTGGAAAATCCCAAGATTCAGGTAAAATTATGCAGGAAAAATTATGCAGATAAATACAGAAGTGGTTGCGAAATTAACGTAAACACATACAATTCAGACACAAATAATAGAGGATATTATTACTAAGAGATAGCATGCTTAATCTTTCATTTGGAACCAAATAACAGAGGAAAGTATGGGAATGTGAAAATATCACAATGTGTAATTTGCTCCCACCTGACAGATTTATCCATAGATTGAAAACTATATGTAAATGGTGACTGTATATTGATCAATGGTTATTGCGAAAAAAATTACTTTTTTTAACACTTGCAGGAAAAACAAAAGAGATAGAGCTTATATTGAGAAATTGAAGAATTCGCAATGATAGATTATAAAGACATAAAGACAAAAGGATAAAAGAACAGATATACAAGTATTATACAAAGGGATGAAAGTCAATGAAGAGAGAGAAACTATTTCTTGCTTCGTTCTTCTTCATCTTCTCTATCATCCTTTTCTTTTCTTTTTTCTTCAGATTCTTTCTCTTTTTCATCTTCTTCTTCCATTTCTTCTTCATCTTCTTTTTCACTATCATCACTATCCAAAATGGCTGGAGGAGATACATTCTTCGGAATTTCTTATAACAGACAGGGATATGTAGAATGAGGAATGTTGTTATTATCGCAAACTTTTGCAATAGTCTGATTGCGAAAATGAAGAACGTCATTCTCAAAATTAGTGACAGTGAGCTTTAATTGATTCTTGAGCCTGCGATACTTATCGTTGCGAACAGATAAATCTCCAGCGAGTTGCACTTTTTCAGCTTCAAGACCTTTGACTTGAGTCTCCAATTCCTCAATCCTCTTGTGAAATTCCTTCTTAGCATCTGTTAAAGTATAGTAGCAAGTCAATAACTTGATCGAAGTTTATAAAAGAGAGAAATTAGTAAGGAAGCGAAGTTAACAACCTTCTCTGTTAGAAATCATATCTCTAACCAAGGTCGAATGGTCAACTTGGAGGCTAACATTTACACCTAAATTATTTCTGGCATCATCTAATACTTTCGCAGCCCAAGCAAATTCATTATCACTATTTATGAGGAGACGGGAGCGAGTTTGATTCTCTCTTTAGATAAGAATGGCATTTTGCGGGTAATTTGATCTCGCTCAAGTTGGATCTCCAGAAGGGTTTTATGGAATTTTTCTAATGCTTGAGCACCTTGACTAGTGATACGATCTTTATCATATATAAGATCGCTAATCTTGACTCTTAATCCATTAATTTCATCCTTAGAATCAAGATAGCGACGTTTAAAGTCGCTGGCTAATTTTAAGCTGGATCTATGATCAATTTCTAAAAGATGGAATTTAGATCTGATATCATTCAAAGAAAGAGATTCTACTTTGTCATTTGTAAAACTGTTTAAAGAAGTATTAAGGCGCTCAAGAAGGGTATCATCATCCATAAAATGGGGAAAGGTGCAAAGAATGGTAGCTTCGTCAGACAGACCATAAACATCTGCAAAAATGATTAATCAATTAAGGAAAAATAATGGGAAAAAAGAGTAGAGGGAAAGAAGAAAAATTACATACCGTAAAGTTGGTCATTCGCCTTCTGAAGGCTAGATATTATACTTTGTTGAGAGGAAGCATTAAGTTCCAACTGTTTGTTTTTCTTGCGAAGATCTACAACTTCAACTTCTAATTCTTCGCACTTCTTGCGAAATTTCTCCGTGTCTTTATTACTAGAGTTGAGTTGATCAGTAAGTTGGCAATTCTTTTTAGCAAAGTGTCCACACCTCTTTACTAGATTAGAAGCAACTGCATAAGAAGCTCTTCCAGCATGTGAAAGAGTATGAAGTTTGTCAAGAAAGTTAATAATTTGAAAAAAAAAAAAAAAAAATTATTATTATTACCAAAGTGCTGAGCGAATTTAGGAAACTTGGAGTTACTGATCTAGAAACCCCGCGAAGGGATTCATCATCATCTAGAAGGGAGGAGTCACAGATATTCGTAATAGCTCTACATGTATTAGCCAAAGGAACATTGCCTACTCCTTGCAGAGAATCATAAAAAATACTAGACGGTTGTGCCATGGAAGATTCAGGTGAAGAGCCTTCCTTCGCGAGAGAAGTCTCATCATTAACATCACTGCTGTCATCAGACTGAAGATTCGAGGGAGAAGGAGAGTTGATTTTTCGCTTTTTTGAGAGATTCTTAGAGGAAGGAAAGACAACAAGCTTCTCCTTGCGAAGAATACCTTTGTTTTTGCCTTTAGCCTTCGCAACCTTAATAGGCCCATCGGTTTCATTTTCTTCAACAATCCTATCATCAACCTTCGCACACAGATAAAGATAAGAAACAGAGGCAACAATATTGTTAAAAATAATAAAAAGAATATTTCTTACTTCATCCGTGATCGAACGTAGAGCTGTTAAAACGCTTGCTTTCCCAGTTTTGTTGTAGTTCTTTCTCAACTTTGCAACCTAAAAATTTCGCAAGATCATAAGTGAATGGAGTGGGGATAAATAGAGAATTATAAGCTGAGCGAGAGTTGGAAACATACCTCTGTCTCTTTTTCAGGCCAATTGAACATCCATGGTTGATATGCAGCGAGATTTTCGGGCAAAACATTAGAACCAGAGATATAAGGTCCCGTCAAAATCAAAGGGAAGACGCACCATTTATCATCCTTAGAGTGACGTGGGGTCTTATTAGTACCAGAATGCCAATCAATATCTTGCATGAGAATTTTGTCACTGGCAATGTTCTCTTTCCTCTTCAAGCGAACGCCCCAGCGAGTACTTTCCTTCTCCATGGTGATTATTTCGTAATTTTCGAAGAAGCTCTCCACGGTATATCGCTCAGGAATGATTTCTAGATCAACGAACTTAGGGTCTCTAAGTTCTGTTAGAGGTAATGATGACTACTGGAATGACTTGTATTTCGATTATAATTCATGGGGTGCGTTAGGGGAAGAACAAGATCAGTACTTAATCTTATAATGGTGATTTATTAAGTGCTACGTATTAAACTTGGTATACTTGAGTTCTTTTAGTTGTTGAATTTGTATATTATCTCTGCCCGAATGAATGGTAGTTGCCTAGTTGGTCTTAGCTAAATTGTCACAAGTGGAAACTGACATTCGGTCCTATTTAAGTGGCCGGACTTCTTGTTCTCAAGTGTTTAATGTTGTTTGAGGGCTCATTATTTTACTTACTGGCAATGTATTCGAAAACAGGCGCATATCACGTGAATGTCTAGCCATCATAATTAACAACTACTAGGCTACTAGCCATCACTCGGTTAATTATCACAAAAATAAAAATGAAATAAAAATTTAAAGGTGACATATATATATGCAACATTTTTTTTTTTATGAGAAAGCACAATAGAATACTGGCGAAATGGTGCTTCAGCATGCACCATAAACACACAAATTACAATCTCACGCACCCAAAGGAAAACCCACAAAATAATAATCAAACAGTTCACCACATTGAACTTTATTCACGATGCAGCAAATTTGTTAAAAGGCCAACTAGCTAGCTCATCAACACCAGTAAAACAGTTAATTGGGAAGAATAGAACCCAACTCTTTACTGATAAAATCAACCAGCTCCATGTAAGGATGTGGATGGGGACACCGTCGTGCTCTTTTTGCCAAATCAAAACACCATCTGACGATGCACTCAGAGTCTTCAGCACCCTCTTTTGGGGTCACTGACACTGTGACGGAAAAATCCTTATAAGTATTTAATAGACATGATCCTTCTAAGACGCTGTAGGTTATCGACCTGTTCTCATCATCCACTTTTGTAATTGTCTCCTTCCCCGTGAATTCCTCATCAGCGGGGTGTCCTGTATGCAAAATTTGATGCAAGTACTTGTTATGGCTGAAATATTAAGTGGTAATCATCCGATGAAACAAAATACGTAACTCGTTAGTACTCCTTATCTTTGGCGTTTAAAGAAAAATAATAATTTACTAGATTTACTAGTATAGTTTTTACATGTTCAAAAAAAAGAAATACTTAGTATCAGATTTATTTTTCGTTTAGCCTATGTAGTGCCGAAATTGTAAAATGATGTTAATTTAGGCATGTTAAGAATCCGATTTCTTTTTTTTTTAACATACAAAAAGATAACAATTAAATGAAAGTATCATTTTGAAAGACAAGAAAAAAAATAAACATAATTGGCAGTACAATCAGTACAGAATAATGGTGATTAGATATATTACCTGGTAATGCATATTTCCAGAGCTTTACCGTACCAACAGTTTTTCCGTCTCCCTCTAGAATTTCAGCACTCTTAAAATACTGAGGGAAATGATTCGTGAGCTGAGTCGCATCCTCCTTAAACATGCCGTAGAAAAGGTCCGCAGAGCATTTCACTTCAACTTCAACAGGATGACTCTCTTGAATATGATCGACAACTACATCCTGAACAGCGTCCGAAAATTGATCCGCCATGCTTATCAAGATTTGAATTGCAGAAGAATAGAAGTATTAATATTATAGTAGCTGAAGAGAAATAAGAATGAAAATAAGATTAGCTTAAGTTGTCGATATATTGAAGGTGCCCAAAGGGGGTTTATATACAACAAAGTCAGCAGACATGGTCAAGTATCACAATTAGTTTAAGCTGCTAAAAAATTAGAAGTTGTGGACTTATTCTCAAAGAGAGAATTTCATTCTTTGTTTAATTTATCTGTTAAATATTTCACAATTATCATAATAGGAAATTATATTAATCAGATACTAATTTACATTATCTAATTGCCTATCTGTCATTCTTTATTCCATTTTATGCAAATGTCAATCACGATGTGTACCTTGGGTGTCCGGCACATCTTTCAATTTGGAAATTGGAAAATTATATTAAAATGAAAAAACTATGCACAAGATATCCAAAAGATCATGACAGCGAGAAGATCTGTGTTCGAATCCTAGCCGAGAAAATTATGACTTCTAGACCCGGCGGGTAGCACCAACGTGCTTAAAATGATTGCGTGTTCGTGTTAGATTCGGACGCATGGAGTCTAATTTTGTGCACAGTCCTTTAACGAGTGTGCACATAGCAAATTCATCTGATTGGTTCTCTTTAACTAACCCCATTTCATTAAGCACGTTGCCTAGCTTGTTGCTAGGTTGCCAACCAATAGTTTTGTATGATTCCTAGAGTAATGAAAATATAGCATAAGTGAACCTACTTTCTTTCATTAAATTAATTTTATTCTGTTTTAATTCAATTTAAATCTAAAAAAGGAAATCATATCTAATCTTCTCCAAAATTATAATGTACTAATCTTTGGCAAGGTTGATCGATGATAAAGCACTAAAGCAATCTGGACCATATATACGCTGAATTACCGAATTCACTATTCCATCAACTAATGAGTAATAAGGCTTCATATTAAGAGTGCTACTTTGTTATGAAAAGTCTTTACATGGATTCTTAGAATACAAAAATCTTGATGATCAAAGATTTAAACATATGCATTAAAAAATAAATAATGGAAGGAACAAAATCTTTCCTTGTTCCATACAGTTGACTGCTAGTAATTAATTCAATGCTTCCATATTGGTTCCTTGTTTTCTGTATCTCCAAACAGTGAAGATCAAAAACAATGGAACGAACAAAATGTTTATGAAAACCCAGATTACATTATGTTAGAGTGATTAGCTTTAGCTTCGTTCATTACCCAAACTAATTTTATTTTATAGAAACACTATAATTTAGGAGAAGATTAGATATGATTTCCTTTTTTAGATTTAAATTGAATTAAAACAGAATAAAAACTAATTTGAAGAAATGGGATAACCATTTGTTAAGGAGGACCAATGAGATTAGTTTGTTACGTGCACACTCGTTAAAGGAGTGTGCACAAAATTGGACTCGTTTTCATGCCAGACTCATCAGCGATATTACATACATGTATTATCAGCTATTTTAATATAAATATCTATTAAAAATGTTTGAATTTTTTGTACATGTATTATTTCATTGGTGTATATATTCAGTTTTACACAATTTGTCATTTACCAACAATTTATTAGTATTGGTGAGAAATTTTATTCACGGTATATATACATTTTAGTAGAAAATACCATTAATTTCATAATGGGTTCGCATCCTAGTTTTTTATGAGAATAAGAACGCGTCCGCCAGAGACGGTATTAGGGGGTGGCTTACCCAGGCTGAAGCCCACCCCAAAATTTCTAAAAACATGTTTTGTTAGTGTAATTTTTAACATTTATAAAATTTGGCCCAGGTGTAAATTTTAATTAGCCCATTAATTGTTAAGATATGATTCTGCCCGGAAGAAATCAAAAGATTTTGGAACCCTGTTCTGCATGGATTAATTTTTGAATAAAATCTAAACCGTTCAAAGGCTATAGGGAAAAATAAGTATTCATGATGTTTCTTAAAATCGTGTATTGAATGGGCTCAATTGCACGTGTCGGGGCTTGATAAAATAAAACGTGTGTCAAATGGGGGTGTCTTGTCCTTAACTACAAGTGTTTGTTCACCTTTAAAAAAGAAAAAAGCAAGTGTTTTTCCAAAAATTCATTTTTCTTCTATGAAGTGACTACAATTTTATGTATATCTATGTATAATCTAAAAATGCAGTGTATTCATGAGACAAAAATACAATATGTCATGACTTATTATGCGTATATGTACAAACTCCAAATATTTTTGCATCCCTATAATAACCTTTAAAACTAGAAAAAAAAAATTGGGGGGGCCTTCGGCCGCTAAATAAATCAAGATTATTATTTTCGATACGCAAATTATTCCTCCCTTATATTAGTTACAAGGTAAAAAATTTGATTCAAAGCTTTATGCTCCAAGGAAAAGAGATCGTGTGGCATACCCATACTCAGCTTTAAGTATATTACCGCAGTTGTCATTCTTGCAGTTGAGAAAAATTATGTTGAGAGTTCGAGAAAAAAAAAATTAGCCCACCCAAACATAAATTCCTGGATCCGTCTCTGGCGTCCGCGTCGCGTTCATATCAGTACTACCCAATTTAAGACAGCCGGAAGAAATAAAAAAACACTGATATATTCAAAATCCTTGTTAAATCACTAAAAACTATGCTTCAAGAAAAAGAAAAAAATATTTGTGTCCATATTATGCACGGAATATGTGAATCACACTTTCCACAAGTTCGTGAGTTACTTTTTCTCTGGTCAGTCTAAATAAATAAAACTTTCATGTTACTGTATTTTCATTTTGTTGCTTGGCACCAGGACTGTTGTGTTTTCTTTTGGTTCATCCCTCGGGTATAAATTACTTTTGCCCCTGCCTGCTTTACTTTTTTGCTCTTGTTCTACTGGCTGGTAAATTTTATCCGTTGAATCCAAAAAACAAAAAATAACGACATTGATTACATTTCTTCTAAACATTCCTTTCCACCAGCTGGAAGTAATATCAACAACAACCCATATTTAAAATATTTAATATAATAGATAAGTGATTTATCAATCGAGACACTTACAATTGGCAATGCAAACATGGCTCCAGATACTCTATCATCATTCTAGCATGAAGAATAAGAATATTCCTATTTAAACTTTCTATTTTAAATTGTAAGCATAATTCAGGTGGACGTTGAATTTAAGCGAATAATTTTGCAGTGACGCATTGGGTCATTGGGCTAGATAAATAATGAAATGGTTTTTCAATTCAAAACTTGAGACAAAACCCCTAGGTGAACAAACTAGTGATGAGAAAAAACCAGTCATATTATTTTTAACAAATAAAAACCGTTTGATAAAAAAAGTGGCACAAAACCCTGTATCAAAATATAATGAGTAAATTTAGTTTTGTTATTTAAAAAATACCAAACTTACCCTTTTATCATTCTCTTCTTCTTCTCTCATTTCTTTCTTCGTCTCCTTCTCCACGAACCTAGTTTAATTCATTCACCAAAATCTCCACGAACACCACCACCACTCCTCCTCCGCCCTCGTTTAATTCCTTCACCACAACACCATTACCACCACCGTAAACACCACCATTACCTCACATCAACTACCACCTCGCAATGCTTCGATTAGGGTTGCATCAGTAACCTAAATCGCTTACTCGTTTTCATTTCATTCACTTCTTTCACCTGAAATTGAAGAATAAAACCGTGGCTGCATTGCTAATCACGGATCGAAACATTCCGAGAAATTAAGAATGTAAATTGAAGAGACATGGGATTACCGGTCGAACTACGTGATGGAATGTAGAGATTAAAATGGATTTGAATCACAAATTGATGAAGAGCGGATGGGTTATGGGCTGTTGATTTCGAAAGAATTGATGATGCAGTGATGTTATCATTTTCCTCCTGGTATTATTTTGTTCCCTAATTTCTTCATTCTTAGGATTTTTACAACTAATTTGAACGAACTATTCATTGTTTAAGATTTTTTTATAATTGATTTTTGTTTGTAATGGTTGATTGGAATTGAGTTTTGTTGATTGTTGGGGGATTTTGTGGAATTTTGTTTTCGTTTTGGGATTAAGGGTGTTGGTGAATGGATTTGGGGATTTTGGTTCAGGGGGATTGTTTCATTAGGTTAGAGTAGTGATTTTGAACTTGTTAAGATGGATTTTGAGTGGAATTGGGAGTAGAGAGTTATGAGAGATTTCTTTGATTTGGTATAGTAATGATATTTCATGGATTTGAAATGAAGCAGTGTTTGTGTTGGCTCTTGATTCACAGGTCTGAGATTAGATGGGTCTTGTCTTGTGGATGAACTCAGGTGAAGCTAATGGGTTCGAGCATGTGTTGTTCTTGCTAGTGAAGATGGTGATTTGTAAATGTGGGCTTTGTTGATGGTTTCGCTGACTGGTAATAAGAATGAATAATTGGTGCGGGAATGGAAGTTGCGGGTGGAGTTGAAGACGCTGATGTTGTGATGGCTTGAGATAGGGAATAAGGAGATGGCTTGAAGGTTCTGGGACTGAGCTTTCGGTGATGCAACTGAGATTGGTAATATTACAGTTTAAACTTGTTTTGAACTTGGTAGACAATAGAGGGTTAGGTGAGGATGCACATTAACATGAATTTTGACTTGAATGAAATGAAGACTGATACATAAAATGCTTTTTCAAAGCAATCAATTTAACAATGAAACTTGAAAGATACATTACGTGAACTTTGTAAGCTGCGATGCTGTAATACATGTTTGCCAACTGAATAAGATTTGTTGATTAAATGTCTAGTAACTTTTCTGGTTGCATAATTAGCGTTTGAGTTTCATCGATACTAATTCAAGTATCGTTTTCATGTGTTCTCGGACATATGGCGGGTAACCAACCTAACGGGGAGAGCACAACTAATTTGGGTTATTATATTCGCTATCTAGCAACAACTTAATGCTCCAAATGAGAATGGAATTCATCCCTTACAGCCTGCAAATAATCCTTCCGAGCCGCTTTAATTTTCCCGTTCGGCATAATTCGCACTTCAGGAGTTATGGTAACAGTTTTAAACTTCTATTTCGCATGTTAACATAACTACTTTGCGAGAATGATATAGTGATTCGTAATTCGATTGGTTTCTTAAGCAATAATGATACTTTGTCGGAAGGATTCTTTTAAACTAATCCTTGATTAGCGAAGTTAAGTTGTGTTGCTAGTAATCCAGATCAAGGCCTGGTTGTAAACGCCTAACTGTGTACTTAAGCTCACCTTCGGGTTAAGTCTACTTTAAGTTTTAAGTAGTGATGCAGCTATTATTAAGTTATCTCTCTATCTCATGATGAAAAAGGCTAGAGACACACATGACAATGTATCTTTCTAGGAGGAAAGAAAATTTTAATTCTCACTCATAAGACGTTCTCTCTATTTCTTTTTGCTAATTCTACGGTTTAACATTGTTATACTGCTCATAGTGATACCAAAGAAGTGATTCTATTTTTCAAAGATGAGATATAGTTCATACTTGCTAAGTTATAGTAATAATGATTCAAGAGGTGGAAATCTGATAGAACATAAGTTATGCAACAATGATAATCATCAGCTGAATGTGCTTGCGCAATAATGATACTTTGTGTTAGAAAGGATGTTAATGTAAGATGATATTCAACTGCAGTCAAAAAGAGAGCTGAGACGGGTAATGCGAGTAGTGCACATTTGCACCTGGACTGAAGGGAGATACCGCTATTTCCGAGAGAAAATGAAGTTGCAGGAACTGAAATGGCAGCTGTTAGTGTGATGAAACCAATTATGGTTTCATCATAAATATGATGAAACCAAAATCGGTTTCATTGTATTTTTGGTCAGTCACTACACCAAATTCCCGGATTCGTAACAGGAATTCGTAACGGTTTATGAGCCGTTATTTAATTTCCGTTACAATGGCCGGGTCTGAAAGAGTCGTAACAGTCAAGCCGTTACTAATCTTTTCAAACATTTGTAACAAGCGACCACCGTTACTTAATTTTTTTAGGCGTGCTGTTCACACGCTTCTGGTCACACTTGGGTCGTAATGAGGATGTAGTTTGTGCGTGTGCCATTAACATGCGTGCTTTTCTTTTCCACCCAAGATGGGTGATACAAGAGGATGTTTCCTCCCTCCGTGTGCCATTCACATGGGTGCTATTGGTTTTCGTCCCATACCTTAGTGAATCGATGAATCAATTTTTCATTTTTCATTTTCTTTCTCTCCCTCTTTTCTGCTCCTGCCTCGCTTCTCGTCAAACCCTAAAATGAAATCACAGAAACCCTAGTTAAATCATTAGCCGAGAAACCATCACAGAAGCTTACATTTGTATTAGGAGTGAACTGAAATCACGATTCTCACGATTATTCTCAAGAAATCTCTTGTGTTAGGGAGTGAGTCGTTTGCATTGTTCATCATTTTTTAGATCTGTATTAAGGTTTCAAATATATTCATCTCAAAGAGAAAAGACAAACTCTAGAACCCAAAGAAACCAAATCTTTAATCGGATTGATTCGGTTAATATGTATTAATATTATTTATGAATTCACTCAATTTCTGTGAACCCTAAAATAAAATCTTCTGCGTTTTTGCTTGATTCCTTTCTCACTAAATTTAATTCTTCTGATTTCGGTTTGTTCAACTTTTCAGGTTTGTGATAAGAATGATTTCGATTGTTCAATTTTTCAGGTATTCAAGCATTATTGTTTCCTCTGATTTCAATTTGCCACATGAGATGTTTGATCTCTTCCACTTTTATGCTGGTTCTTTAGGCAGTTATGTAGCAATAACTGACAGTTTCCCGAATTCATCCCCTTCCTTCCATTGCAGTGGGCGGATTTGACCATTTGCTTACTTGTGACATACCAAGTTCAACAGTTACACTTCATTATTTAGTAATTGTGTAGCTTGATTCTTAGTTTCTAAATCAAGATATATGTTGTTTTATGTGATGCGAATGAACCTATATTGGAAAGACCACGATTAATGTTTTTCGCCGATGCTCCAAAGTTCACATTTGGATGAAGCACGCCACTCTGATCGATTGAGAAGACCCATCATGGAAACTCTTAATGTAACTCGATAATAAAGTTGAGAGGATAAATACAGAAAGGACGGATTAATGCTCAGGAAAAGGGAAGCTGAGCTCAAGGTAAACATTTTGTAGGTAGTAATTAAGTGAGTAGATATCGCAAAAGCATGTGTTTCCTTTTTCATCTTAATTTGACACAACCACTAAATTGTTCAATTGAACATTTCATGGCAACATGATCAAGATGGGAGCCGCTTCATTCAAAGAAACTAGAAACTTCTACCATGGAAGAGAAAGACATGGTTAACTTTGAAGCCTTATTTTATACTCGTTATCATGCATTTACGGTTGGTGCCTTTTGATTAAGGTTTTCCGATGTATGTTCTCGCTAAAAATCATTGTCTCTCATATTTGAATCTCGTGTGCCCGGGAGAAAAAGAGCTCAATGGCGATAGAGATAAGAAGGAAAGTGTCGTAATTGTTGGTGAGAGCAAAAGTGAAAGAAAGAAGAAGAAGAAGAAGTCTAAGATGTCCAGTATCATATCACATCTAGATCGCCATTTTTTTACTAGTATAATCGCATTTAAAACTGTTAAAATTGAATGTATAAAGTTAGGATAAAATGTTGATCGCCATGGATGAGATCTTTGGTCCGCTCGAGCAAAGATTATAGAGCCTTATACGCCACCAAAGTACGCACTTCTTGAGGGGATTTTTGGTGATACAAAAAGATTGGATATCAATGTTCAATGAGAACGAACTTCGGGTAATATCTCCGAGGATAAGAGCTTTCTATGAATTCCCCGGTATTCTTTATCTTTTTGGAATTGCAATCTTCATTTTTGTCGACTTTTATGAATGCCCATTCTTGGCTCACAAAATTCCATCACTAGATGTACTTTGAATTGCCTACAATTTGCATCATCCGATTTTGCCCTCATCCCCAAAAGATCAGTACTAGTTTTCACAAATGAAATGTGTTTCACACTGTACCTTTTCTAGTTCACAATCTATTTTTTTCAATTGCTTATAGTTTCCAAATATAGCATGGAATAGAAGTGTTTGTTATTAATCGTCAAGAAACCAACTGCATAGAAATTGACATTTGTTTGGTCATGCAAGTTAGTGAAAAATATTTTTGTCAAAATACAATTTTATTTTCTCTGAGAATGATAAAATGCGAAGTTCATGAATTTTTCAAGTGTGTAAATATAGTTGTTGTGCTTAAATACACAAATATTTGTATTGCAGCCTTCTAACTGGATCGCTTGAGGGCACGGATGTGGACGACTTGCGAACTTATACTCATTATAGTGGTGGATACCATGTTGTAAGTCGTTTCTTTGTGCTTCTCAACATAATTCTCCTCTCGAGGGATTATGGAGAACTTTATGAAAGAATGCTGCAAGGATAGCTTAGGGCTGATTTGTGCTTGGCGACTAGTATTTGGGAAGTGCTTGGCCTCATTAGGTCCCTTAGCAACTGCAAGTGTTGTAAGTTTCTCTGTAGTATACGTGATTTAAGTTAGAAGAATTTGTGAACTGAACTTAGGGACTTAGAAAGTTTCTATGAACCGAATTAGGAATTTAGTAAGTTTCTATGTATTTCCTTAGAATTTGATACTTAACAAAAAAAAGTTGGTACTGAAAAGAATGTGTGGATTGGTTATTGAAAGTGATTTCAATTGATTGTTGAATGTGGATGATGGATGGTATAAATGGTGTATGCTGGTTATTTGGAATGCCAGGCTTATTTCCGGCAGAAAATGAATCGGAAGTCGAGTTTGACAGGTCAAAATTAGTCAATATTGACCAATTTTGACGGTCAAGGTGATCGGCGATAATTTTTTTTTGTTACAAAAAAAGTTCGTAACGGGCTCCGAGCTGTTACAACATCCTGTTGCAAAAAAAAATCGTAACGGCCCCGAGCATTTGTTACCACGTGGCAAAATTCGTAATGACTCAAGCTTGTTAGGTCGGGTCTAAAAAAATTCATTAACGACCACAAAGCCGTTACAAAAAAATGTAACACCCACTTTTGCAACAAAGTAGGGTCGTTACAACCCGTTTTTGTAACGGCCTGGTTCTGTTTCTAATCCTAGAATTTGGTGTAGTGAGTGGTGGGGGTGGTGGAGTTGGCTGGTAGTGGTGGTGCAATGACGCGTTGCGGCGGACTGTGGTGATGGTGGCGGCGCGGTGGTGGTGGTAGTTGGTCACGGTGATTGGTGATGGTGTTGGTCGCGGTAGTTATTGGTGAAACGACAATACGTGGAAAAATGATGAAACCAATTTCGGTTTCATCTATTTTTGGTGAAACCAATTTTGGTTCCATCATTTTTTCAGTTTGGTTTCATCATTTTTTCAGTTTGGTTTCATCATTTTTTCTCATTTGATTTGGTTGCATCATTTTGGTTCCAACATTTTTTCAGTTTGGTTTCATCATTTTTTCTCATTTCAGTTTGGTTTTTGTTTGTGGTAGTGGCCGGGTTGGTGGTGGCGCATGCTGCGGTGGTAGTTGGCGTTTGTCGGCGGTGGCGGTTGGTGACGGCGGTGGTTTGCGGCGTTTGTCGGCGGTGGCGGTTGTTTGTGGTGGTAATGGTTGGCGGCGGTGGTCGGGAGGTGGTGGTGGTGGTGGCGGTGGTGGTGGTCGGCGGCGGTGATGGTGGCGGCGGCGGCGGTGGTCGGCGGAGGTGGTGGTGGTCGGCGGTGGTGGTGGTCAGCGGCGGCGGTGGTGGTTGGCGGCGGTGGTGGTCGGTGGTGGTGGTCGGCGGTGGTCGGCGGCGGTGGTGGTGGTTGGAGGCGGTGGTGGTCGGCGGTGGTGGTAGCGGCGGCGGCGGTGGTCCGCAGCGGTGGCGGTGGTGGTGACGGCGGTGGCGGTGTTACTAGTGGTTTTGTTGTTGGTGGTGGTGATAATTTAATAAAATTTAAAGGTGGGGTTGATTTTTGTTTTTGTTGGGTTGATTTAAATAATAGAAGGGTAATATAGACAATGTATGTTAAATGGGGTTTTTGTGAACAATTTGTTTTGTTGGAGTTTTTGTATTTGGATAGTGACACCTTTGGGGTTATAACCCGGGCGCCGGTTTTCAGTTGGATTAGTTTACTCTTAATTTATCTCCATGTTAGTTTTTATTTTGCATCCCAAAGTTTAATAATGCAGGAGCTATGTCATTTTCTAGAATATTATGCTTCAAAAAAAAAAAAAAAGAAAAAAAAAAGAAATCCTAGAATTTACACACAAATCTGCCTATCTTTTAGAGACGGAGGGAGTACTTGATACGGGTAAAACAGATTTGTGATAGTAAGTTTTAAGACGCTAATTTTCATTGTGAGTCTTTTAGGTGCTAAGTGCCTTTTTGAAATATTCTTGGTTGATCCTCTGTGTTTCAAATATGTGATAGAACACTAACCTTTTGATTCTTGGAGTATCGAACTCACTCATGTAATGTGTATCACTAGTGCCAATATTGTAAAGGGAAAATTTAGAGACAACTTATTAATTTCAACAAGAAAGGTCTCTTTTTAAGTAAGGAAATTCATCTAAAATTCCAAAATATGATTATCAAACGGTTTCTTTCTTGTAATTAACTCTAAAGTTCATCGGACAAATACGCACTAAATTTCCTTTCCAGACATGCTTTGCAAGTATGATTCCTTAAACGTAGCTTCCACATCATACCAACTAACCCTTGTTCTGCTAAGTGTGACATAAAAGCTAATGGTGATGCATCTTGCATGCATCATTGAGCCTTGGACTAGCACATAGGTGATATCAAGCGTGTTTCCAGTCTTCTTACTTCGCTTCAGCATTGAGATGAAAGCATGCACGGGTCTTGCTCGTGCCAAGGGTGTCTAGGATCATGTCGTTCTTGCATTGCATCGTCCTTATGGTGCTAGTGTGTATTCAAGCTTCCTTAACTTGCATTCCAGTTAGTTTTTTTTTCGTGGCCATGCCTAATTCCCAATTGGTGTGCATCGTGTAGCTTGATAAGAAGTATGAACATCCATTATATGGATTTTAACTGCCTCATCAAGTATGGAAATAATTATCTCTTGCCTCGCATTGCCGTGTCAGATGATATGAGTTACCAAAATATCGCAATCATCTCACAATTAGGTGGTATGAGCGACATGGTATTGGACCTCTAATGTTGCAACTCATTGTGATGCCTACGTACGTTGTTCCATATCTCGAAAGGATCAAGAAAAGATCATAGTTCATCCCATCGAGACTAGAAATTAAAACCAACTCCTGTTGCAAGGCCAAAGCCAATCAAAGCCTAGTTTTTATAAACCAAAGGGTCTTTCGCGGATAACGCAAATGAGTGTGCATTAGTAACCGATTATTTGGAGTTGCTAGAGCAATGTTTAGTTGAACCCATGAGTTTTACTATATCAAGCTTGTTGTCAATGTTAGATGATCAAAACTATTTTTTGATTTCTAGTCTACTAAATCAAATCTCGGACTAGGTTAGAATTTGGTAGTTGAGTATCATACATCACCCTCAAGACTAAAGATCGAAAAAGACATTTGGAGAACTTCTTTTACTGTGTATTTGAAGATCCGAACCTTTCTATTTTACTCACTATCTTCCAAAAGAGGAGTAAACTATTTTGATAATTGCGGTATTTATCTCTCCACGATTGCACTTTGTGAATAAGTTGCTCACTACACCATTTTGCCGATTAGAAATAGATTCTACATGTTACAAAAAGGGTTGTAACAGCCGTGTTCTATTTCAAAAGGTGGCGTGACAAATTTTGTAACGGCCCCGTAGTCATTATGAATTTTGGGTCGTAACAACGGTTTGTAAGAGCACACATTGTTACTACGTGGAATTTCGTGCTGTTTGTGTTGCATTTACAAATTCTTTGTAACAGAGAGTCGTAACAGGGGAAGGCCTTTACTACGTGTAAGCTTGAAACAGTTCTATGCCGTTACGAATTTTTGGTAACTGCAAAAAAATTACTGCAAGTCAACATTGACTCGGTCAAAATTGGTCAACAATGACCAATTTTGACCGGTCTTTATTGACTGAAAATTCATTTATTGTTGGAAATCTGCCGACATTCCATAAAACCTGCATACATTCAGTCCATCCATATTCAACAATAATTTCCTCGATCAATCCATATCAACATTCAATCAATTCATATTAACATTCATTTAGTTCATATCAAGAAAAAAATACAAATTCTTCCAAGTACCAAAAAAATTCTGTTAAGTATCAAATTCTGATAAGTACCTAAACACTCTTTTACATTCATTCCCTGATAAGTACCTAAACAGCTAGACAAAGTCCTACACAGTAACTTACTTGAAGCGACAACTGGAGTATTATCATCTACTGCTCCCATGTAAACGCAACATTCCATATTCAAGCACGGTAAACCCTTGAAACACAGGAAAAACAACTTAGATCCTCTAAAGACAAAAAAGACTTTACAGCGTTATTTCGGAGAATGAACTGACAAACGTGGGGAAAAAAACTACTAACTTTACCATCAGAGAAATGAGAGGTTTCTTTACAGATGAGTTTAGGATAGACTGCTGATTTTTCTGTGCATCATCTACCGTGTTTGAAGGTAACATGAATGAGATACCGCATTCGAGCTTGATCCACATTGTAGACTATATACTCATTGTACAGCAAGCTACCCTTTATTGTAAAATATAAAAGATGAATTATAGGATTATTCAGTTTTGGTTTCATGCACCAAAAAATATCGAAGTTTTTGTACTCTCTTCACCGATATTTGAATTAATTTTAACAAGATGCTTAAAATCAAAAGCATGCTACCTTTCGATCGCATTGCTCCTTAGGCGTCCCAAGGGGCACTACAAAACCATCATCAAGTGCGTGAGACTCTGATGGATCCGGAGCTGTTGAACCAACCCCTTTTGTGTTGCAACAAATATTTCACATAAAAAGTATTAATAGTCACAAGGACAGCTCGAACCTTAACAGGTCAAGATGACTCACTGTATACTACAGTTGTTCAATTGTTTATTTCAAATCACAACTACACATTCTTTTTCATATTGAAAAGGCATATTCTAAGTTTCTGCTGCCATACTCGTTAACTCAGAAAGCATAAAAAGATATGTTTGTTTACATGAAAGAAACGTACAAACCTTAGATTTCCCGCTGGCAACTTATCAGCGTTATAATCTGAATGTAGTAGCTAAGCCATCTCACCCAATGCAACCTGTCGACAAGAAAGTTAGAAAATAAGACTTACGTTCTCAAGCCTTTGGGAACTAAGTGTAAATCCATCATACATAGATGCGACTGCGAGGAAAAATAGATCACCTGGGTGTTTTAGGGTACTATTTTATAAAAATACGTGTGGGTTACAAAATCTGCAACCCGATCTTTCTAAATTAGGCTAGTGAATGACCTAGACATTACCAGCGTTATATTGAATCAAGTTTTGAGAACCTTGATTGTTCTATGATGAGTATATAGATGGTTAGAAATATCATCGTAGAATTTATAAAATTAAATTGGCTTCTTTCTAAACCCTAACAAACAATTTAGGAAATCATGGAGAAAATAAAATCAAAACCGCAAACCCTTCTTTTCGCCTCTGGCCTCCTGTTCTTTTTCTGTTCTATGAAATTATTATAGATAGGGGCTGTGAGTTCTCCAGATAAGACCTAGTGGATTATTTTCCCAAGGCCCACTTCCAAAATCAGGCCATTATCGAAGTCCGTCCACTTTCTATTCTTCTCATGCTAGGCTACAACACCTAGCTCCCATCTAATGCCCCAGACTCCCAAATCTCGTCCACAAAACAACTTTCTATATTATGTCTTCTGAGCACCACCTCCACGGATATTTCTGTCAAAGATTTTATGCGGAAACCCAATTTGTTTCATTATTATTCACCCATAGCTTACAGCGGATAAGCCTTTTCATTGCTTTCAAAATCCTCTTTTAATCAATCCAATTCCTCCTCAGCTTCAGACTGTATCAAACCCCAGAGAATCCAATCTGCATCCCAGATGACATACGGACCCTTCTCACTGCACCAGTTATTCTCTGTCACATTCGTTCACCGGCAGACATCCAACTCCAGCAAACCCCCATAATCTTCTCTAATCGAGTCAATATCCTGTTTTGGGACCTTGCTGCCAATTTCTTCGAGTGCCAACAGTTCACTATCTCCACTGCTGTCGCTGTTGCTATTAAGCCATCACCACCGCCTGAGTTTCAGTCATCAAAGGAAGTTCCATCTACCTTCTCAGCTGCAGTGCCTATTACTCCCTGTATCACAGAACATGTACAATTTCATCACCCATCCGCTTCTTTGTCAGCACTTCTTGTAGCCTGAATTCGCTGCATCTCAAAACCCATTTTCACTCAGGTCCGAACTCTCTATACAACTACTTTGAGAACCCATTACGAGTACCAGGAAACATCACCAACAACTGCAGGCAATTACCAAGTCTCAGCTCCTTCCAACTGCCAATGAGACCAAATCAAACCAACCCATAACCATTTCTATTTCGGCATCCACCGGCATATTCAAAGAAAGTAACAAAAGAAACCAATTCGAATGCAACATTTCTCATGCCCGGGCTCTCTGTACAACCACCATTAACATCAAACTCTATTTAGAATCAATTCAGCTTTTGCACCTTCTCCTTCATCCACCGATCACAACAGAAGCAACCAAGCTTGGCCCCATCAACGACATTCGCCTGCAATAACGCCTTATTGTTATAATTAGTTCCGGCTGGGAACTCACAATACCATCAGCTCTTCTTCATCTCGGCCACATCAAAACCGTGATTCTCATTGCGACTGAGCTGTCTCTTCAGCTGCCTAGATACCACGACGATGGAAAGAATCACGTTGTTGTAGTTAAGAACGTCTTCATTCTCTCGAACCCACATATGTGGTTCTCGATCTCACACCATAAAAGAATGGTTAGAAATATCAGAGCCAATAGAATAGAAAGATCTCACAACCTTATAATTTCCAGATACCGCCAAGCTTAAGGCATCAAACCCAATAGAAGAGTAAGAGTTTATCAGAGCCGTGATTTTAGTTCGATGAGAATGTATTTTATAACCTATAAGTTTAAGGGAAAAAGTTAACTTATGGTAAACCAAACACTCGATTTAGGTATATTGTTATCAACATGTTCTGTGGCAAAATTTGGCCTTGCCCTACTATACGTTAGATGTTTTTTGGTAATTTCGCTCCAACCACAAATAAAGTATTAACAAGGTATAAGCAAGAAAACAACCTCACATAAAAGAAGATGCCAACTAAAGAAAACATCTTACAGTAGGAGTTCCATAAGTCGTGGACAAACATTGGCATCAATCACATCTTGAATTTTGTCGTTTATGCCATCATAAAGATAAGAGAGTGCCCAACACGCATCTGTTAGCACTTCTTCATCTGATGAATGTATAAGCTTCTGAAGAACAAGCAGTACAGGCTTAACCTAATGCAAAATAAATAACATGATAAGGATGAGAAAAAAATTACTTACAAAACTGTCAAACCAAAAACTTCAATTTTGATCAAAACCTGGTCAAATGGTGCCGGTGGTTTTCCGCGGCAGAAATTCTACATTGTCCATGTTGATTGTTGCATTCTTAACATAGACAATTTTGAGTGCTCATTTAACTGATTAAGCAATGGAATGAGGGCACCATTACCAAGGACAAGATCTTTACAGCTAGGTGAATCACCAGCCACGTTACCCATGGCCCAAACAGCCTGTAGAGGGAATGCAGAAAAAGAAAAGTGACTTAGTACTTGTACACAACAAAAGTATGTTACAACATTAAGTAGCCATACTACAGACGAACAAAACCAGCAACACAAAAATGAGATTTGGATTACCTGTTCTCAGACATCGTCACTTGAAGAACTAAAAAGTTGCACAAATTTTGGCACAGCGTCATGTTCTATAAAAACTCGTGTATGCTCTGACATCCCAGAAGCAATATTGGTTAAAGCCCAAGCAGCTTCAAACTGAATCGTAAAGTTAATTCACATCAATAAAGCTTAAGTTCATTATTTTTTTCTTAACTAGCAGTAAATCTAGAAAACTACATACTTGTAACTGAGGCAGATCTTGCCTCTCCAGAAATTCCACAAAGCGAGGGACGACGCCTGCTTTGATTACCTCTTCAATTGGAGGGATGCACTCTGCATAAATAAGTGGACCAAAATTCAGCCTCCAAAGTAAGAATACTGGAACAAACGAAACAAAATTAAAAATGAATAAAACATCAACGCTGGATTTCAAAACATACCAATATAAAGAAGCTTCTTAAATTGAGTTGTGAACTCCAATTGTGAAGCAGGGTTATCTGACCAAACTCCTTGTACCATTACAGGTAAGATCTCCAACTATCAAAGAACACCAACAAGATAAACAATTATAATAATGTGCAATAATTAAATGACTAAAATTCTTTAAACAACAACTCCATAGAGAGAACATTTAAGGAATATTTTTTCCCTAATTTAGGATTTTAATTGTGTTTCCTAATTCAGGAAAAATCTTAAATTCGAATAAGTGAAGTAAAATTCAAATAAGTAGGATTTTGGAGTCATATATATACCTGATGAAGATCAGAATCCGACTAATTTATCATTAGTTAAAAAATCTCTGAACCACCAACTTCATCACAGGCGCTAAAACTTGTTGAGAAATCGACATTAATACCTTCTAGGGTTGAAATGAAAATCGATCGAGCGAAAGCATATAATTAATGTCTAAAACCCAAAATAAAATTTGAGTTCGACGGGTTATCGCAGGGAATTATGTTAATGGAGGAACTTCCTCTTGGTGTGATTCAAAGAGACAGAGTTGAAAAGAAGAAATCAGGAAAGAATGAGAAGCGACAGGGTGAGGTTACAGATCGAAAGCTAACAATGAACATATCGAAATTACTTACATCTTCAGCTTCAAATCGAAACCCTCGAACCCTAACTTCGCTTGCACTCGAACTGAAACCCTAACAATCTTCTGCAAGAGATAAGGAAAGAGACGAAGGGGTAAGTCGAGAAGAAATGATGAAGGGGCATAATGACCGAGTCATGTGTGTGACCAAGGGGATAAGCTCATTTGTGACCAAGGGAAGAAACATCCTTAGTTCTACCTGGCTTGGGTGGAAAAATTATGAAGGTGTGACCACCCACGCACACGGATGGCACATGTGGAATCATATCCAGTTACAATTTGTAACTGCTATAGGACAGTTATGAATTCTGACAAGTTTTGTGACAGCTTAAGCCTGTTACAACCAATTTGTAACAGACATTTTCTGTTATTTAATTGCAATGAACTCATAAGTCGTTACAAATTTCAGTTACTATTTCCTGAAAATGGTGTAGTGGCTACAAGGTTCCGTAAGATTTTCCCAATGAATCTACTTACTTCCTTGATTGCCTAACTGATAGGGAATAAGTGGTGAACTTTAATCTCTACGTACATACATGGCTAGAGAAGTTAGAATTCTTATGTTGAGTCATATTGCATCAATTGTTCTCTTGTTTGTAACTGGCGTAGAAAATAGTTTTTGTCGATGATTATTTTTCTCACGAAAATCTTGTGTCTTAGTGCCTCTAAAATTAAGATCGTTATTTTTAACTTCTTTGTTCGTAACTGGCGAGAAAAGAAAAAAATATTGGGATATAAATCTACTTTGTTCATAATTGGCCAGTAAATTTATTAATGTCCAAGAAAATACTTCTGTTGTGATTAGAGTAAAGGTCTCTAATGTTGTTCTTTCAGGAATGACATCAAATGGGGGAGAGTTCTATTGAACTTGTGCTTAAACGTAATATGTTTGTGGGGGAGAGCGGGTATGGAATTGTATGAGATACTTGTACCTATATATCTCATGATGAAATCGCGAAGTTTCTTGGTGAAATCGTCTAAACTAAAATACTGGTATGTGTTCTCTAGTCTTGAGACTCTTTTTGTTTAATCCATTACGGTCCCTATTTTTCTCCTTTGCCAATTTTGTTGACAAAAGGGGGAGAATTATTAAGTAGTATCTTAGTACAACATATGGCTTTTCGGAGTATCATGTAAGGAGAGTGGATAATTATCTATAGGTTTTACCTATGTTGCAAAATATGTAAGTATTGACTAAGGAGGAATACATATCACCGTAGTATTGTTTCAAAGTTGAGGTGCAATTGAACTTTGAGGAAGGTATCAATACTATGTTTTACGTAAAACAACCAATGAGTAGGCGTGTTTTATTCAAACAAATCTCTTTTTGAGTATTCTCATAAGTTGTTATCTCTACGGATCTTCAACAACAAAGGTGCTACATGAACACATGCAGAACCATAGAAGAATTTCAAGTACAAAGAATTCAAGACGTTTGTTGAAGAACCAAGGAAATCAAGCATAATGGATTATGAGCTGAAAGTTATTTATTTTGAGTCTGTATGTATTGAATAGTTTTGTCATAAAATTGAAAATGGGGGATATTTTTAGATAAATGCTCGGTTGAATTCACAAGTTTTTATATCTCAAGATTGTTGTCAATGTTAGATAATTATTTCTTGATCTTTAGTCTATTAAGTGAATCTCGAGACTAGGTTACAATTGGTAGTTGAGTATCAAATATCCCCCTCGAAGCATGGAGATCGTCGAAAATATTTGGAGAACTTCTTTTTTATCGGGTATGTGAAGACACTCACTATATTACCATTTTATCTTTTACCACAAAGAAGAAGTTTCTAGTCAAGCTAGTCTTGTTAAAAATCTCGAAATATGGTTCAAGCATAGATGTTCAAAGGTCCTTAACAATAATAGTTTAAAACAATTTATTGTTCGAGAATTAATTTGTGGATCAATTGAAAATTGCCCATATAAGTAATTTTATCATTTGGGAACGTTTTAAACATCATAAGAGAGAAATTCATGAACTTCTGATATTTCTTCTCAGGGTAGGTTGGCAAACCAGTTTTCAAATCATAGATATCTGATTTTAGAAATACGAGGAAGGTTGGCGAACTAGTTCGAAAACTACAAATTCGATTGGAAGCAGTTCATAAACCGTGGTGAACTGAATTTTTGGTGTTGGTATAAAAAGAATTAATGTTGGCGAACCTAGTTCACGAATCGTTTCCATCAAACGGAGTACGGTTAGTGAACCAGCTTTGCGAACATTATTTTATCCGAAGTTCTTGATCCAGTAGGGTTGGCAAACCCGATTCAAAAATTGGGGTCCCTGTCTCGTGAACTGTAGCCTTACGGTTCACGAACCGTTTCACCAACAGTCCAAGTAAAATTTATCAGATGCTCAAAAACTTATTTTTAAAATATGTTTATCATTGCTATGACTTTCTTAAATACTTTTAAGACTTCATTGGTCACTAAAACACTTATCTGTGTGCATCAAGATTGAACTCTTGAGTGTTTAATGACCACCAACTTGCTTTTAATTTCAAAGCATATTTGCCAAATCAGAACGGTCATTATACACGGTTCCGTAACCGGACCACTGTGTATATCTTTCATTGTATTTTCAAGATTAATTCTCACATGTTTAAATTGAAACCCTAATTATAGTTTCATCTAAACAGATAAAGTGTTTGCTTGATCCTAAAGTTATCTTAGCTTGAATTCTAAGCAACCTGCGGGCTTGAAAAATTATATATAAAGATGCTCTTTCATGTAGGATACTCAAAACCTGACACTTTGTGTCCTAGTTGATAGCTAGAGTCGTCCTTTATGAACCTAGGTTTCCTCTGAGAAACAAAATTAAGTTTACGACTTAAAGGCTTCAGTTTGGTGATTCGTGAATCCAGGTCCGACTATCTTTACCTTGATTGTTCGTTTATCCTAATCTTGCTTTTATGTATCGATGTTCTCGTAATCGCTTTTAGGAAAGATAGATAACAATCGCAAAGTTTTCTTCGTCCCAGACTTCGTGATTCCTCAAGATATATATCTGAAAGTTTTTCTTAAGTGATAAGCTGAAGATTGTTCCTGAGATGTGGTAAAAGATTTCGGTTTCTCATCTAGGTGAGTATCATTTTACCCGATTGTGAGGTTTGCTAGCTTTTTCTATTGCAAACAGATTTCCAAGCCTTGATCTTTGATCTAAATGGAAATCAAATAGCTTTATCTGTTAGACACAAATTGGTATCAAAAGTATTCCCTGATGTTGAAGAAACTTTTAAGCTTTAAAGGACGTCACCTAAGGGAATCAATTGTGTAGAGCCTTGTGAGGTTCAAGAGACTAAATGAGCGCGATTGTAACTGAATCGCGCGGAGGGTGGATTCTGTCTCAACTACAATCCGGACTAAAGTCTAATAGTAGGTAGTGTATGTAACGACTTAATACAGTTTGGTGTTCAAATCTGAAAGAGGTCTCAGAGTTTTTTTTTGCAGTTGCAGTTTCCTTGTTAACAAAACTTCTGGTGTCTTATGTTTTTTTTTTCCATTATATTGTTTATCATTATTATAGGATTTACGCAAGTAGTATGTATTCAATATTAGTAGATATGTCCATCTAATTGTGATCTATTACGAGACTTGTTTCTTGTAGAATTTGTATCTTGAAAGATAGATAACAAGTTTATTACTTGGCAGAGTTCCGATTAGATTATTTGGATATGAATAGATTGATCTTGGATATTGATTTTTGAGTTCATCCAAGTACTCTTCTTAACAATCAGGTTCATGGAATCCTTAGTCTATATTATTGATTGATAAACGATAGATATATAAACTTTATATAGATATTGTCAAGGATCATTAATTTGGTCTACTTGAAATTGTATTAGGCTTTGTCCATACAAGTTTCCGAACGGAAAATTTGGTGGTGTATTTGGTACCCCGCATTTTTAATTGGTATCTGAACCCCGAAACATGGTTAGTCCTAACAAGTATGTCTTTGTGACGATCTGAATCATGGAAAAGAGTACAATATCTGACAACTTATCACCAATTTTTGAAGGCACTATTTTAATGGATTCTATTCATAAGACTGGATCCCCTTCCTTCTCAGGATTAGATGAATATTCTATTCCCATAAAGCAGTCCGTTGTTGACAATTTTTATCCTTATTATCTTACCGATGAGTCTGACTCAGAAGTGGAAAGGGAAACATCCAAGGAAAGTGTTGAGATTCTTAAACTTTAGGAATTCATGCTTCCGAGGTCAATAGGCTGAAAAGCAAAGTCAACAATCTTATTGGTAAGGTTAATGAAAAGGTTTCGCGAATTAGGATTCTTCTTGAAGAAAATGCTGAAGTGGATATGCAAATTATTTCACTTGAGGCTCAACTCGAGAAAATTTCCCTGAACTTAAACGTCTACTGGATACTCCTCCATTGTTATTAAAAAAATTAAATTAAATTAAAAAATTAATTTTTTTAAAGAAAATATTTTTTTAATTTTAATTTAAAAATAATTAAAAAATATATAAATAATAAGGACATTTTTGCCATTATGAAAAATGGCTAGATAAGGGGCACCCTAAAAATACTATTTCCAACCCTATTTTTGTCTTTTCAATATACCCAAAATTTTCATATATGCCCCAATTGATGGTTCTTTAACAATTGAAGACCATAATAAGAAGTCTCATCTTGATGATTTTCTGTTTTCGAAGTTCGCAAACAGTCAGACACCTACTTCTGTTTTTGTGTTTCAAGATAATAACGAGTGCAATTATTTCGAGAGAGGCAAAATAATCTCAACTATAACTGAACAGTACTCTGACACGTAAAGAAAAATGGTATTACTTTTTTTTTTTTTTTTTTTTTTTTTTTTTTTTTTCTTTTTTTTTTCTTTTTGCATAAAGATACTGGTACAGGCCGATGGTTCTATAAAAATATTGGATACGAGATTCTGGTTACGAGATTCGGGTTATGGGATTCAATTTGGGAATTACTTAGTTTTAAACTTTTTTTATTTCGGATTCTAATTGTACGATCGGGGTTTCCCAGTTTTCTTATTAAAAAAAAAACAAAATTGGTTAAAAAGATCAAAATTAAAATTTCAAGGTGAAAAGGACAGTTAGATTTTGATATCTTTGTTTAAATGGAGAAAAAATTTAAAAATAGGCGAGGATGTAACCCGGTTTCATCCTTCCCATTTTCAAATACTTTTTCTTATTTTAATTTACAGGATGTATCGGTTTCATCCTCGCTATTTTTTAAGTTTGCCGGGATGAATCCAGTTTTATCCTTGCTATTTTTTTTGTGTCCATTTCACCCATAAATTTTTTTACTCGTCCATTTAAATCGTGTTTTAAATATTTTTGGACAAATAACCCATTTCCTGAAAAAAAAAGGTATGCGGCAGATTTTTGAAGCTGCTTAAATCCGCAAGACTGCAAATGCCGCAAAAACTTCTAGTTAATTTTGATCCGTGAAATTTTATAATGAACTTTACTTTCCCGTTGTACTTTTTGGGTTCAAGAACCCCACTTTTAATGAATTCTCATTTAGACAAATCAAAGATTAAAATAAATACAAAAACAAAAATAAAAAAACAAAAACAGTAGTACCATTTTTCTTTACGTCTTTTGATTTTTTATTCATAAAATTTTAACTTTCTCGTGTCGTTCTCAATTGGAAAATTACCCAACACTATCATTTGCATATAACGTCGGGGTTAGTCTCCCTGTTCCACGTACTCACGTCCGGTCTTTTGAATTCTGCTTTAACCTCTGGTGCAAGTCTTATTTTCTCCAGCTTCCGTTTGACGTGGGTTGACAAGCTTACTTGTATGGGTTAATTGATGTTCAGCACTTACATTTTGACCAAAGTTAGTGTTTAGTTTAATATTTGTCCAACTTAGGGTTTGATACCTGGAAATCATGTTGACTTCCATAGACTCTATTTGGTCAAATTTTAATTAATTTACAACCTAATATATTTACACAATTACTTTTCTACCCTTCATTTTGTTAAATATTTACATCAAATCTAACCACCCTACTGCAACCACCATCATCATAGTGCCACCAGCCACCACCATCACCGCTTAAAGAACATAGCCTAGGAATTTCTTAACCTCTCTTACCTAAAAATAAAACCGATGCTCAAATTACTTGGCCACGACACCAGCTCTTGCAATACCAATTTACAGCACCAGCTGCATCTGATTCCAACACAAAACAACCATCCAACCATATCCTACAACATTATTCAAGAACTCAACCGCCACCAATAATTATTTGTAATTTCCATTCACGGCTGCAACTCTAACTCAAATTTAAAATCAAGAGAACCCAATTCTTCCCATCCAATTCAGCAGACTAACAATACCCTTGATCATCATCAACCAACAAAGATCACCACATGTTCCATCAATTACTCATTCTCAGCAGCAGTAACCCTTGTAATCTCATACATATCTTCTTGGTTCAAATCAGCCAAACTCCACATATCCTATTTCTTGTACAAATTCAATTCGAGGAAAACCCCTTTCTTCTTTGGCAGAAACCACCATGAACTCGAGCTAAAACCAAATTTAAACCGTATCAGAATACTCATCTCTTCCTGTTTCATTTGCTTCTTCACATCGGCAACAAACCCACAATTCTTCCATTTGCGAATTCTTCTCTGTATCTCAGACAGCAGTGGAAGCAGATTCAAATCGGGGAAAGACAGAATCGAACTGCTTCCTCTCTTTCCACCATTTCTTCGAAATTCAGCAACAACAGAACAAAAACCCTAACCTATCACCATCTCTTTAATCTTCACAGATCTCAATTTCTTCCATCTGATTATGTGATTCCATTCACATATTATGATTTTGTTCAACTGGAAGATACCAAATTACAAATCTAAAATTTAATTTCTTCTCTAGAAACTCCATCCACTACCTGTACAAATTCTCTCCCAAAACATCTTCTGGTCTTTAAATAAACCAATTTTTGAATTTTATCTTTCTATAGTCACTCGTTGCCTTGCTCTTCCTCTGAAAGTGAAATAATAATATCTAGTTCTAGAATGTGCTTGGAATCAGTATGGTTTTCCTTCGTTGATTCCAATGACAATTCACATCTACTGGATATTGGATATTAAAGATGCAAAAATTATTAGGCTTTTGTTAACCTGTATACCCGTATACAGGTTAAGGTTTAATTAAGAATTATTTTATTTCTTTGAAAATTGTGTTTTTTTGTCTTACTCTACTAGAAACTGGTTTTTCTTACACTAAAAACAATAAATCTTGTTCCCAATGCAAAGAATTACTGTTTTCAATGCAATAAAACAAACAAATCATGTTTCCAATGCAAAAAATTATTGTTTTACTAAACCTTAACGTGTATACGGGTATACAAGTTAACAAGACCCAAATTATTAACGTATCGCCAGAAAAACAGAACAAAAACCGTCCCTTCACAGCTCTCCCAACAGTGGGCCCAAAAGTGCCCCTTACCAATCCCCACAGGGTGGGGCCCACATGGGATGTGAGGAGGCCGTTTATATTTTGTTGGAACGAGATGAACTAACATGATGATTCACCACTAGCAAGGCTTATAGACGCCCCAAAGAGAAAACAAGGTAAGTCGGTGTTCACCGAGAAAAAGAAATTGTAGCATTTTTGGAGGCAGAGTCAAATTGCAGTTAAGCTTTAGATTTTGGTCAAACATTTCATCATTTTATGGAGCTTAGAGAAAAAGAAGTTTTTATAAGTGACGACTGACCATGTAGTTGTTCTTTAATTGGGAAACCGAATCTTAAATACTAGTATGTGATGATAGACAATGTTGAGAGTGTAAAGTTGTTCAAATTCATTTTCATAGCGATAACTCTTAGCCAACGGGGATTCTCTTGGGACAAATCATGTGCTAAATTTCACTGTTAATTAAATTAATTTTCATAAAACTTGACATACACAGTTTAGACCAAGTAATTTTTAGAAGAAAAAAGATCTATAAGTTTTTCTCCCATAATTTTTATTATTCTTTGCAACATCGTACTTTAATAAAATCTTATACTATTTATAAATGAGAATAAAAAAGAGATAGAACCAATCCACTTCAAAAACCGAAATCCTATCTTGCAATAAAATCTTATATACTATTTATAAATGAGAATCCACTTCAAAAACGGAAATCCTATCTTAACTTAGAATTTTTCCGGTCTTAACTTAGAATTTTTCCGGACAAGTATCCCAAGAAAAAAAGACGGTGGAATCCAATTTACAATACACATATCCAAATGCTAGAACTGCTGGTCAAGGCCATTGGCTCCCCTATTCGGGATGAAGTTGGGCACTACTCCTTCAAAAGCAGCCGAGTTTCTAGTTTTAGATAGAAATCCTAAAAACGGGACCCACATTCTTGCCTCATCAACCATTTTTAGAAATAAAACTATTCCAAGAGCCTCTATGGCGGCAGGAGGACCTACATTTAAGTCCCATTACCTGACCTCTCAAGGTGTTTTTAGATATCAATCCAAACATCTTCAAGATACGTATGATCGGCGGCATTTGGTCAATATTTTGGTGCTTAATATCAAAAGGAAGAATAAAGAATCCTAGTATACTACTGGTTCTCTGAACTAGGTCAGTCAAGATTCAAGACATATATCATCTATTATTAAATTCGCAAATACATTTGCCAGTACACAAATTTTGTAATCTTTCGTGCAACATATCCCTATAAATTGCGGCATCTAATGAAGCAGAAGAAGCAATTAATCTTCAACCTCAATAATCTCTTCTCTCCATTCATCTTATTTTGATCTTTGTTAGAGCACTGTTTTTGTAAAATGGAGGAACTTTTTGGTTGATAACTTGTGGAGTGGTAGTAGCATTTGCATTAGCAGTATTCGGCAAGAAATCATCTCTGTCCACAATGGAATGGCCAGCAGGTCCAAAGACGTTTCCCATACTTGGGAACCTTCATCAATTAGGAGGAGAAGCATTTCATGTCTGTTTGGCAAACTTGGCAAAAGTTTATGGAGGTGTTTTTACCATATGGGTTGGGAGTTGGCGTCCGTTTATTGTCATCAGCGATGTTGATAAAGCTTGGGAAGTTCTTGTTAACAAATCATCGGATTAGTCAGCTAGAGACATGCCTGATATTACTAAAATCATATCGGCGAATTGGAAGAATATTTCTCATGGTGATTCTGGTCCGTTTTGGCATAATTTAAAGAAAAGGTCTTCAAGGTGTTGCTTTAACTCCTTTTAATGTTGCGTCTCAATATCATTTGCAAGAAAGGGACATGCAGAATTTGATCAAATCCATGAAAAAAAAAGGCGTCGCAGAAAAATGGGATTTTGAAACCACTTGATTATGTTAAAGAAGAGACTGTTCGGTTACTAAGTCGACTTATCTTCGGCCAAGAGTTCGTCGATGAAGATTTCGTTGTTGGCATGCATCAAGCACTCGACGAGTTGGTTAGTATAAGTGGGTATGCAAGTTTAGCTGATGCTTTTAAATTTTATGAGAATCTACCAAGCCATAAGAAAACTATTCGAGCAGTTCACGCTATCAAAAATTCGATTGATAATTTGATTCGTCCTCATATCGTCTCAAATCCTCCTACAAACACTTACTTACATTTCCTTTTATCTCAAGATTTTAGTGAAGATGTTATCATCTCTGCCATTCTTGAAGTTTATGACTTAGGCGTTGACAGCACTGCATCAACAACAGTTTGGGCTCTTACGTTTCTAGTCCGCGAACAAAAGATTCAGGAAAAACTTTACCGCGAGATCAATAACGTAACCGGAGGGAAAAGACCCGTGAAAGTTGAAGATTTGAACAAGTTGCCATATTTGCAAGCAGTGATGAAAGAAACAATGAGGATGAAACCCATCGCACCAATGGCAATTCCTCATAAAGCCTCAAAAGACACTTCCTTAATGGGTAAAAAGGTCAATAAAGGTACAGTGGTAATGGTAAATCTTTACGCCATTCATCACAACCCTGCCGTTTTTCCGGAACTGTATAAGTTCATGCCTGAGAAATTCCTAAAGGATGCTAATGGTGATGGAAGTTTGGGTGATATTAAGAAAATGGAAAGTTCATTGTTAGCATTCAGTGCTGGTATGCGAATCTGTGCAGGAATGGAGCTTGGTAAGCTACAGTTAGCTTTCGGTCTTGCAAGTTTGGTTAATGAGTTCAAATGGGATTGCGTTGCTGACGGGAAATTGCCTGATCTTAGTGAAGAACACTGTTTCATTCTGTTGATGAAAAACCCACTTGAAGCCAGAGTTACTCCTCGTATCCATTAATTATATATTTCCGATCCGTGGTCGGGTCAAAATTTGGATTGCTGGCGTCAACTTTTTAACGCATGCAAAGGTGTGATGGCTGGGGTTGGTTTATGCATGCATGATAAGTCGTAATCTCTTTGAGTCTCCTGGTTTGAATAAACAAGAAAATCAACTACTACTTCTGTTTTTGGAAAAGTGATACTTTCACTTTTTCATTTTAACCTAAAAATAAGTCAAATTGAAAAAGTGAAAGTATCTCTTTCCCATAAACGGAGGGAGTACTTTTTATGCTTTGTTTTTACGTTTATCATTTAGGACTTTTGTTTGTGCACGTACTTTGTACCTAGCTACATACTTCTCCCTCCGTATTATATATATATATATATATGTGCGGTATAGATAAAATTTCTTAGATTAAGAAACTTTTTAGATTTTATAAATGAGCAAATAAATAAGAATAGTAGAAGTAAAAAATCGTTTTGAAATTCGGACTCCGCCTATATAGTGGTACAAGAAAAAATGAAAATTCATCCTATATAATAGGTATGGAAGGAGTAGTAACTACCATCATTTTGTCCAGTGACCCAAATCAATGAATGTTGTTGCATCTTGCATCTTACACTCAAGAGTTCCGGATTTTTCCGTTTGGCGGGTACCCAAGTGGCTGAACAGTTTCAAGCTTCAAATAAATTTTCTGTAGGCTAACGAAACTTATGGTGCGTTCTTTTGCCAAGTTTTAACCGCAAGCACCAAAAACCATGCTAATGTACTCTTGATAGATACTATAAAACAGAATGGAAGCCCAGACTCAACCATAAAATTCTTTCGACCATCGTTTTGCAAACCTTGTCTTACTTCATAACTGTGATTAAGGATCAGAGATTCAAATAATTAGAACAACTAATCAAAGTTGTCGAACAAGTGCATCTAAAATGATTTTTCATTCCACTTCATTTTACACGGCCAATACCGTTGCAAAGCATGTGTGAGAATAGGAAGAGTTAATGACGACTGTGGACGAGAAAGATTTAATTTAGCATCGATAAACTAACTCATAAACCATCAAAACCATCAAAACAACCCTCCTCTCTCCCATTCCTTCTTCTTCTCCAACAAAACCATCAACCATCAAAACCATTAGATTTTTGGACTCTGAATAAATCCTCTCTCTCCTCTCTCCCACTCCTTCTTCTCCAACAAAACCATCAAAACAACCCTTCTCTTCCAGATCTCCATTTTTTGGACTAGAAACATTTCTTCATTTTTCCTTGCTTTCTAGGTTAGTTAGTAGATTAGTTTAGTTTTTATTATGTTTTCTACTTATCTACACCGTTTTGGTGGTTTTATTTACTCTTTTGAGGTTTGTCTTCGCTTTAATGGCGATTCTTGGTTATTGGGTTGGGTTTTAAGATCAATAGTGATGCTCTCCATGCTCTCCAACGACGAAATCTTCATCTTGGTTGTCTCCGGTGACGGAATCTTCATCGGAATCTTCATCATCAACTTATTCGGCGACGGAATCTCCATAGGTAGTCTTTTTGACGGCCGGAAGCTTCATCACTAGTTATAAGAGATTTGAGCAAATCACTCCTATTTTGGGAGCATTTCTTTTTAAAGAAGAAAAACAAACTAAATGGTTGGAATTTAATTCCGAGAAAAACCATCCTTCTTAGAATTTAATCGGATCTTATTCATACTTGTATTTGTCTTACTCCGGTAATCCTTCTCTTTCTCTTGTCGGATTTCTCGGTATTGTACTCTTACGGTATGTTCTTGTTACTTTGTATTCTCTTATTTTCGATCTTAAACTCATTGTAACCTTGAAATCCCATTAATGAAAAGGTTCCTTGTTTGTCAAAAAAAAAAAAAAAAAAAAAAAAAAAAAACTCATATACAAGACTCAAACACTTGTAGAGAACTTAGGAGAATGTATGATCTTTAACAACATAAATTGCAAAAGGATAACCTGAAATTTTATAGAGAATATGCTGCTCTATATTGAAGACAACCAAATATTTCATTAAGGAATCCCTGCCATACACTATAGAAGCGAACTTATGAGAATCAAAATGACATAGTACTAAATTTTAAAGACACTGATAGTTTACTAAAAACTGATGACAGAAACTGGAGAAATTTAACAAAATAACAGAAACCAGAAACATATTCAATTCTTTAGGATTTTGAGTTTCTTAACTCCTCTATTCGACCATCTCCCCCAACATAAGTACCAGCAGTGGCGAATCCAGAATAAAATTTTACTGGGGGCACACTTTATTTTTGAAGAACATAATTAAAAAATTTAACTGAAAAAATCCCATGCACCAATACCAATACCAATACCATAAAGTATTAAAGTTCATTCAAACCAGAGAACATTGCAAGTAAAACTTGTAAAGAAAAGTTTGATCTAACCAAATCACCAAATAAAAACCAAAAGAAATATACAACTACACTTTTCCCCTTAACTCAATTTCTTCTAATCCGAAACAAAAATTCAAAACCCACCATCGTAATAATTCCCAAATTGCGTCAATCAGTAAAAAAAAATATACAAATCAAGTGATTGAAGAGGAAAAAATATCTAAGCAAAAAAAAGAAGAGGAAAAAATAAAAAGTTAGAGCACTTAGGAGAGGTAGGAGTAAAAACCCTTATTTGGAAATGAAATTGGTAAGATGGAAACTGAGTAGTCTTCAGCTGCTCGTATGAATCATATACAAAACTTCCAAGGGAAACCATTTTGATTTCGGTACAATAAGTAGAGTGTGAATTCGTGCACACTCCTTAACGAGTGTATATTTCACATTTTAATCTCTACCGTTGATTTAATTTAAGGAGTTATGTAACGAGGGTCGTGATTCTAAACATGGAGGGTAATAGGGCCATCCGTTAAATAATCAACCAATCAGAAGAAAATGTGAAATATACACTCGTTAGAGGAGTGTGAGCAGTTGCACTCCAATAAGTATGACTAACTACAAATATATCCTTAATTTTAGGGAAGTTTCAGTTCGTGGAAGGTGAATGGTTTATGCAAATAAGGTTAGTTTCAGAACTATATTTTAGGGATTCTGGTTTTGGCGTAAATAATGGGGGCATAAAATTATCTTCGTGGAAAATTACAAGGGGAATCTTTTTTTTCTAGTAAATTTAAGGGGGGCCAGTGACCCCACTGGCCCCACCGTGGATTCGCCACTGTACCAGACTTAAGAGATACCAAGCTTTCAAAATAATTCGCACCGCTCTTGAATGCAATGTCGTGCACATTTAATTCTCCTCTAGCACTTCCATCTTTTGGGTCATACAAAACTAGCGTACCAGAACTAAGGAATAGAAGCTTCCCATTCTCGAAAGACCATATCAGCCTTGAAAAGAAATGGCCCTTGATAATGCTCTCATGAGTAATGATGTAGGATCTTGTCCAAGATTCTTCAACTCCATATTTCAGCATCTCCCAGACTTCATGATTAACAAGTAAGCAAAGGCACCCTTTTGATGACACTCCCAAACTTTCAAACAAATTTTCATCGTATTTCCAAAATCCATCTGGTAGTTGCACTTTTTTGAACCTTTCATCGCTCACATCCAAAGAAACTATGACTTTTGAAGAATTTTGGTATAGGGCTAACCAGTGAAGATGCCCATTTAAAAGCACACCAGATTCTTGACCATACGGAAAAGTATATATAAGGTATGGTTGGAATGGTTTTCCATGAGTTTGATGTTAATGGGTAGACTTGAACTTCAGAACTAAACCTGTATCCATCAAAGTCATCCCCAACTATCAACTTGTAATCGTCAGCTTGACGATCATAACCTAAAGCACATAGGCATAGAGTATATGGCTATTTGGGTATTTGTGTCAGCCTGTATTCTCTGGTTGCTGGATTCAAAAGACAATATATTGCCCCAGAACCAGTACCATAAGAATATGATACGCACACCAACCCATTACATGAACACCACAACCGAAAAACATAATCTGTTAAGTTCAATGGAACATCTTCAATTTCACTCATGGACGATGATATTAGTGAATCACAGCTTATAGAGCGGACTAAATAACGCTCCATATTCCCATCGTAATTCATAAGCAAGAAATTGAGATTGTTTCTTTGAATAGTAAGAAAAAGGTGTGATTTAACGAAATCGGGGTTGGAAATTATGGCTAGCCATCTCTTGCAAACACACTTACAAACTAATAATGATTTGACTGGAACCTTTAACAAGATATCAAGGTACAGCTTTTCTGGAAGGCTCGACATCTTTGCTACAATTCCTTCTTTTGATTGAGCTTCTTTTTTCAGAGTGATAAGTAAAAAATGTTGGGGTTTTCATTTCTTGCATATATCAAACATTTAGAGCAAAACTCATGGATGAAATGCAACCATGCCATGCCATTCCATTAATGAGGACGCATCTCCCGATGCTTAGTGTCTTCCCCCAGTTTTCTTCCTTTGGAATTTGGATTGTTTAGTCAACTGTAGATGTAGAAAATCCTACTACTACATCCAAAAGATTTTAGACGTATGCTAAGAAGTAAATAAGCAAAAGACATAGAAGAACACAAGATGTACGTGGTTCGGCATGATTACCTACGTCCACGGGGGTTAAGGGATGATCTTATTACTTCTCACAAGATTACAAGGATCCAATATACACAACAATGCTCTCTCCACAATACACTCAACACTGCTCTCTCACTTCTTTCTTTTTCTCTCCCCAAAAAACCTCTCCTCTATCTTTCTACACGATCTCTATTTATAGTTGCAGGTGGTGATACATCGATATTACAGTGTTGAGCTGGTATAGCTTCTGGATGTTCTTCTCGGGCGACTTGCTTTGGTGCTTCACTCGATCTCTCCTTTTACTCGGCGAATCATCTAGCAGTGGTGTCATCACCGTATGTCGTTCGTTTGGTGGAGGTGATCGGTGTCGCCCTTGATTCTTGGTAGGAGTCTTACTTCGATCGAGCTTCTCTTATCTCTTCACCAACCTGTCGGTGCATTAATTATCCTCGAACTCGATGAGCATCACATCAAAGCTTTTCTCCTTTATGTCGACTTCTCATTTGTCTCCATTCATCTTTTCTCGCGCCCGGGCCTGATGAGGTGATTCGGTGCTTCTAGTACTTGTCTCTCTTGAGTGCGCCCTTGGCAGGAGATGGTTCCACCTATCTGTGGATTATTTGCACCTACATTTATGCCCCTTCTTCCACTCGTATGATCGACACGTGGGGAAGAAACCGCCTCGTCTTCCCACGTCCTCAGTCATGCCGGGTTCTGCGCCATGTTGTTCCCCACTTTCTTCATTTCTTTGCCATAGGTTTACCTTCCTCGTCGGTTACCACGGGTGAGGTTTATAAGTCGATCCTTAAACCTCATTCTCTCTTTACTTTTCTTAGCCATTTCTCCTCTCTCTCCGTTCTCCTCTGCTTCTTTCCTCGCCATTAGTTATCTTCTCCATAGGTTTACTTCCCTCTTCCTTCTACGTCACAGGTCTTCTCGGTCTCAGATTCTTGCATTTGTAATTTCGATTAGGTAGTATTTTACTCCTCATCTGCCCGGCTTTCATGAGTCTTCAATCCCTTCCATGGTGGAAAAAAGGTGTGTGAGCTATGTGTTTTACGATGAAGACGGTGTACCACTTGATTCTCTGTTTGTTATGGAGAGCCCCTCTAGGCATGATTATCGTGCTCACGGATGCTATCTTTTCGATAATCCTTCTTTGTTTTCATGTAGGGCGACAAGAGAACTGCCGAGAGACTTGTCGGATGAACAATTCCTCAAACAGTGAAAGATGGTCGATCTTCATGGCTATGACGTCAGGCTCTTGTCGGGCCAAAAGGCGTTTTAAAGAAGGATGATGTTCTAAGTTTCCACACTCTAGTAAAGGCGACCATTGTCACGAGGGTCGGCTAGAGCTCGGGCTGCGTTTTCCTTTGTGCGATCCGGCCGTTCGTTTTGGAGTGAGGCTCTTTCTAATATTCTTTGTCCGTGCCTTGGCTCGGTGGAATGGCAATACCTTTCGTATTTTATCCAGGAGTGGAAGAGGCGGTCAGTGAGTGTACTCTACCACTGGTCCACCTACGATCCTTCAGAAGGCGGGTGACTATACTCTGCCGGTTTCTTGATAACTATCGAAGTGGGAGCTGCTACCAATGGTGACCTTGCTTTGGTTTTGCTGCTAGCCCACATCGTCATAAAACTCTTCTGAGGGTGTCAAGAAGCTTTTGTTGTACGAGGATCCCAGGAAAGAGTTCCAGAGACATGCCCGTCATACTAATGATGCGGCTTAGGGCCAAGTTCCTCTGGTTATCTCGGTCCCCTTAGCGGCAAATTTCCTCCTGGGTCAAGGCCTTATCCCATACAGGTGGTTAATGTTGATCGAGTAAGTATGTTTCTTGGCTTTAGATTTATTTGATCGGCTCGGAGTAGCGATAGGGCGATGCTTCAATTTCTGTGTTTTTTCAGTCCAAGTTCCAGAACGTTCCTTCTGATTCTCTCGTTCTTCGCAAAAGGGATAGGGGTTCTGGTGCAGGGGCCAAGGAGAAACGGGGGAAGGTAACAAATATATTACTCATTCTTTGCGGTACATGTACTTGCCCTATTTGTTTCCTTGAATGATTTTGACATTGGCTCATGCGCGAAGGCGAGGGTCGATGATCTTTGGAGGTGCTTCGGCGAGGATGGTGAGGATCTCGGATCGAGTTTGCCTTTATCGCATCTCATGAGGAAGTCGCCTCAGAAAACTTCGATGTTTCGTCTACCCTTGTAGGTGGGAAGCCCAGTGGTAAGGGCAAGGAGACTAAGGGAGATTTACGCATCCCAGAAAAAGCTGTACCCAGCCGATCAGGTGGTAGAGAGTTGGTCTTGCCGATGGTTTTGTGTATCTTGAGTCTGATGGTGATGATCTTTTTGATGGAGAGGACGAAGCCGATGGTGATGAAGAGGATCCGAAGCAATCGGAGAATTCTGGCGGGGATGATGCGGGTACTCGGGAAGTAGAGAACTCCTTTTAGGGGCGAGTTCTAGAGCCCCTTTCTCCTGTGGTTCCTAATTCGGGGAGCAACACCTCCTTTACCGTCTCGGGCCCTATGTGTAATTCCTTGGAGCTCTCATTTCTCTGATTTTGCCTACATTTGTCGGATGAAAGAGAATATCAAGGCGGTCTCGTTGTATGATGCCGGCACTGAAAGTACTTTGACTTCTTTTGGTGAGTTGTGTTGATCGGGTTATGCATTCACGTTATAGGGTCGGTGCTTGCTGCTTTGTTGGTGTTTGTAGGATGTCAACCATTCGTTGCTAAACGCTGCCATTCGGCGTAGGGAGGTTGCTAGAGAGAGAATCTCCATCTCTTATTACGGAAAAGAGCGCGAGAGATCCGGGGGATGGAAAAACGACTGGCCAGAGACCCAAGGTAGTTACTTAGCTCTCACGTGTTTATGATTGATTACGTAGTGCCAATATCACGAGTTTAGTCTTTGCCTTCCTGGCGAAACATCTAGTGCGGAGCCCGATCTTTGCTACGAGGTATCGTTTGTTGAAGAGAAATTAATATAGAACGGGATCACGTGTCGAAGTTACTGACAAAGGATTGTCAACAAAGATGATAAAATCGATCGTAGAGGCCCAGGGTTGAGGTCTGCAGACTCATTTTGCATCGTTATGAGACTTTTGAGTATGTCCACTGAGGAAATTGATAATCTTAGGGCAAGCTTAGCTCGTTTCCAGGTATTCCGTAGATAAAACACTGTTGGCCGATAACTTAGAAAGTCAATGTGGTGGTGAGGCTTCGAGTTCGAGACTTGCACGTAGATCGCCTTCGGATCTTGGGGGAGAAGAATCTTTGTAGAGAGGTGTAGCCAGAATCCTTGAGAAGCTCGAGAGAGTCGAGAAGGTTTCGAGGATTTGGAGTGGGTTCGCGCTCAATTATCGGGTTTGCGGATAGCCCATTCCGGCATAGGGCCGAATGGAGTGATCATAAATCTTGCCCCTCTAATGAGTTTAACGAACAACGATATCTAAAACTTTCTTCAAAGATGTCTTATCTCGAGTGTAGCTTGTCAGATGCGAAGAGACCATTAGAGTAGTTACCCCTTTATTGGAAGGTAGTGCGCCTTGTATTGTGTTTTCCTTGTCGTTGTCTTAGTGTTGTTATTATGTGGCCGCTCTTGTTGTTTTGGCGGCCGAGCGAGAGAAAGGTGGCATCGTTGGAAGGAGAATGCCCGATTGAAGGGGAAGGATTCTCAATTACTCGATCGGGTAGCCAGCTAAAAGCGGCGTCGATGTGGTGACACGAGGATCTCCACGCTTTGAAAAGGCGAAGTTTAATGATGAGCTTGTTGCGAAGGTCAAAGCCGGTGTAAAGGCGGTGTTTGATAGAAAGCAGCGTCTTTCTGCTAAGAGGGCGATTAGGGGTAGGTTCCCTCTAAAGAGTAAGCTTGTCTTTTGTAGCGCTGCGTCGCTATCTTACCCTTTGCCATGGGTTGTAATCCGTTTGAACACCTTCAATTTTCGTACACTTTTTAATGGGGTGTTGCGTCTTGATTTGATTGTTTTTTCTTACTATCCGACATTATTATGCATGTTCAGTTCTTACTTATGTTACCCCAACGATGTATGGTTTATTTTGCGACTAAGTTATGTATGCCTGCATAAACATGAGTAGATTGGTTAATCATAAATGTCGTTTCTGTCCGAACACACTCAACGAGGGAGGGTCATCGTGCCCAATGCCATGTCGATTGAGGTATCTCATCACCATCTTTCGAGATCTAGTGGAAGGGTAGTTGGTCTTTCCTAATTCCTAAGGGATCGATATCCCGAGAAGTTATCGATTAACTTTCTTGGGCAAGTGATTTGGCCACTTGCAAGGGTAGCAATGTTATTTGCTCGATTGTCGAGTACTCATGCCTGACAATCGGCCCCTGGTTTCCAACCGCCGGGGCCCTAGGACTACCTCGGCACTTGCACCTGCTGAGCCGCCACAGGAGTTCGAATAGTCGGGTCTTAGTGTAAGTCGCCCGGCACTTGCACAATGCCATCGCCGGGTTGAAACGACCATTTAGACGCACTTGTCATATTTCCAACCCCACGTGGCCTTTCACGGAAATAAATGACAATATATCATACACCTTTCATGGGTGATATAGTTTTAGTCGCGTAGCATTCCACGGTCGTGGCTCGGGTGTTCGTCCAGGTTTTAGTATCTTGTATGTCCCTTCATGAGACCTTCTCAACAATGGTGTAGGGTCCTCCCCATCGTCTTTGCTAATTTTTCGCCTTTTTTATCACGTTCATAGTTGGGTAGATCCTTTAGTACCAAGCTGCCCGGTTGAAATTCTCTTAGTCGAACCCGTTTGTTGTACTCTCATTTTGGATTCTTCGTTGGTAATTTTCTATTATTTGCGGGGCCATCTCTCTTGTTTCTTCTAGATCGTCGAGTTTGCTTGAGGATAAGATCTCTTTGAGATATTTCGTCTCCATGCTTCGGTTCTCGTTGTAGGTATCATTGCCTAGCCCTGTGGAAGGATGGCTTCGGTCCCATATGTTAACATGAAGGCGATAATCCGGTTGCCTCTCTGCGAGTTGTCTATATGCCCACAAAAGCGTTATAAAGTTCTTAGCACCATTCTCCGTATTCCGTCAAGCTTCTTCTTGGGTTATCGGTGATGGTCTTGTTTTTGTGATCTCGGCTTTGTCCATTGCTCTGCAGGGGAGTACGGGGGTGTAGACTAGCTCTTTCGAATATTGTAGGTGTTGAATAGCAAGTCGATGTTCTTGCCTGTAGTTGTTTCTGATTAGTCGAGAGGCGATTGCTGCTTGGGTACTCCAAGCGACATATGATGTGTTCCTAGATGAATCGGAAAACATCTTTATCGTATGTGTTTCAATGGAGAGGCCTCTACCCATTTAGTAAAATAGTCGGTAGCTACAATTAGGTACTTCTCTGCCCTTGTCCAGGCATGCAATGGTCCCCACGATATCGATCCCCGTTTAGCGAAAGGCGGGGATTGATAACGAGTTTAATGTTACTTCGGTGCATGTATCTTCTTTCAAAAATTTTGGCATTCGTCGAAGATGAGGCCATATGCCTCGCGTCCTCGTTCATGTATGAGAGAAATATCCATGGTTTTAGCTCGTCTTGCTAGGCTACGGCTTTGAGCTTTAGTTTCCATTTTGCCCGAGTGCGGTCGTTGAGGATTGTATGCGCCTCTTCTTTACTCGGGCACCTTAGTAATGGTCTAGGTATGACTTTCTGTATAGAGTGTCGTCTCGAAGCTCGTACGCATCTGCTTTGCTTTTGATTTTGTTGATCTCGGAGTCACCCCTTGGGCAACTTTCTGTTTGAGATATTCGTGAATCGGTTTCCTCGATCATCGGCCGATATTGATCGGTAGTGGTTCTTTGCGACATGTGCGCCGATGTCTACGGTCTCAGTGCGAGGGCATTAAGACTCTCATAACTACGATGCCTTCGGCGCTTGCATCTGTCAACATGGAAGCAATATATCTAGGGAGTCAGGAGTGGCGATTGTCCTTCCTCTGAGATATCTTAGAAACTTGATGCTCGGTATCCCGGTAGATGTAAAGTGGGCGAGCTCCCAATATTTACGTAATAAGGGGTCATGTATGGCGTACTTCCGTGATTTGTCGGACGACTAGAGAGAGTCGCTTGTAAGCCGTACCTCTTGGATTCCCATCTCCACTATCAAACACAAAGCATGTATTCACCTTACGTATTAGTGACATTGTTAGTCGCTTTAAATTCAAGCTAAAGGTGGACCATCTTTTTGCCCTTTGGCGTCGTGAAGACCAATCTGACCCGTCCGTCTTTATTAGATGACCCATCCACGAAAACCTCCCATCGTGTCGGGTTGCATGTCTCGAGTAGGTCGGACGGGTCGTCTCGGTCTTCCTTCATTAGGATGTCTTACTTCATCTTAAATCGTTTGAGAGGAGTCTGCGGAAAGTCGGCCCTTGCTTGTGCTTTTCTTGTTGTTCTCATTTCGTAAAAAATGTCGAAGCTTGCTTTATTTGTGCACTCTATTTAGAGATCCGTCCAGGCACTGGATGCGTTGTGGAATGCGATTCATGGAGGACTTTGTGAGCACCGAATCTTGTGAGTTTGGAAATACGTCAGAAGCCACGTGTTGCAAACACCAGATGCTAATATTAGTTGCTTGATCTGGTGTAGTTCCTCTCTGCTGGATTCATGGTTTTGCTTATGAAATACAGAAGCTTTTCCTCCCCTCAACATTCTTGACTAGTACGGCACTAATGGCATAGCTAGTTGCCCAGATATAGTGTTAGGATGTCCTCGGGCTCAGTCTTTGTAACAGGAAGACTCGCGAGATGTTGCTTAATTTTCTGAAATGCTTCTTCACACTCCTCGGTCCATTTAAACTTCTCTCCTTTCCTTAATGTCCGAAGAAATCCTTGCACTCGTCGGGCAATAGAGATAAATCTTCTAAGGTAGCCAAGTTCCCATTTAATCGTTGCACGTCCTTAAGCTATTACTAGGCGATGGCATTTCCACGATGGCTCGATTTTATGCGGGTACGGCCGATTCCTTTGTCGGTGATTATGTACCCAAAAACTTGCTCGGTGACCCGGAAAAGTGCACTTGGCGGATTTACCCTCATCTTGTACCTTCTCATGGTTTGAAATATGTCTCGGAGATCGTCGATGTGGTTGGTGGCCACCTTGCTCTTGACCAGACATGTCGTCCACATACCTCAATGGTGTTGTGTATTTTATCTTCAAACATGTCTTCCACCAACCTTTGATAGGTGGCGCATGCGTTTCTTAATCCAAATGGCATTTTGGTGCCTTAATACAACCCTCTTGGTGTGAAGAAGGATGTATTCTCTTGATCTTCGGGGGTAGGGGTATTTGGTTGTACCACTGAATATCAGCCCATGAGTGTTATCGCCTTATACCGACTATGGATTCTACTAGGTGATCGATCTTTGGGGAGGAAGCTATCCTTTGGGCATGCTTTGTTTAAGTTACTAAAGTCGATGCGGACTCGAACACCTCCATTCCTTTTGGGGACTATCACCATGTTAGATATCCATTGCGGGTATTGGGCTTTTGAATGATTCCTTTCGTGCAACTTCTTTAACTTAGCCTCCACCGCCGTTTGCAGCTCGGGTGCAATTCTTCTCATCTTTTGTCGGATAGGCTTGAACTTGGGGTTTATCCGAGGTGATGTGGCAGACTTAAGATTAATTCCTTACATATCGTGCATTTGCAGGCGAATACATACATGTGTTCCTTGAAAAGAGTTGTCAAGCTACTTTGAGATTGTTCGTTTGTCAAGAAGTCCCTTTTCTCTATTATTTTGGCTCTTCCTCGGTACCCCAGTTGATTTGTCGGGTAGGTTCTAAAGTAGAAATTTTTTGCTTTGGTTCGCCGAGCTATTAGGCTCTGTGATTGCTATAAGATCTCTTTCTACTTGACTTCATAAGTAGCGATGGCTTGTGACATCACCTTTTCCAACTCTTCTCCGCCTTTATTTCCTTAAACTTGTTCTTTTCTTGGCGTTTCCTCGATCGCCTCTCCTCATTATCTTGGACATCTATCTACACGCCTTTGCCTCGCCCTGGGGAGTCGCCCCAGCTTATGTTTACTCCTCGATAAAGGCAGGGCGCAATCTTTGGTGATAGGCCGAGGCGACTCCTTGATTCTGCAAGCCAAGAGCCGACCAGAATCGCTTCGTATGGTGACACAACGTCGACCACGCAAAAGGTGGTGAGTGTGTCGAGGAATCCCTCCGTCAGAGACTTTGAGGTGACTTCTCCTTTGGTATCTGTCCGTCTTGGTTGAAGCCCAGTAGATTCGGTAGGTCGACGGGATCGGGATGTCATCGGACAATTCCATCCTCTTGAAGGTGTCATAGAATAGGACTTCGGCGAGATGCATTGTCCATCAATATCCTTCGGACGCCCCGTTTCCTCGATTAGCGAGTTATTACTAAGGGATCCCCATGTGCTTGACCATTCAATGGGGCGTCTTTCGCCCAGAGAAGGTGATGAAATTTGCATCATCCATGGTTCCACGGGCAGGGTTTGGCCACCGCGAGGATTTCCTTGCCGTCGATCCCTTTATGAATCCTCGAGGTGATACCGGTTCCCAAATCGAACCCTTGAGTTGCTTAGAGTGTGATATGGTGTTGCGAGTAAGCGGGTGCCACGATTGATCCTTATTTGGTGCACCTTTGGGGCGTCGGGTTGAGCAGGTGTCGGCGATGTCTTGACGAAATGTCGTAAATATCCATCTCGGATTAGGTGCTGGACGATGTCTTAAACCTCCCGACAATCGTTAGTTGAATGGCCTCGAAACTGGTGGTAATGGCAGAACTCCGGGTGGTTCCTTGTTTCGTGAAACTAAATTCCCCGAGTCTTAGGATATCAGATATCATTCCTCTTCTCGACTTCTTTGAATATCTCTTCTAATGGTTGCTTTTAGTGGAGTGTAGGATCTAGGTTCGTGACGAGGCTTCTTTCCTTTCTCGACCCAAACTTTTTTGTTCTCCCCATGATGTTGTGTGCTCGGCCTTTTCTCAAGATCGCCCGGGGCTTCTTGTGGGGTTGCCTCTCTTGTTGCGCTTGCCTCTTGTATTCCTCTATCTTGCGCTCCTTCCTGGATCTCCTCTAAGGCGATGTAGTGTTCTTGCATCTTCCGGATCTCTCTTAATGTTTTAGGCTTCTCAGTGTACATTGCTACCCAAATGGGATCTAATTTCCCAATATCTGTTGATCGACCGGCACCTTTCCAATGTCCGTACATAATTTTTTCTATCTGTCCGTTAAAGAGCGCAGCGGTTCCATGAATCTTCGTGCAAGTGTGAAGAGCTTATTGACTCTGGGCCGGGCTATACTGTTATGCATGTAAGTCTCAAGGAAGGTTTCTACCAGGACTGCATAATTTCCAACGGATTCATCGGGCAGGGTGTAGAACCAGCTCTTTGCCTCGCCCTCCAAACTTGCTGGGAAGAATTTGCACATGACCACATCGTAATTCTTCCACTATAACAAGGACATCTTTGTACATTTTGATGTGCTCTCCGCGTCACCCGTGCAGATCAAACCTAGATGGGAATATCGGCAGCGTACACTTGGGAGGGAATGGAGTCCGATCCAATTCCTTGGTAAGCGGTGTCTTCGGGCTTGATTACTTACTTACAGCTTACAGTCCTCGTTATTTCTGTCGGTTTTTGACCATCTGCTCAAGTTGTTCGATATTTCGTTTGGTTGTCGCGATCAGTACCCTCATTGGTGCCGCCTCTTCTAGAGTCGAAGAATCCTCGGCGGCCCATACCCTCCTCTTGGTCGATTAGGGTCGGGTATGCGTTCACGGATCGGGGATGGGGGTGGGGTGTTTCTCGATGGAGTGTGATTGCTATAAGCGCCTCGGCTTGATGATCCTCTCGACCCCGCTCTCTGTTGCGGAGTCGGTAGTTTTCATGTTCTAAAGCTAGGTTTCTCCTTTGCAGCTCTCTCATGAGGTCTTCTTGCCTTCTTTGACTTGCCAATATAGCGAGTAACATTGGGTCGGTGCTTTCATGGCTAGAGTGGCCATTTACTTGGTTTCCTATTACATTGGGGGTGCGGTTGGAGGCCTTGTCGAGGGAACAACGGGGGGAACGATTGGGGCTACGGGATGATCGGATGCTGCTGGGGGGATGTCTCGGTTGTGGTCGCCCCTTGCTAAGTGTACTCGCCTAAGCCTCTCACCTTCTCGTTCTAGTTCGCCCGGTACTGTCGGCTTCTCCTTCTCGCCCCTCGTTCCTCTGTATCATCGCACTTCCTCTTCTTCCTCGATGTCCGTGCGGTTCTTCCGTCTACCATGTCGTCCTCGTTCCCTCGCCTCATCTGGCTTGGGTTAATCCTCAGCATCCTAGGTGGGAGATCATCGTCTCGGCCTAAATCGACATCCTCGTCGACAGTATCCATGCCTTTGCATAGTGCCTGAGTCTCGTCCTGGTTATTTGGCCGATGATCTTCGTGTCGGGAGTCCGTAAGTCCTTATTGTACACTAGATCCGTCATGACTCGGTTCCTAAGGATCCTGCTCGTCCTGGAGGTACTCGCCATTACCTTCGATTCTGCCCTTGTTCCTTGGCTCGCCCGCCCGTCCGTACCTACGTCGGACAAAGTATACAACACTTACTTGACCGCTTTCGAAAAAGGTTAAGGATGAAGTACGCGATTCTAGCGCTTTGTGTAAGGTGGGAAAAGTTTTCACTGATACACTTCCATTTATGCTAGTGTGTTGATCTCGTGCAATCAGTGGTTTTGTAGTAAAGGACAATCTTTGAAAAGTTTGTCTCGACACATCGCTTTGGTACTTTCTCTATGCATTAATCATTATGTGTCCTAACATTCCTAGTGCCGAAGTCATTAATCATCCGTATGTTAGATCGGAAGATTTCTTTCTTGGCTATGGTTGATAATAATGGCAACCCTCACCATTTGTTGTCTTGACGGTCTACACGAGTTAAGGGAATCCCGGAGACGGTTGTACCGTAGGATTCCTTTGGTTTTCTCCCGATCTTTTGTGTCAAGCTTTAGTGTAGGATCAAGATGAGACTTGTTAGCGAAGCGCACACTATACTCCTTGGCCGTAGTTTAGGAAAACTAAACTCAATGACTTCGAGTTAGTCTTGCCTCCACCACTATTGTACTTTGTTTAACTTACTAAGAAGGTTTAAACGGCAAAATAACGTTTCAACTTAGCTTCTCTCGATCATCAAAGATGATCCATTCGGGAAGCTTTGAGGTGTTATAACGGTTAGCTTAGGTTGAAGATGAGGCGATCCTTAATCAAGCTTATCTCAACACAAAACACTTAACTCGACGTAAGAAGATTAACCAAGCTTTCCCGATCGGAATCCCTCACTCATAAGGTAAGAGATCTTAGGGTATTTACTCGACGAAATTGATTCGGTGAAAAGAACTAAACAAGTTTTTTCCTTTTTAAACTAAAACTCCGTGAGCTTTTCAAGGATTAAGTAAGTGAAGAAAAATGTAACAAAATCTAGCTTTTAATCACAAAGGTAATCTTTAAACGATAAATCTAGCAACCTATGCATTTCAACCGTTAGAGTCTTTCACTTAGCATCGACTATCATCCATAGATGTTTATAGGAGCTGTTGAATCTCTCTTTTAACGATGTTGATGCTATTTTTAACCGTTAACCACCCTTAGAGTCTTGGGACGAAAAGGTAGCCAGCGAGATGGAATTTCCTTCTAGCTTCTACCAACATCAAAAGATGTTATTTCAGGAGCTTACTGATCTTCCAATAACTCGCTTAGACGTCTTAAGCAAACAGCCTAGCTTAATGATTTAGTCTTGGCGACTTTATTCAAACGAAAGACAAGAACACAAAGCGGACTTTCATCAAACTCAATAAGGTTTTGCTAGGAAAACAAAGATAAGAAAACCTCACAAGCTCTGCCTACCAACACTCTTAACCAAAAGAGTTTCTCTCTTAGCTTCAACTAGCACGCAAGGTGACTTAGGAGCTTGGATTTCTCTCTTTTGTAGCAGATTTCAAGGTATCAAAGAAGATGTTATACGATCCCCTTAGTCGGCGCGAATGTAGATGTAGAAAATCCTACTACTACATCCAAAAGATTTTAGACGTATGCTAAGAAGTAAATAAGCAAAAGACATAGAAGAACACAAGATGTACGTGGTTCGGCATGATTACCTACGTCCACGGGGGGTTAATGGATGATCTTATTACTTCTCATAAGATTACAAGGATCCAATATACACAACAATGCTCTCTCCACAATACACTCAATACTGCTCTCTCACTTCTTTCTTTTTCTCTCCCCAAAAAACCTCTCCTCTATCTTTCTACACGATCTCTATTTATAGTTGCAAGTGGTGATACATCGATATTACAGTGTTGAGCTGTTATAGCTTCTGGATGTTCTTCTCGGGCGACTTCTTTGGTGCTTCACTCGATCTCTCCTTTTACTCGAGCCGAATCATCTAGCCGAGTGGTGTCATCACCTGATGTCGTTCGTTTGGTGGAGGTGATCGGTGTCGCCCTTCAGATTCTTGGCCGAGTCTTACTTCGATCGAGCTTCTCTTATCTCTTCACCAACCTGTCGATTGCATTAATTATCCTCGAACTCGATGAGCATCACATCAAAGCTTTTCTCCTTTATGTCGACTTCTCGAGCTGTCTCCATTCCTCTTTTCTCGCGCCCAGGCCTGATGAGGTGATTCAGTGCTTCTAGTACTTGTTTCTCTTGGTGCGCCCTTGGCCAGGATGGTTCCACCTATCTCTGTGGATTATTTGCACCTACATCAACAGACTCAACACTGAAAAGTGTCAGTCTCTGAAAAGTTTTTGACGTACGTTTAATCCATGTTGGTTTGAGTATATCTATTGACTCGTTTATAGAGAGGCCTTGAGATCAGCGCAAATTGTTGCCAGTTTGCCACATTATGCAGCCTCGTGTCTTCCGGCTACCGAATACGAATTTGTCGTGAATTTTAAGTTTACTACTGTCCCAACTACGTAATTCAGACCTTATTTTCCGGCTGCAACTCTCGTCAGCATTAACTTTTATTGTCTGTCAATACTCAATATCCGAGAATGTGGAATATTCTTTACTTCAAGCTCTTGGTTACGTTACTCCTGTAACATCTTTACCTGTAAAAAGAATGTTCAACAATTGGCTGTTAAGGTGGTGGTACCTTGGACTTATCGATCTTGAAGTCATCATCTCGTAAGTCAGGTTAGCTCAACTCAAGTCCTTTTCACTCAAGAATGGAAAAGAATGATCCTCAGAGCGCGCTGAAAAAGAATATCTCAGAAAAGAATGATGTAGTGCCGCCTTATCATCAAATAAACCGCTCAGAATACCAGCTGATCTAAGAGATCAAAATGCAAGCAATTGCGAAAGTAGAAAGATTTAAGCAAGCAAGAGCTGATGGATTACATCAGGAAGAGAACTAATAATGAATTAGCAACTTGCGTATTACCTGGAAGGAGACTGCCTGAATGTGGTGAGAGCTATCCAAGGAAACAAAGCCTCAGTGAAGTGGACAACAAATAACATTATTAGAGATGTTCTCTTTATTTTATCAGATTTTGAATTTTGGGAGTGTAGTTATGTCCATAGGGATGCAAATAGTTTAGCAGATTCTTTAGCTAAATCTGCTAAAACTTTGGGTTCTTCAGTTGATTGGAACTATGATTGGCCAAATTGGATCAACACATTGATCTTAAGTGACCAAAACAATGCTGTTACTTCCTAAACTTTAATATAAAGTTCTTTCTTTCTTATTAAAAAAAAAAAAAAAAAACTTGCGTATGAGCCCTAGGCCCATTTGGTGGGTAGAACAAATGAGGACAATGAAATACTACCAAATAAGAATGCGTCTATCTAAAATGAAATACTAGTATTGTTCATACTAAGTCATGTTAGATGGCATTGTTGTCGATACCCCTGAACTAGTAATGTAAATTCTGCATATTCTTCTAATCTTTATAGATTCTTCATTTCTTATCAAAAAAAAAAAAAAGAAAAAAAAAAAAGAAAAAAATGAAAAAAAAAAAAAAACCGTTAGATGGCTTTGTCGAAACCCCTTGCGAAGCGTGTTCGAAGTGGGAATTAAGGGGTATTTTGCGTTTCCTCCCCTTTAAAGATAGCTAATTAGCATTTCCTCCCCAAATAGATACAAATTAGTGTTTCCTCCCATCGTTAGGAATTAAAGTCCTCTGCTTGATTGGTGATTCAAGACACAGTGCACGCGTGGCAAAAATTGTACGTGTGTCAAAAAAAATTACCATGATACCCTCATTTTTTGGTAAATTAAATTAAGGTCACAATCTGAGTCTTCTTCCCTGAAACTTAAACTCAAGTCATTTATCTGCATTTTCAATGGCAACACAGCATCACTAGCAACTCCGTTAATTCATAACAGCCCATTCATCATAGCAGCACAATCTTATATCCCCCAGCCTCATCTCTTTCTCTACGTCAAACCTTCAAAAAACCCTAACTATCCGTCTATAATTGACCACAACAACAATCAAACCCATACCCACCCTCTAAATTCATCTAATTCAGCTCTAAATCACCAGATCCATCTTCTACCAAACTACATCATCATTTCATCGATTCGCCAAATTCAATTTCTCGATCTCCAGTTCGACTCAAACCCTAGACAGAACCATAAAACCCTAATACCCAAATCAATCTTAGCACCAAACCCTAATTCTTCATTTGCAACTTCATTTAACAATCCCAATCAAAAGAAAATACTGGTTAATTTTGATTCCACTATATGAAAAGCTATCACTACGGGAAAAATAATCATTTACAACACTGTATTAGGGTTGTAGTACCCCTACTACAACGCTTTTTTGTGTATTGTGTAGGTGGGGTATTGTAGAAAGTCCAAGCTGTTCTACAATACTTGACCAAGTGTTGTTAAGGGTGATGTGATTCATGGTTCGACAATATTTTGCCAAAGTTGTGATTCTCTTTCGATTTTTTTTTGAAAGCCTAACACAACCCTTGCTTGTTGTTGTAGGAGTATCTTGGACAACACAAGTAGTGTATCGTAAAAATATGTAACACAACACTTGTATAAGTTGAAGTTCTATCTTAGACAACCTAGGATGTGTATCGTAGAAATATGTAACACAACACTTGTATAAGTTGAAGGACTATCTTAGACAACGTAGGATGTGTATCGTAGAAATATGTAACACAACACTTGTATAAGTTGAAGGACTATCTTAGACAACCTAGGATATGTATCGTAGAAATATCTAACACAACACTTGTATAAGTTGAAGGACTGTCTTAGACAACCCAGGATATGTATTGTAGAAATATGTAACACCTCTTATTACTATGATGAATAAAATTTGCACGACACTTGTTAGTGTTGTAGAACTATGTTGGATAGCACCTAATTTATGTCGTAAAGACATTCTTTCACAACCATTGGTTTGTGTAGTTGGAATATGGAACACAACTCTTATTAGAAGTTGTGTGCATAAAACTATTTTGAAAAAAAAAAATTATAGGTGAAACCGAATTGCCGAAAGTATTTCACATTCACATTAAGCTGCCAGTGTAGCACATTTACATACATCCAAGTTGACTTAAATTGAAATTCAAAGTAAAAGACCTATGATACTGAAAAACTTAGAGAAACAAGCATAAAAGGGAGATTCTGCAAATAACCATTTACTAGATGCTTCAATAGTAATCGAAGCGATCAGCTTCACAACCTCAGATGAATTTACAAGATCTATAACTCTCTTGTGGATTGCTTAACAACCTCAGATGAATTGACAAGATCGATAATTCCCTTGTGCACACGGAGTTCAAAACAATCCCGGTGTTAGTACGAAAAATAATGACTAGGAAATTAACCACTACGTACGGTGATTTGGTAAAAAAACTATCTTAAAGAACAATGCAAGTATTCATGATTAAAGATAATATACAAAAACCGACTTAAGCAACTTGTCAAATATGATGATCCATAACACTTTCGGGTGCTTATAATTCTACGACATTATTGTGTGATATCTTGTCAACATTGTATAATAAAAATGAAAGTGTAAACCCAAAAACAAAAGGTCTTTGGGTCCTTAAGCAAGTTTGCACTAACGACCACCCTCACAAATGAAATTCAAGAAAGTGTGGCTTCAACTGACCATCCATCCGAGGGAAAAACAATGGCGAGTTATAGACATTAGAAAAAATATTACAATGAGCCTGCGATGCTATAGGATAGAAAATAGACAACAAATATGACTTTGAATTAAACAATTCTAACTATCCGTCTATAATTGACCACAACAACAATCAAACCCATACCCACCCTCTAAATTCATCTAATTCAGCTCTAAATCACCAGATCCATCTTCTACCAAACTGCATCATCATTTCATCGATTCGCCAAATTCAATTTCTCGATCTCCAATTCGACTCAAACCCTAAACAGAACCATAAAACCCTAATACCCAAATCAATCTTAGCACCAAACCCTAATTCTTCATTTGCAACTTCATTTAACAATCCCAATCAAAAGAAAATACTGGTTAATTTCGATTCCACTATATGAAAAGCTATCACTACGGGAAAAATAATCATTTACAACACTGTATTAGGGTTGTAGTACCCCCTACTACAACGCTTTTTTTGTGTATTGTGTAGGTGGGGTATTGTAGAAAGTCAAGCTGTTCTACAATACTTGACCAAGTGTTGTTAAGGGTGATGTGATTCATGGTTCGACAATATTTTGCCAAAGTTGTGATTCTCTTTCGATTTTTTTTGAAAGCCTAACACAACCCTTGCTTGTTGTTGTAGGAGTATCTTGGACAACACAAGTAGTGTATCGTAAAAATATGTAACACAACACTTGTATAAGTTGAAGTTCTATCTTAGACAACCTAGGATGTGTATCGTAGAAATATGTAACACAACACTTGTATAAGTTGAAGGACTATCTTAGACAACGTAGGATGTGTATCGTAGAAATATGTAACACAACACTTGTATAAGTTGAAGGACTATCTTAGACAACCTAGGATGTGTATCGTAGAAATATCTAACACAACACTTGTATAAGTTGAAGGACTGTCTTAGACAACCGGGATATATATTGTAGAAATATGTAACACCTCTTATTACTATGATGAATAAAATTTGCACGACACTTGTTAGTGTTGTAGAACTATGTTGGATAGCACCTAATTTATGTCGTAAAGACATTCTTTCACAACCATTGGTTTGTGTAGTTGGAATATGGAACACAACTCTTATTAGAAGTTGTGTGCATAAAACTATTTTGAAAAAAAAATTATAGGTGGCTTAGAATTGAAGAAAGTATTTCACATTCACATTAAGCTGCCGTGTAGCACATTTACATACATCCAAGTTGACTTAAATTGAAATTCAAAGTAAAAGACCTATGATACTGAAAAACTTAGAGAAACAAGCATAAAAGGGAGATTCTGCAAATAACCATTTACTATTTGCTTCAATAGTAATCGAAGCGATCAGCTTCACAACCTCAGATGAATTTACAAGATCTATAACTCTCTTGTGGATTGCTTAACAACCTCAGATGAATTGACAAGATCGATAATTCCCTTGTGCACACGGAGTTCAAAACAATCCCGGGTGTTAGTACCTGAAAAATAATGACTAGGAAATTAACCACTACGTACGGTGATTTGGTAAAAAAACTATCTTAAAGAACAATGCAAGTATTCTGATTAAAGATAATATACAAAAAACCGGCTTAAGCAACTTTGTCAAATATGATGATCCATAACACTCAGGTGCTTATAATTCTCAAACATTATTGTGTGATATCTTGTCAACATTGTATAATAAAAATGAAAGTGTAAACCCAAAAACAAAAGTCTTTGGGTCCTTAAGCAAGTTTGCACTAATGACCACCTCACAAATGAAATTCAAGAAAGTGTGGCTTCAAATGACCATCCATCCAGGGAAAAACAATGGCAGTTATAGACATTAGAAAAAATATTACAATGAGCCTGCGATGCTATAAGATAGAAAATAGACAACAAATATGACTTTGAATTAAACAATTCTATCATACTTCTTTGAGAATATAGCAAGTAAACCTCTAGAAGCAAAATATCATCTATACATATTTTGGGTCTCTAAAAGTGAACAGAGACAAAGCCACTTTTGAGTTATAAAAAAACCTTGTACCTCAAAGTTCTCTGCCTTTGGAAGGACCTAGAATTATTGTACAACTTTCCATAATTGATAAAACCATTATATCCCAAGCTCAAAAAGATACTATGAATTCTGGATCCCCAAGTGATAAGCACATAGGTACTACATTTTGTACCCATATTTATATTAGCTAGGACTCGATATTTTGATTAATAATATTATTTTAGTGCTTTTGTAGAAATACGGACAAATCCGATCATCGCGAAATAAGCAGCGAAGTTACAGGCTAAAATGGTGTTTCTAATTAAAAGCACCAATCCGGCGGTTTATGGCACTAAAAGACTGGGAGCAGTGACGTCGTTTTATGACCACCTGCTTAGTTATGCCGTATTATGGCCAGTGAAGAACAAAGTGCAAACAAATGAGTTCTCTTTGTCCACCACGTTAGAGTTGTGTAAACCACTAGTCACCATAACACTAAGTATTGTCCACCTAAGGGAGTACCACTCCTTATTCCATTTGAGTGACACTTGACCATGGGAGTACATAATACTTGGGTGTACATTAAATTCATTTTCTCAAAATCATTTCAAGTTCAGGACTTGTTGGAGCGATGCAAATGAAGAAAAAGTGATTGGTACAATTAGCTCTACCAAGTGATTCTAAGCCCCTTCTCTTCTCACGGAAACGGTGGCTTTGTTCTCGAATATCAACAGTGGGTTTGTTCTGAGAGGAAAACCAGTCGGAGAAAGTGCTTGATGTGAATCTGGTAGCAAGACTATATACTAGTTTTCCGTGAAGATACAAAAGATGGAGGTAAGTGCTGCTGATATTTGCACTGCTGGTATGTATCGAATGAAGGAGCATAAGTTGGCTGCAGTGCACAGGGAACTCGTGGAAGGAAGGTGTTGCCGCTGCCTGATATATGAAGAACTGATGAAGTTGAGATGGCCTTTCTGAGTAATGGTCAGACGATAGAAATGGTAATCGATGGAGGTAAGGTGGCTCGAGTTTTAGATTGTTTCGGCCAATATCTCATGCCTGGAAGCACCATCGAAATGACAACAAGAAGAGAAGAACTCAAAGGTGCTATGAATGAAGTTTACGCGGACAGAGAATGAGACTCGGTTGAGAAGTGAAGTGGATGCACCAGTTGACGTTCAGTTGGCCAGAGAAACAAGAACGGCCTGGCAGTGCGATACGTGTTTTGTTTGGGTTTGTTGTTCGATAATGAAGAAGAAGGGTGATGGCAGTGATAAGCCATGGTCGTTGGCATTTGCATTTGAAGTTCAGGTACATAAAGTTTTGGTGTTGTTGTGCGAGTTTCTATAAGGTGGAAGACAGTTAAGATAACTGTGACGTTCAGATGGTGCGGGAGTAGATGCTGGTGCTTTTATGGTTATTGGCTGAGCTAAGCAGTGGTGATGAGAAAGCTCATGATACTTGGTAATTGGATGGGAATAGAAAATGGAGAAATCTTGGTGTTGTAGCCAATGAACGGAGGTTAAGAAGTAGTAGTGGCGACAGCAACAAACAATGGATTTGGGGTTTAATCTGAGTTCTTGAGACCATGAAGATGAGCAGTGGTGCAGCTGATTGAGAAGAAGCAGTAGCAGTGAAGATCTTGAGGAAAGAGTTTGATCTGTGTTGGAGTTGGTTGGAACTGAAATCCAGGGTGAAAAGAAATTGGCAACGGCTGGTTTGAACCGTGAACTCTTGGACGCGTTTGAACATTAACCCGGATTAAAACTGAGAAGCGATACTCGAAATGTGTTGTTGGACCGGTGACTGGGTTTTGGAGATCGCGGTCAGTGATTTGGGCTGGGCTTTGGACGAGAGTTGCTAGGTCTGATTCTTTGCGTCAAGAAACAGATAAGAGAGGAAGGAACAGAAAAAAAAAAAAAAAGAGGAGGCCGACGGCCAGAGAACAGAGGGGAGCGCGGCAAAAAGCCGTGAACTGGAGCTAGGGTTTGAGACTTTTGATTTCATTTTCTATTTTGATTTAGCTAGAGTTTTTATTAAGATATTTTTATAACTTTTGAGAAAGTTATGTCTAGCTAATTCATGTTAGGGTTTAGGTAGAAACCAATTTAATTGTGTGAACTCTACATTTATATGCTTGATAATGATTTGAATGATTAGTAGTTCTTCTTCATATATCTTGGTATTTAATCGTTTATGTGATTTTCTTGATTATGTATGCTTTTGAATTGATATTTCGTGCTTCGGTTAAATCCCTAGACGTGGTATGCAAGGATAGATAGGTAATGCTTTAGAATCACTACCCATGAAGCGAAGAAAATTACAGCAGAGAAACAATATTTGAAAATGCATGGAATATATATTTAATGTTTAGTAGAGTTTGCATAATTAATTGGTGGAAACCGAAAACCCTAACAACTCATTCCATCTTGTTTATTGTCACGATTATTTGTTATTTTGTGTTGTTTGAATTTCTGAAAATATTTAAAATATCTTCTATTTGGTTACTTAATTTTGGTATTAGTTGGTAGAATATTTCACACTCCTCGTGGGAACGACCTGTACTTTCCATTGTCTACTAGTTAGACGCTGTGCACTTGCAGTTTTATTATTGTAGGTTTCTGAGCCTACCACCAAGACTGTAAGTTTAAATGTCAAAAACAAGCATAAGTCTAACACTAAGGAACCGGGAGCATTCATGCATCATAAATACAGAGCAAGTTACATAAGACACTTCCCAGATGAAAAGTTAATACAAATCCAAGTGTCTTCAAATAATTAGCAAATTAGTAAAGAGAACCGGAAGTGACAAATGATCCTAAAATTTAAGCTAGTCATGCTTCTCCAAATAATCAACATGACACAATTTAACTTGTAGCGTTTCAAATCAAATCCTATCAATACAAGTCAAACAAAATAATAAACGTAGGCATGAAAATTTACCTTCTCCACAGGGGGTCTTCCTGGTAGTAATGTGCAGAGTTTTTGTTGGCATCCTCACGAGTCCCTTTACTTTCAACCTCTTGTTCTTACCTCGGTCACAATATCGGTATAGTTTGTTAACATGACAAGTTGATAAATTAGCCATATCCCTCAATAGGATAACAAAATGTGAGTCAACTACCCAAATCGGTAAATTGACAAACACATTCTTTAAGACAATATATTTCAATTGATCATTGGATGGGACTAGTTTAACCATAAAACATCGGGAGTCAAGAGTTAGACATCGAGAGAATTATCGATGGCGTGCCAAAATCCAACATGTCTTGACACATAAAACCCTGCTATCCCGGTACCATCTAGATACTTGAATTAGTAACTACACTGAGAATTTTGAGAACAACCAGGCCTAGCGGTTTGAACAACGAAAGTGCATACGTTGTCGATACATAATATTGGAAAAGGCGAAGATGAATTGCCAGAATCAAAGAAATGCGGTTTATTGCAAACCATAAATACACAATATTTAACTCACAAATAAATAAGATAAATAAATTACATGATACTCTTAACTTGGTATTTAACCTTTCAACAACTTAAGACATCTGAACTTAGAGAATAACCACCAAGGAGGCAACAAATGGCTCGGTCCTAAAATTCTTTTCGAGGTCAAAGCAATGAGGAAATCATAAATTGCTGCGAGCTGCATCAAAAACACAAGATAAACGCAAGATATTTCTGTTGTGGTCTTTGGAAGCAACCCGGCCCGACCCTTTCAAATCGAGCTCATGGAGGTAATGGAACACAATGACCGAATCAAATCTGATCGGAGTGCTGCAAAATTCATAAAATCTCTAAAAGAACAACATATCAAATATCTCCAATTAGGAAATGTGATGGATATATGGGAAAAAACCCTTCATAGTACGGCGTAATTTCGTCCAATTAATTTTTTTCAAGGAGCGGCAACTACGACCCCTGCAACTTGATCGAGATCCCTACGACCCTTGGATGTAATAATCATTCCTCTGCAACACAAGTTCATTAAGTATTTCGGCATCCAAGTAACGAGCAAATGTATTTGAAGTTTGACCTTATACGATACTTAAGTTAACTCTTACAACATCGGATTCCTAATTGTATGGAAGTGCTAGTAGACCATACATTAGTCGGAACAATGAATCATGCAAGAAATGGGGACAAGCAACTCATACCTTGGGAAGTGAATCAACTGGTGTAACCCGTCCAATTGCCGCCTCTCCAAAGTCAGGATCCAAAACTTCTTAAGTGGCCAATTCATCACCATGGAGTTGAACTTTTTTAACCTTGAAGCTAGGAGGCATGAGCCCTTGACCAGGATTACGGAAGTCCATGGTTTTCTCCCAACTCTATCAAAATCATGAAAAACAATCTATTGTAATGCGTTGAAAACAAAAACTTCACGGGAGATATTAGAATTGAAAGAAAATGGGAAATATATAGAATGGAAAATACTTTATTACCTGCACGAAGTGTTTGAAGTATGGAATCCTAACACTTTATTACCTCCTCCATTTTCTTCTTCCCTCTTTTCCACCTTCTGCTTCTCAATACCCTTCTCTATATCCTCCTCCACTTGGTTCACTTGTTTACACCAACAATTACAGAATCAACATACAAAAATTACGAATCCAAAATTAAATTTCTATAATCAAAATCAACCAAATTAAAAGAGAGAGGAATCAATTCAAAAAGCTGACCTTATTCATCATATTTTCTAGAAGCGCCACTTCCTTTTTCTTCTTCTTAGTTCTTCCTCTTCCTCTTTTAATTACTCTTTCCCCAACTTGTACCCTAACTTGAAATTGAAAAACTACAAGAACATGGTACAAATCCCAGATGGAAACTCCTCCATACCAAGCACCATATATCAATCTCGGAATAACCAAAGCTTAATCACAATCGAACACGAAGCTAATCATCGTCTCAACCCATTTGTTGCATGTTCTTGATGATTTCATAAATCCAAATCTCGATTCAACCTCTAGCCGATTATTAGCAAGAAACATCTTCATCTTCTAGATCATTGTCATCAACTAGACAACAACTCAATTTCTTCCTGTTTCTTCAAATCGACAATAATCAAAACAATCTCGGAAATTGAACTCAAATCCCGATTCTTCTCGGCTTAATCCTACATTAGTAGCACCCGGTCGAACAGAATCGCCGGCCCGCCATCACTTGCTTCTCTCTTCTCTGAATTCTTAGAAAAAACAACATTGAGATTTGCGGGTTATTATTTTTTTTTGAAATCTAGGGTTCGAAATGGGTTTGTGTTGGAACATCAAGAAGACATGACTGAGAGATGTACAAGCAAAGAATATGGTTGTTATGAAGATTTAACAAAATGGGGTTTTTGATTGTGAAAGAGATTCGATGGTGGTAGTTTTTTTTTTTTTTTTTGTTAGGTTTTCTTCTCTAAAGGAGGCGGAAGGGGGAAGATGAGAGAAAGAGATTAGAAGATGAGAGATGAATTAATGAGGTTTCGGCTGCTAGGGTATACAGTCAAAGTAACTGTGGAACGTAGATTAGGAAGGTCATACGGATTGCATAAGTTCTTGGATGTCTTTGAACGGTAGATATTTAATTATGGAAGTTCATACGGATCAATCTCAGTAAGTGTTTCTTTGCTACATTGTGCTTCTTTGCTAAACTAAATTCGGTTTTATTATCAACTTTCGACACGAAAAAAACCAAAAAAAAGATTAATAAATTTAGGACATTGTTATCGACATTCAGATATAAAAAAATCCAAAAAATGTATAAGAATGAATAGGGAAAATGATAAATGAATTCAATAATTGGTGTGTTTCTTTGTGCTTTCTCTTTGTGCTTTTGTACTTTTCTTTGTGCTTCAGTGTCGATTCGAACTTCAAATTCGGTATAACGACAAACAAACAATGAATCATGAAGCTTCAAGGGGGTTATGACTTCAAACTTGGCATGATACATCATCGAAATCGATAAATATGAAGCTCATAGTCGATTCGAATTCAAATATGGTATAACGACATAAAAACTATGAACCAAGAAGGTTTGGGAGGGTTCTGACTTCAAACGTAGCATGATATATCATTGAAATCGATAAATATGAAGCTCGGACTCAAGCTAGAACTTCAAATATGGTATAACGGCATAGAAACTATGAACCAAGAAGCTCTGGGAGGGTTCTGACTTCAAACTTAGCATGATACATCATAGAAATCGATAAAAATGAAGCTTAGTGTCTATTCGAACTTCAAATTCGGTATTACGATAAGCAAACTATGACTCATGAAGCTTCGGGAGGGTTCTGACTTCAAACTTGGCATGATACATCATCGAAATCGATAAATATGAAGCTCATTATCGATTCGAACTTCAAATGTGGCATAATGGCATACAATCTATGAATCGGGAAGCTCATGAGGGTTGGACTTCAAACTTAGCATGATACATCATCAAAATCGATAAGTATGAAGCTCAATGTCGATTTGAACTTCAAACTTGGTATAATAGCATACAATCTATGAACCAAGAAGCTCTGAGAGGGTTTTAACTTCAAACTTAGCATGATACATCATCAAAATTGACTACCCTAAGTCAGAAACTTGGTAAGAACGAAGAAACCATCCATTTACAGGTAAGATTCCTTCAAGATATTCTACTGAAACCTTAAACAAACCTTATTTTGCATATTGTATGCAAATCGGGCTCAAAGATCGAACAACGACATGAGTTGACTACTATAAGTCAAAAACTTGGTAAGAATCTAATAAACCATCCATTTACGGGTAAGATTCCTTCGAGATATTCTACGAAACCTTAAACAAACCCTATTTCGCATATTGTATGTATATCGTGCTCCGAGATCGAAACACTGCCGCGATTTGACTACTCTAAGTCGAAACTTGGTAAAACAGCGAATTCATCCATTTACAGGTAAGATTCCTTCGAGATATTCTACGAAACCTTAAACAAACCTTATTTATGCATATTTTATGCATACCATGCTCCGAGATCAAAACCTGACCGCGAGTTGACTACTCTAAGTCATAAACTTCGTAAGAACGACGAATTAATCAATTTACAGGTAAGATTCCTTCGAGATATTCTACGAAACCTTAAAAAAACCTTATTTCTGCATATTGTATGCGTACTAGGATCCGAGATCGAAACCAGCCATGAGTTGACTACTCTAATTCGAAATCGGTAAGAACGACGAATCCATCCATTTATAGGTAAGATTTCTTCTAGATATTCTATGAAACCTTAAACAAACCCTATTTCGCATAAATATATGCAAACCAAAGCTCTTAAATCGAAACACGGGCCGCGAGTTGACTACTCTAAGTCGAAACTTGGTAAAGAACGAAGAAAACCATCCATTTACGAGGTAAGATTCCTTGAAATATTATACGAAACCTTAAACAAACCCTATTTCGCATATTGTATGTATATCCAAGCTCCGAGATCGAAACACGGCGCGATTTGACTACTCTAAGTCGAAACTTGGTAAGAACAGACGAATTCATCCATTTACGGGTAAGATTCCTTGAAATATTCTACGAAACCTTAAAAAACCCTATTTACGCATATTGTATGCATACCGAGCTCCGAGATTGAAACTTGGCCGCGAGTTGACTATTATAAGTCAGAAACTTGGTAAGAACGACGAATTCATCCATTTATAGGAAAGAATCCTTCGAGATATTCTACGAAACCTTAAAAAAAACCCTATTTCTGCATATTGTATGCGTACCAGGATCCGAGATCGAAACCTGGCCGTGAGTTGACTACTCTAAGTCAGAAACTTGCTAAGAACGAAGAAATCATCCATTTACAGGTAATATTCCTTCGAAATATTCTACGAAACCTTAAACAAATCTTATTTCTGCATATTGTATGCATACCAGGCTCATAGATCAAAACCTGGACGCGAGTTGACTACTCTAAGTCAGAAACTTGGTAAGAACGACAAATTCATCCATTTACAGGTAAGATTCCTTCGAGATATTCTACGAAACCTTAAGCAAACCTTATTTGTGCATATTCCATGCATACCATGCTCAAAGATCGGTTTGGCGCGAGTTGACTACTCTAAGTCAGAAACTTGGTAAGAGCAGCGAATCCATCCATTTACGAGTAAGATTCCTTCGAGATATTCTACGAAACCTTAAACAAACCCTATTTACGCATATTATATGCATACCGGGCTCGAGATCAGAAACACGGTCGTGAGTTGACTACTCTAAGTCGAAACTTGGTAAGAACGCAGCCGAATTCATCCATTTAAGGGTAAGATTCCTTCGAGATATTCTACGAAACCTTAAACAAACCTTATTTATGCATATTGTATGCGTACTAGGATCAGATCAAAACTTGGCACGAGTTGACTACTCTAATTCGAAATTCGGAAGAACGACGAATCCATCCATTTATATGTAAGATTTCTTCTAGATATTCTATGAAACCTTAAACAAACCCTATTTCTGCATAAATATATGCAAACCAGGCTCTTAAATCGAAACCGGCCCGCGAGTTGACTACTCTAAGTCGAAACTTGGTAAGAACGAAGAAACCATCCATTTACGAGTAAGATTCCTTGAAATATTATACGAAACCTTAAACAAACCCTATTTCGCATATTGTATGTATATCGACTCGAGATCGAAACACTCGGCCGCGAGTTGACTACTCTAAGTCGAAACTTGGTAAGAACGTTTAATTCATCCATTTACGGGTAAGATTCCTTCGAGATATTCTACGAAACCTTAAGCAAACCTTATTTATGCATATTTTATGCATACCATGCTCCGAGATCAAAACACGACCATGAGTTGACTACTCTAAGTCGAAACTTCGTAAGAACGACGAATTAATCAATTTATGAGGTAAAGATTCCTTGAGATATTCTACGAAACCTTAAAAAAACCTTATTTACGCATATTGTATGCGTATTTAGGATCCGAGATCGAAACCTGGCCGCGAGTTGACTACTCTAATTCAGAAATTCGGTAAGAACGACGAATCCATCCATTTATAGGTAAGATTTCTTCTAGATATTCTATGAAACCTTAAACAAACCCTATTTCTGCATAAATATATGCAAACCAGGCTCTTAAATCGAAACCTGGCCGCGAGTTGACTACTCTAAGTCAGAAACTTGGTAAGAACGAAGAAACCATCCATTTACATGTAAGATTCCTTCGAAATATTATACGAAACCTTAAACAAACCCTATTTCTGCATATTGTATGTATATCAGGCTCCGAGATCGAAACCTGGCCGCGATTTGACTACTCTAAGTCAGAAACTTGGTAAGAACGACGAATTCATCCATTTACAGGTAAGATTCCTTCGAGATATTCTACGAAACCTTAAACAAACCTTATTTATGCATATTTTATGCATACCATGCTCCGAGATCAAAACCTGACCGCGAGTTGACTACTCTAAGTCGAAACTTCGTAAGAATCCAGATTAATCAATTTACGGGTAAGATTCCTTCGAGATATTCTACGAAACCTTAAAAAAACCTTATTTCGCATATTGTATGCATTAGGATCCGAGATCGAAACCTCGCCGCGAGTTGACTACTCTAATCGTAAATTCGGTAAGAACGACGAATCCATCCATTTATAGGTAAGATTTCTTCTAGATATTCTATGAAACCTTAAACAAACCCTATTTACTGCATAAATATATGCAAACCAGGCTCTTAAATCGAAACACGTCGCGAGTTGACTACTCTAAGTCGAAACTTGGTGAGAACGAAGAAACCATCCATTTACGAGTAAGATTCCTTTGAAATATTATATGAAACCTTAAACAAACCTTATTTCTCGTATATTGTATGCATACCTAGGGCTCCAAGATGAAACACAGCGCGAGTTGACTACTCTAAGTCAAAAACTTGGTAAAAATGACGAATCCATCCATTTACGGGTAAGATTCCTCCGGTATATTCTACGAAACCTTAAACAAACCTTATTTCTGCATATTGTATGCATACCAGGCTCAGAGATCGAAACCTGACCGCGAGTTGACTACTCTAAGTCAAAAACTTGGTAAAAACGATGAATCCATCAATTTACAGGTAATAATCCTTCGGTATATTCTACGAAACCTTAAACAAACCTTATTTATGCATATTTTATGTACCATGCTCCGAGATCGAAACCTGACCGCGAGTTGGCTACTCTAAGTCAGAAACTTGGTAAGAACGATGAATTCATCCATTTACAGGTAAGATTCCTTCGAGATATTCTACGTAACCTTAAAAAAACCTTATTTCTGCATATTGTATGCGTACTAGGATCCGAGATCGAAACCTGGCCGCGAGTTGACTACTCTAATTCGAGGGTCGGTAAAGAACAGCCAATCCATCCATTTACGGGTAAGATTTCTTCTAGATATTCTACGAAACCTTAAACAAACCCTATTTATGCATAAATATATGCAAACCAGGCTCTTAAATCGAAACTCCGGCCGCGAGTTGACTACTCTAAGTCAGAAACTTGGTAAGAACGAAGAAACCATCCATTTACAGGTAAGATTCCTTCGAAATATTATACGAAAACTTAAACAAACCTTATTTCCGTATATTTTATGCATCTTAGGGCTCCAAGATCGAAACCTGGCCGCGTGTTGACTACTCTAAGTCAAAAACTTGGTAAAAATGACGAATCCATCAATTTACTGAGGTAAGATTCCTTGGTATATTCTACGAAACCTTAAACAAACCTTATTTCTGCATATTTTATGTATCTGATGCTCCGAGATCGAAACACCGGCCGCGAGTTGACTACTATAAGTCAGAAACTTGGTAAGAACGACGAATCCATCCATTTATAGGTAAGATTCCTTCGAGATATTCTTCGAAACCTTAAACAAACCTTATTTATGCATATTCTATGCATACCATGCTCCAATATCGAAACCTGGCCGTGAGTTGACTACTCTAAGTTAGAAACTTGGTAAGAACGATTTAATCCATCCATTTACGTAAAAAAAAATATGTCGAATTGGATAAGAAATATATCGGAATTGAACATCCCGAGTTCGAAGATTATCGAGTTAAAATGACCATATTACCCTTACTAGAAATAAAGGTAATGAATATTACGGAGATTGTGAAAATTACTAAACTATCCTTATATCGAAATAAGTAAAGTAAATATTACGAGATAGTGAAAATGATCATATTACCCTTCATGGAAATTTGTGCAATAAATATTATGGAGATTGTAAAAGTGACCTGACTACCCTTATCGAAAAAAAGTAAAGTAAATTACTGCTTGTGAAAATGACCATATTACCCTTCTTGGAAATTAATGCATAAATATTATGAAGACTATGAAAATGACCAGACCACGCTTATCGGAAAATAAGTAAACTAAATATTATAAATTGTTAAAATCACCATATTATCCTTACTAGAAATAAATGTATCAAATATTTTGGAGACTGTGAAAATTACCGGACTACCCTTATACGAAGTGAGTAAAGTAAATATTACGAGATAGTGAAAATGTATGTAATTATTTACAAAGAAGCGTGTATGTGATTGTTTACATAGAAGGCTTCGTGCTATTTGCGCCGATCCACTGAGCATTATTTTTGAGCATTACATTTTGTTTTACAACTCTTATGAAGGGTTGTCATAAAGTTAGTGTATTAAAGAACCACAAACTTGAGGTAACATGTAATAGTGTAGGTATGGTTAGTGGTGTAGACTTCCATACGGGAGGTTGAGGATCAAATCCCCCATCCTCATTTCTTCTAATGTTCTATATTTTTACTTCAACAACACTTATAAGTGTTGTTATACATTTTTATTAAAAAAAGAAAAAAAAGCCAAAACTTGTGAATGGTAAGGATGGTTGATGAGCTAGACGTCCATGTAGTAGATTCATGTTCGAATCTCCCCTATAATATTTTTTTATTATCATATTTTTGTGTTCTTCAACAACACTTGTCATAATTGTGATAGGCTAAGTCACTACATATATGGAACAGAGTTGTTATAGCTAAATGTCGTCACAACTGTTTTGCTTAAGGAGTTGTTGTTTGTTTTCTTAGCGCAACCCTTTGTTTCCCAAGGGTTGGCAGTGATGATATACGACAACTCTTCCTTTGAAACCAGTTGTAAAACATAGGACTTTCTACGATGTTTAGAAAAGTGTTATAAATCTCTAGATGTAGATGTACATTTTTCCTGTAGTGTATTGAACAAGGGTTTTAATTAATTCGTTTAATAATTTAAATAGGTTTGCTGCCATTAATGGTGATTGGAAATGTAGAACAGATTGGGGGAAAGTTTCTTTAGATTGATGTCTTTGCCGTAATTGAAGATGATTGGTGAAGATGAAGAGTGGGTTTGATTCAAATCTAAATTTTACAACAAGGTGGTGCCGAGATTACAAGAAATTTTTGGTTGAGTATTAAACAAATTGATTGATAGAAACTGAAGTTAAGGTTTGAATTAGTGTTTTAAATTGGGGATTTTCCAGTACTGATGGTAACTTTCAATGGGTACTGATGGTGTCTGGAATCTGAGATGAGACAGATGGATATGGATCAATACGGATCAAAGTTGTAAGATATGAAGCTACAACAATGGAGATGAAGATACAACAATAGACAACACATACAGGAGAGAATTGATAGGGCCTTTGTTAATCATAAGTGGTTGGAATTGTTTGCAAAATTATGTAATAAACATCTGACTAGGGTTGCTTCGGACCATGCCCCAATATTACTAGAAACAATACCGGCTAATGATAAATGTATGAGGCCTTATAGGTATATGAAGTGTTGGATGGATCATAAGAATTATAGCAATGTAATAAAAAAATCTATACAAATTAGTAAGGAAAAAAGTAGAACCTTTTCAAAATTCTAAAATCTTGAAGTTGATCTTAGAAACTGGAATAAAGATGACTTTGGAAACATCCAGAGAAATATATCTAATATTCGGAGGAGCTAGAAGCGAGAATAAAAAACCTTATAGTTTAGAGACTAAAATTAAGATTGATCATCTACAAAATGACCTATCTAATTTGGTATGAAATAAAAAAGTCTTATTGAGTCATCATGTCAAAAAAGAATGGATTAAGGAAAACGACAGTAACACTAAATTTTTCCATCAGTATGCCTCGGATAGAAATAGGTATAATAGAGTACATACTTTAAGAGATAGTTCTGGCCTATGGATTGAAGGGCAACTATTTTTTAGTTCTCTGTTAACCATTCATTTTAAGAGTATTGCTAACTCAAATGGAAATCAGATTAATCTTGTTTTTGATGAAATATTAAAACCAGCTATAAGTGTGTCTGATAATAGTAAGCTAAATGAAATTCCTAGTGAGGCTGAAATTAAAGATGCCCTTTTTATGATGAATGCTTGGGGGGCTCCAGGACCAGATGGTTTTCCCCCTGGTTTTTATCAATAGCATTGGAACCTTCTTACAGAGGACATAGTTCTCTGGGTCTAGAAAGTCTTTAAGGAGAAAAGATTTAATCAAAAAAATCAACCATTCTTTTATTACCCTTGTTCAGAAAACTAAAACACCTAAGACTCCTAGTGATTTTAGGCTTATTATTCTTAGTAATGCCCTTTATAAGATAGTTACAAAGATTATTGCTAATAGAATCAAACCATTATTAGATAAAATAAAACCAATCAGCGTTCATCCCTAATAGACAGATTACGGACGATATAGTTATAGCACATGAAATTCTGCATACTATGAAAACTAGTAAAAGGAAAAGTGGTCACATGGCTCTAAAACTTGATCTTTCAAAAGCCTTTGATAGGCTAGAATGGAACTTTGTGATTTTAATTTTTAAAATTTGGTTTTTCCAGTGAATTCTGTGACCTTATATATAGTTGCATTTCCACTGTTTCGGCTTTTGTTCTTGTGAATGGCTCGCCAAGTGAAAAATTCTTTCCCACTAGGGGAATTAGACAAGGCGACCCTATGTCGCCTTATATTTTCATAATTTGTATGGAAGCATTATCGCAACTTCTCTTTGTGGTAAATTGTCTGGTCTTAAAGTTACAAAAAAGAGTCTGCCAATCTCTCATTTATTCTTTGCGGATGATTCTTTTCTGTTCTCTGATGCTAACATAGTTCAAGATAGGAATCTGCTGGATATCCTTAAAATATTTAGTGAATCTTCGGGTCAAGTCATAAACTATCACAAATTTGGAGTTTATTTTAGTAAAAAGTTGAAAACAAGCATTGTAAGTTACTAGCTAGGATTCTTAAAGTAGGTAGAATTACTAAGGGTGATACTTACTTAGGGACTCCCTTGTTTTTTAATAGATCCAAGAGTTTTAACTATCAGAACTTGTTAGATAGAGTGTATAATAGAGTACAAGGATGGAAAGCCAAGTTTTTATCGCAAGCAGGTAGGACTACTTTAATTTGTTCTGTACCTAGTGCTGCCCATGTATCAAATGATGTGTTTTATGCTCCCTAAGAAAAATCTAGATAAGCTTGATACTCTCCAAAGAGAATTTTGGTGGAAAAAAAGTAGAAGTAATAGAGGTCTATTCATTAAGGCTTGGAGTTTCATTTGTTCCAATAAAACTAATGGGGGTTTAGGTATCAAAAATCCCCATAAATTTAACCTGGCCTTACTTACTAGGCTTGCGTGGAGATTAATAGAAAACCCTGATAAACTTGGTGCATCATTTTAAAACATAAATACTTTCCTAAACCATTGTTGGTTAGTAGGCAACGGTAGAGACATAAATATTTGGGAGGGTAGATGGCTGCCTGGTGGTGAATGTCCTAAACCAAAAAAATAGTAATTGTGTGCACTTAGTTTCAAAAGTCTCTGATATAATAAATTTCCAAGGTACTTGGAATTACAATCTGATTCAAGATGTTTTTGATAATGATACTATCAGTAAAATAAGAATGCTTGATATGGTTAGTGATTGCACTAAAAAAGATTCCATGAAATGGATAGGTACTAGGGATGGTTCGGTCTCTGTTAAGTCTGCCTATAATTTCTTATGTGATTGGAATCATGTAAACACTCCTGTTGCTTGGAAAGGTATCTGGAAACTTAATATTATGCCGAGAGTTAAGATCTTCTTATGGAAAACTTTAAGTGATTGTCTTCCTGTTAGGGAAATTCTTGGTAGATATACCCCTATTGATACTCAGTGTCCCCTGTGTAATGATTTAGTTAGTGAAAGCATACATCATCTGTTCACTAAATGTGTTTTTACTGAAGCTATTTGGAGGGGCTTATCCATTGATGCTATGTTTTACAAAGCTGCTAACATGTCTTACAAAAATTGGTGTCTTATTTGGCTTAAGGATAGTTTTAATAGAGATTATTTTTCTTATATTCTCTGGTATATTTGGAAATATAGGTGTAAAGTGGTTTTCGACAATGTTTGTCCTAACCCTTATGATTTAATCGAGTTCATTAAAAAGGATAGTCCACAATATCTGGGTAGGAAGATTCAGTATTTAGAAAGTCAACAGATCTCTACTCGGTGTGATGAATTTCATCCTAACTGTATGCATGATAGAAAAACTAATCTGGAAGAGGCTGCGTTCATATACTTTGATGCGGCTTTTAATAACAAAACTAAGGAATTTGCGTATGGTATAGTTGAAATGAATAATGAGGGTTATCTTATCAATTTTTCAGGAGGTTCAGGATGGTGTTCAAGTGCAGAGGAAGCTGAATCCAGAGCTTGTAGAGCAGCAACAAGATGGGTGCAGTTCCACAGAAATGAAAGACTAGTTTTCCTCAACGACAACCTGAATGTAGTCAACAGTCTAAGGAAGAACGATTTTGCTGTTAATTGGGTTTCGAAAGCTATTTTGCAACAAGCTCAGAATTCCATGAAATTTCTTGCTAGTACTTCCTTTGTTTATATTCGGAGATCATGTAATAATCTAGCAGACAATCTTGCCAAGTTTCTTATTAAATATGCGAATGTGCATATAGACTCTAGATCATGGGATAAGTCTAGAAAGGAAAGTTGGTTAAATGTTATATGTAAACAAAACAATGTATTTTCTTTCCTTTAGTTTTATAAATATTTCCCTTATCAAAAAAAATAAAAAAATATTCCTTGATGTATTTCAGTTTCGTCTCAAAACCGTTGTTGCCTACCTTTTGCAAGTCCACTTTGCATAGGAGAGACTTGGGGTCGATCCCCATCAGACGAAAAACATATGTTGCGGTAGTTGTAGTAATCAGGGGTTGGCAGGTTGGGCATGATCCAAAAGAAATGAAAAATTAGCCACCAGTGGTGTAGTGTAATTTTACTATGAAGTACTTGTTGAGCGTTAAGGCCGTTGTTATCGATGCATCTGGCGTTATGCCCATCTGGGTGGCTTAAGATATGCCTGAATTTCGGTTCGGGTGTATGCTCGCCTTCGACCAGGGTCACACTCTTTCGATGGCTATACCTTCAACATGCGAACATGTTACGTCGGCTAAGCAGGGACTGCGGGTATGCCACTTTAACGGTCGTGAATACGTAAACCCAATTAGAGGGGTGTGCCGACTCCCTGTTCCGTAACCTTTGTGACACGGAATGTGTCAAACTTTTTGCCTTCGGGTTGTGCAAGGCGCGACAGGCCGGCGTAAAACCTATGTCATACTTTTGGGAGTTAACATTGTCTCCTAGCCTACCCGGTACTTGTTACTGAAAAAGGGTTTTGGTCTTTGGAACTATAATGTGTCAAAAAATTTTTTACTATGAAGCTTAATTGTTGACTTTTTAGTGCTAAGCTAAAGCCACATTTAATTCTCGGTTGAGAGAGAAGGGAAGTTTGGGTTGGGAATATCTTTGCAACAAAATATAGAAATATAGAATTACTCTACTCTATGCTTCACAATCTCTAACGTGGATAAAAATTGTGGAAGCTGAAAGACATTTATATTGTACAACTTCTTAATTGATTAAAAGTTGTATACGGAGCTTCTACATTCAACTTCTTCATTGATCATAAGTTGTACATATGCTGATTGTTCTACGCATTGACTACCAGTATCCTGAAGCAGGTTAAATAGCATGTAAATGTCTGGGAATATTCTCCCTGAGTTTTTCTTTTTTACACCTTGTCCCCCTACTTTCTTCCATTTGTAATTTATTAATGTGGCAGAGACCAAATTACAAGGATAGCATGTAATGACTCTCGTAAATACTGAGTGTACCTGTTCCAGAGACTTCCAGTACATTCTTTTTCCTATATATGACGTGATGATATATGATGCTATTTCCATGCCATGAAATCACTCTGCAATAGTATGCATAGACGACCATCTCTTTTTGTGATCTTCAAGTTGTCTGACATTTATTCTCATAGGATAGACTATCATTCATTCTCGATCTACTTTCTTCTTTTTTTCGGCATGCATGAATTTCTCTATAGTACTACTTACTTCTATTAGATGGTACTTCATATGCAATATATAAGTGAAAAATTAAGAAGAATACAGCGAGAAAAACACACATTGTTTTGATTGATGCATTATTATTTCCCATTATATGGAGGTATCTTCTTCAATTAAATTTTCAGCAAGAGGTGTGCGAAAAGGAGCTTGTTGTGAAGAAGAAGATCTTCTTCTTAGGAGGTGCATCGAAAAGTATGGCGAAGGAAAATGGCGTCAAGTTCCTCTCAAAGCAGGTACATATTCTTCTTAATTAACGGTTAATTCTTAACTACTATAAAAGCACTTGCAGTCAAGAATGATATTGGGGATCACGAAATAGATGCAATATGATTCATGATTGAGGTGTTTTAGCAACACGTTTTAAGGGGCCGCTGCCAGTGGCTGTCAGCAAGAGACTGTGTTCTTGTAGTGGATTTGACCGTACAGAAATTATATTTTGTAGATTTTTGCACGAAGTTATAATGTGCTATATTTATTGTTCGTGTCCGAAAATATTTATCTTTTGAATTTTCATTTGTGGTAACGTCCTTGACTAATTGTTAACAGTTTTTGTTAAATTTTGACAGGGCTGAAACGATGTCGAAAAAGTTGTAGGTTGAGGTGGTGTAACTATCTAAAACCAAATATCAAACGAGGAGAATTTGAAGCAGATGAACTGGATCTCATCATGCGGATGCATAAGCTTCTTGGTAACAGGCAAGTAGATAAGCTAGCTAAACTGCACTTGGATTCTTTTTGTCGATTTGGTTGTAATTCTTTTCAATTTGGTGTTTAATAAAATTTGTTTGTCAAGCAACAAAAAAAAAAAAAAAAAACGTACTTGTCACTAGAATTTACTTAATTACTCATGTTATTCGGGAGATTTGCACGATTATATTCATGCATAATTACGCTTTCAGGTGGTCAATAATTGCTGGTAGACTTCCAGGAAGAACATCAAATGACATTAAGAATTTGTATAACACTCGTTTGAAGAAAAAGTGTTTCTTTAAATGCAATTCCGAGGAAGAAGAAGTTGTGATTATCAAGAAATTAGGAGATCAGACTAAAAATGACCATGGCAATTACAATCATCATCGGCAAGTTCGAAAAAGTAGACTACCCCGTCCCAATATGAGTACTGCAGCAGATGATTGTAATGATAAATTGATAATCGTACAATGACCAAAATTTTAAGGCCTCTACCTCGAAGCTTCGCAAATAAATCTCAGATGGTTACAAATAAAGCATCATCATCAACATGGATGAATAACAACAATAACGCTATGGGAACTATGGTTGCTAATATAAATGATACGACAAAATTTTCTGCAACATTAGTCGATGAACATCATGATCAGTTCTCGTCGAATAATGTTAGGGTTCTAAACCAAAACAACTGTTAAGAACACAAAAACTAGATAGAACCCTAAAGATAAAATCCTTTTTTATGGGGATTAGCCACCTCTGCTTTGTAACAATAAGAGAACTGAAGTTGTATTAATTGAAGTGTTCAAAACAAGCTCACAAATTGAGTATTTATACTAATCAGTACTTGCCTAATCAAGAAGTAACTTACGTATTTAAGAATCCTAACTAAATAAGGAAACTACCTAGTTAACTAAATAAAGGAAATACTGAGGTTAAGGAGTTGGCACGCAACATCCCACCCTCCTTGAAAGCATGCTTGTCCTCAAGCATCAAATTCTGGAAATCGTAATAGTAGTTCATCAGCATCTTCCCACATAGCTTCTTCCACTGGATGATCCTCCCACCGGACTAACCATTTAGTGCCCGCATGAGCTCCTTTCTTGAACATTTTTCGTTCCAAAATTTTAGTGGTTCCCACTTATCATAATCCACTTTGTAATTGGTAGATTAGTATCCACAAATTTGAAGAACCAAGTTGCATTTTCAGTGCGTGAAACATGAAACATTTGGATGAATACGATTGGAAGTAGGTAAGTCCAACCTATAAGCCACTGCACCAATTCTTTCAAGGATACGAAAAGGGCCGTAAAACTTAGGAGAAAGCTTAGAATAAGCCTGATTTGCAACCGTGTTTTGCCTATAAGGCTGCGATCTAAGAAAAACCAAATCATTGACCAAGTGCAAAAGTTCTCTCAAGACGATGTGTATCAAAGATAATTCTTCATTCTTAATTGAGCAGCTTGCAAATGGGACTTCAAAAGCTTTAAAGTATGATCCCTAGCTCGTAATGTAGAATCAACAGCATTGACAGATGTAGAACCTGGTAAGTAAGAGGATATTGTTGGAGGCGAACGACTATAGACTGCTTGATATGGAGTCATCTCGAATTCTTTGAATGAAAACTTGTGTTATACCACCATTCTGCCCATGGTAACCATTTTGACCATTCACTAGGTTTTGTTCCAGCAAAACATCGTAAATAAAATTCTAAAGTTCTATTAGTAACTTCAGTTTGTCCATCAGATTGTGGATGATATGCTGAACTTCTACATAACTTTGTATCTTGTAAAGAAAAATATGCTTCCCAAAAATTGCTCATAAAGATGGGATCACGGTCACTTACAATAGTTCGTGGCATGCCATGCAAACGTACTATTTCTCGTACAAAAATGTCAGCAATAGAGTCATGCGTAATAAGGATGAGAGAGTGCAATAAAATTGCCATATTTAGATAATCTATCTACGACCACGAGAATAGAGTTTTTGCGATGTGAAAGTGGAAACCCATCGATGAAATCCATCGATATATCTAACCAAATATCAGCAGGTATAGGTAGAGGACTCAATAATCCTGGAGGGGCTACGGTTTCAGCTTTATTACGCTGACAAATATCACAGTGAGAAATGAAGGTTTTAACTGTAGTTTTCATACCTTTCCAATAAAAACTGTGTTGTAAACGCTTATAGGTGCGTAAGAATCCATCATGACCACCAATGGGATTAGAATGGAACTCTTCAAGAAGTTTAATACACCAGGTGGAAGAAGATGGCACCACTATATACGACCTTTATAACGTAAAACTCCATCAGCATAAGAAAAATTGGGTTTACAAGTATCATTGGCACGCAACTGCTGAATAAGAAAACCCAATTCTGTATCATCATGGCATTCCTCAATAATGTCAGTAAGACCAAAGAAAATAGGCGCAGAGAGAAGTAAAAAAGAACCATGAATCCGAGAAAGTGCATCAACTGCAATATTTTCTTTGCCTTTACGAAAAATAATCTCATAGTCGTACCCCAATAATTTAGATAACCACTTTGTTGTTCCATAGAAGATAATTTTTGATCCAAAAAATACTTTAAACTCCTATGATCCGTATAAATTTTGAAATGCCTCCCTAGTAAATATGGACGCCATTTTTGAACTGCAGAAACCACAACGAGCATTTCCTTATCATATATAGAGAGATTCAAATTTTTACCAGATAAAGGTTTACTGTAATATGCAATTGGTCTATTTGATTGCATTAGAACAGCACCTAATCCATTCCCCGAAGCATCACATTCCAATACAAATTCCTTTGTAAAATCTGGAAGTATTAAACGGTGTTGAAGTTAAAGCTTGTTGGAGTTGTTTGAAAGCCGCGATGTTGTTTCAGTCCAAACAAAAGCATCTTTCTTGAGTAGCTGAGTTAATGGTGCACTTATTTTTCCAAAATCCTTAAAAAATTTCCGATAATAACCAGCTAAACCCAAAAAGCCACGTAATGCCTTAATTGTAGTAGGAATTGGCCATGACAAAATACATTGTATTTTTTCATTCTCTACCGAAACTCCTTCGGATGAAATAACATGACCAAGATAGCCAATAGAACTTTGAGCAAATGCACACTTTGAATCCTTAACAAATAATTTATTAGTGCGTATAATGTCAAACACTAAAGATAAGTGCTTGATATGATCCTCAAGATTGTCACTATAAATTAAAATATCATCAAAGAAAACAAGCACGAACCTGCGTAAATAAGGCCTGAAAATATGATGCATGAAGCTCGAAAAGTGGCAGTGCGTTTGAAAGACCAAAAGGCATGACAAGAAATTCGTAGTGACCATCATGAGTTCTAAAAGCCGTGTTTGGAATGTCGCGCATGCACTCTAAGTTGGTGATAACCAAACGAAAATCCAGTTTAGAAAAAATGGTTTTTCCATGTAATTCATCCAACAATTCATCCACCATTGGAATGGGAAATCTATCTTTGACAGTCAGTTTGTTTAAAGCCCGATAATCCACACACATCCTCCAAGAAACATATTTTTTGCGAACCATTAAAATGGGAGAAGAGTAGGGACTAGAGCTTGGTCTAATGAAACCAGCATGTTGTAATTCTTTCACAATTTTTTCTATTTCATCATTCTGAAAATGTGGATAACGATAAGGTCTCACATTAACTGGAGCAGAACCAGGAAGTAGTGGAATATGATGATCATGCAATCGTTCAGGTGGAAGAATATTTGGAATCTTGAAAATATCTTCATATTCAAACAATAGTTGTTGGATCTCAGGCGGCACAACTGAAGTTGAATTAATAGCAGTACTAACTGAAGATAGTTGAAGAAGAAAACCATAAGTCTCTTTGCGTAATAAATGTTGCATGGGAGATGCATCCAGGAGCATGACAGATGAAGAATTTTTCCCACGTATGATGATATTCTCTTCACCAACTTTGAACTGCATCGTCAAGTGAGTAAAATCCCAAGATATTTCACCCAATGTGCGTAACCATTGGACACCCAACACTGCATCACAACCGCTGATGTCTAAAAGATGAAAATCAACCAGAAAAGTATATTGTTGTAGCTCAATTGGCACATTTAAACAATACCCATGGGTACGTAACTGACCTCCATCACCTACTGTGACACATAAAGAAGAATTTGATTCAATCTTATAACCACATTGCTTTGCAATTGTTGGATGAAGAAAATTGTGCGTAGCTCCAGAATCCACCAAAAATGTAAGAGCCCGATCATTAATAAAACCTTGAATGCGCATGGTGTTTGGAAAACTAGAACCCACCAAAGAATGCAAAGAAATATTCAGCTCTTGTTCTTGTGGTAATTTAGTAGTATCAGAAGGTGGAGGCTAAATTTCTTCATCAAAGTTCGGATCACCAGTGTCATAAATACTTTGAGGCATATCTAAAATCAATAGTCTTGGTTTGACACATAAGTGACCAGGCTTGTAATAATCATCACAATTGAAACAAAGACCCTTGTCTCGTCTTTCTTTTTGTTCTTCCCATGTTAATCTTTTAGCTCCAGGTGGCAATGTTGATTTTTTTATTTGTTGGTTGGTAGCCATTGAGGTTCTAAAAGTGTTGGAACGAAAAGGTTTGGAAACTGAAGAGGCTGCAATGATATTATCTTCTTGTTGTATTGCCTTTTTGAAGGCTTCGGCTAAAGTCTTGGGTTCAAATAAACAAACACCAGTGCCAATATCCACTCGTAAGGCAGCAATAAATAAATCAACAAGGTACTGTGTAGGAAGATCATGAACAAAATTTATCAATTTTTCAAACTCAGAGATTAGTTGTCGAACGGTACCTGATTGAGAGAATTTCGTCAATGCAATATGTGGATTTATAAACTTGTGATCCCCGAATCTGTCACGAATTAGAGAACAAAAATCTTCCCAAGATGGTGTAGGATTAGACTTTTTAAACCAACGACACCAGGAATTGGCATCATCTGTCAGATGAGCAGCAGCAACTTGAATTTGAAAATCTGCATTGATTGAATATAGGTTGAAATACTGCTCATCTTGAAAAATCCAGCCGTCAGGATTTGTACCATCAAAAGTTGAAAATTTTATGTTGATGGAACCCGGACGAATAGGTGGATTGGTACCACCCCCGTTACCATTATTATTGCCATCACCATTAACATTGCCATTATTTCCATTGCGTTGATTGCCTGGTCTGCCTGTACCGAGAGCATCGGTAATGGCGTCTTTCATCGCAGATTGTGAAAGCTTTCATATCTTCTTTGTGGTTTGCTCGCAACTCCTTCTTTAGTCTCACTGTTTTAATGTCATCTTGTCATTTGTTTAGTTAGGGAAGTAATCAACTCTTTGATATCATCTTTTATACTTATAGCTAATTCCTTGATCTCATCTTTTTAAACCTAAGTAACTTCTACCGTTAACTCCACAATCGTCATGATAAAGAAAAAAATTTGCTGAAATCCGAGAATATATATCAAACCTCGCTCTGTACCGGATGTTAGGGTTCTAAACCAAAACAATCGTTAAGAACACAAAAACTAGATAGAACCCTAAAGATAAAATCCTTTTTATGGGGATTAGCCACCGCTTTGTAACAATAAGAGAACTGAAGTTGTATTAATTGAAGTGTTCAAAACAAGCTCACAAATTGAGTATTTATACTAATCGACTACTGCCTAATCAAGAAGTAACTTACGTATTTAAGAATCGTAACTAAATAAGGAAACTACCTAGTTAACTAAATAAAGGAAATACTGAGGTTAAGGAGTTGGCACGCAACAAATAATGAAAAACAAATTAGTGATACCAATAATCCTGTGCTGATGAAGAACACGCCGGGCGAAACGCAAGAAGATGGATCTTTGAAGAAAAATCATAAGAAGAAGAAGAAATCCAAGAAGAAGAACAAAGGAATTACTTTCATGGGCATAGATTTTGAGAATAATACAAGCTGCTTTGGTGTTGAGAAAAGGATGATGAAATTTATCGTGGGGGATAAAAATGAAAGTAATGATCAGCAAGTTTACAACTGTAATTTCGACGGGGATCAAGGGGTAAATGAAGATGGTAGATATCCCAAACCCGCACTGTGATGGGAAAATTCACGTATAAGGCGAATACAGTCTCTGCACAATTGGTAGATGGCTCGCGAAAAGTTCGCATGAGAAAGGATCTCGTAAAACAAAGGAAGATTGGGGTCATAAAGAGGTATGGGAAGACCAGCGAGAAGCTGACCTAGCGAGACGATGATCTTTTCATTGTTACAATGATGATCAGAAAATAATCTAGAAGAAAGAATGGATTTAGAATTCTGATCAGGAATGGTGGATAATGTGAAACCTCTGCTTTTGAGATCTTTTCGAATTTCTTCAAAAGAGTTTTCATATCTACGGCCACTTGGAGGCATCTTTAAGTATGGGAATGTGGAAAAAGTAAACAATAAAAAGAGAAGAAACAAAAAAGTGCAGTAGTAGAAGCAGAACTTGCGGAAGAATGTTGAAGAAAAGTTGCAGAGAGAATGAAAGGAACGTAAAAATAAAGAAGAGGAGGATTAAGAAGGATATATATAGAGAGAAGGAGATCTCGAAAAGATAAACTCATTAATGCGAAGAAAAAACGTGAACGATTGAGAAATGACGGTTATAAAAGATGTGTCAAGAAACAGATGGTTGAAGAGACACGTGTAGTTTATTTTGCGTAAAATACGGAGTCTTGTCTGTATAGGAGAAGGTAGAAAGATAAGCGGCTGCGGCATTATGAAGTAGAGGTTCTTGATAGACGCATTTATGTGTCTATTTTGATCTCAATTTTCTATATTGTTAGTACCCATTTTTGTACTTATTTTGGTATTTTATGTTTTTGTAGGTGTTTTTGGAGAAATAAACATGTGCGGAAAAATTGGCTTGAAAAGTGGTATTTAGACCGTTGGGAGAAAATTACTAAAGGCACCCAAAAGATGTACCGCATGCACCCCAGAAATATGTTGAAGACGTCCCAGAGAAGCGTTAAAAGCACCCAAGAAAAATTACTAAAGACACCCCAGGAGTTTTGCTATTTACACCTTTCAAATTGATAAGGGGTACCCAGTTGATAAGGGGCACCCACAATGCAACTGATATTTGGCACACCAGAACTGGATAAGGGGAGGTCATCCTCTTCGTTTGAATTTTTGAAATTGGCGCGAAAATGTCGCAGCATATAAACAAATTTTGGATATGATTTTTGGTGAGTTTTAAACGAGATTCAATCTCAGATTTTCATTGGGATGAACCTGTTAAGCCTAAACAGAGTTATTAGGGGTGATTGGGTCGATTAAATTGGGCTAGATCGCCGGTTTGAAGTAAACAGGGAAAGAAAAGTGCAGCATTCTCTGTAACTTTTTGGAGACAATTTGGACGAGCTTTTTGATGGGTTTATTCACCGATTTGGGTTGCTCTAGGCCCGCTGAAAGATAACAGGGATGGTAACATGGTTTAAATCGACAAACAGAGAATTTTACACGTGATTTCAGTAAACAGGGAAGGATATCATTCATCTCGGCAAAACAGGGGAATGTTTCTGCTATATTTGGAACTTACGCATAGTTAAGGGAAGATATATCTTCTGGGATTCTTTTGAGAAGATTTTGGAAGGTTGGAAACATCTAGAACGCGTAAGCAGAGAAGAAGAAGGAAATAAATTCGTGACTTGTGAGAGAGAAAAGGGATGAGATTTGGAAGGATTATTGCGCAAGATATTTGCCTGTGGTGTACAAAAGGAGTTGGGAGACCGAACAGAGGTGATTGGGTAGCTGCAGGTGAAGTTGCAGAGAAGCTTGCTGCTGTTCCCGGGAAGAAGAAGAAGAACAGTGCAAACCGCGAAAAAAGAAAGTCGCAGAAACCGTCACCTTTGCTTTCAAATCTGTAACAATTTTCCAACAATTATTTCTGTTAGGTTTTGTCTGTAACAGTCAGCTCTGTAACAGCGAGTTCTGTAACAATTATATCTGTTACGAACTCGATTTTTCTTCAATAAAACACCTATTCACCCATGCGTTATTATTTTGAGCGTGTTTTTGAAATGGGGAGCTAAACCCCAACACTAGGACGACGGAGGAAACCTTATTTCATAATTGTTTGGTAACTATATTTGATTCTCTATGACTTTTGCATTGATTTAATTGATTTATGATTTTTATTAATTATTTGTGATTTTGTCTGATGGTGTATGCTTAGACTTAGAGCTTTTGATGTACCATGCTTATGATTTACAATTAATCTTTTACAAAATCTACCTTTGGGAAAGAAAAGAGTCTATAAAAGAGCTAGAAGTGTTATGAATCAATATACGAACCAATTGAATGTGATTAATGGTGAAATCCTAAGTCCCCGTTCTCTCGATATTGTGACAATATTTTGTATATATTTTCTAGTATTAATTCTAAAATCAAATCTCTACAAGTCTTTAACAAACCTTTTCTTATCACTTTCAAAACAACATCAGTTCTCATATCTTTCTCTTCTTCGCTGAGAAGACATGAAAAGAGGCAAGATGTAGGAGTATAATCTCACAACAACAATGTCTCAGCGAAAGTTTAACCGACCAATGTTTGCGAAGACCAGTACAGATTATTTGAGGAATGACGTAGCAGATGACATTAGCCTAATCACGAGGAAAATGTGAAGACTTTGCGAGATTTAAGAACATATGCGAAGAAAACCTTTTGTAAGATTGCGAGAATGACGCAGGTCAGATCCGAAAATTAAGGTTGGCTTATCTGTCCTCCACTATGTAATATCCTATATAAATGACCAAGTAAACTTCAGAAGGGGGATCTTAGAGAGGGGGGAGAGAAAACAAATAGGAGAAAGAAAGTCCAGAATAATTCTTATTTGAGAAAATGGGTCATTTGTCCAAAAAAATTTAAAACACGGTTCAAATGGACGAGTAAAAAAAAGTACGGTGAAATAGCCAAAAAAAAAATAGCAAGGATGAAACTGGATTCATCCTGGCTTATACTTAAAAAAATAGTAAGGATGAAACTGGATGCATCCTGTGTAAAATAAAAATAAGAAAAAAATATTTGAAAATGGACAGGATGAAACCGGTTACATCCTGTCCATTTTCAAATTTTTGTCCATTTAAACAGTATCTTTTAAATTTTTGGCTATATAAACAGTATCAAAACCTGAGTATCTTTTTCAACCAGGAATTGTTGATTTTGGTCTTTTTGACCAATTTTGTGTTCTTATTTCCTTGTATTCTCATCATTCTTGTAAGATTCCTAAAAGAAATTAATAAAGATTTGTTAGTTGTTCTTGAAATTTGAGTAGATAATTGTGTAAACTCTTTGATGTGTGATTGTAGGGAAATCTGCAATCACATTATAACTTTATCCTCCAGTTGAAATGGCATGGAGTTGGCAGGGTTAAAATTGTGTGAAAAGGAAACAATTTTTCGAAATCGAGAATATATACTAAAGCATCAATCAATCATATAGCGTGGACTCCGATCACCCACAAAGTTATCGACTAATCACAGGAAGGGTTAAATTTGAGAGTCTCTCACAAGAGCAAATCAAAGACCACAATAAAAAAGAGTTTTTCTCTCTATTCATCGGGGCGAGGCGGCTATCCGACTAAAATTTTAGTTTTATATGAAGATTTAGTAGTTAGCAAGTGCATGGGTCAGTTTCCCCTACTTGTGCTTATTTGGACTCGCATCATTGGAGGGCAACAGTGCATCAAGCCATCAACACCTGCATCAATATGTACTGAAGATTTAGTAATGGGAAAAATATCGTTTGGTCCTTTTATAGGTGGGCCCATGTCTGTTTAGTCCTTTGGTCAAACGCCTTTTACTGTTTGGTCCATAATTATTTAAAAATACAGAATGGACAAAAGTACCCTTCCATGTTAATTTTTACTCATTTTTTGTATCAGTTCATTCCAGAAATGAAATTTCATATAACAACATATAAAACCTTTTTTTTCCTTCATATCAAAACCTATACAAAACCAGACTTCATTAGGAAATGAAGTCCATATAAAAACCTATACAAACAGGACTTCATTCCATAAATGAAGTCCATATAAAACATATATAAAACAGACTTCATTCCTGGAATGAAGTCCATATAAAACCTAAGAAAAACATACTTCATTCCAGGAATGAAGTCCATATAAAACATATACAAAACCAGACTTCATTCCAGGAATGAAGTCCATATAAAACATATACAAAAACCAGACTTCATTCCAGGAATGAAGTCCATATAAAACCTAAGAAAAACAGACTTCATTCCTGGAATGAAGTCCATATAAAACCTAAGAAAAACAGACTTCATTCCCGGAATGAAGTCCATATAAAACATATATAAACCGGACTTCATTCATGGAATGAAGTCCATATAAAACCTAAGAAAAACAGGACTTCATTCATGGAATGAAGTCCATATAAAAACCTAAGAAAAAGCAGACTTCATTCCCGGAATGAAGTCCATATAAAAACTAAGAAAAAGCAGGACTTCATTCCAGGAATGAAGTCCATATAAAAATAGACTTCATTTAAGAATGAAGTCCATATAAAACATCAGCAACATCATCTTCATCTTCTTCGACGTCTTCAACAAAGAAGAACAACATCGTCTTCAACACCAGAGCAACATCTTCATCTTCAACAAAGAACATCGTTCAACAACAAGAACATCTTCAACCAAATCGTTCAACAACAAGCAACACCTGTGAGCAACACCAGGAGCAACATCTTCATCTTCAACAGCAACATCGTTCATCTTCATCTTCATCTTCATCTTCAACAGCAACAACAGCAACATCTTCAACAACAGCAACATCTTCAACATCTTCATCTTCATCTTCAACAGCAACATCGTTCAACAACAGCAACATCTTCAACAGCAACATCGTAAAACGACAGCAACATCTTCAACAACAGCAACATCTTCAGCAACATCGAACTCATCTTCAAGAAAACAGATCAAGAAAGCAGCAGCAGAAAACAGATCAAGAAAAAAACAGCAAAATAGAGTTCGTCTTCATCTTCAACAGCAAGACGAACACCAGTATGTTCATCTCTGTAATCAATCTCAGTATGTTCATCTCTGTAATCAATTGCAGTAGCAGAAAAAAATTAAAAACCCTAGAAAAATTGCAGCGGCGGAGAAGAAAGAGAGAACCGGGAGGAAAGAGAATATAGATCTGAGAAATGATTTCTCTCTCCTACCAATTGACTATATATGGTCCTTATCCAAAAGGGTATTTCGCCACTACGAGGTGAAATTTACATCATCCATGACATCACGTAGGACCAAATGATCATTTTTAGGACCAAATGATAATTTATATTACCAATTAGGACCAAATGGACACATGGTAGGTCAACGGGACTAGACTCTCTCTAATATATTATTCCTAGGACCTAATGGTATTTCCTACTTTAGTAATATCACTAGACGTTGTTTGCTCGTTATAATTAACCGCCGAAATGGAAACGCCTCGATTAAAATTACATAAACATCATTTATTAGGTAATTTGCGTATGTTTTACTTTTTCTTTTACTTTTTCTTCTTTTTTCTTTTGTTTTTTGTTTTTTGTTTTGTTTTTTTTTTTTTTGTTTTGTTTTTTTCATTTTCAATAAGTAAGATAATCAAATTAGAAAGAATTCTCGACAGACAAGAAACTAGTCTGAAGCCTAGCAACAAGCCGGGCTCCAACTCCTTTTTTTCTTTGTGTGCTTTTCTTTTTGTTTCTTCCGTTCCTCTTGTTAACCATCTTATATATTGTGCTTGTTTGTTACTTCAAGATCATTGATGAGTGTTTCAATTCAAAAAAATAAATAAAAATTTGCGTATTATTATGTTTTTACATTTGTTTCCAATTAATGCCGGTTCTAACATTAGTATTATTCAATTCTTAAAACTGTCCCCCCCTCCTTAAGTTTTATCTTCTTCTTTTTTTCAATCAGAAAGAATTTTTATGTTTTGAGCGGAAATTACTAATAAAAAAGTGCCAAATTTGCCACGAAAAGTTATGGCCCTTATGGCTTTGATCTTTAACAAATGCCACTGTATCCACTATCCAGCGTATTTAACATTTTGGGGTTGCGAGAACTATAAGAGATAGTCTCTCTCAATCGTTTACCTGACAGGCAATGCGGGATGAGAGAGCTCTATCATGACAATGATGAATTTGAAAAACACAATGCCACGCAGGTCATAAACCTGAATGGTTAAGTATTACTCTCTCCATCCCAATATATAGGCGGAGAAGTGGGTTTCTCTTAGAATAAGAAAAAACTTTGATTTCCTACATATCCATCCTCTTTCCTGTCTTACCCTTTGTACAATTTCCAACATTAAAGACATTAACTTAATTGTGGTGATAACTACCTATAATAAATAAGGGTAATTTATGAAAAAACCCATCTTGGAATTGAAAATCTGCCTATCTAATGGTAATACAAATTTTTAAAACTCCGCTTATATAATAGAGACGGAGGGAGTATTAATTACGAAGTTCAGAGAAATAAAATAACATTTTGGGTTCATGAGAAACTGAAAATCAAAACTTATGGGCCAGTGAAAGTTTTTGGTGCAAGAAACCGGCAAAAGACTACCGTTTAGCAACAAAAAGGAAACATTGGTACATTGTAGGCAAGAAAAATTTAAAAACAATCTACTCCCTCCGTCTCTAAAAAGATAGGCAAGTTTCCTTATTTGGGTATGTCTAAAAAATATGTGGAAAGTCAAATGTTATGATTTTACTAGTATACCCATAGAGGGACCACTTCTTTCTCTCCCTTTTCTCTCTTAATACTAGTAAGGCCACATGTGCGATGCACATGCTTGAATTTGATCCTTTTAATAACACCAAATTTGATAAGAATGAGAAAAAAATTATTAAAATAAAATTTAATATTCTTGTTTGTACTCGTTCCATAGATAATTCAATGAGCTTTGCAAATATACTAATTTTGCAAAAATCCTATATATATTTTGAAAGATATCTAAGTTTTAAATTTTTTGATCTATTTTTAAAACAATGGCATTCCTGTAAATAAACAAACATTGATTTAATGTACCTTTTTAACCTTCAATACATATGTAGAGTAATGATTGATATTTAAGGACATATTAGTAATATCAAGGTTACACACCAAGCTATTTTGTCCTTTTGTGACCACCCAAAAATACCTCTTTTCTTTATATTAGTAAGATTAAAGGGGGACCACTTATCTCTCCTATCTCTCTTATAACAAATAAGTGGGGACCAAGGATAAATTAGGAAAAAACATGAAAAAGTGGCTATAATGATTGGTTTTCTTAATTTTTGTGAAAACCAAACTTGCCTATCTTTTATAGACGGAGGGAGTATGTAATTAGGATCGAAACAACCAACATCTGTGAAGTTAACATAGTCCATTTGTGATTTGGCTCGAGCCTAAAGGAAATAAAAACTACGGGTTATATGTTTGTTGACGTTCAATGTGGTCCAGTAAAGCTCGTGCATCTCCGTTTTTAAGTTTCGGAAAATGGGTCATATGACCATAGGCCCCTAAAAGTTGGTAGCATTGGACTTCTAACTATGTGTCTGGGTGAAAAAGACATGAGATAATTTAGTCATATATACCCTTTCCTTTAAACTTTATTCTTAGCTATATCCTTTTCTCTCTCCTGTTTATTATCTCTCTCCAATTTAAAATTAATCGCGAGAAAGCTCTTAACCTCCGAAATATAAGTCGGATTTTAATAAAATTTATATTTTCGGAAAGGGCTTGAAAATCTCTACGAAACAAGATCCATTGTTGATATGAAATTCGAAAGAATTTTTTTTTTATTTTCAACCAAGCCGAGGATACAATATGCACCCAGGTGCATCTGGCTACAATTTATTTCCTGTAAAAATATGTATTATGCACCCAGATGCATCTTGACAAAATTGATTTCCTATAAAAATATGCATTATGCACGCAGGTGCAACTTGACCAAAATTTATTTCATATAAAAATATGCATTATGCACGCAGGTGCAACTTGACCAAAATTTATTTCCTATTAGAATATGAATTATGCACCCATGTGCAACCTGACCAAAATATATTTCATGCAAAAATATGTATTATGCACTCGGGTTCATCTTGTGTACTTCGTAAACAAGTATTAAACAAGAAAAAAAGTAAGAGAAACAACAAAAAATTCAAAAAAATAGGCATTATCCACCCAGGAGCAGCCAAGCCAAAATCTATTTCCTATAAGAATATGCATTATGCACTCGGGTGCATCTAGGAAAAATTTATTTTTCTGTCAGAATATACATTATGCACTCAGATGCATCCCGTACATTTCATGGATAAAATCTAGGTTTAACCAAATAAATTTTTTTGAATTCATTTCATATAAAAATATCATTATGCACCCAAATAGAACTTGGCCAAAATTTATTTCATATAAAAATATCATCATGTGCAACATGGACAAAATATGTTTTTCTGTCAGAATATACGTTATGCACTCAGGTGCATCAGGTTTCAGTGCAAGAAACGATAACTCAGACCTGTTGCCGAACATGCCATATGCATCTCACAGACATGTAATAGATGTATAACTCCGCTGGATTTTTGTCTCCCTTATTAGTTCTCCTCCCCTGCAAGACACAAATTCAACATAAACCCTTTGTAATTATCATCATCAACAACACAAATAAATGCCCAATCAAACCCATTCACGGTACACACTAAGAAACCCAAAAGTCCATTGTTGTTATGATCGTAGTGGAAAGGCACTTTATATTTAGAATTGCAATATTGCTGTTATGGAAATTAGAGCACTAGCTGGATGTTTAACACTAATAAGAAAATGATTTATCTCTAGTATTACTTGTTCTACAACTCATATGATCAGTACCATATACATACTACAGGCACCATTTTTGTTGTAAAAATCAAAATCAAAATGCCAAGACTTCGTAAAAAAAATTCACATAAAAAAAAATGAACCCCATGGAATTTTCCCTTGATTCAAATTATTGATTCAATTGAATTCAGCAACCTAACTTTCTAAATTTTTCCTGCAATTTTTTTTTTTTGGATCTGTAAAGTATCGACCTCTTTCCTTACCCATAAACCATCACCAAGGCCTCTTCAATTTCACTTCTCAATCAATAAAAAGAGAGTTCACAATACAAATAACCACTTATCCAAAGTTAGCTGTTGGTGGTGGTAGTGATGGCGATGGTGTTGGAGGTGTTGTTGTTGGTGCGGGTGGTGGTGGCTATGTTGGTGACGGTGGAGGCATTGGTGTTGTGGTGGTGGTGTTCTTGCTGCTGGTGTTGATCATGGTGTTGGCGGAGGAATCGAAGAGGGAGATTACGATTGAGTTGACAAGAAGAAGATGAAGAGGGAGGTTACAATGGTGTTGGGCATAATGGTAACTTAGCTATTAGATATTTGTTCAAACTTTGGCATAATGCCCACGATGGCTATATGAACCATAAATTTGAATATATGCCTATTTGAAAGGTTTGCATAGTTTGCTTGTCTTTAGACCCAGGAATTCAAATCCAGGGCCTATTTAACCAAAAAACTGTTTTAAGTTCTAGTGTCATTTTCACACTTGAATAATTTCTCTTGGATAATGGTTAAACTCCCATGAGAGCTTTCTGTTTGTACCCAAAATTACTTTTGGGCACGAAACACGATGAATGGATAGTTTTGGTGGGTATTGGGGTTTGGAGACGGATTGGAAAGCAAATAAAGAGACAAAGATGAACGCATGTTTTACGTGGTTCGGCATGGCTTGCCTACGTCCACGGATGAATCCCCTTGGGGAGAAATGTTTTATTGATTTTTCTATTACAAAATATGTTTTTTTCTCTCCTCCCTCCTCCCTCCTTCCTGATTTCGCTCCCACTATTTATACAGTTTCATATCTAAACATAACATAAATTACATTAATCGCTCATTAAAGCCACCATCATCAATTCCGTATGAAACGATTTGTAGTTAATTTTGCATGTATGAAATCTGTTTGCCTTTAGTATCTTTATGATAGAAACTCGCTGCAGATTAGTGCCGCATGGCTAAATCTCATAGCGATTAGTACCGCATGGAATCCAATGTATGAAATCTTTTGGAATTCAATTATGCATAAATGATTGTGGCGTATTGGTGGACACTTGTCGGTGAAAAGGCGCCGCATGGGCAAGGATCGGCTTGATGGTTGTGGAGCGTGATGGCCGGCGGCGTGGATGGAGGTCGGGTGGCGACATGGTTGGAGACTGGATTGATGGACATGATGGTGGCGGCGTGGATGGAGCATGGTTGGAGACCTGTTGTTGGCGGTGCGGAAGAATTTTGGTTAGGAATTGGTTAGCGACATTCGGCTACAAGACCGAAAATTGGCTAGGGGTGCGGCCCGACTTCGATAGTTGACCGACGGTTGACTTTGACTATTGACTAGCCATTGACTTTGACCATTGACCTTGATCGGACGTTGACTTCGATAGTTGACCGACTTTGACCATTTACTGGTCTGTGCAGACTGGTGGGCTACCTTGGTTGACTAGTTAGTAGGCTTGGATGAGGACCAAAACATGATTCAAGTATCAATTTGGCCCATTAAGTGGTATTTTTACTTATGGTACAAACATCGCCCCCTCTTAACCTCCAACTTGTTGGGGGTTAAGAAAATTTTTGTGTTCCTTAGTCAATGATAAATCTCGCCCCCAATTGTGGACTATTGACATTGAGGTGATTGGGGAACTTCCCTTGTTGTTTGCGGAAATCAAGACGCCTCCAAGAGTAAATTTATGTTGCCGAAGCGTAAATAGAAACGCCTTCGTTGATTGTGGAGATCGTAATCAAGTCGCCCCCAAGTCTTTGTAAAAAACAAGACCGAAGTGATGCAACGAAGCTTGATAATGGAGCGAGTGGTGTTGGAAATGAGCGGTAACAACATTGAGTGAAACTATTCTCAGAAGCAATTTGTGATCGCCGGACTGCAGGAGGGACGAGCAAAATTGAACTGCAACAGCTGCGATCAGCTGGAATGCAGCAACGATGAGCATGATTGCAGTAGCTGCGGTTAGCTGGACTGCAAGAACTGCGAGCAAAACTGGACTGCATCAGCGGTGATCAGCTGGAATGCGGCAACAACGAACGAAGTTGTACTGCAGCGGCTGCGATCAGCTGGACTGCAGAATCTGCGAGCATAGGTGTAACAGTTACGAATAAAACTAGACAGCATCAGTTGCGTCCAACCGAGTGCCACCAGAGGCGCATCGGTTGCGTCCAACCGTCTAAGTAATCGTAAGCAAAACCGGATCGCATCGGTTGCGTCCAACCGAGTGCGGCAAGTTGCTTTTGAACCGAAGTACAAAAATTCAATCAACATAATTATAACGAGTTTAACATTACGATTGTAAAAATTGTGTAAAAATATTAGGGTGTACACTCGCCCCTCTTAATCCTACAACTCGTTGGAGGACTAAGAAGTTTGGGTTACTGAAGTTTCGATTTTCGGGAGCTTAACCGCAATTAGGTGCTATGTAACTTGCCCCCAAGCGTATGAAGTGTTACACGGCTTGCCCCAAAAGAGTAATTTTAGACCACGAGGTGTTACATATCTCACCCCCAAGTGATGGTCGGTCATGTTGAAGTGATATGCAACTTGCCCCGGAAGATAGTAATTGTCATCAAGCCAATGCTTGCACAAGGGTGCACCGCCTTGTTGCATTTTGCTCGCGCATGGGATTTTGAATATGTTCCGCTACCGGAATTGCGCGGGGGCCAATCCCACTATTCCGGATGCGCGCGAATTGAAATGTGTGCATCCCCTCGTTGAAGATGCTTGCCACATTAAAGGTGTCTTACCAAAAGTATGCATGAATATATGAAAAGATGCAAAAATATGTAAATTGTATACTTACCTTATTGAAAATGTTACTGCGACTTCGCTTACGAAGTGATTAGGATGCCCACGGGCTATGTCGGTGTTTTCAAATGACGATGATTAGTACTGATTGGCTTAGCGTCTCGTCTCGACTTAGTAATTGATTTGTCTGTGGGACTGGAATGTACCAGTTAAGTCCAAGTTGGATCGAAGACAGTTGCCACGGAACTGTATTTCAGCAGCTGTGATCAGCTGCACTGCAACAGTTATGCGCAAAACTGGACTGAATCAGTTGTGAGGAAAACTGTATTGAAACAATTTTTGGGGAAAATCGGACTACAGCGATTCGTCCATTGATTGTAGCAATTAAAAGGATCTGCATTGTTCGATCACAGGCCAACAGTATTCTTTGTGAAACCGGATTACAATAGTTCGATCAACTGACTGTAATAGTTACGTGGAAAAGGACTGCAGCAGTTCGATCAACTGGACTGCAGTATTTTCGGTGGTGATTGAATGTGACCGTTTCTGGAGCTGTCATTTTATATTTCTAAAATTTTTAAACTTTTCCGAAAATTTGAATGTCGCCTTCACGACCTTGGTAGTTGACATACGATCTCATCGGGCCGACAATCACTCAGTTTGGATGCACGAAGAAGAAGTTATCGGGGAAACAAAATTGGTTGGTCAGCGCCTTGCTCTAACATGTTGATGACGTGATTGTACCCAAAAAAATATTATTCTCCAATTGCAAAATTTTACCTTCATGTCGTAGGATATTGAAATGTGATCGCAACGAGCCAAAAATCATCCAATTCGGACGTGAGACGAAGAAGATATCAACGAAACAAATTTTTAAACCAAGCCCTAGTGGGGTGTACATATCCGCAAGGCAAGAGAAACTGGGTGGAATAATCCGAGGGCTACAGGATTAAGTTGCGTCGCGTTCCATCGAAAAAGGGCTACGGAATTAAGATGTACCGTGACGCACCGAAACAATCCTCCATTTACTCGGCGATTAATCGCCGCATCCAACTAATCGGCAATTACTCGGAGATTAATCGTCGATTGCCGCCCGTTGGTCGCCGCCGCCGCTCGCTGCCGTTCTCCGCCGCCGCTCGTTGGGGCCGCCGGTTTTTTTTTTTTTTTTTGAATTTGATTTTGATTTTGATTTTGATGTTTTAAAGAACATCGAAAATGGATGTAACAGGGAGCATCAACGGTATGTGTGTTTAGCGCATCGAATGTTGATGTACCACCATTGCATCGAACCATTGCTCAAATTGGAATTTTGATGTATCTTGGAGCATCGTACTTTGATGTACCTGGGAGCATCAACGGTGGTCATTTGCTTCGCATCGAACTTTGATGTAACTGCATCGAAGAACACTGACGTGGGTGAGTGAAAACAGAGGTAGGTGAACGAAACCCTGAAGAGGGTGAACAGATCTGAGGTTGCCGCCGTTGCGCCGCCGGCCTTTTTTTTTTTTTTTTTTTTATGAGAACTTTTAGCAACGGTTTTCTGGATCATTGCCATTGCTTTGAACTTTTGTAGCAGCTTTTTTCTTTTTTTCATTTCCTTTGTAACGGTTCCGGGGACTGTCTTTGTTTCTCACGGACCTTTCACCATGGTTTTGTTGCACTTTTGTGGCCCTTTCGGGATTTTACGAGATGCTTTTACGGAGGTTTTCACTTGGGTATTTAAGCACCTTGAGATGTAGACAACTTAACAAACTTTGCGATCATGGCGATGTCGATTTTGTCATACAACAAACTTGAACAGTGGATAATGCGTTATTTGAGAAGCAATTTTTTCGGACTTGGGACTTGAATCATGTTTGCGGATCGAACATCCGACAACAACCTTGGTGATTTTCGCGAGTAAGTCGACTTTGGTGGCTTCCGATGCGCGATCTTTGGGCTATAGTAATTGTGATTAATCGTCTGCAAAGGCTGCGATCACCGTGGACGGCGATGATAGAAATCAAAACTGGATTCTGTCATGTTGTGGATCGAATATCCTACAACAGTTTTGATGGTATTTCACTACATCTTTTGCCGCGAAACGAGCGTTCCAGCAACACTATCATCAGATTTTGTAGTGATGCGATTTTCAACGGTATCCATGACTAATAGCTTCGAAGAAATCTGAAACGAGCGAATCTTGGTTGCGGCGATTTGCGATCAACTGGGCTGTAGTATGTGCGATTATATGGTCGGCAGCGGCTGCGATCACTGGATCGCGATTTATTATGACAAACTAGTCGGGCCGTTAGCAGTTGCGATCAACTGGACTGCAGCAGTGATTTTCCAAAATGCTCAGACTGCTTTTTCACGGACACGATTTTTGAAGCATTTTCTACAACTTTTCTCAATGGGAAAGCACGATTTCTTTTCTCGTATATCCCCTTAGTCGGCGCCAATGTTTGTACCCAAAATTACTTTTGGGCACGAAACACGATGAATGGATAGTTTTGGTGGGTATTGGGGTTTGGAGACGGATTGGAAAGCAAATAAAGAGACAAAGATGAACGCAGGTTTTACATGGTTCGACATGGCTTGCCTACATCCACGGATGAATCCCCTTGGGGAGAAATGTTTTATTGATTTTTCTATTACAAAATATGTTTTTTCTCTCCTCCCTCCTCCCTCCTTCCTGATTTCTGCTCCCCACTATTTATACAGTTTCATATCTAAACATAACATAAATTACATTAATTGCTCATTCAAGCCACCATCATCAATTATGTATGAAACTGCTGCCTTTAGTACTACATGGCTAAAACTGCTGCAGTTAGTGCCGCATGGTTTAAACTAACTATGATTAGTACCGCATGGAATTCAATGGATGAAACCGTTGGAATTCAATTCTACATAAATGATTCTTTGGCGATATTGGTGGACACTTGGCGGCCGAAGCAGTGACCGCATGGGAAAGGACTCGGCTTGATGGTTGATGGACGTGATGGCTGGCATCATGGATGGAGGCCGGGCCGGCGGCATGGTTGGAGGCTGGTTGTGACGACATGATGGGCGGCGTGGATGGAGCATGGTTGGAGCCGAATTTGTTGGCGGTGCGGAAGAATTTTTGGCTATGAATGGTTAGCGGCATTCTTTGGATACAAGACCGAAAATTGGCTAGGGGTGCGGCCGACTTTGATAGTTGATCGACGGTTGACTTTGACTATTGACTATCCATTGACTTTGACCATTGACCTTGATCGGACGTTGACTTCGATAGTTGACCGACTTTGACCATTGGTAGTGTCCTGCAGATCGGTGGGCTACCTTGGTTGACTGGTTAGTGGGCTTGGATGAGGACCAAAACATGATTCAAGTATCAATTTGGCCCATTAAGTGGTATTTTTACTTATGGTACAAACACTTTCCCTTCTTCCATTCGTTATTATATGACAACATTATATTCAAGAGTATCTCACAGTAAATGAGAATACTTCAGTTTAATGAGAGAATAAAGCTATGAAAGGAAACCAATATAATATCTAATCTATTACACCCCCTTAGTCGGAGCGGGAGAAGAGCAGACGCTCAGACTAGCACGGAAACGAGTAAACAGCTGTCGTGCAAGGCCCTTTGTAAAAATATCAGCATATTGATTTTCCGAGGGGATGTACAGTACATGAATATCACCAATACGAACGCGATCACAAACAAAATGTATATCAATCGCCACATGTTTGGTGCGTTGATGTTGAACAGGATCACCGGACATATAGACTGCACTGACATTATCACAGTATACAATAGTGGCACGTCGTAGAGGTAGATGAAGCTCAAGAAGTAAGTTGCGAAGCCAAGTAGTCTCTGCAACTGCATTCGCAACTCCCCGATATTCGGCTTGACACTTGAACGAGATACGGTTGCTCGGCGCTTAGAAGACCAGAAACTAGGTTGTCGCCTAGAAAGATGCGATGGCGGAAGTGGATCGACGGGAATCGGACACCCCGCTTGATCGGCGTCGAGAATAGCGGTTAATCCAGTGAGTGTAGTGGCGAGACAAGAACAAGCCATGATCAAGAGTACCACGAAGATAACGAAGGATCCTCTTAAGGGCCTGCATGTGAGGCTCCCTAGGGTCATGCATAAACAAACATACCTGCCGAATCGCATAAGAAATATCCAGGTCTAGTAAAGGTGAGGTCTTGAAGAGCCCCGGCCAGGGCTTCGGTATAAAGTAGGATCCTCAATCACGGGACCGGATGTTTGCACCGAGTTTCAAATTGGTATCAACTGGTGTTGCCACAGGATTACAATTTGTCATGGATGCACGTGCAATGATGTCCTGCGCATAAACTGACTGAGACAAGTAGAGGCCTGAAGATGAGCGGTTAACAGAAATACCCAAAAAATGATGCAGCGGGCCAAGATCAGTCATGGCAAATTCTCGTTTCATCAATGTAATAAATTTTCCAAGAAGATGATCAGTATTTGTTGTTAAAATGATGTCATCAACATATAAAAGTAGGTATGCCATCTCGGATCCGGATTGGTAGACGAAGAGAGAGGGATCACATACACTACCCCGAAAACCAAAATTGGTAATAAACTTGGAAAATCGCTGAAACCATGCACGAGGAGCCTGCTTTAGACCATAAAGCGAACGACGAATTCGACATACATAATCAGGGTGTTTGGGATCAACAAAACCCGGAGGCTGATGCATATAAACTGTCTCAGTCAAATCCCCGTGGAAAAAGGCATTCTTGACATCTAGCTGATGTATAGGCCAAGAACGTGAAGCAACAATGGTAAGCACAGTACGGATAGTCGCTGGTTTGATAACCGGACTAAACGTTTCTAAACAATCAACTCCAACCTGTTGGGATTTACCATTTGCAACTAGACGTGCCTTGTGACACTGCAAGGAACCGTCGGCATGAAATTTGTGGCGAAAAAGCCACATGGAACGAATAACATGTGCATCTCGTGGCCGAGAAACAAGTTCCCAAGTATTAGTTTTCAACATGGAAGTGTATTTATCTAGCATGGCTGCATTCCAGTTAGGATCCCTAAGAGCATATAGGTGTGAGCGAGGCAACGGAGAGATCTTATATTTGATTTGGACATGAAGATTGAGTTTGTGATTGGGTCAAAAATGCCTCGGGAGGGCCCGAGTGACCGGACGAGAGGGAGGAAGGATGGGTGGAGGCGTAACGGTGGGAGGATGTTCAAGAGTGGGAACTGGAGAGACCGGACCGGGGAGGAAGATGGAATGGACACTGTAGGATGTTCATTCGAAGCAGTAGGAGCCGGACTAGTAGATGTGGTAGCGGAAGAAGTGGAAGGAACTGTAGGTCCGCGTCTGTGGGGGGGAGTATATGGAATAGGGAGGCGAGGACAGCAGACGCGGGGGTGAGGGAGGTGCTGACGGGTAGGCAAGGTCGTCAGCAAAAGAGTGGTGGATAGGTGAGGGAGAGGGTTCTGAGTCTGTAAGGCCGGTGGGAGTAGAGGTTGCGAAAGGGAAAATAGTTTCGTCAAAGGTTACATGACGAGAGATGATGATTTTATGTGTGGTAAGATCGAGACAACGATAGCCACGATGATTGATAGGAAAACCAAGAAAGACACATTTAGTAGAACGAGGAGCAAGTTTGTGAGGTGCAGTGGAGGAAAGGTTAGGATAGCAAAGACATCCAAATATACGAAGATGATCATATGTAGGTTGGCGACCATAGAGAGCAAAAACAGGAGAACGAAATGGAGAATTTTGGTGGGAAGAATATTATGAAGATAGACGGCCATGTTAAGAGAGTCACCCAATATTTGGAGGGAATTGAGGCGTGAGACATAAGAGTACGAGTAATGTCATTGACTCGACGAATCATATGCTCAACCTTGCCATTATGGGAAGAGGTTTGAGGACAAGAGAAACGGAAAACAAAGCCATTTGTATGAGCAAAATTATGAAAAGAAGAGTTATCAAATTCACGACCTAAGTCACATTGAAAGCTTTTGATGTCACGCTCAAATTGATTTTTAACGAAAGAGTGAAATTCTAAGAATTTGGTGTAAACTTGAGATTTGAATTTTAAAGGATAGACCCATAGATAGTTAGTGAAATCATCCAATAAAATGAGGTAATATCGAAAACCTGTTTCAACATGTGATGGACAGGTCCATAAGTCACTATGAATAATATCAAAGGGTGCAAAAGTATTGGAATTGGACTCAAAAAATGATAATCTAACATGTTTACTAACTTGACAAGAATGACAGATTGAGAACATGAATTTTATTACACGAAATAAAACTTTTTGTGCGTAAGACATCTAATATAGCTTTGCGGGATGACCAAGTCGGTTATGCCAAACATCGCGAACAAACGACAAGAGAGATAGGTTGAGGCGGGGAGCGGAGTAGGAGGAGATACGATGGACTTGGTGATAGGATAGATCTCTCCAGAACTATCACATCGTAGAATAGTCTTCTTCGAAATCGGATCCTTCACGAGAGAAACCAGATGGGTCAAACTCAACGGACACATGATTATCGTAGTAAACTTGCGGACGAGACACTAAGTTTTTGATAATGTCGGGACAACAAGGGTATCTTTTAGATGAAGAAGACGAGAAGGAAGATGGATGAACTTGGTACCACTAGCAGTAATCGGGAATACTATTGCCATTGCCAACTAGAATAGAACGAACATTGCTAGAGTTTAAAACGTTATGTAGCGTACTGGATTTGCGGTGAGATGTGAAGTAGCACCGGTATCCATGTAGAAATCATCATCAGGAGGTTGAAGACTCATGGAGCTATATGCCTCTTCAATATCATCTGGTTGGAGAACTTCAGTGGTTGGAGTGAAAGTAAGCTTGGCCACGACCTAATCCAGTGTGACCGTGCACGTTGGGAGCTACCCGTTGGTGTTGCTGTGGACGACGTGGTTGCCGGGCAGGGGGCTGTAGGAATGCAGGCGAGGAGGAGGCTGGTTGAGGGGGAGACCAGTGAGGCTGGTAGTTGGGCTGACGGGAATAGCCTGGAGTTGTTGGGCCGTGTGATGCATGCTGGGAGTTGGTTGGGCCGCTGGACTTTGGGTCCATTCAACATTTCCGTTTGAGGGTGGTCGTGGACCACGTTTGTTGTTGTTTGGACGATGTTGTCGCTGGTTATTGCGATGCGCAGGGGTAGTGGCAGCCAGTGTCGTCGGTGTAGGAGTTAGGGTTTGTTGAGAACGTCGTATTTCTTCCGTTCTAAGTTGGGATCTAGCAGAATCAAAACTAGGCATAGACTGTTGAATGAAAGAGGCAACGGTGTGTTGTATTCCTCGGGAAGGCCATTGACAAGTTGAATAACCAAACACTTGTCATTCATCGGGAAATCGAGATCACTTAATCGGTCGGAGAATGATTTAAGTTTATCACAATAATCATCAACACCATTACAGTCAGTAAATTTAAGGTTAACGAACTTACTTTCAAGGGTTGCTGCGCGGCTTCCTTTGTTATCTTGAAATAACTTCTTAAAGTGATCCCGATTTCTTTAGCGATTTTGCTCGATTTGAGAACGGTGAGCATCAAATCTTTGGCCATAGTAGAGAACATCCACTTTGTCGACAGAGTGCATCTAGGCTGTTTTTACGGTAGCGGCATCAAGATCCGTTGGAGTTCTTTGAGCCATCAATGAGAAAAGCTAGGTTATGAGCTTGGAGATGGAGTTCGAAAAGGAAAACTCATGAAGAATATTCATCTGTTTGATGTCCGAGAGAATGGGAATAAGAGTTTTGATGTTTGTGACAAGACAAATTTGGATGTAACGATTTCTTTTCATAGGCCATTTGATTTTGTGTAGGAGAAGAAGAGGGATTGATGGATCGTTTTAGGCTGATACCATCTTGGATAATGGTTAAACTCCCATGAGAGCTTTCCCTTCTTCCATTCGTTATTATATGACAAAATAATATTCAAGAGTATCTCACAGTAATTGAGAATACTTCAGTTTAATGAGAGAATAAAGCTATGAAAGGAAACCAATATAATATCTAATCTATTAATTTCAAATATCTTTTTTTTTTTGTAAACACAGTATTTTGAATTCCGCCTGTAATTTCTATAAACTAGACAACACACCCCAAGCCTAATACAGTAGGTCCAAGTTAGTCACGAACCTAAGGCTGGGTTTGGTAATGCTTTTATTTTTCCAAAAGCACTTTCAAAACCTATATATGTCAATAATTTTTGAAATTAGTGTTTAGTAAAAAAAAATCAAAGTGCTTATTACCCAAAGCACTTACCAGATTCCTCAATTTTTAAAAGCTGGGGAGGAGGAGCTTTTAAAAGCTACAAAAGCATAAGCTGTGGTCCCACCAAAATTTAATGTTTGAAATATCTTTTTTGTCCCTATTTTATTTTGTAAATGACAAAAATTTCCCTTAAATATATATACAATCAATTTTTATTTTTTATATTTTATTCTTTAAATATTATTATATTTTATTTTCAAAATATTGTATGATACCATTTCTTTTAATTTGTTGAAATAATTATTTTTTTAAATAATTACTAAATTTTAGTATATTTTTTGTTTGAAAATTATATATATTTAAAATTGGTTAAGTAAAAGTTTACTTTTTCTTAACAATCATAATAATAGTAATAATTAGTATATTTAATATTTAATCTATTTATATTTAATAGTAAAAAAGTTATATTTAACAGTAAAAAAAGTTTAATTATTTTTAACTCCAATAAAATTGAATAAAATTATTTTTAGAGATATGTCTGTTTTTGTCATTTGCCACAACAATAATGGTTAAATCTAGTATTTTACCAAACACACTTTGATTGTTTTTTCAATCAGCTTTAACTTTAATTAATATTTTACCAAACGTCTAACTGTTTTTTTTTCACAACAACACGGCACAACAACGCACAGTAGAAAAGTGCTTTTATAAAAGCTGCAGCAATACCAAACTAAGCCTAACTCTCATATTATTTCAGGCTAGAAGGTCGAAATTTCGAACTGAAATTTGTTGGTCCCTTATATCCACGATAATAACTATCTGAAAGATAATATAGTAACAAACATTGTGATATGATTTTCATTTTCTAGACTTTGGGAGATTACTAAAATCTAATTCACAACTTTAAATCAGATACGATTCTTCCTAACAGATGGATTTCTGAAGGTTTTAACATGGGATTACATAAGACCCTACTTTGTGGGATCAGACCACATGGATCCAAATGGTTTTGGAAAGTATAATTTGCTCATACTTGCAGCGTAACTTCCATAAGTCCACTCTAACCAACATTAAGTATACCAATGAGAGAGTTTTTATTCTTTTTCTCTTTAAAAAAATAATTTCAGGTGAGAATTGCCTAACGATCAAATGATCATGCATCATCGAGGTATTAACTTAAGAAAAACAAAAACAAAATGACATACAAAAACCTTTGGACAGCACGACGCACCAAGGATGCTAGGATAAGTTCGATATGTATCATCTCATGCAGTGATGACAAACTTTATACTCCCTCCGTTCCAATTTAGATGATGTTTTAGGAGTTTTCACACAAATTAAAAAATGGAGAGAGATATAAAAATTTTCTAGTTATACCCTTGAGAAAAGTCTTCAAACATTAATTGCTATTAGTGTATTTGAAAATAAATTTATGGTTCCAAGATAAAATATTAGGGTATTGTTGGAAGTTTTATGGGAAAAATATGAAAACTATCAGGTAATGTGGAACAAAAACGGAAAATGGGTCATTTGTCTAAATATTTTTAAAACCTGGTTCAAATGGACGAGTAAAAATTAATATGGGTGAAATGGACAAAAAAAAAATAGCAAGAATGAAACTTGATTCATCCTGACTTAAACTTAAAAAATAACAAGGATGAAACTGGATGCATCCTGATGTAAATTAAAAAAAGAAAAAGTATTTGAAAATGGATAGGATGAAACTGTTTATATCCTGGCTATTTTTGTATTTTTGTCCATTTAAACAGTATTAAAATCTAGATGTCTTTTTCACCCAGGATTTGTTGATTTTAGTCTTTTTAACCAATTTTGTGAACAAAAAAATAACCCTAAACACTCATCTAAAGTGTAACGGAGGGAGTATCAAACCGACAAGAAACTCTTTTTTTTTTTTTAAATATTGCTTAACCATCTAAAAAAACATAACTAATCACGACGACGATGATGCCCGCTTCTTCTATTATTGTTTTTGTACTCCAATTAATGATGAAACGTCTAAGGTCTCAGAACAATTTTATTTATTTAAAAACAAATATTTATATAATTATGTTAGGTTGCCTAATTTATTATTACTATTTATGTAAATATATATATAATTAACGATAAGAACAAATGCCCAAGGTTTTGTATCTATATAAATAGCTTAGTATGGTATTCTAAGATCATCAACATTCACAATTAGAAAACAAAAATCTGTGAAGAAAAAGAGTTGTATGGGAAAGATGGGAATATCCAGGGGAAAATCTCCTCTTCAACTCTTTGCTTGCTCTTCAACTGTCTTTGCAATTGCAATCTGCTTATTTTTCAGCACAAGTACATCCTTCAACCATAAGTATATTTGTCTTTGCAATTGCAATCTGCTTATTTGTGCGTCAACCATACATATTTTTTTAATTTTACCTCACTGAAATACTTAATTACTTCTGCAAGTCATGCATGTTAAAATTGGTTTCCAAACGATTTTATTTTTATTTTTATTTTCTAAGTCCAAAAGCTACTTCTCATGCCGTATGCATTACACCCTCTTAAAAAAAAAATATGTTCGCTGGCATTTTGTTTCTGACCTACACTACATATCCAAAAAACTGCACCTAGATACTTCCACTTACACATGGCATATATAGCAAGGGATAATTTATGTACTTTTCTAACACAATATTTCCATATACTTTTGTAGAGATGGCATCAGCATGGATTAACAAATGTCTTCCTGGGGATTTATTCATCGACTCAAACCAGGTAGTCAGTCCGGCGAGTTGCGACAGTGGTTACTGTACAAATTGGTGTAAAAACTTATGTTCGGGGATGGGAACTTTCGCCTCCCAAGATAGGTGTCGTATAACCCAAGGGGTCACTTCGTGTAAGTGTTGTTGTAAAAGACCAGGAGTATATCTTCCTCCGGATGACTCTGATTGGGGAGGTCTCGGCCCAGGTCAGAATAATAATTGTTCTAGTGCACAAACCTTTCTGACGTTTAGACGCACAGATGGTAACGATTGCATGAGGCAATCTATATGTGATGGTGAATGTAGCAAATTAGGACTTTTATCTCAGAGGACAGAGTGCGTAGCAAACAGTAATGATGTTCCTAACAATGTGTACATTTGGTGGGAGCAGTGTTGTTGTGGAACAAACCCTCCACCTCCTCCTTCGTGTCCATCGCCCCCACCACCATCTCCACCTCCACCTCCTCCTTCACCACCGCCACCATCGCCATCACCTCCACCTCCATGTCCACCACCACCTCACACAAAATTAGTTGACATTGAGATCGGGGGCGGAACCAAGATTAAAATCCCACCACTTTTGGGATAATATTAGTAAGAGGTATATCGGGGGCGGAACCAAGATCAACTCTAGTTCGCATACATATACCCCCTAGTTCGCTCCCAGTTGAGACAACGATATAATGTCGACAATCATCACCACCTTCACTAATATCACTAGAGTTGTTTGCTCCTTCATAGGGAAAAGCATCAATTAAAACCCAATAAGCAGCATTTATTAGGTAATTTGTACTCCCTCCGTCCCACATATATAGGCGGAGAGAGACAATTCTCTTAGATTAAGAAAATTGCATGGGATTCATAATTTTATATGTTTTTTCTTGTTTTACCCTTCGTCTTATCTCCAACACAATTACCTATGTACAATAAATATGGGTATATATGGAAAAAATCATTTTGGAAAGCAAAGTCCGCCTATTTAGTGGGACAAACAAAAATCAAAATTCCGCCTATATATGTGGGACGGAGGGAGTATTTATTTTATTTTATTTTTTGTGCCCCTTTATTTCTATTCAAATCATTGTTGATTGTGTTTAAATTCTAAAAAAAATAATAAAATTTGCTTATTACTCCCTCCGTTCCAATTTACTTGATGTTTTAGGGGTTTTTTTGTGTTCCAAAATAGATGAGAGTTTAAGCATTTTTCCTAAATTCTCACTCATTTACCCTTGCTTTGGAATCACTACCATTAATTCTCATTGTAATCCGCAAATAAATGATTATTCCAAGGATTTTGAAGGTATATTTAGTTCATCCCAAGTAAATTACAAGGGGATACGTAATTTACACTAAATCTAGAAACTAAAAACTAGGTGGTTTAAAATTTTAGGAAGCTATTAATATGGGTAGATCTGGAAAAAAAAATTATTCTCTTTGTTGTTTCTTAATCTGCATGAAAAATTCTATAACATCAAGTAAATCGGAACGGAGGGAGTATTATGTTTATATTTGTTTGGTATAAAAAAGAAAAATTTGGCATTTCGAGCCCATTAAAAAATTCATCCAATTACGAGAAAAAAACTATGAGTGTTGCAGGGCCTTGGCACCATTTATGTGCGGCCCATATAGAAGTCTTTTAGTTTTCCCTTTAAGTCTTTTGGTTTTCACTTTTCCCAATACTACTATGGAAACTCTATCAATAAGAAACTCTTCTCTTTCTCTGTCTCTTATTTTTCTCTACATTTCCACTACAACACGTTATCAGCACGACTCTATCAACTGTGCAAAAAAAAAAATTATCGTTCGAGAACTGTATAATGGATTACTTCTTGAAGATTAGCCTGGTTCTGACCTTATTTTTTTTCATATTATGGATGCGTTATGATGCAGTTTTTACAAGTAGTAAGTATAGGATTCGATTATCGTACTTTTGAAAAGGTGGGTGTTTGTACCCAAAATAAATTCTAGGCACAAAACATGATGATTGATGATGATGTTGCGAAATTAGGGTTAGAAAAAAGAAGATAAATTGAGGAAAAATAAATGGAGACAAGAATTTAACGTGGTTCGGCTAGTGTTGCCTACATCCACGGAAGGAATCCCGTAGGGAGAGATTTTATTGATATGATGATTACAATAATTCTTGAAAGATTAGCAAACCTAGAATTCTCTGTCTTTGAGTTGGATTTTTAGCCTCTATTTATAGGCAAAAAACCCTAATCTAGTTCCATAATAACCCTAGATTTGTAGTTATTCAAAATAACCATCTGGATTTGTACTTATCCTTTAATATTTGTATATATCCTTGAAGATCCATGTATATCTTGAAAGATTCTTGTATATCTTCACATGATTTGAGTTTATCTTGAAAGATCATTGTATATCTTCACAAGATTTGTGTCTATATCAAAAGACTTCCAAAAATAAGTCTTTTGGGCTTCTATAATAAGCTAGACTAGGCCTCTATATTAATCCATGTGGGTTTCCACAATAAACCCACCGGTTTCCACAATAAACCATTTTGGCTTCCACAATAATCCATGTGGGTTTCCATAATAAACCCACCGGTTCTCATAATAAACCATATTTAGGCTTCCATAATAAGCCTTGTGGGTTTCCATAATAAACCGTATTTAGGCTTCCATAATAAGTCTTGTGGGTTTCCATAATAAACCCACCGGTTTCCATAATAAACTGTATTTAGGTTTCCATAATAAGCCTTGTGGGTTTCCATAATAAACCATATTTAGGCTTTCATAATAAGCCTTGTGGATTTCCATAATAAACCGTATTTGGGCTTCCATAATAAGCCTTGTGGGTTTCCATAATAAACCCACCGGTTTCCATAATAAACCGTATTTGGGCTTCCATAATAAGCCTTGTGGGTTTCCATAATAAACCCACTGGTTTTCATAATATATCGTATTTTGGCCTCTGTAATAAGCCGTGTGCAATACGCACGTACACTATTTGAATAGGGTACAAACATCGCCCCCTCTTAATCTTCAACTTGTTGAATAATTTAGAAGAGTATAATACCTAGGCTGTCCGTCGCAGTGTGCCTACGATGACCCCGTTACTTTTACGATCATGTTGCCGCGAATTTAGCGTTGCTAGCTTTTCGGAGTGCGCCTGGGTTTATGTCAACATTTCTAAGTATAGCAATTATACTTAAAATTTACATGCACCCTCATACTGCAGGTACCTAGCACACTGGAAACACATTAAAAATACCAATAATGTACTAAAAAATTTCTTATATAAATTTACGCACGTACCGGCATGCGAGGCTTGACGCGTAGATGTGCTCTTTTTTAGCACTTCCTTGTTTTGACCTGGAGTTAGTGACCAGCCACTTTGTTGTTTCTCTTTCATAGAATAGCATTTTATTTATCTGTTTTCTACTAGTTCGAATGCGGGCACCACCAGTAGCTAACCAGGTTCCCAGCTACTTCGGTCTTGCTTTGGCACATTTTGCTCTATCTCTTTGGTAAGATGTTGCCAGAACTCACTCGAATACAGGCTGCTACCGTAACTTGTTAGGCACAGTGATTGCCTACATGATCTCGTATGAATGTACGACAATCTCCGGTGTACAGGTTGACCGGCTATAGATTTTTGTCATAAATTTCCTTTTGCTTCATCTTTTATTGAAACATTTTACTCTTATTCTTGAAGTTCTTCTGTCAAAACTTCCCTTCTTTGTTTTTCTCTTTTCTAGAAAAACATTGCAACTATTTCCTTGAAAATAAAAAAACTTCGTTTTTGTTTTTCTCTTTAATAAAAAAAACAATGCAAGTGTTTCTTTAAAAAATACATGTGAAAGTGCCCTAAATTGTGACTATAAACTTGATTTGTAATGTAAGAATCGACGAGGACTTACCTCCCCAGGTGTTCGTTCCTTCAACCTTAGCCGCCCCCATTACTTGCCATGATACTGAAAAAGATGTCTTCTATTGTTTGACTTCTTTAAGCAATTTTCTTTTGATTGCATGCTAGGCGTCACTTTAGCCGCCCCCAATATCTGTAGAGATATTTCCAAATAGAAAAGACGCCCCCAGGTGAAGCAGGAAACAGATCTATTGTATCTAGACGACTCTGGACTTATGATCAGGTATCTTTTCTGTTGCCATCTTATTTCTGGTTCCATCGTGATTTTTCCTTTTGGAATCGCCCTCAAGCGTGAGTAGAGACATTACAAAGACGCCCCCAACTATAATAACTCGCTTGTTGATGGTGGTTTTTAGACAAGGGGTAAAATCGTAAAACCCCATGACCTAGTGTTACCCGCAACACATTAAATAAGAGCATTTAACTCGGGTGTAAATAATTAATAGGGGTATTTTTTCAAAATACTAGATTAGGTTTTCAACACGTAACCCTAATTCCAAAACTAAGCCGCATATCGCGCACCATGGCAACAATGCCAAACCAAGCCGCATCTTCGCGCACCACGGCAACAATGCCAAACCAAGCCGCATCTTGCGCACCATGGCAACCATGCCAAACCAAGCCGCACTCTGCACCATGGAAACCATGCAAAAATAAGCCGCATACTGCGCACCATGGCAACCATGCCAAACCAAGCCGCACTCTGCGCACCATGGCAACCATGCCAAAATAAGCCGCATACTGCGTACCATGGCAACCATGCCAAACCAAGCCGCATTCGCGCACCATGGCAACCATGCCAAACCAAGCCGCATCTCGCGCACCATGGCAACCGTGCCAAGCCAAGCCGCACCCTGCGCACCATGGCAACAACGCCAAATTCCAAGCCGCTATTCCTTTGGCCCACGCCAAACACAGCGCCCTAGGCTTGCAAGACTTGCAACTAGGTCAACATGGCCGCACGTTCCATTGGCACATGCCAAAACGTGTCGCAAGCCATATTTCCGAGCCGCTATGCCTTTGGCCCACGCCAAACATAGCGCCCTAGGCTTGCAAGACTTGCAACTAGGTCAACATGGCCGCACGTGCCATTGGCACATGCCAAAACGTGTCGCAAGCCATATTTCCAAGCCGCACCCTGCGCACCATGGCAACAACGCCAAATTCCAAGCCGCTATGCCTTTGGCCCACGCCCAACATAGCGCCATAGGTTTGCAAGACTTGCAACTAGGTCAACATGGCCGCATGTGCCATTGGCACATGCCAACACATGCCGCAAGCCATATTTCCGAGCCGCACCCGCGCACCATGGCAACAACGCCAAATTCCAAGCCGCTATGCCTTGGGCCCACGCCCAACATAGCGCCCTAGGTTTGCAAGACTTGCAACTAGGTCAACATGGCCGCACGTGCCATTGGCACATGCCAACACGTGCCGCAAGCCATATTTCTAAGCCGCTATGCCTTTGGCCCACGCCAAACATAGCGCCCTAGGCTTGCAAGACTTGCAACTAGGTCAACATGGCCGCACGTGCCATTGGCACATGCCAACACGTGTCGCAAGCCATACTTCCAAGCCGCTATGCCTTTGGCCCACGCCAAACATAGCGCCCTAGGCTTGCAAAACATGCAACTAGGTCAACATGGCCGTACGCGCCAATGGCACATGCCAACATGCTCGCTAGCTAGTTTCCCTAGCAAAATCACGGCCCTGACGGCCACGCATGCCATTGGCACATGCCAACATGCTCGCTAGCTAGTTTCCCTATCAAGGTCACGGCCCTAACGGCCATGCAGGCCATTGGCACATGCCAACATGCTCGCTAGCTAGTTTCCCTAGCAAAATCACGGCCCTGACGGCCACGCATGCCATTGGCACATGCCAACATGCTCGCTAGCTAGTTTCCCTAGCAAAATCACGGCTACTCGACGGCCACGCATGCCATTGGCACATGCCAACATGCTCGCTAGTTTCCCTATCAAGGTCACGGCCCTAACGGCCATGCAGGCCATTGGCTTTCGCCATCATGCTCGCTAGCTAGTTTCCCTAGCAAAATCACGGCCCTGACGGCCACGCATGCCATTGGCACATGCCAACATGCTCGCTAGCTAGTTTCCCTATCAAGATCACGGCCCTAACGGCCATGCATGCCAATGGCACATGCCAACATGCTCGCTAGCTAGTTTCCCTAGCGAAATCACGGCCCTAACGGCCATGCATGCCATTGGCACATGCCAACATGCTCACTAGCTAGTTTCCTAGCAAAATCACGGCCCTAACGGCCACGCATGCCATTGGCACATGCCAACATGCTCGTTAGCTAGTTTCCCTATCAAGGTCACTACCTAATGGCCACGCATGCCATTGGCACATGCCAAGCACACACGCTGGTAGCCTAACTTGAAAACCGTGCAACCTACCACCAAGGCATTCCGCACATGCCATCGGCACATGCCAAGCACACACGCTGGTAGCCCAACTTGCAAACCGTGCAAACTACCACCAAGGCATTCCGCACATGCCATTGGCACATGCCACACGCGCCACTAGCAGCGCCACTTGCACTCAAGATGCAACCAACACTCGAGACATCAACACAAACTGGGGATGCTTCTTTAGGGTTTTTGTTTGGCGGTCAAAGATGCGAGCGTACACTACGCTCACATTAAGAAAGCGTGAAAAGGAATAGAGCGGTCAAATAAAAGAGGAAATAATGGTGAAAAACGTTTTCGCCCATTAAACCATGCGGTTACTACCTCCTCCCATTATTTCACCCTTTACTCTCTTCCTTCATGAGGCCAGGGTACGTTTCAATCTCGACTTGTATAAATAGGTCTTACCTATTTCCACCGGACAACAAGTCTCGGTCGGAGAAGTATACTACACTTACACTCTCGGAAAAGGCAACTTTGCAAGCTCTCCCAAAAGCTTCCATCTCTTGCAAGCTTCCTAAGCTTTCACTTTCTGATACAAGTCGAGATACTACTCTCCTAACACCTTTCTTTGCTTCCCTCCCCAAATCAACCCTTCTCCTCCACTTTGTGACCGAAGCAAGTCCGGGAACGGCCATTTCTTGGTTTAGGCCGGACTTGTGCTGTGAATCGATCTCTTGAATCTATAAAGTGCTCACGTGCAAAGCACATTTGTTTAGGGTTTGAATCGGTTTCTCACTCACCCACCGAAATTACCGAAATCGCAGTAAACGATTTTCACCCATAAACAATTGGCGACCACAGCGGGAGGATTGATCTATCGGCTACAATGTCAGACTATCGATCTCGTTCTTCGACCCAGATGTCAAGATGGTTGGGGAAGGCGACTCGATCCGACTCAACTACCAGGCGACTCGGTTACCAGTTGCAAAAAACTACGCGAGAAAACTGGGGACTCGTTGAAGATGCCACCAGCGATTGGGGACTTGCGACTCAGTCCGACTCAACTGCCAGACAACCCGGTTATCAGTTGTTAAAACTACACCAGAAAACTGGGGACTCGGGAAGACGCTACCAAACAATTGGGGACTAATCAGCGATGCTACCAAAGCAAAGCCGCCTTGCTACCTGACAAAGCCGTCTTTCACTTGGAAAGAGGCGTGTTTGCAAGTGAGTAAATTTAGATTGGGCAAGATATACGATCTGCTTTTTTAGGTTCTTAATAAAACCGCCATACTATTGCGTCTTGTGCCTATTGCTAGCACACACTTTCATAAAAGCAATATTCCTTTCCCAAAACATAACCAGAGTTATATTATCAAAACCATTCATCCCGAAATAATCCAACACCCTAAAAGCTACCCACTATCTATCAAAGGTTAAGTTTTGAACCGGACATCCAATATGTCTTTCAAAAAAAAAAAAAAAAGAACCTAAATGAAAGTTTAACAGAGAAACGTTCAAGGAAAATCGTCCAATGTAAGTCTGCTCTTCTTGAGAAAGTCGCCTTTGCGTCTTCAAGAGCCGCTCTCTTCATAGTCAACATCTTGGAAAGCTTTTCGAGTTCCATCTCCCGTCGGGCGATCTCCTCGGCGGAAAGGCTTTCGATTGCTGCATCTTTCAACTTTTGGATCTCAAAGAAGGCCTTCGACAAACCACGAAGTGTTGAACTCCTTTTCCACGCACACGTCGCGATGGTGCTCCCGGTCGGCAATAACGTCTTGAAACGGTGTGACCGGTCACCTCACGCATATCCTCGATGGAAGACAAAGCCTCTTCCACACGCTTAACCAGCCGCGAATCGACTAGTGACTTTCTTGGTTGTAGCCATATGTCCGTGCTTCTCCCAGATTCTGGTGTACAACGCCTCATGCTTAGCCAAGCACGTTAAAACCGCCAACCAAACACATGACCTGGATAAGGAACCAAGTACGGGGGATCAAAAATGGCGCCTGCAAGTGGCCTCACGACTCGCAAAGGGTTTTCCTCCATGTCTACGGCAACAACCATCGAGAATCATCCACCGTCTCGAACCACGTTTGTGCCCGGCAATTGGTTAACTCCCATCTCCAAGTCGGCGGCGGTGGTCACCAAAGGCAAGTTTTCGTGTGACTCCATCCCGTAATCATCCTCCGAACCGGATTCCTCCCCGCAAACTTGAGTTAGACATTTTTCAAAAGAAGAAAAGAAGAAGAAGAAAGAAAGAAGCTTGAAACTCACCGAACCGCTTCCCGAAGAAGAACCAAAGTCTTGCCGGAGGAATCACTCTCGCTTGTTGAACTTTCTTCTTTCTCGGACTCATCACCGCTATGAGTAGGCTCGGTCCGCGGAATTCCTTGAAGAAACTGCCGTCTCCCGGCAACGTGCAAGGGCAGCGAAAGCGTTAACACTAAAAGCCTGAAGGAAACAAGACACATATTCTCACCAAATTTACGTGTGTTTTGAGACAAACCCATGAAGAGGCGACACATACCGGTTATTGGAAGAACCGAAAGACACAAGAGTAGTGGGAGGATCTTGTGAAGCCGTCCGAACCCGCCGGCCACGATTCTTCGTTCTCCGTTCCTTGGCTCAGGGGCTTTCCGAATTGCTAGGCAACTTTCGCCCAGGATCTCTCAACATTGGATACTCCTTCAGAACTGCTGGAGAAGGTTTGCAACGAATGTTTTCCACCGCGTTATTCACAAAATCTCGGATCATAGTAAACTCGTGGCACCAAAACTCACTATAGTCGAAGGTCGTCGAAGTTACTCTTCCCATTTGAAAAAAGGAAAGACGGATACCCGGCTTAAGGACACTGGCGTCAAGGGCGACACGCAACGAATCCTTAGGGGTCACCGGCCAGTAGTGAGAGGCACCCCTTGATCGAAACCCATGTGACGAGCAAAGACGGTCAATATTGTAAGTGACTATCCTGGAAAGACCCCACGAAGAAAGACGGCATATAACTTAAGACAAGCAGACTTTGAATGAACAGGTTTTTCACCAACGCTCAAATCGTCATCGAAGACAAAGACATGAGCGGAGCGCGAAGCAAAAGTGCCAATTTGAGTCACCGATTATGGACTGGCCCCCATGGACGAAAATTGATTTCATGCAACTTATCAAGAAAACTAACCAAGCTCACGCCAACTCTTGGGCGCTTTGTTCACCCATCGAAGAATTCGGGAGCCTCCCCAACTCACGGAAGCGAAGGCAACGGTTTGAGCATACTTCTCAAAGTGCTCCCATAGCGGACTTGCGAAAAGCAACGTGCACATATGAATCCACTTTCATGAAACCATTCGAAACTTCGCATGTTCGTAACTGAGTGATCCGGATGTACGTACGGCGAACCAAGGAACAACTTGCCAATGGGAAGAACTTCACCCTTTGCCAATTTCACAGCAATCGCCAACAACTCGGTCTTATTCCCTTCTTGCCGTAACCGTCATCAAAAATGTCTCTAGACAACGAGAGAGCCAAAAATGCTGCGACATGAAGATCACCGCTTTTACCATTGGGCTCCAACTCGTCCAGGAAACCATTGAGATGTCCACCAACCGTAAGGGCACCTTTAATCCTCTTTCCGGGCAGAGTCCTTCGACTTCGCAATGGAGTCTTTCCGAGCGAAACCCCCCAACTTAGCGGCCAGGTCATCTCGCGTCTTCGCCTCACTTTCGAGATAATTGGATTCTCGAGATTCCCGATTCACGGAAGATTGACAAGAGAGCCACACTCTCCAAGGAGAAAGTTATCTCACCCCATCTACATATGATTGTATGGGTGTCCAAACACCATCTCGGAGATGAAAGCAACTAAGCACTGGGATGTCCTTCCTAATCCGAAGATTTCATCAAGTCTTGACAACATCAATGACACTGCGCTTGAGTCAAGATGGTATTTATACGCTCCTCGCTCACCATGAACTCAACCCATCTGTCAAAAGAACGCAATGGACTTTGACACATCCTAAAGTCAATTTTGGAAGAGGAATATACCCCTTTATGAAGACAAAACCGAATGGTGCTCTGGGCGAACCGAACGTGTCTTCTGTCATCCTCACCACCGGTTAGCAAAATTGGCACGAAACCTCCGGGTGATTCTTCCGAGCGGGGCGAGGGCTCTAGTGAAGAATTCATCAAATACGTGTTCGGTTTGGAATTATGAGCATCCTTAGACGAAGTGAAATGTGGTTCAGGTAACATCTTATCAATTTCCTTCGTAACAATTTGGTAATAAGATATCTGCACAAAACAAATGGAGAAAGACGAAGTTATCTCCCTGACACATAATCGTACCCAACAAATTCGGTTTCAAGACTATATACACGGTATTTTATTCGGGTTCAAGACTATATACGTGAGTATTTTTCTTGGAGTTCGAAACTATATACGCGGCATTCTATGCGGGTACAAGTGTGTCTACAATATCCTTCTTCGGGTTCAAAATATATATGGAGCATTTTCTATTGGTCCAAAACCACGCGCGTGATACTTCTTTCAAAAAGCAAAATCATATATACAATATTTCTGCGGGTTCGAAGTCATATGAAGCATATACGCGGTATTCTTCTTCGGGATTCATACGGGGTTCTCTACGGGTTCGAAATACGCACGTTGATATTTTCTTGAGGCACGCCAAGGAATCATATGCAAAGATTGTGGAAGCGCCTACTTTTAAGGTTTATACCTGTGTAAAAAAAATATATATATATATATAGAGAAAGAAGAGTACTCGAAGACATACCTGGAAGCCGGTCTCTCTTTGCCGCTAGTATGAAAAGAAGAAAGGATAAAGCGCAGAATGGGGAAAATGGGCTTTATATATATATATATATATATATATAGGCGTGAAAGACTTTGAAATAGGGAAGGATTTCCCTTTTACCAAAATCACGCGTGTAAGAAACAGGCCCACAAAGGGTGCGACCTCCCAATGCCGCCCAAGTCACGCCCGCAAGCATGGTTTCCAAGATTGGACCGGCCCCACCAATTGCGACTTCCCAATGCCGCCCAAGTCACGCCTGCAAGCATGGTTTCCAAGATTGGACCGGCCCCACCAACTGCGACTTCCTAATGCCGCCCAAGTCACGCCTGCAAGCATGGTTTCCAAGATTGGACCGGCCCCACCAATTGCGACTTCCCAATGCCGCCCAAGTCACGCCCGCAAGCATGGTTTCCAAGATTGGACCAGGCCCCACCAATTGCGCCCGACCTCCCAATGCCGCCTGAGTCACGCCCGCAAGCACGAACGGCTTCTACACTTCGCGCCTTGGTCCCACCGACTAGCACACTCGGTTCCCAACTCACGCCAACTTCCCAACGTCGCCCAAGCTGCACTGGGCCCACCAATTGTGCCAGCCTCCCGATTTGTGCAAAACTACCAGAGGCAAGGATTCCAAATCCTATTTATAAAAGGTCAGACAAGCCTCTTTCAATTTTCTTTACGGGTTGTTGTTAATAGGTTTGTCACCATCTTATGCTTACCTCGCAACAAAGCCCATGTTCCGAGCTAAGCGGGGGACTTAATGTTGATGGTGGTTTTAGACAAGGGTAAAATCGTAAAACCCCATGACCTATTGTTACCCGCAACACATTAAATAAGAGCATTTAACTTTCAGTGTAAATAATTAATAGGGGTATTTTTTCAAAATACAGATTAGGGTTTTCAACACGGAACCCTAATTCCAAAACTAAGCCGCATATCTGCGCACCATGGCAACAATGCCAAACCAAGCCGCATCACCGCGCACCATGGCAACAATGCCAAACCAAGCCGCATATCTGCGCACCATGGCAACAATGCCAAACCAAGCCGCATATTGGGCACCACGGCAACAATGCCAAACCAAGCCGCATCTTTGACCACGCAACCATGCCAAACCAAGCCGCACTCTGCGCACCATGGCAACCATGCCAAAATAAGCCGCATATTGCAGACCATGGCAACCATGCCAAACCAAGCCGCACTTTGCGCACCATGGCAACCATGCCAAAATAAGCCGCATACTGCGCACCATGGCAACCACGCCAAACCAAGCCGCACTCTGCGCACCATGGCAACCATGCCAAACCAAGCCGCATACTGCGCACCATGGCAACCGTGCCAAGCCAAGCCGCACCCTGCGCACCATGGCAACAACGCCAAATTCCAAGCCGCTATGCCTTTGGCCCACGCCAAACACAGCGCCCTAGGCTTGCAAGACTTGCAACTAGGTCAACATGGCCGCACGTGCCATTGGCACATGCCAAAACGTGTCGCAAGCCATATTCCGAGCCGCTATGCCTTTGGCCCACGCCCAACATAGCGCCCTAGGCTTGCAAGACTTGCAACTAGGTCAACATGGCCGCACGTGCCATTGGCACATGCCAAAACGTGTCGCAAGCCATATTTCCAAGCCGCACCCTGCGCACCATGGCAACAACGCCAAATTCCAAGCCGCTATGCCTTTGGCCCGGGCCAACATAGCGCCCTAGGTTCGCAAGACTTGCAACTAGGTCAACATGGCCGCATGTGCCATTGGCACATGCCAACACATGCCGAAAGTCATATTTCCGAGCCGCACCCTGCGCACCATGGCAACAACGCCAAATTCCAAGCCGCTATGCCTTGGGCCCATGCCCAACATAGCGCCCTAGGTTTGCAAGACTTGCAACTAGGTCAACATGGCCGCACGTGCCATTGGCACATGCCAACACGTGCCGCAAGCCATATTTCTAAGCCGCTATGCCTTTGGCCCACACCAAACATAACGCCCTAGGCTTGCAAGACTTGCAACTAGGTCAACATGGCCGCACGTGCCATTGGCACATGCAAACACGTGTCGCAAGCCATACTTCCAAGCCGCTATGCCTTTGGCCCACGCCAAACATAGCGCCCTAGGCTTGCAAAACATGCAACTAGGTCAACATGGACGACGCGCCAATGGCACATGCCAACATGCTCGCTAGCTAGTTTCCCTAGCAAAATCACGGCCCTGACGGCCACGCATGCCATTGGCACATGCCAACATGCTCGCTAGCTAGTTTCCCTATCAAGGTCACGGCCCTAACGGCCATGCAGGCCATTGGCACATGCAAACATTCTCGCTAGCTAGTTTCCCTAGCAAAATCACATTACTGACGGCCACGCATGCCATTGGCACATGCCAACATGCTCGCTAGCTAGTTTCCCTAGCAAAATCACGCCCTGACGGCCACGCATGCCATTGGCACATGCCAACATGCTCGCTATCTAGTTTCCCTATCAAGGTCACGGCCCTAACGGCCATGCAGGCCATTGGCACATGCCAACATGCTCGCTAGCTAGTTTCCCTAGCAAAATCACGGCTACACGACGGCCACGCATGCCATTGGCACATGCCATTGGCACATGCCAACATGCTCGCTAGCTAGTTTCCCTATCAAGATCACGGCCCTAACGGCCATGCATGCCAATGACACATGCCAACATGCTCGCTAGCTAGTTTCCCTAGCAAAATCACGGCCCTAACGGCCACGCATGCCATTGGCACATGCCAACATGCTCGTTAGCTAGTTTCCCTATCAAGGTCACGGCCCTAATGGCCACGCAAGCCATTGGCACATGCCAAGCACACACGCTGGTAGCCTAACTTGCAAACCATGCAACCTACCACCAAGGCATTCCGCACATGCCATCGGCACATGCCAACACACACGCTGGTAGCCCAACTTGCAAACCGTGCAAACTACCACCAAGGCATTCCGCACATGTGCCACTAGCGGCGCCACTTGCACTCAAGATGCAACCAACACTCGAGACATCAACACAAAGCGGGGATGCTTCTTTAGGGTTTTGGTTTGGCGGTCACAAAGATGCGGCGTACACTACGCTCACATTAAGAAAGCGTGAAAAGGAATAAAGTGGTCAAATAAAAGAGGAAATAATGGTGAAAAACGTTTTCGCCCATTAAACCATGCGGTTACTACCTCCTCCCATTATTTCACCCTTTACTCTCTTCCTTCATGAGGCCAGGGTACGTTTCAATCTCGACTTGTATAAATAGGTCTTACCTATTTCCACCAGACAACAAGTCTCGGTCAGGAGAAGTATACTACACTTACACTCTCAGAAAGGCAACTTTGCAAGCTCTCCCAAAAGCTTCCATCTCTTACAAGATTCCTAAGCTTTCACTTTTTCGATACAAGTCGAGATACTACTCTCCTCAACACCTTTCTTTGCTTCCCTCCCCAAATCAACCCTTCTCCTCCACTTTGTGACCGGAAGCAAGTCCGGAACGGCCATTTCTTGGTTTAGGCCGGACTTGTACGGATCGATCTCGAATCTATAAAGTGCTCACGTGCAGCACATTTGTTTAGGGTTTGAATCAGTTTCTCACTCACCCACCGAAATTACCGAAATCAGCAGAAACGATTTTCACCCATAAACACCTGCAATAAAATTTGCTCACGTGCTAGAAGAGACTTTTTTCCACGTGGTGGACTTGTGATGCTCGAGAGCTAGTCGAGTCTTGAAAGGAATGTGGTGTGTGCTTGCGGTTGGGCAAGGCTTTTTTGCTCGCAACGTAACATGGCTGAAGCGCTCGCTGCTCAGGCAGGCTGGATGTTGCTTGTGTTGAGTACGAGTCTTTGGACCTATATCGGGCATTGGTCTCGTGGTTGAGACGAGACTTTATGCTTGCCAAGGTGCAAGTCTTTCATACTCACGTGCAAGGAGAGATTTTATGCTTGTGATAAGAGCAAGACTTATGTGCTCACGTGCAAGCTGAGGCTTTAGGTTCTTGCGATGTGATGCAAGGCTAAATATTGAAGGGTCTAGGCAATCCTCATCTCGCACTCTATCATGTTGTTGATCACGAACCTCGAAATCGATTATGTCGTTATCCGCGAACCTCAAACTCGATCATGTTGTTTCCCCAAGTGCTCATAAAGTTTCTCAAACACAGAAATATTTTCTTCCATGCTGTTGTGAATCGAAAGACGATTCGGACGAGCCAAAAATCACTCAATTCGGACTTAAAACGAAGGAGTTATTGATGAAACAATATTTGCACGAAGCACGCGTGAAGAACAGACTAAGGTTACTGAGTCATTTTTCATTACACAAATGATAGTTCGCACAGTTGGTCAAGAGTGTAGAACACGAGCTGGTGGTCACGCGTTCGAATCCCAATTCGTGCACAATTTTCTTCTTTTTCTTGAAAGGCAAAGTGCTGACGTGGCACGGATCCCATGTTGGCACTGCAACGTGTATAATGACGTGGCAGTACTGACGATAAGGCAGTTGGTGATTGTACATTTGATGTTGCCGTGGCGAACAGTGATTGTACCTTGTCTGATGACGTGGAAACGAGTATGCTGACGTGGCAGGTGATGAAGCGGACTGTTAATGACATGGAGTCGAAAACGCAGACGTGGCTTGATCCTGCTGACATGGTATCGTGGTGACGTGGCGCAGGCTTGCTGACCTTGCACCATGATGACATGGCCAGGGCTTGTTGACGTGGCAAGGTGTAACGTGGCGTTCCATGGTGATGTGACACTAGATGCTGACGTGGCTTTAGCTTGCTGACATGGTACCGTGGTGACGTGGCGTGAGCTTGCTGACGTGGTACCATGATGACATGGCAAGAACTTGTTGACGTGGCAAGGTATGACGTGGCGCTGCATGGTGATGTGGAACTAAATGCGACGTGTAACCATGGTGACCAGCTTACTAGGACCTAAAGCTGTAATGTGGCATGGCGGTCGTTGAGGTGTCAGACGCTGATTGGTCGCTGAGATGTCTAACCGAGTTGGACCGAAACATGTGTCAGTCCTAGATTAGATGAGCTCTGGTGATACGGTATATTGAATCGGAAATTTGGATCGAAATTTGGATAGATCCTATGGACAAAATCTTATGAATCTGATGGTGAAGATTCTCTTGATCAGGAGTTGTATGTGAGGCTGGATGAACATTAGGTTTCCGCAAAATCTGCTGCTACTGTTTTCGCCACGCTTTATTCATCTAATGCAACGCTTTCTTCAACTGTTTCGCAACAGTTTGTTCATCTTAAATGTGATTTCTTGAATCGTCGTAATGGTTTCTTCAACCCTTTGGCAACAGTTTCTTCAACCTTTGTAACGGTTTCTTCAATTGTCGTAACGGTTTTTTTTTGTTCCGAGACGTTTCTACAACTTGACAACTACGGATCGAACATTTTGTATCTTCGCAACTTTATCCGAAATAGTTGTAAACCTTCTGCAACTTTCTGATCGCAACTTTCTGAACCTTCTGCAACCTTTTCCGAGAACGTTGTAAACTTTCTGCAACTTTATGATCGCAACTTTCTGAACCTTCTGTAACCCTTTCCGAGAAAGTTGTAAACGTTCTGCAACTTTCTGATCACAACGTTTTTTTGTCAAACAAAACCTTGAACCGAATTTAGGGTTTTCTGCAACTCTTCAGAAACGTTGTGGGAGTATTTTCTCAAAAGGGTGAGCACGATCTTTTGCTCGGGTACCCTTAGTCGGCGCCAATATTTGTACCCAAAATAAATTCTAGGCACAATACACGATGATTGATGATGATGTTGCGAAATTAGGGTTAGAAAAAAGAAGATAAAATGAGGAAAAATAAATGGAGACAAGAATTCAATGTGATTCGGAAAGTGTTACCACCATCCACGGATGGAATCCCGTAGGGAGAGATTTTATTGATATGATGATTACAATAATTCTTGAAAGGTTAGCAAACCTAGAATTCTCTGTCTTTGAGTTGGATTTTTAACCTTTATGTATAGGCAAAAAACCCTAATCTAGTTCCATAATAACCCTAGATTTGTAGTTATCCAAAATAACCCCCTGGATTTGTACTTATCCTTTAATATTTGTATATATCCTTGAAGATCCATGTATATCTTGAAAGATTGTTGTATATCTTCACATGATTTGAGTTTATATTGAAAGATCCTTGTATATCTTCACAAGATTTGTGTCTAACTCAAAAGACTTCCAAAAATAAGTCTTTTGGGCATCTATAATATGCTAGATTGGGCCTCTATATTAATCCATGTGGGTTTCCATAATAAACTCACCGGTTTCCACAATAAACCATTTTGGCTTCCATGATAAGCCATGTGGGTTTCCATAATAAACCCACCGATTTCTATAATAAACCGTATTTAGGCCTCCATAATAATCCTTGTGGGTTTCCATAATAAACACACGGTTTCCATAATAAACCGTATTTAGGCTTCCATAATAAGCCTTGTGGGTTTCCATAATAAACTGTATTTAGGCTTTCATAATAAGCCTTGTGGGTTTCCATAATAAACCCACCGGTTTCTATAATAAACCATATTTGGGCTTCCATAACAAGCCTTGTGGGTTTCCATAATAAACTTACCGGTTTCCATAATAATCGTATTTGGACTTCCATAATAAGCCTTGTGGGTTTCCATAATAAACCGTATTTGGGCTTCCATAATAAGCCTTGTGGGTATCCATAATAAACCCACCGGTTTCCATAATAAACTGTATTTTGGCCTCCATAATAAGCCGTGTGCGATACGCACGTACACTATTTGAATAGGGTACAAACAGTGGGTTTTAAGATTATAAGACAAAATACTCGAAAACTAATTAATTTTTGCTAACCATAGAGAGATAAGCCTAGGGTTTTGGATTCCACTACTTATGATGCTTGTAAAATTAACAATTTATTATCTCAAATAATTACTCATAAAATACTTGATGTAGGACATCCGTTAGATTTAGGATTAATAATTTTATTTTTATTTCTAGAGTTTAATTAATTTAATATAGGCATATCTTATTTTTAGAAGTTATTTAATTCTAGAATATTATTTATTTTAGGGATTTCTTATGTTCCAAGTTTGAGTCTTAGAGTTATTTAAATAAGAGACTAGTCCTATGTAATCACAATACATTATTATTAATCATATTGAGATTTCTCAACTATCTCCTACTTTTACTATCAAAATTCTTTATTCACGCTTCCGTTCTGCATTAAGTGGCATCTAGAGCTTCGGCTTCGATCCTCTTATTATTTTCATCTAAACTTCCTTTACCCTTTCATCACCTTTACTTATCGAGATCTCCGCATCTCTTCTTCTAAACCCTATCCTTTTAGTTTTCCATTAACAAAAAAAAAAAAAAAAAAAAAAAAAAAAAAAAAAAAAAAAAAAACACGTCTGTTAACTTTTCTACCAAACCCTTACGTTCCTCACACTCACTTTACCACCTTTTCTCGTAACTTCCTTCTCTTTCTTCCCGTTCACATCAAAACAGTCTGCACCATCCCATCATCTTTCCACTACCTTTTTCTCCCTTTAATATTTCCCACCTTATTCCAATTAAGCACCCACACCATTATATCTCTACTTACGGTTTGAAGTTTCAACTTCGTCCAGTACCCAACTTCTTCCACAGATTCCCAAGTCCCAATTGTTTTAGTCCAAGCCCATTATCATATCTTAGCTAAGCAAGCCCATTAAACCAAGCTATTAAGCATTGTTATAATGTTTAATTTGGACGACGTATTTCGTGATATTGCAGAATCTCAACGACAAATTTGAATCTCAAGCGGCGACTCAACGTCAACTTGAGATAATATCAACAAATTTAGGTGTTCATGTTTTAAACCAGAATGGTGCTCGAAGACCTGTTTACAATGATGCTTGTCAACTTCATAACGTTGAATCAGAATCACTAAAGAAAAGTCTTCAACTTCTCGCAGAAGCGAAGCTTATTTTGGATCAAATAGATTGGTCGCGACTCGACGATTTTCATAAGATTACTCCTCCAACGTTACGAGGTCCCGACACCAACACTTTCTTCGCCAATTATAGAACCACCATTCATACCTATTTCCAAAGTGATGTTTGTGTTCCTAACGGTGAAGTGGATGAAAATTGTTACGTCTCTTATGAACAAAAACAAGTTGAAGAAGTTTTGCCAATATCAACAGGAAACACCATCTTCTTGTAAGTCGCCTAATGCCATTCTTCTTGAAAATCAAAAGCTATGCGAAAATATTTTCGTTAGTCAAAATTATTGCCAGATAATTACTACTCCAAGTGTTGCCAACGTCGACGTCAACTTTTGTGTTCAACAATCAGTTTTATGGTGTTCTACTCTACGATCATCAACTTACTCAAAGTATATTATCTGTTGGGCGGGTCGTTTGCAATACTTGGTGAACTCGAAGACGACTTCTTTTCAAGATGGCGGGCCTGATGTAGCACATGTTCTTCGGTACTTTGCTAATTCGAGACGAATTCTTTTCAAGATGGCGGGCCTGATGTAAGACATCCGTTAGATTTAGGATTAATAATTTTATTTTTATTTCTAGAGTTTAATTAATTTAATATAGGCATATCTTATTTTTAGAAGTTATTTAATTCTAGAATATTATTTATTTTAGGGATTTCTTATGTTCCAAGTTTGAGTCTTAGAGTTATTTAAATAAGAGACTAGTCCTATGTAATCACAATACATTATTATTAATCAATATTGAGATTTCTCAACTATCTCCTACTTTTACTATCAAAATTCTTTATTCACGCTTCCGTTCGGCATTAATACTCAAAACCATTTTGAACTCAATCTCATGTTTTGGAAGATAAAACGTTTAAAATTAAATATGCGACTTTCGTCGTTACACAAAAATATAACCTCCTTCGCTTATAAATATCGGTAGAAACTACCTAAAACAATTAAAATGAAGCATTTATAGAAGAGAAATTATTAGTCATGAATAACACAAATAATTGAGTAATAATTATCCTGGCAAATTTAGGGGCGCCTCCAAACGAATTAGGGGCGACACAAAAGGACAAAATAGGTAATAATCGGAAGGTTAATCCACAATCGGTAGGTTATTTTCGGGCGTTTTTTAATCCCAAACTACCCTTTACAATCGGTAGGTAACTATACAATCGGTAGTTAATCAACAATCGGGAGTCAATTTGGTTTTTTTAGCTTCCGAATATAAAGTATCCCCAAAATAAAATCCTTTATCTTTTGAATTTTGACTATCCTATAATCGGTAGTAAATAAAGTTATCTTGACTCCCGATTAAATTAGACCTTTGGCAAAAATGCTACCATAATCGGTAGGGAATTTAGGTTATTTAACTCCCGAATATAGAGTAGCCCCAAAATGAGATTTTGCGAAAATCCTTTTTTTTCTTGAAATTTTGGTTGAGCCTATAATCGGTAGTAAATGAAGTTATCCTGACTTCCGATTATCCTTGCTCTCTTTGCAAATATCCAACCATATTCGGTAGTCAAGATAGTTCATATAACTACCGAATATAGAGTAGCCCCAAATTCAGATTTTGCAAAAATCCTACTGAAATTCAATTTTCTCGTAGAAATTTTTTTTCTACGAGACGCTGTCTCGCACTCTGCTAGGGGGCGCTTCCCCCTAGACCCCGCGACCTGACCTGTCAGGTCGAACACAGCCGGGAGGGGCTACGCCCCCCGGACCCCCCCAGACCCCCTGTATAGCGTACCGGCATTGTATTCATACCACGTCCATGCCCGCACCGAGCATTTTCAACTGCATTGGTTGAGTCTATAATCGGTAGTAAATGAAGGTATCCTGACTTCCGATTATACAATGGGTCTCTTTACCGAAATCCTAACATAATCGGTAGTCAAAGATAGTTCATATAACTACCGAATATAGAGTTGCCCCAAAATGAGATTTTGCAAAATCCTATTTTCTTCTAATTTGGTTGAGCCTATAATCGGTAGTCAAAATAGTTCATATAACTACCGAATATAGAGTTGCCCCAAAATGAGATTTTGCGAAAATCCTCTTTTTTCTAATTTGGTTGAGCCTATATTCGGTAGTCAAAATAGTTCATATAACTACCGAATATAGAGTTGCCCCAAAATGAGATTTGCAAAAATCCTCTTTTTTTCTAATTTGGTTGAGCCTATAATCGGTAGTCAAAATAGTATATAACTACCGAATATAGTGTTGTCCCAAAAATGAGATTTTGCAATCGGTAGCTAACTAAACTACCGATTATGAAGGGGCATACAAGTATTTTCATCCTATTTTGTCTTTTGTGTCGCCCCTAATTCGTTTGGGGTCGACCCTAAAAATGCTAGGATAATTATTGTCTAAGAAATAAAACTATTAATACACTACACCATTTTAGTGATTAGCAACGACACATTACAGTTGCAAAGAAGGGTTGCATAAGTTCAGAACTGTTACGAAAGTCGATGTTGAAAACTTTCGCAACGGAACATAATTATTTGCAAATTTTCGATCGCAAAAGTTTCAGACATTGCGAAATTTGATCATAACGAGTTGATTATCGCAACAGTTGAGAAACTAGGAGGTCGTAATGGTTCTCGTCAGTTGCAAAATTATAACCGTAACAGCATTCTGCAGTTGCGAATTTTTTGCAACATCAAAAAAGTAGCCGGTCAAAACCAAGCCAAAATTAGAGTTCCCTGTAACAAAATCATGTTACCCTGTTAAAATTTGGGTTCCGTGCATTCTGAAAACCAAGCAAGCATTAAATCATTTCCTAAATCCAGTTCTTGAACTTTTCAGTTTCACCATAGTATTACATCCGAGGAAATCATAAAGTGTTGAAAAAAGAATCGAATCTTACATATTGTGTTAAGAAAAATGAAAATCTAACAAGAGATCTCTTCAATTAGGTATAGTGGTTTGCAATTGGGTATAATCATGCTTCATATATCTTGTGGTTTGCAGAAAACCTACAATGAGACAAGATAATAAATGCATCAAACAAAGGCCTTGTAAATAAGACTCGGACCTTGTAAATAAATCCTGGTAACCTGGAGCACTAAATATATCAGGATCATGAGAAAAACAAAACACTTATAAGGAACAAGGAACCTTTTCTGTAGCTACTTCTTTCAATAGATGATCTTACTATAAATAGTGAAGATGAAAAGAGAACAAAAGATTAAGAGATAAATACATGTTCAGAGAGCCATCTCTGCCTCTAGTGCATCCAACTCATCTTCCCCATCTTTATTCTTATGAGGAGAACGTCGTGTCAGTTTCCTTCCTGCCGGCACATATACTGGAGCTGCAGGAGTTTGACTTGCAGATTGTAGAAGTTGTTCCTCCAACTCTGCTCAACTTTCATGTAATGATACTGACATATATGTGCGAATAAGAGAGGGTGGCATCAGCTTTCGTGAAACGACAAAGAAACATACTCCGAGAAAGAGAGAGAGGTAGGAGGAGCATCTACTTAAGTTGCTTTTTGCATAGCCTTCATTGCAGCAGCTCCACTTCTTAACGCATCAACAGTCTTTGTTCTAGGTTTTGCTCCTTCGAAAATAATCATCTAAATTTAGGAAAAGGGTAAAGCTATATTAGAATCTATGTAGGAAATGGGTTCACTAAAACCAGTATTTGATATACGCTAATAGTAAACCATATGCACCTGATCATGAATTCGCAATTTGAAACCAAAATATCAAACCAAAGCAACGGCGGGTGGTAATGGAATGAAGAACTGGTGGGTGCAGTGGTGGCGTATGGACTGGAGGTGAGAATGCTTGCTCCTGGTGGCGTATTGATAGATGACATCCTTACCTCAAAATTCATACAAATGATGTGCACTGATCAAGTAAGAAAAATCAATACAGTACTATGAATAAAAAGAACAAAGTAGAGGGCCTAACAAAGGGTTTTACCTGCACCATCTCCAGTACCGGCTCTATATATACTACTACAAGTCACTACACCATCACCCACACCTTCCATACTACTATAAAGTAATACCTTCACCATCTCGAATGTCATCCCTTTCAACTACAAGTCACCACCAACCGTCACCCAGTACTACTACCACAAATTGCAACCAACACCATCACCAATATTACTTCTACTACAAATCACCACCACCACCACCGTCACCAATAGAACGCCATCAACAATACTACATCTACTACAAATCACCACCACCACCACCACTGTCATCAATATAACGCCACCAACACCATCACCAATACTACTACTACAAATCACCACCACCGTCACTAATAGAACTATTGCCACAGACATTTCTTACCAGCTCATACAGTTCATTCCCTTGCTCCGCCATATCTTACTGGACAAACTCAAAAGTGGAAGCCTTAATTAGTACTTCAATTAACTAAATTTCCTAAACTCGGACTAAAGAGATCAGTAAAACACTCGCATGAAAGTGCTTATTTCTTGTTGTTGAGCCATGCAAATGGGAAACGCAAATATAAGTTTCTTCACTAGCACTTGCCATGTACCTTGAAATCAAGGGCCAACATTTAGAACCAACAACATCAAAATCCAACAGTCTTGGTGAGCTCTCCAGGAACTCTGAGACCCCAGTAATTCCTCAAACCATGATGGTTCCTGTAAAACAGACAAAAAGGTAAACAAATATGATAAAGAAAACAAGGGATTTCACTGTTTGAGTACTTTTGGTATGACATGAATTTGCTTACTCACTTTCAAACCCAACCTAGACTCAACATTCAATAAGAAATACAACAAGGTTCCAATCTAATATGACTTATTTACCACATGCTATGCCTAATGAAAATGCAGTCGTGGATTTACATTCTAGCCAAAGAACTGGATATGTGTTCAAGAAAACCCCATACTTTCATATTGCAGTTAGAAATGACACTTGATAGATGGATAAGGTTTTCTCATCGATTAACTTGTCCTTCCCACCCAAACCATTTGCAAGAGCAGAATCACTCTCTTTATGGGTCGAAGAACCTGTATGCCAAACTCTGATCGCCTCCAGGGGCAAACATCGCACAATGCACAGGACCATATGACCCTTGTTGCAAGCTACACCAAACCATAAATCATTTTCACCATTAAAAATCATAATTACATTCAGACAACAACTAAATTCTGAAGTGCAGTTCAACCCAATAATCTGTGCAACAAGCAGTGAGCATGGCCAATAGTTTGTACAGAGAAGAACGGGTTTCTCGTCCTTACCAGATTAGGACTACAATTTATTCTTTCTCTATTTGGATTTTGGCTAACCTTAACAGAGTTTCTATGATTTAGCAGGAACAATCATTTCTTAATTTTAATAAGCTTCTAGTTTATTATGTTGTTTTCTTAATTCACTATATTTTTATGACAATTTCCACTTCAAAGTGACAGTTAAGAATACCAATGAAATTGCAGTGACTTTTGATTCATAAATTGTTAAATACTCTACTCCTCACTTGTACGTAAATCAAAAAGTCGTATCCACATGTCTTCTCCAGCAGGTACAAACTTATTGCCATGCTTCGGTTCCAGTGAAGCCGATTCCACAATGCACGACATGTCATAGCTCTTCACTAGTCCAAAACCAAAATGCAACAAGATGAACAATCAAAAACCATGTATGTATGATGTGTTTATAAAGAGAAGGGACAATACTAGTTAACTTACTGATTTGCATCCCACGAGTCAGTTTTGAAGCTGACTAAACATATGAATGGGCTGAAAACGAGTCAGCTTAAAAGTGTGTGATGCCACACACACGAGTCGCACGCATACAACTCAATTCAGTTGTTGCGCAACTGAAAATTCGCAATAGGGGCAAAGCTGTTGCGAAATCTAATTACTACTCCTTAAATTTGGTGTAGTGATGGTACATATCAAAAATAGCTACCTCCAAAACCCTAGAAAATAATTTAGCTACTCATGAATTGAAATATGGAGAAAAATTGATTAATTATTGTATTCAAAAAGATATAAAATTGCTTACAACGATTTTTGGTTGCTAAAGTTATTCAGCGACTTAAGCAGCCCAAATATAAAGACTCAGCTACGGAAATCAGTTACAAAAGGTCTTTCGCTACTGGATAGGGAACGATAGAGAGCTTTTGTGGTTAAACTGCGATAGCTTCCGTGACTATATTTAACAGGTGTTTTTTCTGCGTGTTCTTGAGTTTACAGCAGCGGCAGAACTTCCTAGAACTTTATTTTCTCTCGATTCTAAGCATTAATTTCTTCCTAGTCTCCCGTCCTCAAGCTCTCATCAATCTATATATACTCGACAGGTCTCAATATCTCGAGAATATCTTCATTCAATCTCCTTTATTTCTTTTGGCCTATTCACGGAATAAGCTCTCTTCAAAACTTCTTAGCGCATCATCTGATCAACCAAAATTCTTTTTCTTCAAAATAAAAGACTTACCATCCCTGTTTCGATCAAACAGGGCGATATCACTCCTAAACCGAAAGAAAATCTCATAAAATATCTTCCAAATTTACTGCAAATCTTCCAATATCTCACCCACACATTTGCAGCCGTCAAATCTTCTTTATTTTATCTTCTTCACTCGCCTGATAGGATTGACACACTCCAAGAAGTAGTTAAGCAAGCAGCAGCTACATGCGTCTTCCCAAAATCCTGTGAATGTCTTCAACTCCCCGTTTGACTTTGAATCCATGTAACGAACCTTGTTTAATCGATTCTGGTGGACCTAATAACCCAGTTTAGCATTAACGAACCCAGCCCAACATGATTCAGTAATTGAGTCTCCACCTAAACATCTCAAAAATCCCGATAAAACCATCCTTCCCTGTTTCGTTTCAATTTAATGATCTAGCCAATTCCAGACGATCCAAATGATCATACCAAGCCTGCTCGGTTGAACTCGCAAGCGTTGCTATCTCAAGCTTGTTTGTCAAGTTTAGTTTCCAATACTATAAGTATTGATTTCTAGTCTACTTATAGCTAAGTATCGGATTAAGATATAAAGTGTAGTTGAGCTTTAGACCACACGGCGTTCATCGATTGAAGACGGAGAACTACTAAGGAGAGCTTGTGGAACTTCACCAACAAAAGGTATGTGGATACTTGAACTCATTTATCACTCCAAAAGCCTATCTACTCTATCTCTTATTTGAGACAAAAGTCGTATAGCTATATAGACTTCGATTATACACATTTGATATTTCAAGCTGAGTTTAACTCGCTTACATATTTCCCGAAATATGTGTTGGTAAGCTTTCGCTTCAACCAAGTTCATCTTATATTCTTGACGAAAGTCAAAAGATGATCATGTGAAAATCGCTTGGTAACATCTTACATGATTTGTGTGAGATAGTCATTTGATGTAGACTCAGAATGTTTCATATTGATCATTCGATCACTTGAAAATTGCTTCGAAGCTAATAGTTTGTGGAGACAGCTATTCCCTTCTTCTAAGAATGTTTCAATGATTGAAATGAGAGTTTAGAACAAATTGACCATGATTGGATATACCACAGTATGTGTACTTGTATGCTAATTGTTGCAAATTATTCCAAGTCTGGGAACCATGGTATGCGTACATGTACGCGTACTAGTTGGTTAATAAAAGTCTGGGAACTTAGTATGCGCACCCGTTCGCATACTGGCGTAAGTTCAAGTTCCATAATTCAACTGAGTTTGGTAGTATGCGTACCCGTTCACGTACTGGCGAATCCAAACTTAGTTCGGCTACTTAGGTATGTGTACACGTTCGCGTACTTGAGTAGGTTATGTTCTAAAATCGATTTGTTCATGAACTAATACATTTATATATTAAGGAATAAAACCTTTTGCAAACCGTGCCTATAATGTCCACGAATTGATTCGAGTGAATCAAAATCGATTTTGCTTCAATTGTGTCTTGTATACTTCTATGAGAATATAAACAATTGAACAACTCTAGAACTAGTTTCATTTGAGTCATTTGAACTAGTTAAGGTTAAGATTAATAAGGTTGATATGAAAGTGTTCATATGGCTAACTTCGGTTAACTATTGTAGAGCCAACAAGGTGTACACGTTTAGGTACGGTTACCCATATCTAAATGCAGTCACTTTTCATTTGTGTGTAACAAGCTAAGTACGATCTAACGTTTGAAATGTATTATCTTGAGTCTAATCAGGTTTTCATCTAACGGTGAATATTGAATGCTTTGTTACCAAGGTAACATTGATTGCAAACCCTGATTTGAAGACAATATAAGGGAGAACTCTAGCATTTGGGAAACCTAATCCCCACATCTCATGTGTGATACTAGTTACGACTTGATTCGATTCTCCTTTAACCTTATGTTTTTTCCAAAACCCTGTAGGTTAATGACTGAAAGACTTCATTGGGATTGTGAAGCCAGACCCAACTATTTTCTGTAGTTGCGTGATCTGATCTTGCTGTTTATTATCGTGATTGTGTACTATCTTCTTTAAGATTAAATCGAGATTTAATCTCCGATAGGCAAGATAAAAAAAGTAGTCACAAACATCTTCGTCTCATCGTTTGTGATTCCTATCTTGTTTCGCTACTATACGATCAAGATTACTGTGAGGTGATTGATATTACTTGGATGTTCTTCGGGAATATAAGTCTGGTGTATCAATTGGTTCCTATTCACCTTGATTTATCAAAAGATGGAACAAAACTCGTAGGTATTTCTGTGGGAAACAGATTTATCTATTCAATAGACTTTTCTGTGTGAGACAGATTGGTTTATCAAGTCTTCGATATTGGGTCGTAGAAACTCTTAGTTGTGGGTGAGATCAGCTAAGGGAATCAAGTGCGTAGAGTCCTGCTGGGATTCATAGGCGTAAGGAACGCGATTGTACCTTGATGAGTGTGAGATTGGTTAAGGATCAACTACCTTCCAGTCCGAAGTTAACTTGGAGTAGGCTAGTGTCTGTAACAGCTTAATATAGTATGGTGTTCAAATCTGGACTAGGTCTCGGGGTTTTCTGCATTTGCGGTTTCCTCGCAAACAAAACTTTGGGTGTTTGTGTTATTTATTTTCCGCACTATATTTTCTATATAATTGAAATATCACAGGTTGTGCATAGTTCAATCAATTAGATAATCCAACCTTTGGTTGTTATATAAATTGATTGACACTTGAACATTGGTCTTTGGTACCGTTCAAGTTGTTTCACATAATAATCAGGATCACGGATTTCTATATGTTTGATTTGTTGATTACATTGTGAAACAAAGATATAACTCTTAGATATATTTCTTGATTGAGATCGCTTTATTAATAGGTACTCTCGAATTATATTGGAGTTAGTCCATACCAAAGTAATCGAAATCGTTCATCGGTACTACTCGGTTGGGGAGCTTGGAGCGAGGAGCAATAAGTTCGGACTTGGAAATCGCCAAAACTCGGTCTAATACTCGGAATCTATTTATTAATAATTTATATATTGCTTCTCATAAGTCATGATTTGTACCTAATTAAAATTAATATTTTAACATTATGATGTAATTAAGTGTGTAATATTGTTATATTGAACGTATTTATCATGTATTTAGAGGTTTTTCTATTTATAACTCTCATCTAAGGGTTATGAATATTTTAGTTTCTGATTTAAGTGCATGCAAGGCCAACTCAGAAAAATCGTTAACTCGTTTTGCTAAAAAATCAGTCCAAATCGGCCGCCTTAATTGCTAAAAATCGGAGAGGCCTTGGAATCGGAAATCGCCTCGTTCATAGAGCTTGTAGCGATTACTCGGTGAGTAATCGGCCTTGGAGAGCGATTTTGACTACACTGGTCCATACAAATTGCTAAACGAAATATTGGGTGAGGTTTTTAGACCCCCGCCTTTTCAATTGGTATCGGAAGCGATCAGACACGTTTAAAACCTCATAAGTCTGTGTTTCTAGCGATCTGACTCTATGGACAGAAGTGTTATCTCATTCAAAGTAGCACCAGTCTTCGATAACTCAAATTACCTATGGTGGAAAATTGTTATGCGTTCCTTTCTTCAAGCGCGTGATTTTCAATCATGGGTATATGTTTTTAATGGCTAAGATCCTCCAATGGTTACAGTAGACGGTGTCTCTATTGCAAAGGATATTGGTAGATACGAACCTAATGAGATTCTCGTTGCAAAGCAAAATTCTGACGGTTTAAATGTTATCATTCATGCCATTACCCCAGATCTTCAGCACCATGTGACTACGTGCACTCGGTCTAAAGATGCGTGGGATATCTTAGAAATTGTATTCAAAGGGAATACCTTTGAAAAGGAATCTAAGCTTCAAAACTTAAATTCTGATTAGGAAAACCTTCGTATGGCTGATGAAGATTCATTTGATGAGTTTAACCACAAAGTGTCTGAAATTGTTAATGCATATTTTGCGTTGGGTAAGACTATTCCTGAAAAGGACATTGTGATGAAAATTCTAAGATCGTTGCCAGCCAAATACGATTCTAAGAAACATTCCATCGTTGAAGGAAATAACCTTAATGCTTATCCATAAATATTATGGTTGGGAAGTTAAAGATCTTTGATCATGAGCATACATCCAAATCTGGAAAGGATATTGCTTTCAAAGCACAAAAGAACACAAAATTGGTTGACAAAAGTAAATGTGTTGGCAACTCTGTGGATTATCCTATTGAGACTGATTCGTCTGATGTAGATCTTGATAACTCAGTCTCTCTGATCACAAGACAGTTTAGAGATCTTCTTTAGAAGAGAAGTAAACGGTTTGTTAGAGATAACCCTAGATCATCAGTTACACCTTATGACCGTGGTCCTCCTAAAAACAGGGATATGGTCGATACTGATGATGAGGATATGCCTCAGTTCTTCAAGTGTAAAGGTTTTGGTCATTTTTCCAATGAGTGTCCAAATCGTAGAAAATACACTGGGAACAAAGGTCTTGATGCAACTCTTGATGAAATGTCTGATCACTATGATTCAAAAGAAGATGAAAAATCAAGTATTGCGCTCCTTGCTGAAAATATTGATTTTGATAATTATAGCAATACTCACATCAATCTTGATATGTTTCCTGGAGAAACTTCTTTAACTATTTTGGAGGATAAAACGGATTTTTCTCTATCTACTAGAAATTATGTTTCTAATATTTCAGGTACCACATTTTTTCTAGCAGCTTCCTCCGCTATAGTGTCTAAACCGTCCTCCACAGTGACATGTTCTTATTGTACTTTTACGGGTCATGAACTCTCTAAGTGTTACAAGTATAAACATAAAATAAGATATGTCAATAAACTTCAAAGGAGAGAAAATCGATTAGCAAACAATCTCAAACTTGTTCAGAAGCCTAATTCACCCGAGGTAAGTAAAAAACTCAATTGTTTTCCGAAAAAAATTAATCTCTAAAGAACTAATTAGACATCTGCGGAAAAAAACAATGGCTACACATTATGTGAAAAAGGGTATTAATAATTCCGTCCAAGAAGTGTATGGTGGAAAGATTATTGTTCACCCCAACACAACTTAATTGTATTGAAAGTGCATCTTGTCTCATGTGCCTGACTTCAAAGAGTCAAGAGGTTGCACAGTTCAGGCTTTAGGAAAAGTTTTTTGGATGTCTTTCTTAATTTTGTTGATCTTCTCATATCATAAATTGGTATTGAAAAGAATTTCCTTTTTCTCATTAAAAAGGGGTTAAAATCGACAATTCTACCTTCTTTAGGGTTATGCATTGGTTGTACGTGAATCATATTATGTATATAGGTTCCGTAACCCAACATTCCTTTTTCCGTCCTTAAAAACTCTTTTTATCACAAGTTTGCTTGTAGAGCTTTCTTTGAGAATTTCTCTCATAAACCCATATTTGTATGGAGACTCCAAGCATTATGACTTCTGATGGAAAATAGGTTAATCTGATTGTTAAGCTATCAATCATGAAGGAAAAACATAAATCTCCTGTATCCTCCTCCTTGAAAAGAAAACGGAGGAATGTGAGGAAACCAAGAGTTGTCCCTTCAAATCTTCAGAAATTTTCTGACGTTCTTGAAGAGTTGAAGAAAATAAGAAAGGAAATGCAGTAAATAAAGGCTTTTGTTTTTAGAACTCTTGAAATTCAGAAAGCCCTGGGTTGACATCAGTCAAGAAGGTTTGTTAAAATTGACTCATTTCTTCATGAACCTTATGTTTCAATGACTGTTGACGACAAGGAGTTTGGGGACGATAAAGAATTCTTAAAAGGTCTTAATGTCTAGGATACTTCTTATGAGAATTTATTTTTGTTTTTTAAGAAGGATAACTAGGGTTTGGAATAGCAATTGTTGTGATTACTCATAGCTATTGCCAACGTTTTTCATCTTGCAATGTTTTTAGATTTATTAATTTAAATTCTAAAGTTGATTTGGAAGATGATTTTGCAGTATTAATCTTTATAGGTTTTATATGTTGCAAATAATGTTATGGGATATGTGTGTTTGCGTCCGTGAACTATGATTGTCCCATATATGTCAAAAGTTAAGTCTATTATATGTCATTATGCAAATATTGATGGAAAATAAAATGAACTTTTGATAACAAAGATTAAGTTTATGATATCATTATGCAAATATTAATGAAAACATAATGAATCTTTGAATATTCCGCAGTATTGATCTTTCCCTAATCCACTTCTATGTGAAGTATTGTACGGCTCCGTAAGTTCTCTTATGTTGAGCATTTCCGATTAAACTAATCATGGGTCCTCTTGTGGTTAATTTAATTTATTTTTCTGGATACAAATTCATTTTTCATGTAATTTGTTAATGTCCAATGAAATCCTCATTTTCTTGTAAAAGTAAGGTCGCTCTTGTTGTTCTCTTGGGAATGACATTTTATGAAGGAGAGTTCTTAATTAAACTTGTGCTTAATTGCCAAATCTTTTTGGGAGTGCGACTGTGGAATATTGTAGGATTTTTCTTGTATCTTTATAAACTCCTTGATGAATACAGTAAGTTTCGACTATGTGAAATCATCGAAAATGAAAAGGCTAGGGTACCCAAATATACCTCAAGCTAAAACTTTTCCTACCTATAAGTCATTTCTCTGAAAGTGATTGTCTATGGACTGAGTCGAGATAATGCAACTAATCATTTCACACTTCGTGTGATCGTCTATGGATACAAGATCGAGACAATACAACAACAAAGTATGTTTACTTATAAAAAGGTTCGGACTTAACCAAACACAATAGGATTGCTTATTAAGTAAATAGGAATTACTTTTTAATTATAATAAAACAATTATAATGCGGAAAATAAAAGTAAATGACACAGCAAGATTTTGTTAACGAGGAAACCGCAAATGCAGAATAACCTCGGGACCTTGTCCAGAATTGAATACTCTCAGGATTAAGCCGCTACACAAAATTAAACCAACTTCGTATAGTTGAGACCAAGCAACTAAACCTATACTTCACTTAGTTTCGTATGTATTCCCATGCCCCCAACTTATGAATAAGTCACGTACTTGGAACAATTCCTTTGATTTGTATTCCAAACAGTAAAGGAACAACAAATCTGTTTGGTATCAACTCTCTTTAACCAAGTGATGTGAGTTCGACAAAGGCTCTTCTGTTTATCTCAATAAACTCCTACGTCGGGTTCTTAAACTATCTTATTCTCAACTACCAAAGGTAATTGTTAGGATTTTTCAATCAATACTTTTAATCACAAAGAACTGTATTGATGCCGATCTACACAACTAATCAATCCAATCTATCACAAGGATAAACCAATTATAGTTGGATCCTCTTATACCGAAACAGGTATTGTGCACATCAAAGATTATGAACCCCAAATCAAAAATCTTCAATATCTTCTTTGTCTTCAAATCTTCTTAGATCTTGAATAAATACCTGCACACAAAAACTTGAATCTCTTGTGATCAATCACGCACAAAGAGGAGTTTGTTAACAATGAATTATCACAAGATCATCTTTAGAACTAAAAAAAGTCTAAAGATCCCTGTCGAAACTTCGATCTAGTTTGAGTGAATCTTATATCAGAAGAGAAGATTCTCAAGCATAAACAAACTAGGTGCAATCAAAGTTCAACCACCGTTAGTCAATCAAATCAATCGAAAACACAAGATAAACCGCAATTATCTAGTTTCCCACCAACGGTACTAATAGAGCTTCTCAATCCCAAATAAGACTTTAAACTGAGAGACCGTAAGAGATTTCGCTTAATTAGGTTACTCTCATCTCCGAAGAGGCAGCTACACTAGTAATAACATAACCGAGGAAGTTTGCTGTTACGAAGGATTAGTTTGCTAGAAATGCAAACTTCAAGTATTTATAGACAAGGAAGTTTGGACACCAAGGAATTTCCAAAACCGAAAATATTCTCAAAGATATTCAATATATTCCAAATTCAGTTTTCATAACTCCTGGAAATGCTCTGTCCAAAATATTGACCGAAAATCTCTTTGGAAAATCTCAACTAGTAAATGCACATTACTAATTCTCATTTTCCTAAAATAAATTAAAAACCTTAAATAAAAGATTATTAACTTATTTATTTTTCGATCATGGGATTTCCTTCCTGTAGATATTGAGGAATAACTTTGAACAATAAAAGATAAATATTACTGCACGTGTTCAACGTATGCCGACATCCTTACTTTGTAAGTCCTCTTTCATACTTACAACCTTGAAACCGATTTGCCACACTTCCAAACAAGTTTAGAATTGGTTCATCTGACTTTCAAGAACTATGTGATTGATCAAGAAACACCCAATCACAAATCTTGGGTTTCACAGTTCTATGTGATTGGCATCCCATGTATCTCCTGCGCTGGATCAACTTCACTAATTTCCACATCAGCCACCACCTCGCCATCCTTGTACCATCTTAGTAACTTGTAAGCTGTAAATTTCTCTGGCACTTGCACCTCATTTGGTCTCTTGACGGGGAGTGGTAGTGGGAGTAGTTGAGTCTTTTTCATTGCATGGAACAACTCTGCTAGTGCTAGCCTATTTGTTGCTTGCAACTGGACTGGCCCTATGAGAGTATGAGACTTAATCGCAGACACATTTCGATCTCCTTTCTTATAGAAAAAACAAATCGGCAGTATGAGGGGCACAATCATGTTTGATATAAAAAGAACAATCATGTTTGATATAAAAAGAAAACCTAAAACCAAATTGTGTTAACAAAATAAATTCTCACCTCGAACATCACAAGCCGATCATTCATTGCTCTACAGGTTTACTGACACTCTTTAATGATCAACTTGTAGTGGGCATTGGCTGCAATTTTTGTACGTGTCACTCCAAACCCCATACCTTTAAGTCTTACCCCTTTATCTTCACCAAGAGCCTTTGTAAGGAGATCGCCTGTCACGGACGATCCACCACAATTAGAACCATGATTTGCTTGAGCTTCTTCAATTTTTTTTCTGTACAATTGTGAAACATATAAGATATTTTTGCATTATTGAAGCACACATAAATTCAGAAAAGGAAGAGAAGATTTCTCACAAAAGCCTTTAGAACAGCAGGATTTGGGTCCCTTCCGTCACGCTGTTTGTGGCCCTCTTTCCATAAATCAGCTATATCGATATGTTCAATTGTGTTCAGATCTTTTTTCTGCAAAGAAAATGTGAATCCCAGTTAGTTAACAACTTCCAAAAAAGATACATACAAAACTTACATGATTTTTCATTTTATGCATGACAAACTTGACAGTTAATCCACAAAGCTAAGCACCGTTCATCATCTTCATTATTAACTTGGGCATTGTTCATAAGAAATAAAGTTAAAATTAAAAATAATGAAATATACCATCTCCACCTCCAGTCGGGCATAACCTTTTTGACTAATCGTGTGAGGGGTGGTATGCTTCAAACGAACTTCTTGCATTTTGAGTGTATTGACCTGCGAAGGGAAATAGAGCAATCATTAGACACATTCCAATTTTTTCAATCTTCAAATGGTCATTCGTTATATTAGAAACAGTACTTACTCTGAATTCAGCCGAGTTTACATGTTTCACAAACTTTTCCCACTCACTGACAGTCATGCTCATGAGCATTAACTTTGCAAGCCTTTTCTCTCTTTCTTCCCATTGTAGCTGATCAAAAGCCTCGAGTACCAAACCGTCTTTCCTAGATCGAGCTTCTTTTAAATATGTTCTCATTTTGCCAAAATAGTAGTCTTGGTAATGTTCAGGCACAATGAAACCTTTTCGCAAATAAACGTAAATCATTTTCATTAGATCTGTTATGAGTTAAAGAGTTGTCGACTAATGAAAAGAGTTAATTAAAGAGTTAAGAATAGGTTTAATTACCTCGACTATCTTCCATATGTTGGCCTTGGCCGGATGAGGAATAACTCTCCAATCCTTGTGCGTTAACGGAATGTTTCTGCGGACTAACACCCCTAGATAACTCGCCGTACACTAAGGTTCACCAATCCAACAAGGTTTCTTTAAAGTTGAAGGGAAATTCACTTTTTGTAGTTATTTTTTCTAACCTCAATGCATGCATCTGTGTTGGTCCACGTGGAACAAACTTTCTTTTCTTCGTAGGTTCCACAACCTCATCTTCTTCACCTTCTGGCTTATCAGTAGTACCATCATCATCATTCTCCAGTTCCTTTCCCACATCATCACCATTATCTTTTTCTTTATCTTCCGCTCTTCCTCTGCCATGTCTTTGTTGTGGTGTAAAATTTCATCTTTTTCTTCCTCTTCAAAATCTGAAAAAGTGTCATTTGGATTCCTGAGTTGAACATTTGGACAAGGGCGGTGATTATGTCCAACTTCCTTTTTACATTGTTTCACCCATCTTTGGAATTTCCAAAGAACTTCTTTAGAATTTGTAGATGTCGACACTTTGTTGTTATTAGAAGCTAGTTTCTTTCGAGATGGTGAAGGTAGTTTGGAAGCAGTTGGTTGTGCGAACTCTTTGAACCTTGGAGATGATCGCCTCTGAGAAGTATTTGTATCAGCTGGAGATGGTATGGTAGTTTCGGGTTGTCGAGGCTTTGGAGTTTGTGTAGTACTTCTAGGATCAGTTAGTTCTGCGGGTTCTTTGAACCTTGGTGATGATCGCCTCTGAGATGTAGGTTCAGTTGGTTCTGCGGACTTGCTTTTTCTCCTTGTTCGACACTTTAAAGTAAGTGAAGCAGTTTCAGGTTGCATTATTAGGTTGGGACCAACTCTTCAGTTGCTTCTTCATCTGCAACAACCATATATAACTTAGTTAAAATGAGAAGGTAGAGAATTTTTTTTCTGTTAATACAATGAAATTGAGATGAAATGAGTTTACCTTGATTGGAAACTGCTTAACCTGCTTATTCTTTACTGTTTTCTTAGTCTGCAACATAAAATACATACGCAACTGAATCATAATCTAAGTCTTTACCTTATTCTTTCCCATTGTTGTGAGATTTGTTTTCATCAATGCAGTTATATGAGCTACAAAAACAGAATTCAAAAGTGATCAGTATAACATTATGCAAACTACATCAACTGTACTTATGGATACTGACAGACATGAAAATAAGAAAACAAAATGTGCTAGTGCACTCACTATCTTATGGGTAAGTCGATCGCTTGAGAAGCAATTATCTCTCTCATAAGATAGAGAGTGCACTAGCTCTCATCAATCCTTAACCACCAACAATGTGCAGGGTTAAGAAAGCAATAACAGAGTGACAAACAAGAGCTCTTCAACAAGTAAACAACTCCAACTCAATCCAATATGTCACTGATATTTACATTGGCTTTGTATATAACCTAATTAATAACTAATAACAATTTAGGAGCAATAAAAAACAATATAACAACAAAATAAACACCAAGCAACTCACAAATGTTGGTTGGAATACTAAAGCCCTGCACAATTCTCAGTTGAGAATGAGCCAGGGGTTTAGTAATCCCACCAACAACTATTAGATATTCACTTGATGGCGAATAAGTTAAACACAAGAAACATCAACCAAGCATCAACCAAGTTCTGATAAGTAATAGCATCAACCAAGCATCATGTTAACAGGGTTAAGGAAGCAATAAATTAAAACAAAATCTAATTTTAATAAATCATGTTATTCTTTACAAAACCAGAAAAAATCTAACTTTCTTTATTAACCCAGTAAAATCTAACTTTCTTTTCCTGCTACTAAATGTTAAATTCCTGCTACAAAATACTAAACCATGCCATTCTAGCTCCAATTTAAGGTTACTAGCATGTAAAAATAAGCAAAAAGAACTAAAATCAAAACAAAATTGCATGTTATAAAAAAAAAGATCAAAATCAGTAAAATTAAAAAGAACCCTAAAACAAAATAAAAAATCCTAGCTAGAATAAACGTCAAAACACAATTGCATGTTGTTATTTAAAAAAAAAAAAAAAACAGTCAAATTAAAAAGAACCCTAAAACAAAACAAAACAAATCAAAACAAAATCAAAAATTCTAGCTAGAACAAACATCAAAACACAATTAAAAAAAAAAAAAAAAACCCTAATATACCAAACCCCAGAACAAACATCAGTAAAATTGCTTGTTAATATACCAAACCCTAGAACAAAAACCTCTACTCAACCAAATAAATCAGAGAACAGAGGGTTTGAGAGATTTATTTTTACCATTATAGAGAGATTTTTTGATGAGGGTTGCAGATAGATATGAGGTTTGATAGACTTTTTGTAGATAGTTGGATTTGACGAGAGTTTCTGAGATGAGAGGATTTGTGTTGAACGGAGAAAGAAACCCTAATAATGTTAAAAACTCTCCATTTTTTGATTTTGCAGAGAGTTTTTCTCTGAGATGAGAAATAGAAAGAGAAAGTGAAAGAGCAAGAGTTGAATGGAGAAGGAACCAAGGGAGACCGGTTTTGTGTGGTCCTTAATTTTTTATTTTTCCAAAAATTGGTAGAGGTGACACCTTGCAAAATTTGGCGGGATGTTGGGGTGGAAAATCCTCAATCTGCATGTGTTTATGGGTAAAAACTGTTTCTGCTGGTTTTAGTAATTTAGGTGTGTGTATGAGAAACAAATCTAAACCTAAAACAAATGCACTGCACATGAGTACTTTATATTCGAGAGATCAATATGTACAATCCTGGCCTAAACCAAGAAATGGTTGTTCCAGTCTTGCTTCGGTCACAAAGTGAAGGAGAAGGGTTGGTCTTAGGGAGGGAAGCGAAGAAGGTGTTGAGACCAGAATAGTTGATTCTCAGGTGTGGATATTTTATGACTTGTATCAGAATTTGGAACTGGCTTGCAGGATGAAAGCTATCAGTTCTTTGGAATTTTTCTGGATATTGTGTTGTTGTTCTCACCAAAACTTGTTGTTTGATGAAAATAGGTAAAACCTATTTATACAAGTAATAATTGAATACACCTTGGTCTCATAGGAAGTGGGAGTGATTGAGTGATGGAAGAGTGGAGTAATGTGTAACTGATAGGTGTAGAATACACCGTATTTACTATCTAGTAGTTTATGCTTTCTTTGCTATTTTTCGTGTAAATTATGTATTTTACGCTTGTTTTGAGTTTTATAGCTACTTTGGAGTCGCACGGAGGAAAAGAAGAAGAAATCACCCAATTTGAGTCAAAAGGGCAAAAAGGTCATTTTACCGGCAATTGATATATGGAGCCTAACCACGGTTAAGGGGCAAACCCAATTTGGAGGAGTACTAAAGCCAGGCCCAATCAAGGCTAAGGGTATTGTCATGTGGTGCCCCTTATCATTTATCAGAGGGTGTAATTATCCCTGGGGTATCCCTTATCTAAGTGTGGGGTGGTCCTCATCACTTGGGTGCAAATATCCACCCAAGTACTTATACCCTAAAAGTCGAAGAAGATATTATCTTCTCTTCTTTCTTCCCTTCCACCTGAAACTAAAATCAAGCAGTCATAGCTGCTATTTCACCAGACCAAAATCGAGAAAGTAAGATGCAGACGAGACTAGAAAGCTAGAGGAGATTCAGATGGTGAAGATGAATTAAATAAGCAGAGATTGCTCAAGGTAGTGGGAGAAATAGAGTTGATGCTCAGGAAAAGGAGGATCTGTTGGATGTAATGAATGGGTTCGAATTAGAGAACGGGTCCGATCTGAGATTGAAGCAGAAGACATTGGTTGTAGCAAGTGAATGGAGAATCAGAATGGGTGTCGAATCATAGAGAAGGAATTAGGGTTTCGATATTGAAGAGGAGCTTAGAGAGGATGAATCAAGGATGGGTTTATGGCTAAGGGTTTCTGTTGCTGGGAAGAATTGAGGTCGAGAAATGGTTGTGCTGGATTTGTTTTGCTACAGTCGAGAATTGGAAATGGAGATGAAGAAATAAGCAGAGAGATTTTGTGATGCTGTTGGAATGGTTTTTGCTTTGTGAGAACCGAGATCGGTGAATTACGGGGAGGATTTTGTTGAACAAGGAAAATGGGTATGAGTCTAAAGAGGCTGAGTTGATGATGAAGTTAAGCTGCTCTGTTAATTGAAAGTTGTAGATTGGCGGTGGTGTTCTGCAATCGATTCGAGGGAAGAAGGTGGTCGTGCTTGATTCTCGTTACGTGGAATTGTGGAATGGTGTTCGATTGTTAGATGTATGGTAGGAATTTACAGGGAGAACAGGTTTTGAGTCTGTTGGTGGTGCATAGAATGGGTGCATAGAATGGATGGGCTGCAATGAGGATTTTGAGCTCAGTTTGAGGTTAAAATTGAATTGGAATGTTGCTGTGGAGTCTGGTATTGGAATGGAGTGTTGGATTGCGAGTGGAGATGTAGACTAGGGTTGATGTTGGAGCCGTACAAAGCGAGTGGTGCGATTGTGGATAAGAATTGGAGGTTGTTGATGCTTGCTTGCAGATAGGGAAGGAAATGCTTATATAGAGCCATTGCAGGTGCGAGTCGTGGTGCTTGTTGTGGTGTATTTCAGGTGGCGGCTGAGCTGCAGAAGTTATTCAGGGACTGGTGAACTGCAACTCGTTGCGGTGGTGGTGATGAGCTCCGAGCATGGGCCGATCTTTGAGATTTGAGTATTATTGGGATGGCTGAACTGAGTGATGAGTGGCATTTGAGGTTGAAGCTGCAATTGTTAATGGAATGTGTGTGTGTGTTGGTGCTCTGTGCTGGTGGTTATGAGCTGCTTCAGATGATGATTATGCAGCTGCAGACTAGTGCTGGGAAAGGAGCAAGGAAGCATTGCAGAGATGGCAAGTAAAGGCTGTGCATTGATTGAATGGAAGCTGCAGCTGGAAATAGTGAGTATGCATGAAGCTGGGCACTGATGCACCATCTTGGTGCAACACAAGATGGCCTGGCCAGATGGACTTTCAGGCCTGTGCAATGGCTCCGAGCAAGGCTAGTCACTCACTCGGCCAAGGCGATGATCGACTCAGTCGACTCGACCCATATTCCGACCGGACCCGGTTTGACCCGGTCGCCTTGACCGAGTTGACCCGTTGACCCGAACGTTTTGACCCGTTGACCGGTGACCGGTTTGACTTTGCGGCCACCCGAGCTACTTTTCCGGCGACGATTCGGCGGGATTCCGCCACAATCCCGAGTTTTCCGGCGACCAAAATTCCAGAATTTTCTATGGACTTCTCTCATGGGTGTGAAGACTTGGGCTAGGAATTGAATGGAGAATTGGACTCAAATTTGGAAAGAGAAGATGAAGAGAAGAGAAAGACTTGGTTTTGGAAATTGAATTGCAAAAGGAAAAGGATTCTAATCCTTGGAAGAGTTGGAGAATATTGAAGCCTATAAATAGAGAAGTTTTCTACATCTTTTAGACACATCTCTACACACACAATTCTTTTCTTTTCTTTTTCTTTGTGTGAACTCTTTAACATGAGTAGTTAATTTATTGATTGAGGATGAATTCCTAGTTTTTAAACATATGATTTGAGTTTTTGTTTCAATTCTATCTTGAAGTTTTTTTACATGATTATCGTTTGTTTTTACTAATAGGAATGATCTTAAATACATTCATGATTGATTGATAGATTGTTTAGGTGGCTAACTAAATTGATTTGTTAATTTGATCTAAAGCTAGTGAAAGTTAGGAGATAAGTAATCGTTTCTTGACTCTTTACATAAGTAGCAAACACGAGACCTTGCGAGAGAGGATTCCGTGGAGCAATTGTGTGTAGAAACAACGCTAGAAAGTGAACCAAGCGAACCGAGTTTAACTACTAGTACTAAACCTAAATTCATAAATCTTAATGCATGAGCGGGAATTACATCTTGTAAGCGGACCTCAAGGTGGTTCTTTTGAATAGAATCGATAACTAAGCGGACTGTTACTCGGTGAAATTAGGGATTTTGGGGCTAGCTAAGCGGACCTGCTATCCTACGGTTGGTGATATTTCGTGACTAATAACAAGTAGAAAAGAACATAACTTTAATCATTGTTTCGTAACGAAGAAGGATTCCTTGATCTTGTCTCTCTCATTGTTGTCAACTCTCGATTTTAATTACTTTGTTTATTTTCTTTTGCTTTTTACACCCCCTTTCGTGACAAAGTTTACAACTAGAATCTCTTGCTCCTCGTGGGATCGACCTTGACTACCCTATATTACTTGTTAATTAGGTAGTAAAGTATTAATTAATTTGATTGCACCTACGACACGCATCAAATTTTGGCGCCGCTGTCTTGGGAGCAGCGGATGATTTTAGTTGTTTTTATTCTTGCTTTGTTGGATTCTATTCCGTATCTAACTTGGTTTTTGAATCTTATTTTAGGTGCCGGTTTTCCATGTACGGTGGACTAGAGCAAGCATATTACAACAATCAATACGGTTTTCAACCTCAACATTATGGCAACTTCCAACCATCCTTAGGATACAATCAAAACCAATCTTTTGGCTATGATCAAATTCCTACAGAACCTTATGGATATTCTCATACATATCAACAACCTTATGACGGGTATGTAAGTGGACAATCACAAGGATGGGAGGATAGTTTTGTTTATGATCAGAAATTCTCTAGTTTTGCAGATAAGATGTTGGCCATGATTGGGGATCTTCAACAAAAGATGCAAGAATCACATCGAGAAATTCAAAGGAATTCGGAGAAAATATACGAACAAATTAACAAACCTTTGGAGACTTATGATGACGCTAGTGTAGATTACTCGAGCCTTGATCTTAATAATGATCAATCACCTATTCAAAAGGACGAGCTTGAGGAAGATGCATTTATTGCTTGGCAAAACTTTCTTAAGGAAAGATGGGAGTCCGCGGAAGTGTATGAATGTTCCGACAATGAGGAAGTTATTCCAACTCCGGATCATAATAATGATCCTTCACCTATTCAAAAGGAGGAGATTGGGTGTGACTTACCTATTGTTATAAACGGTGTAACACCCGCGCATGAAGATCTTACAATCTATACCGATGAAATTCATTTTTGTGAATGGCCCGATTCCGATGATGAGAATGTTGAAGAGATGATGCTAGAGGATGAAACCACATTCATTGATTTTGTGGAAGACCCAATTGAACTTGCGAATGATTTTAATGATACCGAGACTTTGGTTAAGGTAGAAAACGACGAAGAATGGTTGCAAGGTTTAATAGAGGACCACGATATACAAGAGGTAAGTAATTCACTTGAATTTTTTAAGGATGACGAGGATTCTATAATACAAGAAATTGTGCAAGGTTTGTCTAACCCTTTGCCTATTGATTCTTCTCCTTTACTTCTTATGGGTTTGAATGTATGTGCTTCGAAAGTATTTTTGGATGATTTTGTTTCTAGATATCCACCATTGGAAACACTTGATTCTAACACTATGCAGGTTTGCCAAGAGGAATACATGGAAGTTCCCGAATTCTATGTTCTTTATACACTTCCGAGTGTGGACGAGAATAAGTGTGGGGGAAATTTCTATCGAGCGATAATTTCACTATTATTTTCTTGTGCTAACATTTGTATGGAGTTATTGTTTGCAAAACAGGTATTATGGGTGGATCCTCAAATTTTCAGATTGTTAGTATATGGGGAATGAATCTTACAAGAGCCAAGTCGGGCCGTCGACTTTAAAACAAGCGCTTAATGGGAGGCAACCCATCGGTTTTGTATTTCTTATCTTTTTGCTTTTTGTTATTTCTTTTTCTTGTTTCTTATCATGTTAAAATTTCCCACCTTGACTTTACTAGGAGGATTCAATTACATTGAGGACAATGTAAGGTTTAAGTGTGGGGGAGTGGTTAAGCATGTTTTTAAAACAAAAATTACAAAAAAATGAAAAAAATTTTGAAAAAAAAAAAAAAAAAAGGTTTTACTTAAAAATTCAAACTTTTAAAGATTTTAGAGTCACTAGCATATTTCTAGGTATGTTTACATAGAGATTTTGACCGACATAATTGAACTTGGAAATGTTAGAGAATTACATTCGGATTTCTTGTTTGTTTGAGTGTTAAATAATGGATTTAATCATGCCGGTGATGCGAATTTGGTGCAGGGAGAAGTGCGTTATTAGAGTTGCTGATCAATCATTAGTGGAGACTACCCGTATTCATATCATGTGAGGCACCAACCAGAAATTTTCCATCTACTAAAGAGCTTCTTTTGAGTGTGTGTCACCGTACGTTAATTCCGTGTAGAATGGTGAGCTACCCAACCTCCCACCAATAGAAGCACTACTCTTTGATCTCTTGAGTGCTAATTTTGTCAATCATGAGGGTGACGTCCATGGATGAAAGCTTCCTTCTTGTAGTTCGATTTGCAGTTAGCACCATTCTCTCTCTCGACAACAACGGATCCATAGAAACACATTCATCATCAACAAGGAGCGACATCAAAATCTATAAGGAAAGTTGGAAAAGTTTAAGGTTTACAAGCAACGGAACGAGAAAAAGAGCAAATTTTAAATACAAGTAAAGCAACATACAAAGTGCAGATTTTTACATATATGTTGAGGACTTACAAATACAATGAGGTAATTTTATATTCAAGTATGAAGACTTATTCATGAAAGCGAAGAAAATTAAAAGGTGAGAATTTTTGAAGTTTATGATTTCAAGACGATACAAGTTGTGAAGAATCAAGTGGTAAAATACTTCTCCCACGGCCATGGTTGTATTTAATTTCTCTTGTTTTGAATTTAAAAAAAAAAAAAAAAAAAAAAAAAAAAAAAAAAAGGAAAGGAAAGAAAAAAAAAAAAAAAAAAAAGAAAGAAAAACACAAGAGAAATATTTGTTCTTATTTTTATTGAATGAACCGTGGGGAAGGAAAATATATAAGGAAGTTTCAAGCAACAAGGATTTTTAAGGTAAAAAGAGTTACAAATTGTTAAGGATTTATGAAATTCAAGGGTTTATCATCAATAGTTGGAACCGAAGACGAAGAAGATCAAGACGAGGAGCGGAAGACGTTTCTATTGGATGCCGTGAGAGTGGTGTTATCATAATTGGCGATCGGATGTGAAGGTGAGTAAGTAATCTCATCCTCGATAATAATGGTTGATTTCCTTTCGTAGAGATCGTCAGAAAAATGGTTTTTCAAAATATTAAAAGATGTGGGTTTTTAAAAATATTTCGGAAGTTGTCCTTCCCACCATTCAACGTGTTGCGGCAGAATTCTCTTTTCATTCCTACCGCACACATGTGAGAACCATAAAAAGTGTCTTTTTGAGTGCAATTATCATAAAATCCTTTTTGGTGAGGCAGAAGTCGAGGCGAAATGCTTATTGATCGTTTCTCAAACACGCATTCTCTCATTATGGTGTGGTTATTTCTCACTCAAACATTTAAGAACGAGAATATGTTCTTTAGTATTTCTAACTTCTTATTACTAGCATGCGTAAATTCTATGTCCTCATAACTCTTTGGATGCTTGTGACGCTTGAACGCTTTGAAGTTGTGAGTTTTTAGTTTGATTTGCTCGAGGACTAGCAAAGTCTAAGTGTGGGGGAATTTGATAGGTGTAGAATACACCGTATTTACTATCTAGTAGTTTATGCTTTCTTTGCTATTTTTCGTGTAAATTATGTATTTTACGCTTGTTTTGAGTTTTATAGCTACTTTGGAGTCGCACGGAGGAAAAGAAGAAGAAATCACCCAATTTGAGTCAAAAGGGCAAAAAGGTCATTTTACTGGCAATTGATATATGGAGCCTAACCACGGTTAAGGGGCAACCCAATTTGGAGGAGTACTAAAGCCAGGCCCAATCAAGGCTAAGGGGGATTGTCATCAGGGTACCCCTTATCATTTATCAGAGGGTGTAATTATCCCTGGGGTATCCCTTATCTAAGTGTGGGGTGGTCCTCATCACTTGGGTGCAAATATCCACCCAAGTACTTATACCCTAAAAGTCGAAGAAGATATTATCTTCTCTTCTTTCTTCCCTTCCACCTGAAACTAAAATCAAGCAGTCATAGCTGCTATTTCACCAGACCAAAATCGAGAAAGTAAGATGCAGACGAGACTAGAGAGCTAGAGGAGATTCAGATGGTGAAGATGAATTAAATAAGCAGAGATTGCTCAAGGTCGGGAGAAATAGAGTTGATGCTCAGGAAAAGGAGGATCTGTTGGATGTAATGAATGGGTTCGAATTAGAGAACGGGTCCGATCTGAGATTGAAGCAGAAGACATTGGTTGTAGCAAGTGAATGGAGAATCAGAATGGGTGTCGAATCACAAAGAAGGAATTAGGGTTTCGATATTGAAGAGGAGCTCAGAGAGGATGAATCAAGGATGGGTTTATGGCTAAGGGTTTCTGTTGCTGGGAAGAATTGAGGTCGAGAAATGGTTGTTCTGGATTTGTTTTGCTACAGTCGAGAATTGGAAATGGAGATGAAGAAATAAGCAGAGAGATTTTGTGATGCTGTTGGAATGGTTTTGCTGTGAGAACTGAGATCGGTGAATTACAGGGAGGATTTCTGTTGAACAAGGAAAATGGGTATGAGTCTAAAGAGGCTGAGTTGATGATGAAGCTGCTCCTGTTAATTGAAAGCTGTAGATTGGCAGTGGTGTTGCTGCAATCGATTCAGGGAAGAAGGTGGTCGTGTTGATTCTGTTACAGGGAATTGTGGAATGGTGTTCGATTGTTAGATGTATGGTAGGAATTTACAGGGAGAACAGGTTTTGAGCTGTTGGTGGTGCATAGAATGGATGGGCTGCAATGAGGATTTTGAACTGTGAATTGGAATGTTGCAGGTCTGGTATTGCTGCAGAGTGGAGATGTAGACTAGGGTTGATGTTGGAGCTGTACAAAGCAGGTGGTGCAGTCTGTGGATAAGAATTGGAGGTTGTTGATGCTTGCTTGCAGATAGGGAAGGAAATGCTTATATAGAGCCATTGCAGGTGCGAGTCGTGGTGCTTGTTGTGGTGTATTTCAGGTGGCGGCTGAGCTGCAGAAGTTATTCAGGGACTGGTGAACTGCAACTCAGTTGCAGCTGGTGGTGATGAGCCTGAGCATGGAACTGATGCTGAGATTTGAGTATTATTGGGATGGCTGAACTGAGTGATGAGTAGCATTTGAGGTTGAAGCTGCAATTGTTAATGGACTGTGTGTGTGTTGGTGCTCTGTGCTGGTGGTTAAGAGCTGCTTCAGATGATGATTATGCAGCTGCAGACTAGTGCTGGGAAAGGAGCAAGGAAGCATTGCAGAGATGGCAAGTAAAGGCTGTGCATTGATTGAATGGAAGCTGCAGCTGGAAATAGTGAGTATGCATGAAGCTGGGCACTGATGCACCATCTTGGTGCAACACAAGATGGCCTGGCAAGATGGACTTTCCGGCCTGTGCAATGGCCTGAGCCAAGGCTAGTCAGCTCACTCAGCCAAGGCAGTGACTGACTCAGGTCTGACTCTGACCCATATTCTGACTGGACCCGGTTTGACCCGATTCGCCTTGACCGAGTTGACCCGTTGACCCGAACGTTTTGACCCGTTGACCGGTGACCGGTTTGACTTTGCCGGTCACCTGAGCTACTTTCCGGCGACGATTCCCATGGGATTCCGCCACAATCCCAGCTTTTCCGGCGACCAAAATTCCAGGAATTTTCTATGGACTTCTCTCATGGGTGTGAAGACTTGGGCTAGGAATTGAATGGAGAGGTGGACTCAAATTTGGAAAGAGAAGATGAAGAGAAGAGAAAGACTTGGTTTTGGAAATTGAATTGTAAAAAAGGAAAAGGATTCTAATCCTTGGAAGAGTTGGAGAATATTGAAGCCTATAAATAGAGAAGTTTTCTACATCTTTTAGACACATCTCTACACACACAATTCTTTTCTTTTCTTTTTCTTTGTGTGAACTCTTTAACATGAGTAGTTAATTTATTGATTGAGGATGAATTCCTAGTTTTTAAACATATGATTTGAGTTTTTGTTTCAATTCTATCTTGAAGTTTTTTTACATGATTATCGTTTGTTTTTACTAATAGGAATGATCTTAAAGACATTCATGATTGATTGATAGATTGTTTAGGTGGCCAACTAAATTGATTTGTTAATTTGATCTAAAGCTAGTGAAAGTTAGGAGATAAGTAATCGTTTCTTGACTCTTTACATAAGTAGCAAACACGAGACCTCAAGTGAGGGATTCCGTGGAGCAATTGTGTGTAGAAACAACGCTAGAAAGTGAACCAAGCGAACCGAGTTTAACTACTAGTACTAAACCTAAATTCATAAATCTTAATGCATTTTGGGAATTACATCTTGTAAGCGGACCTCAAGGTGGTTCTTTTGAATAGAATCTGATAACTAAGCGGACCTGTTACTCAGTGAAATTAGGGATTTTGGGGCTAGCTAAGCGGACCTGCTATCCTACGGTTGGTGATAATCTGTGACTAATAACAAGTAGAAAAGAACATAACTTTAATCATTGTTTAGCAACGAAGAAGGATTCCTTGATCTTGTCTCTCTTATTGTTTTCAACTTTCGATTTTAATTGCTTTGTTTATTTTCTTTTGCTTTTTACACCCCCCCTTTCGTGACAATTTTTACAACTAGAATCTCTTGCTCCTCGTGAGATCGACCTTGACTACCCTATATTACTTGTTAATTAGGTAGTAAAGTATTAATTAATTTGATTGCACCTACGACACGCATCAGTAACTGCCAGAAACCACGCCTCCACTATGAAGGAAGCGGGTTTGTTTACACCCACTACTTCTTGCCTCCAATAACTGCCATGTTTTCCTGACACTTTCTTATGATGGACGTGTTGCACTCCGCACGCTGTAAACCGCCAGACCAATACCCTGATGAGCATCCCCTAGTTTGTGATATGTTTGATGTCTCGAGAGTTTTCGTGAAAAACGTGTATCAGATTTCTACGTGTGGCAAGTCAAAGTCAAGAGACTTGCCATAGGAAAATAGCATGTGATGCTATTAGGCTTTCCTTGGTTGGCCGCCTAAAACTTGCCACAGTCCTGTCAATTCCATGGCGAATTTGGATGGCTGAGATTGTATCTTATGAGAAAGGATGGCCATTGATTATGGCCACATCTTGTTGTATATCAAAGTGGAGCCATTGGCATAGTGGTGCCTGGCGTAGCCATGGCATAACGACATTCCAGTGGCGTGGCCATGGCAGCTGTTTTGGCATATTGGTATTAGACCCAAATATGGCTCCGGCAACATTGGCCCTGTTGCTAAGTTAAACTTAAAGCCTTAGGAGAATCACTTGACCAAGTTGGCATGTCGACTTTAGATAAATTAGGGGTTGGCGTATCGAAACCCTAATTAGCACGTGCGCTACGGCACGGTGGTGTGGCTGACATACTTAGTGCATGCCAATGGCACGATGGTGCAAGTAGCGCCTGGCGTAGCCATGGCCGCTAGATTTTGGCACATTGGTGTTAGACCCAAATGTGGCGTGGAAAAATTGGCCATGTTGCCACATCAATCCCAATGCTCTGGGAAATGTTACTTGGCTTGGTTGGCGTAGCAACTTTGCCTGAATTAGGGTTTGGTGTGCCAAAACCCTAATTAGTGCATACGACATGTGACATGTGGCATGTGGCCGTGGCGCATTGACGTTTTGTGAAAATGGTACCATAGCCAAGCCAAAGGAACCATAGCCAGGCCATCATGTGGAAACGGCCACAAGAGCAAGTATTGCCACGGGTGGCTATGATATGGCGTCTTTATTAGGGTTTCCCGGGTCCCACATGGCTCGTGGCATGTTGCGGGGCCCGAAGTGGCATAATTTGTGCCATGACTGGAAATTAGGGTTTCAACCATTCAAGGTCGTATTTATGGTTAGGATAACCACATTGAAGTCTGTTATGGCGTTGGCCACGAACAGAAGATGGGTTGGCATGTAAGTGCACTATTTATGGTATGTTGCCATGTTCGGCATGCTTCTGTGGCAAAGTGGCACATCCAAGCACGTTGGGCATGCACGTTTGGCATGTCAGTTAATGCATTGGCGCAACTTTGGAAAGCCAATTTGGTATTGGAGCAATTTTGCCTCTCTTTTTTAATACTGCGGCAGGTTTAGAGCAACCTGATTGGTCGAAAAAGAGAGGGCCGGCCAAAGCCACACTTCTGGTGTGCGTGCGGCGGGTTTGGCCACACTTCTGGTGTGCATGTGGCAGGTTTGGCCACACTTCTGGTGTGCGTGTGGAGGATTTAGAGCGACCTGATTGGTCGACAGGAAATAGGGGACGGTCGAGCAACATGAGGTGTGGCCACTGTAGTGGCGCCTACCGGCCTATGGCATGGCACCTTTCCTTTGTTGTTGCTCCTGTTCCGCGGCTCCTTTTATTCCTTGTTTTCTGATTTTGGGTAGGATTTTGCACCTACTAATCCATGGCGTATTAATTACCTAGCTCACCTAGGCTTAATTTCGACATGCAAGGTCTAATATGCTGCGCAGGGCGCAAAACCCTAATTTTTCAAATCAGGTTAATATTCAAATCCTTGTGAATTATCACAAAATTGATTGAATTCTGTGTGTTGACACAGAGTTCTTTAAGTTTATTGCCAGAGGGCAGTATGCTTTCCGATTGAGTACTTTTATGCAAGGACCTTAACCTTGATACTTGGAAATTCTTGCTACTCTGCTACGAGTGAACACAAATTGTCATGCCATATCAATATTAAGGGTTCTTCCTGGGAACATAAAGATAGGAAAAATACTTGCAGTTCGACATTAGTGAGTAATGCAGCTAGGAGCTTATATACTCATTAGGCTCTATACTAGTGAACAATTCATCTAGGAGCTTGAGTTTCAACATAATATAAAGAGACACATAGGCACTCATCAGATTTTGATATATTCTCCAAATTCCCTACGGAATATAAACATATCAATGTCTACTACATCTCATGCCGGTCGTAGATTTGACTTTTGCGCTTTTCGCCTATACTAAAAACCACCATCAACAACATGATAGGCTTTAGAGCCATTATATTAGATTTTATGCAATCTAATTGATTAATAGAATAGGTTACAGATTGAGAAATGTGTTTGTTTTTGTCATACCAAACAAGGAATTGTAACCGTTAGATTGAGTAGTGATCCTTGTTTTTATTTTTGCTTAATTCTAGATCGTCGGATTAGAAATGATAACCAAAAAAACCAACAAATATATGTTACTTTACGTCAAATTTGACACTGAACCTGGCTCCGAAATCGAAATCTGGACTACTATAGGTCGGAAACTTCGTAAGAACGATGAATCCAACCATCTATAGGTAAGATTTCATCTGAGTATTCTCTGAAACCTTAACCAAACCCTAAATTCACCAACTTCGAGAAAGAAAGTGGCTCCGAGATCGAAACCTGGACTACTATAGGTAAGATTCCTTTTTAAGAACGATGAATCCAACTATCTACATGTAAGATTCCATCTAAATATTCTCTGAAACCTTAACCAAACCCTAAATTCACAACTTCGAGAAAGAAAGTGGCTCCGAGATCGAAACCTGGACTGCTATAGGTAAGATTCCTACGTAAGAACGATGAATCCAATTATATACATATAATATTCCATCTAAATATTCTCTGAAACCTTAACCAAACCCTAAATTCGTCAACTTCGAGAAAGAAAGTGGCTTCGAGATCGAAACCTGGACTACTATAGGTAAGATTCCTTCGTAAGAACGATGAATCCAACCATCAACATGTAAGATTACATATAAATATTCTCTGAAACCTTAACCAAACCCTAAATTCGTCCACTTCGAGAAAGAAAGTGGCTCAAAGATCGAAACAAGTCGGACTACTATAGGTAAGATTTCTTCGTAAGAACGATGAATCCAACCATATACGGTAAGATTCCTTCGTAAGAACGATGAATCCAACCATATACGGGTAAGATTCCATCTAAATATTCTCTGAAACCTTAACCAAACCCTAAATTCACAACTTCGAGAAAGTGGCTCCGAGATCGAAAACTGGCCGGGAGTGGAATAATATAAGTCGGAAAATTTAGCAGAAGTGCATACCAAATAACTTTTTAACTGAATAGAGAAAGAATTAGCGTATGGATAACAATTTAGTAGAAGTGAATAAAATTTATCAGAAGTGAAAAAAATTTAGCAGGACGAAAAACCCTATGACGAATTCTAATAAAGGTTGCGAAAGGGGTTGTAGAAAATCTTACATCCTAACCATCCATTTCATTCTCTAACCGTCCATTTTTTCCGTTTTCCTTAACCTTTTCTACTCCACTTTTTTTTTCATTTTAACCTTATCTCCTGCAGCACTTCCTTAACCTCTCCTCCTTCATCACTTATCTGTAAAACCACCATCTCCCCAACCGATTGATTTTTCTAGCCATCAAAACCACCATCATCAACAGCCACCATCATCAACTCATCACCAATAGCTCACCATAATCAAAACCACCATCATGAAACCAACAGAATGAGGGAGTTGAAGTTTTCTTTACCTGTAAATCGGGTTTCTCGATGTGTTTAAGATTTTTTTTTTTTTAATTTTTTTTTTGAGTTTGATTTTTAATTTTTTTTTTCAGTCATTGCATTTAATTCGTTTGATGATTCGGTTCATTTATTTCAGTTAAATCATTTCATTTAAATTTTTCAATCATTGTATTAAATTCAGGTGGTTGCAATAAAATCAGTTGCATTAATATTTTGAATTAGGGTTTGCATTGAATTCAAGTGATTTGAATTAGGTTGCATTTAATTCAAATGATTGGATTTTTTTGCATTAAATTCAGGTGTTTTGTATTATATTGATTGAAATTTGAATTCTTTTGCAGGATTTGCTTCAATTTTGTCTTGAAATCAGTTTAGATTTTTTTAAGAATTTCATGTACACATACTTAGCTGAACTAGGAGGGGTAAGGTGTGTGTGTGTGTTTACTGAAGGGAAACAAAGTTTAATTTGAGAGAAGAGTTCAAAGGTATGCTTTAAATATTTAGAGCATTCTATACAGAATTTGGAGCTCTTTATTTAATGTGTGTGTGTTTACTTGTTGTTAAAAGAAGTAGTCAAATGTGGAAGGATTGCATTACTAGATAGGGACTGAAATTAGCTTGTAATTAGCTTTAAAAACATTGAATTAGTCATGGGTGGAGGTGTGAAAGACTCTCCAAGTAGCAGAGTATAGCCGCAAAAACAAAGAATGAAGAAGATGAGAATGAAAAAAATCCTAACTAAGTGTTCTATGTGTGAACAAGGGAACCATGAGACAAAAGTGTGTCCTTGGCTCTATTCTAGGTGCAAGCATGTTACTTGTAATGGTGTGAGAGTATTTCTACGATCTACAACAATTGAAACCTATGGAAAAATATTCTTCAAGTGCACCATACCTACCTGCACCTACTGTGAATGGTTTAATGATGCTTCTGACCCTTGCAAAGCCAAGTTGTAGTTGTTACCATCGAAAAAGATGTAATGCTTGTGGAGAAGATGATCACTCTTTTAAAAATTGTCCACCGCACAATCAGTTGTGCTTCTCTTCAACTCCGCAATTGCAAACTCACCCTAAAAATATGCAACAATCAACACAATAAGCACATCGCTTACCTTGTATGTGAACAATGTCGAGCTTTTACATGGGCTTCAAATGCTATCTTCATTGCTTCAAAAGAAAAAGTTAGAGTTTCTACTAATCAAATAGCTGATCTAGTTACAAAGCTAAGGAAAAGTCTTCATATGTAATAATTTTTAATTATATGTGTAAGACTCCGATTTAAAAGAAATGTGTTGTACTTCATTTCATACCATCTAATTAAAAAGATATTTAGAGCATTGTCATTTTTATATACATACTTTGGAGCTCTTTGTTTAATGTGTGTGTGTGTGTGTTTTACTAAATGACCAGATTGAAGTTGCAGGATATATATAGGTCCTTGTAATGGTTCTCTGTATTGTGTAAATGTTTAGAGAAAAGACCAAATACTTGGCTCACTCTGTTTATGGAAATCTTTAAATCGAGAAGTACCTCGTTGTTTGGAACTTATAACGCGTTTAATGGTTGCTAGTATTATGATCCTACCTTATTTGGTTAAGAAATGTTTTAAGTTACAACTTATGATTTTTGTGGTTACTTAATTATGTTGGTTATAACTTACATAAGTTGCGGGGCTAGATCTGTGAGCCATATTCTAACTCTTCTTTTTTCTGTTGCGCGCATATTCAAGTTTCATTTTAACTTATATATAGATTGATTGAGTTCGTTCTAAATGATGAATAAAGATTGGATTCATTAGCCAAGGTTAATATGTTTAACTTAAGGTTATATATTACATTCTTTACATTGGTTTGCTAGATTGTTTACATTGTTACGGTGTTCTGATTTTATCTATCTTTTATGTAGGGGTGGTCTTCCATATTAAGATGCATTGAAGATTTCATAGAGAATAATTGTCAAAAACTTGGAACTCCTTCTAAGTTCAGTTGTCCTTGTGTTGATTGTAAGAATTTTGCTTTGCCACTTCCTCCGAATGCAGTGCATCTTCACTTGTTGTGACGAGGTATGGATCCTACATACACCGAGTGGGTTTTTCACGGGCAGACGGGTATTATTTCTAATGATATTCACCAAGAGGGAGCGACACATGGTTATGAACAGATGTATGTAGAGGATACTGTTGAAGGTGATGCACATCAAGATCAGGGCCATGAAATCAGGCAAGAAGAGAAGTTGGACAACCAGGTGGATGAGGCGGCTGACGCTCCATTATACCATAATTGTAAAACACACAAATTTATCTATCACTTCGTTGAATTGTATAGGCACAAGACAGTTAGTGGTATATCTAGGAAGGCTTTTGACGAACTTCTCAAGACAATTGGTTCGCTGTTTTCGCCAGGTCATTGTCTTCCTAAAAGAACATATGAAGTGAAGAAGCTGCTGAAATCTTATCAATTAACTTACGAGAAAATACATGCCTATGAGAATGATTGTTGCTTGTTTACAAAGGAGTTGAAAGATGCAGATGAATGTCATAAATGTTATTATTCTAGGTGGAAGCAAGACACATCTAACATGGACGACGATGAGAACATGATAGACAAGACCAAAATGAAGATACCGGTGAAGGTTCTTAGATACTTCCCCATTGTACCGAGATTGAAGAGATTGTATCAATCAACTGAGATGGCTGAGCAGTTGATATGACACACGAAGAACAAGAGTAAAGATGGGAAGATACGTCATCCTTCAGATTCTTTGGCTTGGAAGCACATAGACAGAAGATTTCCCGCATTTGCTTCAAATTCGCGTAATCTGCGTCTTAGGATTGCAGTTGATGGATTCAATCCCTTTGGAGATATTTCCGCAACCCACGGTTATTGGCCGGTGATGCTTGTGGTTTATAATTTGCCCCATCATATGTGTATGCAAGCCGATAACATTATTCGGAGCATGCCGATTCTAGAAAAAACAACCGGGTAATGACATCGATTTATACTTGCAGCTATTGATTGATGATCTGATTGAGTCGTGGGAGAAAGGCGTGAAGGTATATGATTCATTTAGTAAAACAGAATTTAACTTGAAGGATTTATTGATGTGGACAATTAATGATTTCCCCGCATATGGTAACGTTAGTAGCGACGTAGGTAGTTTCATTTTTTATAGTTTAGGCGTTGCAATTCATAGAGGAGTTGGGGCCCAGCTTGTGGCTAGGTTACCAACCAAAAGCTTTGTGTAAACATTTGTGAAACTAATTAATCTTCCTTTAAGGTAATATAAAAAATAAAAATACCCATTTGCATTTATCCATTTTTATTTTATTTCAATTTTTTTCTTCTGGATATTTCAGAAATAAGTACAAATCGTCTTCATTGCTAGGATGCGTTTGGTTTCTTTTTATTTACCTATAAAGGGAAGGCAGCCTGCCCTATTTTAGGTGATAATACACTTAGAAACTGGTTTCTGTTTAGTCGTAAAATTGTATACATGAATTATAGGAGATTCCTTCGTCATAATCATCCTCTTCGACAGAAAAAAATACTTGTTTAATAGAGAAATTGAGATGAGGGAAAAACCACCTATTATGTCTGGTGCTGCGGTATTTGAACGTCAGAGTAGTATTGTGAATGATTTTAGGAAAGCGGAGAAAATAAGGAGGAGAAAAGGAATGAAAAAGAGGAAAAGAAGAAGAAGAAGAAGAAAAAGAAGATGATGATGATGAAGATGACAAAGGATAAGGGTCGAGTAGTGTGGAAAAAGTTGCAAAGGATGGTAATTCTAAGTGTGGGAAGCGGAAAAGGGATGATGTTTCTGATGCGACTAGTTCTGGTGCACCTAACGAGGAAACTGAGCTTCGGATGTTTAACAAACGGTCGATATTCTTCGACTTGCCTTACTGGAAGGTCAGTTCTAACTTCAAATTTACTTGTTAAATAGTTTCGTTCACATGATGCTTGAACTCAGTATAACCTGGATACCCATTAGCCCTAAACTTACAATGATGTTTTATAAGGTTCTGTCATGTGTTCTTTGAACTCATTATTATATATATGTGCTTTTTGGTTTACATGTGTCACATTTTTATAGTTCTTTTACTTAGTGATCAAACTGGCTTTATAGGTAATTATAAGCATGCATGTTAACTTGTGTAAGGATTTTGGTTAAATGACTCATCTTTGTTTTTGGAATTACTAATGTTAGGTTTTTTCATGAATTCCTAGGATTTGTTACTACGTCATTATATTGATGTTATGCGTATAGAAAAAAAAATGTTTGTGAGAGTGTCATTGGTACTACTTTGAATATAAAGTTCAAAACAAAAAACGGTTTAAAATCCCATAAGGATCTGAAGAGTATGGGAATAAGATTAGAATTGCATCCACAAGAGATAAATGGAAAAACAATCCTTCCACCATCACCATACAACTTAAGCAAAAAGAATAAGGCTATACTTCATAATAGGATGAGAAATTTGAAGGTTCCATATGGGTATAGTTCGGATCTTGGGAAGCATTTCTCGAAAGATGGTTGCTTAGGTTTCCTTAAGGCTTATGATTACTATGTTCTTATGCAACAAATATTACCTGTAGCTTTGAGGGGACTTTTACCTGAGGGGCCAAGTAAGGCGATTTTTAGGTTGTGTTCTTATTTTCACGAAATATGCCAAAGAAGTTGCTGAGATTTTGTGTATGTTGAAGACGTACTTCCCTCCATCCTTTTTTGAAGTGATGGTGCACTTGACAATTCACCTAGCTCGAGAAGTGCGTTTATGTGGACCTGTACAACATCGTTGGATGTATCCATTTCAAAGGTATACTAAATTTTATAAATGTTCCTTTTGTTTTTTTATTTTTTTGTTTCGATCTTTTTTCTGTTTGCACAACGTGTCAGTAGCTTTCCCTTGTAGCTTAGAGCTACTAATATCTAAGTGTTGAAGTTTTGTAATACGTACCGACTTTGTTTCCACCCTTTTAACTGGTAACTGTTACATATGCTAATTTCATATATGTATATGAAGACATTCAAAGAATATGTTAAAAATTACGCACTACCTGAAGCTTGTATAACATAATGTTATCTTGGAATGGAGTGTGTTAGGTTTTCTATTCTCATGGATCAAGCAGCTGAAATAGGAGAAAAGCTAAGGCGTAATAAAAACTTTCAAGATGGTTCCACACAGGCAGCACGTCCTCTTTCTAAAGTTGTCCAAGTGCGTATGGATAGTGAAAAGCTAAAGATTGCTCATAGATATGTGCTTTTTAACACAGCAGAAATTGACCCATATCTAACGTAAGTATGACATTGATGTTCATTAGAAATGGTTTGTCAGTTAATACCTCTTGTTTTGATTTTACTTTAATCTTAGAATGCATATGGATGAGTTAAAATCTTATGTTGGGAGGTCTATTACCAGTGAAGACCAGCTCATTTCCATACAGTCAAGACACATTTGGAGATTGGTTTAAACGAAAGGTACGTTTTTTCCACTTTTATTCAGATTGCGCAGCTTAATAGTTTTATCACTTATGGCTTTTGAGACTTCATAAAACACAAATAGAACCATCGATGTGCTTTATAGTTGTTTGATTCTGTTTTCATGTATGGGTACAAGATATTCTGTTTTATTTTGTCACTTGGAACCATCCATGTTAGGCACAACATCGCTATAAAAATGTCTTCTCATGCTCAGATAACCATTTTAGTTATGTATTTATGTTCTGAGTATGATTTGTATGTTTATATGTAAATTGAACAAGGCATGTCAGTATCAAACACGGTAGAGTGGTTGGTAAAAGGGCCTTTAGAAAACTGCGTGTCATATAAAGGCTTGCTAATCAATGGGTTTAGATTTCTTACGAAGGATGTTCAATGAGTCATAAAAAACAGTAGTGTCTCAATTGGTTGCAGGACGATCAAAAACCACTGGTTTCTACGGTGTTTTAGAAGAAAATCTAGTGTTAGACTACATTACTCTTCAAGTTCCCATATTCAAATGGGGCCGGGCTCAAACCTATTTTGGTGTGAAGGTAGAGAAAGGCTTCACATTAGTCAACTTAAAGTAGCATAAGAACCAATTTTGTAACGACCCATTCACTTTAGCATCAAAAGCGCGACAAGCTTTCTATTCTCGAGAGTCATATACATCTAACTGGTATGTGATGTTGAAACCACCACCTAGGGTTTTCCATGAATTAGAGGAATTCAATGAAAAGGATGACACAAGTTGCCAACCGGTGGATACTTCAACTCTTGGCTTACAAATGGATGGTGAGAATGAGAGTTATACAAGAGAAGATCTTCGAACTTATCGTAGTGGTTCCGATTAAAGAAGAAGAACAAGAGGAAGAAGAAAAAGAAGTTCACAAGTTAGGTTAGTATGTAGTGTATTGTGTTTAATTACTGTAATCTTTTTTTACTGTCTTCGTCGTTCTCGTTGCTGTCATTGTGGATCTTGTTGTCACAGTTCTTGTGCATTTCCTTTGCTGAAACTAGTATTGTTCTTGTGATTGTGATGTTTGATCTTAGTTCCAAGTGAACACCCTTTTTTAACTTCGCCAGTGAAAATGATTTATCATTTCATTGCCAGTCTCAAGCCCGGAAAAAGGAGGAGAGAAGAAGGGATTTTGTGATAGTACAGTCATTTACAGTCAGAGGACTAGATATGCACAGTAATTTATCTTCTTTTTTGTGTTTAGTTACCATTTGGTGCTATGGGTTGTCGTTGTTTCTGAAAAAAATTTCCCTTCTTGTTTTTTGGTGGATTGGAAGAAATTGGGTACTTGAACTGTGAAATGAAGTGCCAGGGAACTAATAGATATGAAATGAGATGCATTATCATTGTATAATGTATGTGATTGTTTACAGAGAAGGCTTGTAGAATGTATGTGATTGTTTACAGAGAAGGCTTTGCGCTGTTTGCGGCTCAGGTGACTGAGCCTTATTTTTGTACATCATATTTTGTTTTTACAACTCTTATAAAGGTTTTCAATTTTGTCATAAAGTTAGTATAAAAAGAAATACAAACCTGACGGAATTGTGATAGTATAGGCATGGTTATTGGCGTGGACTTGCACGCAAGAGGCTCAGGATCAAATCCCCGCAACCGCATTTTTTTTTCCAACATCCTATATTTTTACTTCAACAACTCTTATAAAGGTAGTTATACATTTTCATTAAAAAAAGGCACAAAAAACCTAAACTTGTGAAGTGTAAGGATGGTTGATAGGTTAGACTAACGCATAGTAGGTTCATGTTGGAATCCCCTCAACACTATTTTTTATTCTCATATTTTGGTTGTCTTCAACAACCCTTATAAAGGTTGTTTTACATTTTCATACAAAAAAAACACAAAACCCCCAAACTTGTGAAGTGTAAGGATGGTTGATGCCAACTCTTTTTCTTAAAGAGTTGTCGTTTGTTTTCTTGTCACAACCTTTTGGTTCCAGGGGTGGGTAGTGATTCCGTTCTATGACACTTTCGTTGAAAAAGGTAGTAAAACCTGGGATGTACTACGACCTTTAACAAAAGGTTGTACTTTTCCAGTTGTAGATGTATATTTTTCCTGTAGTGTTCGTACCTTTGCCAATTTATATTGACAAAAATGGGGAGAATTAATGTGTAATTCATACTACAAATACATATGGTTTACGGATCATTATGTAAGGGGCAGTGGTTTTCATCATGAGATGAAGTATTCACTAAGGGGGAGTGATACATATCACCATAGTATTGTTGTCAAAGTTGTGATACAATTGGACTTTGAAGTTGTGTAATAATACTATGACACTGTATAACAATGATTGAGAGCTACTGTTTCTCATTGTTATGGCTACGGATCTTCAACAACACTGATGCTGAGTTGAACATATTCAGAATCACTAGAGTACTTGGAAGTGACGAAGATTTCTAGTAATGTTGAAGAACCAAGGAAATTAAGCATTTGGATGAGAAGCTACAAAGTTTATTTATTTTGTAATCTATATGTATTGGTAGTTTTGTCACTAAAATTGACAAAGGGGGAGATTGTTAGAGCACTGCACTAAAATTGACAAGCGTTTCTATCTCAAGCTTGTTTGTCAAGTTTAGTTGCCAAAACTATAATTCTTGATTTTTAGTCTACTTATAGTTAAGTCTCGGATTATGATAGAAAGTGTAGCTGAGCTATATACTTTACGGTGTTCATCGATTGAAGACGGAGAACTACTAAGGAGAGTTTGTAGAACTCACCAACAAAAGGTATGTGGAGACTTGAACTCATCTATCACTTAAAAGTCTATCTACTCTATCTCCTATTTGAGACAAAAGTCGTATAGCTATATAGACTTCGATTATACACATTTGATATTTCGAGCTGAGTTTAACTCACTTATATATTTCTCGAAATATGTGTTGGTAAGCTTTCGCTTCAACCAAGTTCATCCTATATTCTTGACTAAAGTCAAAAGATGATCATGTGAAAATCGCCTGGTAACATCTTACATGATTTGTTTGATGTAGAATCGGAATATTTCATATTGATCATTCGATCAGTTAAAAATTGCTTCGAAGCTAATAGTTTGTGTGAGACGGCTATTCCCGTCTTCTAAGAATGTTTCAATGATTTAAATGAGAGTTTAGAACAAATTAACCATGATTGAATATAGCACACTATGCGTACTTGTATGCTAACTGTTGCAAGTTATTCCAAGTCCGGGAACCATGGTATGCTTACCCGTACACTTTGGTTAATGAAAGTCCGGGAACTTAGTATGCGCACCCGTTCGCGTATTGGAGTAAGTTCAAGTTCCGGAATTCAACTGAGTTTGGTAGTATACGTACCCATTCGCATACTGGCGAATCCAAACTTAGTCCGTCTACTTAGGTATGTGTACCTGTTCGCATACTTGAGTAGGTTATGTTCTAAAATCGGTTTGTTCATGAACTAATACATTTTAATATTAAGGAATGCAATCTTTTGCAAACCGTGGATATAATGTTCACGAATTGATTCGAGTGAACCAAAATCGATTTTGCTTTAATTGTGTCTTGTATACTTCTATGAGAATATAAACAATTGAACAACTCTATAACTTGTTTCATTTGAGTCATTTGAACTAGTTATGGTTAAGATGAATAAGGTTGATATGAAAGTGTTCATATGGCTAACTTAGGTTAACTATTGTTGAGCCAACAAGGTGTACACGTTTAGGTACGATTACCCATATCTAAATGAAGTAACTTTTCATTTGTGTGTAACAAGCTAAGTTCGATCTAACGGTTGAAAGATATTAGCTTGAGTCTAATCATATTTTCATCTAACAATGAATATTGAATGCTTTGTTACCAAGGTAACATTGATTGCAAATATAATTTGAAGACTATATAAGGCAGAACTTTAGCAACTGGAAAACCTAATCCCACACCTCCCGTGTGATAATAGTTGCGACTAGAGTCGATTCTCCTTTAACCTTAGGTTTTTCCTAAAACCCTGTAGGTTAACCACTGAAAGACTTCATTGGGATTGTGAAGCCAAACCCAACTATTTTCTGTAGTTTTGTGATCTGATATTGTTGTTTTCTATCGTGATTGAGTACTATCTTCTTTAGAATTAACTCAAGATTTAATCTCCGATAGGCAAGATAAAAAAAGTAGTCACAAACATCTTCGTCTCATCGTTTGTGATTCCACAATATCTTGTTTCGCTACCATACGATTAAGATTATTGTGAGGTGATTGATATTACTTAGTTTTTCTTCTGGAATATAAGTCCGATGTATCAATTGGTTCCTGATTACCTTGATTTATCAAAATACGGAACAAAACTCGTAGGTATTTCTATGGGAAACAGATTTACCTATTCAATAGACTTTTCTGTGTGAGACATATTGGTTTATCAAGTCTTCGGCTTTGGGTCGTAGAAACTCTTAGTTGTGGGTGAGATCAGCTAAGGGAATCAAGTGCATAGAGTCCTGCTGAGATTCAGAGGCGTAAGGAACGCGATTATACCTTGATCAGTGTGAGATTGGTTAGGGCTCAATTACATTCCAGTCCGAAGTTAACTTGGAGTAGGCTAGTGTCTGTAGCGGCTTAATACAATGTGGTGTTCAAATCTGGACTAGGTCCCGAGATTTTTCTGTATTTGCGGTTTCCTCGTTAACAAAACTTCGTATCTCGTGTTATTTTTTTTCCGTATTATATTTTATATATAATTGAAATATCACAAAGTTGTGCGTAGTTCAATCAATTAGATAATCCAACCTTTGGTTGTTGATATAAATTGATTGACACTTGAACATTGGTCTTTGATACCGTTCAAGTTGTTTCACATAATAATCAAAGCTCACTAAGATTTCTATCTGTTTGATTTGTTGATTACATTGTGAAACAAAGATATAACTCTTAGATATATTTCTTGATTGAGATCGCTTTATTAGTTGGTGCTCTCGAATTATATTGGAGTTAGTCCATACAGATTGCTAAACGAAATATTGGGTGAGATCGTTAGACCCCTGCTTTTTCACAGCCAATAACTTGAACCCTAAATTCTGCCAGTTGAAAGAACTTTTCCCCGCAATTTCAGTTTCAAAAGGTTGAAGATGAGGTCGCCTTTTATCCAAATCTGATGTCCCTTTAGCAATTAGGGTGCCCCTTAGTAATTTCTTGGGTGTTTTTAAAAAATTCCTTGGGCGTTTTTCAACAAGTTTATGGGGCGTTGTTAACACATTTCTAGGGGTGCCCTTATCCAAAATTGGGTGCTTTTAACACTTCTCTGGGTGCCTTTGGCAACTTTTCGAACTGATTTCTCCAAAAATACCTACACACACATAAAACGCCATAATAAGTACAGTTAATACAATTACCCAATTTGATAGTTTTATAACATTTGTTCAACTGAATTTTGTATGGTTTGATCCTAGACTATATATTGACTGTGTGATAGTTTAATAAACATTTTTTTTAAAGCTAAAATAAATTTAGAACTTTTTTTCGCGAAGAATTAAATTCGTTGTCTATACTTATGGAATGAAAAGTGCATCATTTCTATGAGGATTGAAATACTCTAAAGCACTTGAGATATACTCAAAAGTACTTGAGTTATAAGGATCATTTGTACATTATGATGAAAAGTATATCATCTTCATAAACTGTAACTCTAAAGTAAATGGGATAAATTTTCTTTTATTACGTAATAAGACCACACCACTTATTACATGAATCTCTTAAGGAAATACATAACTACTTGTTGAATTGTTTCTTTTTATAGTACCATGCGATAGTTGGATCATCACAAGAAATGTTTAATCTTTACTGCCTAGTCGGTATAAAGATTGAAAGTTACATGAGCTCTGTAAAAACCGAGAGCTACCCAAACTTTGGTAAGTTCCTATGAAATCTGTGCAAACGGTTATCGTACGAAAACTCACGGTGAGAATGCGAATGCATCTACAAATTACCTCCAATGAATGTGAAAGGAATCACATTTTGGAGAAAATAATGAGCCAAATAGTCTAGTAAAATGTAAATCACTAATACTTGGATACACTGACAATGTAATGTTGGGTACAGACTCATTCATATTTTGACATACCCATAAAGATACTTTGGTTACTACATGATGTTTTGTTTTGACACGGATATCATTTTATTTGAGTGAACAATAAAATGGGAATTATAAAGATTAGTGAAGGCGTCCCTCACAATCAACATTTTTTAAAGTACTAGAAATACCACCTCCCCTCCCATTATGCTTTTAAAGTAATAAAGCATGTCACTCAGTTTACAAAACCTTTCTTTAGTAAACAAGATTGAGACTATCCTAAAATGCAAATGGTAAACGACCCATTCTTTCAAAAGAGACAAAGGTCACATTTGTGGACATATCTATGCAGAATGCGGAGCATTCAAGTGATTTATGGCTCTGGTGGAAGATTTGAAGTGTTGATTTAATTATTGTTCACAGGAAATCATGCGTTTTTCAAACAATCCTAGCACATATTATATATGTAGGGGATCACCACCCTTGTTAATTCTAGAGAGTTTACATCAAAAGAACTTGATGATTATTGCATGTTAATAGGATCCGTGAAGAGCATCCTATACCACATGGTATCGTATAGGCTACCATCAAAGGTTACAGATGGTGTTTAAGGAATAGGTTATGTGTATACCTTCCTATAACTGCTTGTGGGATATGCGATATTGTACGCATCTTCACTTATTCGTTATAGAACACGTAATTAGTCAACCATTTCTGCAGACCAGTTGGTAACTGGATATAAGCCTGACATTTGTATTCTTACGCATTTTAGGTTGTTCTATATATGTGCCATTACGACTCCACATCGTACTATAGTTGGTCTTCAAAACGATTAAATAGTTATGTTGGGTATAAATTCCCATTAATTATCAAACCTTTAACAGGAAATCTCTTATCCTCTATATTTACGGATCGTCACTTTGATGAGTCAGTCTTCCCACCGTTAAGGGGAGATAAGCTGCGTTCTCACTTTATCTCATATTGATTCTTGCAGTACTCCACATATGTAAATGTGAAGTGAAAAGAATAATCGATTTTAGAAAGTGCATTGATATCGACAATGTGACAAGATCATACATACCAACTTCAAATGTGTCTACATGGTTAGAAATCCTCTGTATGGGGTACACCATAGACTAAGGTGTTGCAACTACACTTGGTGGAAGTATATATAGCTAAGGTCGTGGCTCCATAAAGGAAGATGGAGAGACCACCAGGTTCGATCAATGCTCACATAGAAAGGAGGTAGATGAGTAAGGAACAACCTAATTTGTATCATTAATGAAATCATCTCATTTGATTGTATCTGACTATGTCCATGAATCAATACTTGAGGACGCTTCAAAGATTAATGATTCCATAGAACAATGAAATCCTAAAGGATTATGATGAGAACACACATGAGTCAATGGAAATATCGTGCGAGCATATTAAAGATAATTTTTGTATATGATTGTTCAAGGAAATAGAACACGATGAGATCGAACCATGTTTCTTTTTGTTTAATGTTGATAAAGAGCATATTTGGCCTACACAATCCAGGTAGAACTTGGTTATTTGACAAATATACAAATATTTGGTGTGGTAATTCTAACCAACCAAGTGTAAAAGCCTATGAGACATACATGATTATTTGTCATAAAGCACAGTGGGAAGAATGAAGTCTCAAAGAATCAAGACTCGACTTGTTGCGCGAGGTTTCTCACAACGCCCTGGAATTGTTTACTCTCTTGTAACGAACGTTATAGCGTTCTGCTACTTAGTTAGCTTGGTAAATTCAAAAAGACTTGAAATGCAGTATTTTTATGTGGTTATTACTTATCTCTGTAAGGATTAAGAGATAAACATATTTACAAAAAGTGTTTGATAACCTTTTGTCTCCTAAATAAAATGACTCTAGACCATGGAGTACGTTTTCAATTAAATTGGAACGTTCAGTTATGAATTGAAACAACCAGGTGGATTTGGTATACCCGTCTAAGTGACTACTTGATTGGGAAGGGATAAACATGTAAGGTATTGTGCTCTGAGTACTCGCAGGAAAAGTATCTAAATTGGAATTTTAGATCTATGTCGATTGTATGGACATGGTATATACATACTCTTAATGCAATAAGAGATTTAAAAGCTACTTGAAATTCGAATTTGAGATGAAAATATGGGAAAAGCTCGGTCGGACACCGAGCTTGTGGTATATTATTCCACAAGTTTGTATATGTCCAAAGTTGTCAGGAAATTTATTAAGGACATGCATCTTGCTAGCACTCTCATGATTAGTTGTGGTACAAATGTAAGTAAATGACCATTTTGTCTAAAGGATGATGACGAAGATGTGTTGGGAGATGAAATTCCCCTATCTAAGTGCAATAAAAAGATTTTTGTGCTTAGCATAATGTACTCCGCCAAATATTTCATCCTCAGTGAACTTGTTAGCTAGATATAGGTTAATGCCGACACAACGTCTTTGCAATGGTATAATGAATGTAACCATATACTTAAAAGGAATCGTTGACATGAGTTTGTTTTATCCCTACGACGACATAAAGAGGAATGCTAATAGAAGTGCATTCCAAAGTTGTTGATTATAAAGGAATGATAATCTCTTCTCCCATGAAAGTAATCAGGGGGAAACATGACTGACTTATTTAATATAATTTCCTATATTCAATTTTGGAAAGCATATGACTAAAGTAATTGTCTGGAAACTCCTATGAATTGAATCGGGGGGATATGTCGACATCAGGGGGAGGATCCAAGGATATGATGTCGACATATTCAACTCTGAAATGTTAAGCTATGTTGTGCTCTTTTTCCCTTCTATCGTGTTTAGTTTTTTCCACTTGTTTTTTTTTTACTCGACAAGCGGTTTTTAATGAGGCAACCATAACTACACCAACTGCATGATAATGATGACAACCCGATGATAACATTAATATAATTGATGAACAATATTAGAATCAAAGGAATGAACCTCGATAGTTTGTCAGTGAAACCACTGCTAGAAACAACAAAACAAAGCAAGGATTGCATTGAAACATTTTCGGCGCAAGTAAGCTAATATTAATGATACTAATGTTGCGTATTTAAACTAGGTTTCATCAATCACCTATAAAACATATAATGATGCTTTGTATGGGTATTCGACAAAGACATACTTCTAGACATATCATGTTGTCTCTTTTCCCTTTATCAAGATTTTTTCCCACTGGTTTTTTCCTTGTCAAGGTTTTAACGAGGAAACATATGCGAGTTCAACTTTGTTCTAAGTTTTCTTAATATTGTTCTCTTTTTCCTTAGTTCAGGTTTTATCCCCCTGGGTTTTCCTTGCGAGGTTTTAATGAGGCAATAGATTTAGATACAGTAGTCATCGAGGAGAGTAATACATTTGAAGAACTACATCTGAAGGACTATATGTGAAGCACTACATGCACTAATATTGGACCATACAAGAGGGAGTGTTGTGGGGCCTTGGGCCCATGTATGTGCGGCCCATATAAAAGTCTTTTAGTTTTCCATTTTTAAGTCTTTTGGTTTTCCTTTTTCCTAGTATATAAAGGATACTATGTACTACTATGGAAACTCTATCAATAAGAGACTCTTCTCTTTGTCTGTCTCTTTACCTTTCTCTATTCCACTACAACAATGTGAAAATTATAAAGCGTACCTTTTATTCACTATGTCATCAGGCGGAGGGATATACATACACTTAATTTCAAATTTTTACTGATTTAGGCTCAGTAATTTTGAAATTTATATGTCTTGTGTGGGCAAATATGTATGATAAAATTGAATGTGACTCCTAATAGGGTCCAAGTTATAAAAACGGTACAAGAAAAATAAAATGACATCGGGTGTATGGCCTAAATATAAAAAGAACAATATAAACACCATGTTTAGCTTAACTAAAATGTTTCATAAGTTTATATTCACTCAAAATTATACTAAAAACATCAATGAAAATGCGAAAAAAAATCGCGCAGCCTCCTGCCGCTGATCCATCGTATGCGCCGATTTCTGTCGTATGGATTTTTCCCCCACATGAAAAAATGTTTGTCTTCGTCATTGTATGTCATGATTCAATAGACACATCATACCTTAAATAGAATTACCAAAAGCTTATCTTGAGCTGATAAAGTCACTAACTAACATCATGTTTGTTTACTCCTGACTCATCTGAGTCGTCTGGGTCTGAGTCATCTAAATCTGACTGAAATCACATGATATCAGTCAGATCTGACTCAATATGTTTGTTTTGAGTCAGATCTGACTCAAATAACTCATAAATACGCGACACAGTGGTTTGGTCCTATGAGTGAGGGGTATTTTCATACCTGACTCAAATGGGTCCGAGTCAGGGATTACGTATGAGTCAGAGGCCGAGTCAAAATAGAAAACAAATGACGTGACATCTGACTCGCGACGAGTTGGGAGTTGACTCTGACCCATATCACGAGTCAGATGCAAACAAACATGGTGTAACTCTTTATGATGCGGCTCATTAATCATTCAAACCGTGTTTGAGTTTATGCACACACTGAAAAGTTAAAAACCAGTTGTACATACTTATGGTGGGACCCGCAAAATGGCTTCCCGAAAAGACAATGACTTTTTCTTGCGCGAAATGGTTTTATGCTTTTGTTTTGGTCCAAGCTTCATCTTGAACTACCGGAAGATTTAAGGCCATGGTTTTGATCCAAAAAAAATGTTGGATATTTTCAATAACATAGAAAATAAAATGGTTTTCGTTTTTTGTTTGACGCTACGACGGGGGAGTGTCCTGTGTTGAATAGACACAATGGATGTTAGTTGGAGATCAAGAGGCACCTCTAATGGGTGTGATGGTTCACAAAAGACACAACCATTCCCATTAGACACCTTATGTGTCTTATGGAAGTGAAGAGGCATCTCCAATAGGCATGAGTTCCCTATAAGTAGTGATGATTTGTTTTCATTCAGTCATGAAGAACATCTCGACTCTCTCTGTTTTCTTTCTTACAAGCATCATCAGAAACAAAACCAGTGAGTTCTTGGTTGGATCAAGGTCGCACAAGCTTTGAATCCAACACTGTTGTGGGGCTTCAAGTATCCTGACGGCGATATTCATTGACCTGTTTGTACTCGCCAATTCAATTGGGAAAGGGTCGAATAATTGTCGAAAAGAATCTTCATAAGAGCCTTGAACCCTAATACAACATTCTTTTCTTCACCCTGTTTTAGTGTCAAATTTCCAACAGTTTTCGACAATTAAAACTGATTCTGAAAGATTTACTTGGAGGATACAACGACAAAGATTGGCTCAGTCAGAGTTTGGCTTAAGAGGAATCTGAAGAGAATATTCGTCCCTATATATCTTTGTTACTGACAGGGACCACCAGTTTTCGTTCTTATGGGATTGAAATTCCTCCCTGCGGCTCCACAGTTAGAAGAACGATTGATGGATATTTTTTCGGAAACAAATAGTAATAACTGCGGATTAGTTTTTTGGGAGATGATTGATCTTCGGGAAAGGTTACGCCAGACTTTTTGGTTTATGTTCTCAATTCCAAACGCTCGATGCACTAACAGGTTACCAATTGGGGGTGTCAATAATTGGTCGTGTGAACATCAGGACTCAACGTTTGGAATTTCTGGAACTTAATAACTCTCTTAACTCCATTCAAATCCCTTCTTCCCTTTTAATGCATGAGTATTTATGTTAATTAATTCATGAAGGTTCTTCTTATTAATGATTAATCTGTTTGTTTTTATTCTTGTGGCCGGTGGAATTTAAACTAGAAGAACCAGAAAGGGAAAATATGGAGTGCTGTTGTGAATCCTCCCTGGCATGCACCAAAAGGAAACGGTTATTACTACATGGAGAAGGAAACAGTCCATGAATTTGGGTATTAATTTATGAATAAACGAGTTTCAAAACTCTCAAGTGGTGAAAGTTAGACAACAAAGAAAAGTTAGTAACAATCTCGTTAAACCGTAAGAATTGATATCAATTGACATATGGGATGTCTCACTGTTAATACCGGTTGCATGAAAATAATATAGTGATTTTTAAGTATTGATTATTGGTGGTCAAATCATGTTTACATCTGCACATACATCGCTTGTTATGATGAAATCATACATATTTAGATATCTAGAAGATCACTTTTTGATATATATTGGATGAATGTCATATCCGCTTAGGAATTTCACTTGTGCACGTTTGTTTTGTTTGCGAATTTTACCGGGTTCAATATATGATGGATGTGTGGTTGGTTGTGCATTGCTAAGCATGTACTATGTTTTCGCCATTTAGTAGTCCATATTTAAACGAGAGCCAAATCCAAATTGGTGCTGAGTTTAATTTGTATTTTGGATTTGAAGATTCTTTTTTGGAAAGTTTGTTGGCATGGACGAGTGGAGTAATTAAACGAGTTTCTTCTTATGAAGAACATAACATCATTGGTTACACACTCTAGTGTGTATGATTTTGGTTGAATACAATGGCAGGCCAAGTTCTCCATCGTTCACGGCTAAACGAGAGCCAAATCCGCAATTTGTAATTGTATCAGTATATCCGATTTGAGGAATTCCTTATGTTAGGAATTATGTGTGAACATGGACAGTAAGATTCAATTGAATTAATTAATATAATGCTCCCTTAATTTAGGAGATTTGCTTATGCGTTATATTAGGAGATCGATTAACTGTGAAGCTCTTTCTGTAGCATAAGTTAAATCTTGAGTAATTTTTATCCTCTCGTACCATACAACATATCAACATATCACATACTCCCTCTGTTTTACATACTCCCTCTGTTTTACTAAAATAGGCCAAAATGAAAAAGTGAAAGTATCACTTTTCCTAAAACGGAGGGAGTATTAGAAAACATGTTGGTTGATATGTTAAAAGTTTCATGAAGTTATCTTTTCATGATTTCCCATTAGTGTAGCAGGCTCTGCTTTGACATATGTAACTAACTAATTATATGTTTCTTAAGGATCGGCTTCTTTAATACTATTGTGATTTATATCCATGGGATGTGGACTCCTAATTGATTAGATGTACTCTCACAATCTAATCTAACCTTGTGTAATTAATCTAGTGGTCGTTCTCTGTGGATATTGGATTTGAGAATTCCTTTTTTGGAATTGCATGAGTAGGCTTACTCTGTGAATTTTTCTGGGATAGAAATATTCTTGTGGGAATTTGATCCGTGCTTAGGACCAAAATGCACACACTTTTGTAAGGGTAGTATACAGAAGAGAGCCGAATCCAAAGAATGGTTTTTTGTACCAATGTATTGGATTCGAAGATTTCATTTTTAAAAGAAAATTATGGGTTACGTGTTTGATATAAATCGAACAAGTGATATGCAAATCCGGCTCATTTGGTCGCATGACAATAGAGGAATATTGTCATGAATGCTCTATGATTAGAGAACCAATTGAGATCACTATGATTGTTCAGGAAACAATTTTATGGTATGGATATAAATTCTTGCAAAAGGAATTATAGGTTCCAAAACTTGGAAATGGGCATGTCTTAAATGACATCGAATGAGGTGGAATACCGACGAATATGTAACATGTTGGGATATTGGTCGGCCGACCAAATATCAAACGATGAGGTGTTACAATATTACCGACGCATAAGTTATGAACATTTGCATTACATAATGTAAAATGTTAAATAGACATTGTCTATGTATTTGGGTATAAATTTGTAGAGGATTGGGCATGAGCAGAGGAGTTACTCATCGTGATGATGTGCTTGTTGAAATAGCAAGTAAATTGCCTACAAATTTCTTATGCCTCTAGTGAATGCAAGTCTATAATGACTTAATAACTTCTTGTAAATTAACTGTCAATGTTAATTATGATTCCTAGAGAAGTTACAATTATTTTGTAAAATCAAATAAGAACATTTTAATAATGTTGTCAAAATTGATTGCATAAGTAGATGCAATTAATAAATAACGAGGCAGAATGGCTTGTAAACTAACTTGTAGAGATCCCATTTTGGAAGAAGTGATTTCAAGCGATCTTGATTAATTGAGAGAATCGGGATATGAATCTATAATGTCTCTAATGAGAGTTATAATGAAAAAGTCAAGATATGCGCAAGTCTTGGACATTGAACAGTAAGTCAATTACTCAAGAAAGGAGTAATTATTGAGTTAACCATTGAAACAGAGAAAAACTTGGTGGAACCTATTTATGAAGAGTCTTCCAAAGGAAATGTTTTCAATGAAGTATAAGGAGATGGGACTCAGTGTCCGTGAAAGAAGTTCGATCACCAATGTGAAACCCAACTTATGTTATATTTTGAAAAAGATAAACTAAGTTCAATGTGGTACTAACAAGTTATTGCGGTGGTTATGGTACACTAAACTAAAATTTCCCATTGTCCTTCTAGTGTGGTGATTCTCGCATGATCTTAGGGATGGATGATAATTCTTAATAAGTCTAACTTTTTATCACAAGGTGTCTCGCAGAAACACCTTCGAGACTTACCTATATGATTATTTGGAAATCAATCCGTTTCCTATGAGAATAAGACCGTTCTCGAAAAAAAAGACTCATGAATCCAGGAGAAAGCACGGGGACATTAATATGCGAGCTATGGAACACACTACTTCCCGAAATCGGTATGTGTGGAGGTTAGGCTTTATCACAAGGGGTACTTGGTTCAAGATTAAATTCACCATAGGACCTCGATGAAGCTTGAATATCTTACACTAAGTGGAGGTTCAAACCCAAAAGGTACCTATCATTTATGTATTAGTTTCCACGATGATGCTTTGTCTCAACTTACCTTGAACTACGCTGGCTTGATCCTACTCGGGTACGTAGGCATTCACTTGAGTGATGCAGCCACTCTGTTTAATAAGTTTTACTTTATTTTCATGTTTTTGGTTATTGAAAATAGGGGAGATTGTTGGATATTTTCAATAACATAGAAAATAAAATGGTTTTTTTTTTTGGTTTGCCGCTACGACGAGGGAGTGTCCTGTGTTGAATAGACACAATGGATGTTAGTTGGAGATCAAGAGGCAACTCTAACGGGTGTGATGGTTCACAAAAGACACAACCATTCCCATTAGACACCTTATGTGTCTTTTGGAAGTGAAGAGGCATCTCCAATATGCATGAGTTCCCTATAAGTAGTGATGATTTGTTTTCATTCAGTCATGAAGAACATCTCGACTCTCTCTGATTTCTTTCTTACAAGCATCATCAGAAACAAAACCAGTGTGTTCTTGGTTGGATCAAGGTCGTACAAGCTTTGAATCCAACACTGTTGTGGGGCTTCAAGTGTCCTGACGGCGATATTCATGGACCTTTTTGTACTCGCCAATTCAATTGGGAAAGGGTCGAATAATTGTCGAAAAGAATCTTTCATAAGAGCATTGAACCCTAATACAACATTCTTTTCTTCACCCTGTTTTAGTGTCAAATTTCCAACATAAAAAGCTCGACTTGGAGAACCACTAAATTGGCTGAGCTATACAGCTTTGGCTTTTGGGGGAAACAAACACCAACAAGGCGACAAAATATCAAGGCCTAAGAGAAAATATATCTAGTCGAACTTGGAGTGGTTCGGTTAGGGGAAAAATAATAAATCTAGTCGAACTTGAAGTTCGGCTAAGAGAAAATATATAAAAGTTATTTTAGATAGGAGTTCGGTTAAGGAAAAAATTTCTAAAACTTTTGCGAACGCATCGAACTTTCAGTTCGGTTTGCAAAATTTTTTATGAATATAACCTAACCATGTTCAGTGCTTTTTTGGATATGAGTTCGGTTAAGTAAAAAATTTCTTAAAAAATTGCGAAAGGACCGAACTCAAAGTTTGGTTAGGTACAAAATTTCTAAAACTTTTGCGAACGCACCGAACTATGAGTTCGGTTTGCAAGGAAATTTTTCGTTCTAACCGACGTGTTCTTGGTGTTCTATGTTTCAGGGAGTTAGGTTAGAAAAATAGGGTTTTTTTAAACTACTCCTAACCGAACAATACTCTGTAACTAACATTTTAAAACCTAATTAATTTGTTGATTTCTAATCGATTTTTTTAATTAAAAACAATGGGCCTGTGGGAAAATACCTCTGACTTTGCATATAGCTAAAGGGTTTGCGAGAAAAATACTTGCGAATTTGTACCTGTCGAACCAAAGCAAAATTTAAAATTTTGAAAAAAAAATAATTATTTTTGAAAAAATTTTATTTAAAAATAAAATAAAATAAAAATAATATAAAGGCATTTTGGTCATTAACTAAAATATGTGGATAAGGGGTGGCTTCCCTTTACTTTTAAATGTCCTCCTAAAATTGAAACCATGGTCCCCTCAAAAAATGGTTCTTTGGAATTGTGTCTGGTAAGCAGGCGTTTAAAATGGGCCTAACACCCAGACCCAGGCTGCGGTATAAAATGCTCTTCATGGATGGCCTAATGCAGTGCCGCCAATTTCACTGTGAATACATGACTGATGGATTTTTCACTGGTATCTTTGTTTCCTCTTGGGAGGGCAAAAATGCTAATACAGATACTGAATGATAATTTCAGAAAGATGCAGTTTAAGTGCCGTTTTGTCGTTTGTAATACGCACAACTTCCAGGAACAAAAGTTCTTAGACAAAATTCTTACTGGTACATTTTAGCAGATAACTGAGAGCCTTAAAAGATTATACTTTTTGAACCCATCAAATCAGAACTGAATTGGGGAAAGAATAGAGAAATGTGAAGCAGTAGTATACTTATGAAGCTTAAAGTTTCACTGGAACAGAGAGCCCGTCATAGCTTAGTTGAACATCGAGACCTTCAGCGTTCATTAACGTTGCCAGGTATTCATTCACTATGTCATGATCCATTAGATGCATCATACCTTTCAAGAAAACAGAATTACCAGAAAAGTGAATTTGAGCTGCTATTCCAGATAATTTCCACGAGAAATCGATCAGGTTACAGGTTATATAAACAAAGTCATCAAGGAGAAAGAAGCTATAAAGTACCAGTAAAAAGTGTTCTTTTGGGTTTAATTTTCCGAACTTCCTCCAAAGCCTGGTTAGAGGAGTGACTGTGAACTTGAGTTTAACTTAATAACTAAAAAGCAATGTTATGCACTAGCAAAATAGAAGTAGATATAGAAGAGAGGATTTTTTACCTTTGGTAGCCCAAAATGAGTTGAAGAAGATCGATCGGGCCTTAGTGCATCCTAAAAGAATTTTAATAGATAAAGCATATCTTACATGGAAAATAAATGAAAGAATCCGACCATATTTGAGTACAAAATGATTAGAATGTTCATGCCAAAAAAGTAGAGAGGAAAAGAGGTGAGTAAGTAACCATGATTAGAAGATCACAGTCCTCTAGGAGTGGGTATGTTTCTTCAGGTATCTCACTAACATCGCTGAAGAGAAGGAAAAATTTCATCCGTTAAGGGAGTAAAACAACATCGTTTAACTACTTAAATTAGCAAAAGTTTGACGTGGAATGGATAAATCACCTGATGTAACAAACATTACCAAAGCGAAAACCAAGGGAGCGATAATTAATCCCATGCCATACAGGTAATGGAGTAATCTGAATTTGAAAATGAAAAACATTTCAAAGTTAAGACCTTGAACTAATTTGTTTCCAAGAAACTTTCTACTTGATGTTAACAGTATTTCGTTTAAGTTCCATCTGGTATGTTTCAGGACATTCAGCAGTTGGAAAAGACTCTTTCCCTAATACAGCCAATACGCCACATGCGTGGTGAAAACCGAAAGTAATGTGTTCAAAAGATTATATGGTTCTTCTAACCTTAAGGTCCTCAACAATGAATGGTTCCTCTTCTATGATCTTGAATTGCAGTTCCGAGACAGCAGCACCAGGTATTATCACACTTGTATCGACTAAATAATAATGAGTCTTCTTCATCACCTGGAGATTATTACAGAACAGATACAAATAAACGGTAAGACTATTGTATCCACAAATGACCTGCTATATGATTAAGTTGCAGACTCCTCCATAAAATTCTTTCAGGAATAAAGTGTTTGATGTCCAATACTTGGCAATATGTAAGAAATCAACATATAATACTAAACTTGATAACATACTTTCATCCAAAGATTACAGATGGAAATTTAGAAAATCGAACCTCAAAATCACGATTAGCCACATATATTGGAATGCTGGGCTGGACATTGTTTGTCCAATCTCGAAGATCATCAAGACCTGCACAAGAAGTAAACAACTGTTGGGAAAATTGCTAGCGCATACACCATTGACATGTGTTGTTGTCTTTTAAGAATAATAGAAAGAGTAAAAGCCAGGGACCTCCAATTGCATCAGCATGAGAATGTGTAATAATAACCGCATCAATTGTTCTTAGCCTGACAGAAATTTCAACTAGTTACAACAAGAAACTTTTGAAGGTATACAACCACACACAATCACTAGCCATATAGCACCACAACTAACATTACATGTACCAGTAAGTTACAAGTTTAAGTACAGCTTATCACTCCCTGAAGAGAAATACTACAAGGATGATCTATTTCCCGTAGCCAAAATCCGGTGCAGGACTCCAAGTGACTAATACTGAAGGACCCAATACACCCCTTCGGAAGATAAGGACCAGAGGTTTTCACATTGACACCCTACAAAGCTATAACATTGGAGTAAACTGACTGAAACATTTGGTCGTAACATGGTTTTCAACTTTAACCTTATTCACTCAACTTGCGTTTTCATAATGTTTGCTCCAATGTTGCAATTGCATTGATGTGTGTTGTTAGGATTACAGAAAGAGTAAAAGTGATCTCCAATTGCATCAGCATGCGAATGTGTAATAGTAACCACATCAATTGTTCTTAGCCTGGCAGAAATTTCAACTAGTGACTAGAGAAACTTTTGAAGGTATACAATACACACTTGCACAGTCTCGCCAATTCTACCCTATAACACCACAACTAACATTACATGCACCAATAATTTAAAGATTTACAGCTTATCACTCCCTGAAGAGAAATGTACCAGGAGGACCTATTCCCTGTAGCAAAAATCGGTTCTAGGATGCTAGGTGTCCAGTAACAAAGGACCTTATACACCACTTTGGAAGTGTAGGCTCAGGGTTTTTCACTTTGAAACCCCTAAGAAGCTAAACTCTGGAGTAAACTGACTGAAATATTTGGTTGTAACAACAAGGTTGTCAATAGTCCTTGACCTTGTTCACTCCACTTGGGTTTCTATAATGTTTGCAAATATATTCAATTTTTCATATGAACAGTCCTATTGTGCAAATGTATATACGTAAAGACAACACAGAATGATACTTTGGCATTTGACTTAAAATAGCTCAAAGAAGTAAATGCAACAGACATTTACCCGAAAGCAGGGAAGTATTTGAGGGCACTATGGTAGAAAAACCTGCACCATAACGAACAAACATAACATTCACTTTGCACGTTTAATTTGACGCAATCATACAAGATTAAGTTAACAGCTAATTAAAAACTACACAACCCATTGGGTAACATAATCTGGGGTAATGCATTGATATACATACTTCCCAGCATCTACAAGAATGTTGCGTACTCCAGTAGCCGTTGCATAACGAATAAGAATACTTGTATTAAGTCTCCTATTCTTATTCCCCGGTTCTGCTGCTTTCGAACAAACCTATAGAAACACCAAATCAATCCCAAAAAAATCAAAACAAAACAACAGCACTCAGCAGCAATGAAACAACAGTGCCCGTACCCAGCATTGCTACACAATCATACCGGACACTTCTTCTCTGGGTTAGTGAGGCAGCTGACACGTGGAATACCTTCACTAGTTCCCGTACCCATGAACACAATTTCAGATTCCCCTTCTATTGAAAATAAGCAAAAAATTAGGCTTCAAAACTAAAAAACAAGAAAACCCATTTCAGCAATTTGATTGTAAAGGAGGAAATGAACTTACTTGAGTGAAGTGAAGCTTGAATCATGCGTCTAATTGGAGACAACCCATGTTTTGGGAATGAGATTATTGATGATTTCTGGAGAGGATTTGTATTTGTATTTGTAAAATTGGAAAATGATGAAAGGGGAGATGAACGGATGCGAATAGCTCCTAACAGAAAACCCATTTTGAGAAAACTATAATTACTTAGAAAAAAATTGAAGAGAGAGTTGAAATGGAACTCAGAAATGCTCTGAAAAAGTGGGTGAAGAAGAATGAATAGAAGTCAAAAAAATGGTAAGTGGCAGGTATGGGTCGGGTCATACTGCTCCATATCAACAAAAAGGCCGTTATTTTTTTTTTCTATTTATGCCCCGTCTGATTCATTGAGAAGGAAACCTAGAAAACAAAACAACCGTCTCTCAATTTCACTGTCACGGTGTCACCACCCTTAATTTCTTCTCATAATTTTGTGAAAGTCTTAGTATTCTGGAGAATTGAGAGTAAAGGTCACTCCTTTTTTGGGTGATGGAGGAAAGGGCATCAATTGAATCACCAAATGGAGCACCTTGGCTTGTTTTTCCATATGGTGAAGGTAAGAATCATCATGCTTTGTACAATATTTGTGAACCTGATAATACAAATTGTAGAAATTTCATACCAGAATTGAGTGGAAAAACTTTTTGGCAGAAACCCTCTCATCAAGGTTGGTTAATTGTGTTATGCGATGTTAAAGATGACAATTTAATGCCAAATTGCAAGTATGGGGATTGTTTTTTATGGAACCCTTCAACACTAGAGACAATTCAATTGCCAAGTCTACTCAAATGGATTACTTTTGAGCCTGATGGTGAATATATGCTTGATTGTGTGTTATCATCACCTCCTAGAACCACTGCTAATAGTAATGATAATGATTCATTAGTTTTAGTTATTTATCTTCCAATGTCAGCCTATGAAAGTCCTGATGATTACGCTTACACTTTCTTATTTTGTCATCCTGGAGAAAAAAAATGGAGAACCCAATTGTTTTCCGAAAGAATTGATGAACACATCTGCGAGATTGAATACCTCCATTGTTTTAAAGGTAAGTTATATGCTCTGGGTATCAATGGGGATTGTTTAGAGATCGAAGAACAACATTTAGTTGGAGGTAATGATGATAATGTGTCTCTTTCTATGAAGGCATTCCATGTAACTGACAACACTTCTGTTCCATTGCATGGAGTTGCAAGGGACACTATACTTTTCATGACTCATTTTGTGGAAGGTCATGATGACCTATTCATGATAAGTATGAATTTCAGTGATAGAGGATCTGAAAGGGTAATGATGTCGGTATGTATAACCAGATTGGATTTTTTATTAATGGAGTGGAAGTTGGTGAATACTCTAGGTGATGATGTTCTATTTGTTGGTAGAAAAAATAGACTTTGTTGCTCGGCTGCCAAGTTGGGACTAACAAGGGGTTGTCTGTATTACACTCTTCCTGTTCACCAACTCGACGAGTTTGGCCTTCCGATGGGATCCCAAATCTCTCCTGCAGGTATGCGGTTGTACAAATTTGAAGTTGAAGATGCTGGGGACTATGACATTTCGCCTCGTCTAAGTTTGTCAGAACCAGTGTTTCCACCTGATTGGATCATAATGCCTGATGGACAGAGAGGAAAGGAAAATGAAGAAAGCCAAGATTACATCTCAAAGGCAGGGGTAAAGAAAATAAGTATATCTGCTCATAATGATTCAGAGAATGAAGGCGCGAAGCAGTTGGTAAGTCACATGGGTGCACTAGAATTAGAAGAAGAAAGACATTGGGGTATTCTTAACGAGGACATGGTAGTGTTGATTGCAAGTTATCTGCACCCATTGGATTACGTGCATTTTCGTTCAGTTTGCAAAGCCAATCGACAGATAATGCCTGTAGTAAAGCCTACATGTACATCTACCCAGATCTTAGAAACCACATATTTATGCCCATGGCTATTGTTCTCTGAAGATAACAGCTCTACTATTTACAATTTAGTAAATCCGATGCATGACAATGAGAACTACCTCATTAACTTCTCAGAATTGCTATTAGGTGCCACAATACGTTTTCAAAACGGCGGTTGGCTGCTAATGTCAAGAGAGGATGAATTATTCTTCTACAACCCCTTCACAAGAGAGATCATCAAACTTCCAGATTTACCAGGGTGTTATTACAGGTCTGATATTTCGTTCTCATCTATACCGACCTCTTCAGACTGTGTTGTTTTCGCCATCGAGGGAAGGCAGTTAAGTGATGACAGTGAATTCTCTATCCACTGCATTAAAAGGGGGAAGCAGGATTGGAGTTTTTTTGACTTCGATGAACAAAAGTACTCGCCATACTGGCCATTACGTAACACACCAATTTCGTTTGGTGGGGACTTCTATTCCGTGGGTTATGATGGAGCTTTGGGATATTTTGATTTAGAAAATGATGGTTACAATTGGGACATTCTTGAGAAACCCCATCAACGGTTTAAGGGCTCATATCCAAGTTTTTTGGCAAAGTGCGGAAATGATCTTTTGTTAGTGAAACTTGGATCTCTCAAAATGCCAGTTAGAATCTTTAGATTGGATTTTGCTGAAATGGAATGGGTTAAAGTTGAGAATTTGGGGAAGTATATGTTGTTTATCAGCGACATTACTTGTTTCTCAGCAATCGCCCCCAATTGTCGCATGGAGAACAAAATATATTTCCCTAGATTATGTTTGAATGGTGAAGGGGTTTTATTCTATTCACTTGAAACAGGTAATTATCACTCTTTTGGGAGTGAGCATTTTGCTAAGAATTTTTGTGGCACAAAAGGCTGGTTCAGAAACTGCACTTGGATTGAACCCAAGTGGTCAAAGTCTACTCCTCAAGAGCTTGACTGGTTCACGCCTCCGTCACTACCATGAAGTAAAGTTCTCTTAACATTTCTCTGTTTGACTTTAACGGTTTAATTTCTGATTTTTTTTTGCTGAAATTGACTTACTGTGTACCATCTCTCAACATTTTTTTGGTAGAGTTCTTGTTTAATAATGCTGACCTTATTTGAGATGCTTTCATTAACATAAATAATGGCATAATGCGTGTTTGTGCTTGAACTGCTAGTATCATTACCTAAAATAAATTCTATTTTGTTTACCATGAGGATAACCTTTTCAGTGAATTTAATTTCGTGAGATATAAGTCCAATATATATTCTGGTGTCCATTATTGAAAAAGTTCAACTTCCAGTAATTGGCTATAGTGTTTGATTTATAGGAATGACGTAAACATTACTTGGCTAGCCTGAATTATGTAGCAATGTATCTTTGGTTTTTATTGGTATGCGAATATTAATATACAAAGAGTAGCTTATACTGAGAATGGAAAATTATTACTTAAGTGAGATTAGGAAATGGTTTGCTCGCCACTTGCGTGCTAGTGGAGATGTGGCGTAGTTCAACTGTCTATTTTCTTAAGAAGTCTGAGTTTAACCAACTTCCTATTGCGCAGTCTTGCACCAAAGCCAGATGTAAAATCAAATTAATATGTTTCAGTAGCCAATTAAAATGCAATACTGTTGCCCATTTGTATGTTTTTCTAGCACAATATTCCTTTTAGGTGGAGATGACTCCTAGTGAGGCAGGTCTGATCTGATCCCTATATTGACATTGATCAAAAAGACTAGTTGGATATAGTTTTGACTTTTGAGTGAATGCATGCAGCAGAATGGTTTTAACTGTACAATTGGTAGTAGTGATGGGGTCACTACAAGCTTTTGGAACGATAAATGGCTATCTACTGTGTGTTTGAAAGACCTTTTCCCATTGTCTTATGCAGCTACAGAAGAAAAAGACGCAACCATTGCTCAAATAAGGTATGTGAATAACGATGTAGTAGAATGGAACTTAGGCATCACGAGAAGAGTTCAAGATCCGGTTATTGCTGAACTCTCCTCTTTATTGTTTATGTTGGAGAACTGTCCAGTTGGAGATGTAAACACAAAGGATGACAGGATTTGGAATGGCGACAAATCTAATGGGTCTTTTTCAGTTAAGTGTTGTTACCAGTGGTTACAAATTGCCGAGCCGCGTCCTACTAGATTTATCATCTGTCGAATAGTGTGGTCTAAACATTGGCCAACAAAAGTGAGTTTTTTCTTATGGGCAGCAGGTTATGGAAAGATCGCCACCCAAGATGTTTTGAGAAGATGGGGCTGGAGTAGAGAATGGGTTAATCACTGTTATCTATGTGTTCAAGATGAAGAATCAGTGAATCACTTATTAATCCATTGTAAAAAGTCTTGGGAAATCTGGTGCTATTTTGCGAAAGAATTCAAGGTGATATGGGCAACGCCTCCGGATTTAATTAGTTAAGTTAATTCTTGGCCTAGGATTAACAATTCTTCGCTCAAAGCTCTTGTTCTTAAAGTTTTGCCAGCTGCAATTGCTTGGTCTATTTGGAAGGAGCGGAATTTGAGAGCGTTTCAAGACAAGAGTAAGGAGGTGAAGAGGATTATAGAGCAAGTGAAGTTAACAGTGGCTAAATGGTTGCATAGCCGAGGTGTCTTCACAGGTATCACCATCCCGCAATTTACAATTAGCTGGGAAGAGGTGATTTTTCGACCTCATTGATTTTCTTGTCAGTGACTAAAGCGGAGGCTTTGTAAGGTTTTTGTGTGTTGTGTATTTGCTCTTTGGTTTTTTCTTGCGATCTTTAGCTTTCAGGCTTTGGTTTGTGTTTGGAGGTTATCTCTGTTTTTTCCCCTCTCTTTTATGGTTGGTTTCTTGGTTTAGAGAACATATTTCATGTACTTTTTCCTTCATCTTTAAAATCTTTAATTTACCGAAAAAAAAAATAAAAATAAATTTGGTAGTAGTGATGGCTGGTGCAGCGACAAAGTACTATTGCGAAAGATGTTAACCATGAATTGAGAGCTTTACAGCTTGTTCATTACAGGAAAACTCAGCTTAACTAGAGATCTATAACGCCTTACCCTCTAGAAAAAGCCAAGGTCATTGATAACTTAAAGAATCATCGACAGTAACTCGATCACCAAGTTCCCTCAAGTCCATTGATCTGTTTGTGTATGAAAATCCAACTCCCCCTGGGGCTTCCAAGAATAGAATATTTGAAGCTATATTACAAAATAAAATATACTAAGGTCGCCAATTGGTAGTTAGACTGATGTTGATGTATAAATTTTTGTAATTTTTTAATGTAAATTTTTTTTCAGGAGAATGGACCAATTCCTGCGCAGCACCATAAGTTATGGACGAACAACCAGGTTCTGCAGAAGTCACCAGTGTAAATTACACCGGTGCATTATAATCGACTTCGAGTGTAGAATATTTAAACTTTGGCCTTGGTTAGCTCTGCCTAGGACTTGGCAAAACAAATCTTTGTACAGTGTAGACTTGTAGTTAGGTTGTTTTGGAAACTTATCACCAAGGAGTCTATATGCTCCATCAACCCTTTCGGCTGTTTTTGTTTTGAACTTTTTTTTTTTTAGTAATAATTAGACTCTTGTTCTTCAACAGCTCTCTTTTTAATGATTTTCCATGCAATCTGACAATTTGAAGAGGTCAAGTACAGCCATTGCTATGGAAAAACTAACCATGCTGCCGACTTACATGCGAGCACTCATCCTGACAGGGATTTACTATGTTCAGTCTTTAGTATCAACAAATTTTTAAGGTTTGCCATAGGTAATTTGGGCCTGAGGCCTTGAGTTTTGGTCTTTGTTCTGTTTTGGGTTTTACTGTCTTTGTTAGAACCATTTTTTGGGGACCATGGTTCTATTTTTAGTAAGACATTTAGAAGTAAATCTAGGTCACCCCTTATATAGATATTTCTATTAATACCTAAATTACCCTCCTAATTAATTTTGGGTAATGATTAGTTAGTGTTAATAATAGTTAGTGAAATGATTAAGTTAAAGATGATTAGTGAAATTAAAAAAATCAGATGAGTTTTTTTAAAAAAGAAGTACAATTATTGAGAGAGTAAAGTTGGAGAAGATGAAGAAGTAAAACATGGATTTTACCAACCACAACCGGAGAAAGAGTATTTGGGTACCCAGGTATGCTTCAAACTTAGATAATGTTGGTTGAATTGATCCAAAATTTCAAAAAAATGTAAATTTTTTAAGTAGATTTGGGCTTGTTCCGTTACCTTATGTTAAGAACATGTGTAAATCAACACATCTGAAAATATAGTTCGGTTACTTTTTCCAAACACACAGGTTACCGAACTCGCTCTTAATGGAGGTTTTTAGTCGTTCGGTCAACACGCAGGTTACCGAACTTTGTTTATAGGATTTACAGAGTAATGTTCGGTTTTCCCGCAATGTGGCCGAACTTAAGGGTCTAGAAGTTCGGTTGGTTAGCAACCTATATGTAACCGAACTTCGCGTTGATCAAGATTTTACCAAGTGTACAAAGTTCGGTTGTTTCGCAAATTTCATACCAACCAATATTTAACCGAACTACACACAATTAGTTAAGAGTTCGGTTTGTCAAGTTTTTTTGCGAACAAACCGAACATAGTGGGACAAGTTCGGTTAAATTGAAACTCAACATAGTGGGCAAAATAGCACAGTTCGGTTACATTGATTTTTTTTTTTTTTTTTTTTTGTAATATTGGTAAAGTTCGGTTAGAAAATATAACTTGCCGACCAGTTTAGGGCAATCATTTTGATACATTTTCGACCCGGACGACCACACAGCTAAAAAACCGATTTTCTTGTGTCCATTTTTGCTTTTAATCAAGATCTGCTAATTGTTAGTCGGTATGGTTGGAATAAATATAACACGACAACATTTAGTTGATTATTAAAAGTCCTCATTTTGTTATTATACGATCATGACGACCATACCTGGTCGGCGTGTTGTTGCGCAGTCGAGCATGACGACTTTTTATAACCTGAGTTCTGAATCTCTGAATTCCTTACGTCATTTGTAGAATTAAATCAAATGAACATTATTTAATTCCATCTTCAGAAGTATTTGATTTGAATAATTCATTTTCGTTACAAAATTTTCGGGTTACCAAACAATTCTAACTTTTGTTTTCCTAACGAGATTCATAAGTTAAATCTAACAAGCAAGAATAAAAATGCTTACTTAACAAATGTAATCTAATGTTATTAAGTTAATTTAATAACTTAATAATTTAACTTATTCTGTAGAATACTTCCACTTAATCCGAGGACAAATTAGGCATTACAAAAAATATATTCATAAAGGCCTTTGGATTTACTTTCAAATGACCCTATTTTGTCTTATTCACCGTATCCAATTAGTTTGGTTCTATCATAAACCGGCCAATTGGGGGTACTAGAGCCAGGCTTAGTTAACCCTTGGCTCAGCCCCCCGCATGAAACCAGTTAACCTACATACTATTCTCTGAATCGGTATTGTACGTGGAGAAGTCTATACAATACTGCAAAACTTAAGTTGAGTTGAAAATAGAATAAAGATTGGTATAATTCGAGGCTTGGTGCCGAAAACCCGATTATTGGCTGGCATAAGTTGATTGTCGTCAGGTTTATCCCCGACTTTGTTTAAGTTATCTAGTCTCGACTCTCGAAGAAAAGTTAGGTTTTGTTGAAGTTGTGCGTCCGGCTACCGAAAGAACCTGAACTCGACATTAAATGTAATTAATACTCCCTCCGTCCCAAATTAGTTGAGCCATTTGTAGTTTGCACAATTATTAAGGCAAGGAGAAAATGAGAGTATGTTTAAGTATTTTTTACAAGTATGCCCTTATGGATAATAACTTGTAAAACTTAGTAATGATTTATCTCTTAAACTATACCACCGTTTTTCGTAAACTTTATACCGTTGAAAAGCATTTTAAAACACCTGCGTAACGAATGTAAACATGGATATCAAATTATACATATTTCTTATAGTAACAATAATCAATTAAAATGGTAGTTTTAGAAATATCCCTTGATTAGTGAAATAGCTCATCTATTTGTGGGACAAAATTTAAAACCAATTGGCTCAACTAATTTGGGTCGGAGGGAGTATACTAAATTTTTTCCTACGGGTTTTTTGAAAGATTGAATGAGACATTTGATCCAAAGACTTCATCACCAACTACCAATTCATTTGAAAACCAACAGTAATAGGAGCAACATTCTTAGATTTTTCCTACGGGTTGTGCAAGGCTCGGAAAAGCCGGTGTAAAGGCGTAAAAATTATTGTTCTACTTTCGGGAGTTAACTTTGTCTCCTACCCTACATAGTACTTGCTACTAGAAAAGGGTTTTGATCTTTGGAGTATACTAAATTACGTAACCAAATTGTACTTGTAAATTAAGTTTGGTTATCCAAGTTTAGCGTTAACATTGCAAAGAGTTAAGGCATGGGTCATAAATCTTAATTCTGAATTCGCAGGGTACGCACTCGATTTCATGATAGATCTTAGGCTTAGTCCTATGGGCTAGATATCTAGCCGCTAGATTGGCCATCCACGTCAGCCTGGGAAACCTCCTAAGTCATATGGGCTAGATATCTAACTGCTAGTTTGGCCATCCACGTCATTTGTGAGCGCCGAACGGTTCAGCATTTTGGTTACTTTTTGAGCGCCGAACGGTTCGGCGTTTTGGTTACTTTTTAGCGCCGAACGGTTCGGCGCTTAAATCTCAGCCTGTAGGATTAGAATATCGCAACCTCATCATTCTTGTTAATCAGTTTAAGTTCGCAAATACATGAGAGTAATAAACGACAGCATCATGAAGGAGTCGCAGGGAGGTAAAATAAATGACGCAATGGATGACGACAGCCAGAACACGAGGAAGATGTGAAATCTGGCGAAGGTTAAGGGTGTCGCGAGTTATTCCCGAAAATAAATGACAGCTTAGCTGTCATCCACTGTGTACTACCCTATATAAAGGGTTGAGTAAGTCTGTTGTAAGGAGAGTTCTTTTTGAATTGTTAGGCAAGTCATTAAGAGAGAGAAAATTTGGAGTGATTGTAATTTCTTTAGCTCTGTTCTATCATTCTTTGTAAACACTTCAAGAAAATAATCAATAAAATTCATAGTTATTTCTCTTCAAATGGATTAGTTGTGTAAATTCTAGTGAGGGGTGTAGTGTAGGATTTCTTGCAACTACATATGCGCTAGAAACAGGGATTGAAGGAGAATTAAAGATGAAAGATTGCAGTTAAAATCATTCGAATCGAGAAAATGAGGAAGAATAATGTAAAATTAGATGAAATAGAGAAGTTAAAAAACAAGGAATATGATGAAAATGTAGATTACAGTTTGATTACAAGAGCAATGATTAATGAATTTCATGAAAACATCAGAGGAAGAATACATAAACGAGATTTTGAAGGAAAGAAGATTACAGATGTGGAAAAGACATCGTCTTTGAAAGAATGGGAAAAGCAGAAAATAACATTCACATCAGCAGAGGTACCAAGAAAGAATTTGAGTCATACATCCCCATTAGTAATCACAATAAATGCGTGTAAAGAAGGAGGAGAACCAGCAAAAGCAGCGGAAGAATGGGCAATAAACAGAACTTTGGTGGATACAGGGAGTTTAGTGAACATCATGTTTTACCATACCTACACAAAATTAGGGTATAAAGATGAAGAAATGATTTCCCCAACGTATCATATCCATGGTTTTGGTAAATCTATAACAAAACCTAAAGGAGAGGTAAAATTACGAATTTTGCTTGAAGAAATTGAAACACAGGTGACATTGTGTGTAGTGAATATGGAGTCGCCATATAACGTGTTGTTAGGGAGACCATGGGTACATGCAATTAAGGCTGTAGCGTCAACATTTCATCAATGTATCAAATTTCCTACGCCAACTGGAGTTGGCGAAATCAGAGGAGATATTGATAAAGGAAGAATGTATTATCAAATTGAAGTAAAACATTATGAAGAACAAGTGAAGAAGCGAAAAGATCGCAGAAAGATGATAAAAGCAGCTAAAAAAGAAGAAGAATTTATAATTTACATGATAAGAGCAAAAGAAGGGAAAGGAATACCTAGCAAAATCTCGGGAGAAGATAATGAGTTTGCGAAGGAAATGAGATGACCAACCCCTATGGGAGAACCGAAGGCTAGGTATATCGCAGCAAAACAAACAAAAGAAATAAATATTGGAACTGAAGAAGAACCTGAGATATTAAAAATTGGAACTAAGATGGAAGCGGATGAAGAAAGAAGAACAGTGGATTTGTTGCGAGATTATAAAGATATCTTCGCGTGGGATATGGATGAAATTCCTGGTATAGATCCATCTGTGGCCTGCCATAAATTGGAAATTGATAGAAATGTAAGACCATTCAAACAAAGAATTAGAAAAATCGCAACAAACATATCATCCCCAAATAGAAGAAGAATTGCAGAAGATGCTAGATGCAGGAATCATTAGACAAGCAAAATATCCCGAATGGATAGCAAATATGGTTATAGTCCCAAAGAAAAAAAAAAGGGATAAGAATTTGCATAGATTTTACTGATCTCAACAAAGCTTGTCCAAAAGATAGTTTTCCGTTACCAGATATTCCGCAATTGGTTGAATCAGTGGCATGAAATGAAAGGATATCGTCTCTTGATGGATACAAAGGCTACAATCGATTCCTCTGCCAAGAAGATCAAGAACATATCGCTTTCTTCGCTCCAAGAGGATTATCTTTATTACACAAAAATGCCGCTTTGGTTTGCGAAATCTCGGAGCAACATACCAAAGAATGGTATAAAAGGTGTTCGCGAGATGGATACACAAAACATTAGAGGTATATGTAGATGATATGTTAATAAAAAGTAAGAAAGAAAAAGACCACATACAAGATCTGAAAGAAATTTTTGAACAAATGAGACATTTCAACATCAAAGTAAATCCAGAAAAATGCACTTTTGGAGTTGCATCTGGAAAATTTTTAGGTTACATCGTATCAAAAGAAGGAATCCAAGTTGACCCAGAGAAAGTACAAGCAGTTCGCGATATGCCAACACCGGCGATAGTAAAAGATGTTCAGAAGTTAAATGGGTTATTAGCTTCGCTAGGAAGGTTCATCTCGCGATCATCTGATAAATGCAAGAACTTTTTCAACATCCTCAAAAAGGGATCGAAGTTTAGATGGACAGATGAGTGTGAGAAAGCCTTACAAGGAATAAAGGAACATTTAATGGATATATCAATTTTGCAAAAAGCGTAAACAGGAGAAGAACTATTGATCTATCTTGCGACAACCTCGCATGCATTAAGTGCGATATTACTGCGAATGGACAGGGGTAGAGAAACCAATCTATTACATCATTAGAAACTTTCAATGCCGCAGAAAGGAATTATTCAAAAATTGAAAAACTGATCTTAGCATTAGTTTACGCAACATTTAAACTTCGCATATATTTTCAAGCGCATGTTGTTAAGGTGGTGACAAAGATACCAATAGAATCGGTAATGAAAAATTCAAAAAGATCGGGAAGAGTTGAGAGATGGAATGCTCAAATAAGTCATTGCAAACTCAAGTATGAAATATTATCTTCACCAAAATCACAAGTTGTCGCGGACTTTTTAGCAGAATTTTCTTTGGAAGAGGATGAAGCAGTGGAAGAAATGATGAATGTAGAAGAAGAACACGGAGATCCAAAAGACCTGTTAACTGAGCCAAATAGATGGGAAATATTAGTAGATGGGTCATCCAATGGAGAAGGTAATGGGGTTGGAATTGTTGTGATATCGCCAGAAGGAAATAAAATAGCTTTTTCTTTCAGATTGGTGTTTGCATCAACCAATAATGAAACAGAATATGAAGCTATAATACATGCTTTGCGATTCGCAATAGAAATGAAGTTGGAAAATGTGAGAATTACCAGTGATTCACAATTGGCTATTCGCCAAATAAAAGATGAATATACTACAAATGAACCATCTTTGCAGAAGTATAAGAAACTTGTTGACGAGCTATCAATGCAAATACCGAGAGTAAAATGGAGACATATATCAAGAAGAAATAATAGACTCGCAGATGCTTTTGCCTTTCTATCAAGTATGATGACAGATCCGACTGCGAGAAACATAAAAATACAAACACTCCTAACACCGTCAATCAATAAAGAGGAAGAGCAAGAAACAGATGTAATGCTAGTAGAAGATGGAACGCAAACACTTTGCGAAGAAGATTGGAGAGCAGAACTTCATGCATATCTAATGAAAGGGGAAACACCAAGAAATAGATTAGAAGCACACAAATTAAAAAGCCGTGCAACAAATTATGAATTAAGAGATGGAGTACTATACCGACGATCTTTTAATGGACCTTCATTCAGATGTTTAACAAGGAAGGAAGGAGAAACCATATTGAAAATGTTGCATAGCGGGGATGCTGGTAATCATAGTGGTGGAAGATCTTTAGCACATAAAGCAAAAATGCAGGGCTATTACTGGTCGTATATGCATGAGGACGCGAAGCAAATATTAAGGCGTTGCGAAGATTGCCAAAGGCATGGGAGGAACATACATGCACCTGGAGTGCCATTAAATTCTTCAACAAGTGTGTGGACTTTTGGAAAATGGGGCTTATATATTGTGGGACCATTCTTACCAGGAACCGGACAGAGAAGATATCTAATTGTCGCCATCGATTATTTCACAAAATGGGCAAGTGAAACAGGTGCAACACATTCGCGATAAAGATGTTTTTACTTTCATATTTGAAAACATTATATGCGAGATTTGGATTCAAAGACAGCTGGTATCCGACAATGGGAAACTTTGATTTGAAGGACAAAATATAGAACTACTACTTAATGCATTTCGGATACGATGTGGAAAATCAACTCCTCTATACCAGAAAGCTAATGGCAGGAAAAAGCAACAAACAAAAAAATTAGTACATATTGAAGAAGAAGTTAGAAGGATACAATAGAGGATGGTGCGAACAAGTGCATAATGCAGTATGGGCTTATAATACAACAAGGAGAGAATCTACGGGAATGTCACCTTTTTGTCTAACATATGGGGTTGAAGCTGTACTACCAACAGAAATTATGATTCCAACAACAAATAAAGAAGCTTGGGAGAAAAATCTTAGTGCGGGTAACATTCTAATCAAGTTAGATGAATTAGAAGTAAAAAGAGAAAACGCGTTACAACATATGGAGAATTATCAGCGAAGACTAGCCGGAGAATATAACAAACGTGTTAAGATACGTGAATTTCAACCAGGTGGCTTGGTGCTGCAAGAAACACCAATATATCAGCGAGAAATTAGTGGAAAATTGGCAAAAAAATGGGATGGACCTTATATCATTAAGGAAATAATTGGCACAGGGGCATATAGATTAATGGATCCCAAGGCAAAGATGTAGGACAAAGATTGGATAGACCATGGAATAAGGTTGTATCTCAAAAGGTATTACCCATAAAAGATGGATGAAATGTTTTTGCGACAGAATGATTGCAAAGTTGAATAAAATAGAGAGAGATTGTGAGAAGATCTCGCGAACAATACATTACCGAAAATGAATGATTGAATGAATTGACAAAATGATAGAGTGAGTGAATGAGACGAACCTTTATGGCGTACACCCTAGTTCGCGAATGATATTTCGCAAGAGGCAAATGTAAGACCTAAAGTGCGTCATATAAGGGGGTATCTCTTGACATGGCTCAGGGGAAAGGTTACACCGCTCCCGGAACTCCGAGTTATGGAGATTTGGGGCCCATGAAAGCCTATCAGGGGAGAGATACCTTGGATTTCCAACTATATATATATATAAGGTTATACCATGGTTGGACGCCCGAGGGTCTCTTCCAAGGAGTCAGTGTATGCTCAAGGCGCCGAGGTACACGGTTGAGCCAAGAGTGCCTGGGGCATTTGAAGTGTCTCGGCCATTCTTGGCAAGTCTTGGTATATGCCGCACTCGGCCCAAGAAAACTCCACTTAGGGTGCGGGTCCCGTAACCATAAACCATATAGGTATAAGGGATAAGAGGTCACGAAAACAACAGTTGTTGTTAAGACCGTATAGGAGGAGCTAGTCTTGTATGGCCGATGTACGCCTCCTTGAAGGGGCAACCGGGAGAAGATAAGGGCGCACCTCCATTAGGGAGCTGATAAGTGTCAAAAGACGCAAATGTCACGAGGCTTTGTTTTTGCAAGAAAATTTAGGCTTGTCATATTGTGCGATGATCCTGTAGAGTAAATAATACTAATGCAAGGATAAAACGAGATCAATGGGTTTTTGCATGAAAATGTAAAGACGTCCTGCGATTTCGTCGCAAGGACGGCAATGTCATGGGATTTTATATTCACAAGAGTATTTAAGCCTGTCATATTGTCGCAAATAACATATCTTGCAGAGGCAAAAATACTTAGAAAATGATAAGACAAGGTCAATGGGTCATTACATGAAAATGTAAAGATGTCCTGCGATCTTGTCGCAATGAGGGGTGGCAAAAGAAGACCTTTAATTAGGAAGGCAAAATAAGACCACACAATCAATGATAAGACAAGATCAATAGGTTTCTTCATTTGTGGAGACATCCTGCGATCTTGTCGCAATGATAAATTTCAACATAAATAAAGGTAAATGAACATGCTTGCGAGATTAGAATTGCAAATCTTAAATGAGATAGAAAGAGCAAATAATTGAATTATTCACCAATGGATTTAGTCTTTCAAATCAAAAAGAATACTTCAACAGAAATTGAAAAGCATCTTATGCAAAAAGTTATACAGATAAAGAGATCGGAAGATGTAAAATTACAGAAATAGCTTAATTTTCTACATCAACATTCTCGACAACAGGAGATGATACATGTTCTTCAACAATTTTATCAGCTTCACCTTCGCCAGTTGGAGGATTTTCATCAGACATTTTTTCATTTGGATTCTTATCGACAATTTCATTGTTCGCGAGATCCTCGCAGCTTTGGGATGAAATTGACGAAGAAGTGCCTTCTGTTGATTCCTACTTTGGATATCTTTAAGATGGCTATGATAATTAAGCTTTCTTGCGGCACGATCACGAGAATGGGCAAGAGTAGCGACAAGTGTTGCATTTTCCTTGCGAATCTTGGCATGGGCGGATTCCAAAGTAGACAGAGAGGAACGAAGATCTTTCTCAGACTCTGCGAGAATAAAGAAGAACAGTAGATTTACAAATAAAAATTAAGATAAGAAATTAGAAAAGGAAAATGGCGGATGAGGCAGTCAAATTTGATGACTACCTTCCTTTTGCGAGATAAGATGTTGGGTCAGGGCCAATCAACTATTATCCAAATGATCCATGGCATTATCAAAACCATCGCCGACAAGACCTTTTAACCGAGAACGCAAGCTTTTTTCATTAGAAATCAGTAAATTATTTTCCTTCGCAAGGGAGGAATGAGATTTTTTTAACTTGGTATATTCATCCTTGAGCTGGTTTGTTTTCACACTTAGAGTTATTTTCCCTTGAATAAGCTTATCTCTTTCGGTAGTGGTTTCTTTGAGTTTATTTTTCAATGAGCAGATAGATTGTTCTTGCTCATTCAAAGTGCTTTTCGACAAACATCAAGTCATTTGCGAGGATATCGCCACCTTGTCCAACAAAGCTCGTTTCTCTTGAGACAAAGTTCTATTTTCATCTGATAAGGTTTCCAACTCCAAATTAGATTTAGTTAAAGAATATGAGAGATGCGATAATTCGTTACTTAATAATTATTGCTTCTGGATTTAACAGGCGTTTTCTTGGGTAAGATTATTTATCTGGTCAACAGAATATGTATAGAGGTTATCTAATCGGTTATATTGCTCCATCCAAGCATCTCTTTCCGTTCGAGTTTCTTCCACAATAGATTCCACTTGATATATCTCCATTTTACGTTTCTGATTCAAAGCTTGAAAGACGAACAAAGTCTTCAAAAAAAAAAAAAAAAAAAAAAAAAAAAAAAAAAAAAGGGGGAGGAAATGATACCTTTAGTTCTTCATTCTTCCTGCGAAGATTATCACGATCCAGTAAGTATTATGAAGGCTATTCTTCAAGGTCTTAATTTCTTGTTCCAAGGATGCTCGCGACATTGTATCAGAACCAAAATACTTACTCAAGGATTCATAAACACTAGATCTGATAGGATCAGTGGAGATTTTCTTAACATCATTCTTGGTATCCGATAAAACTTTAAAAGCTACATCTATCCCTTCCAAGTTTTCTTTAGTAAGAGAGATAGATCCAGAGGAAGAGGAAATGATTGAGTAAGAGGGAAAGGTTGAATCATCTTTAGTCATAAGAATGTCAGTTAAAGGAACCTGATTAACAAGAAGGGGCGAAGTAGAGGTATTAAGGGTAAAAGTGGAGAGAGGTTCATCTTGAAGAATTTTATTAACGAAAAGTTCAGGGATTGATTCATCATGCGAAATCCTCGCAAGAGAAGGTGGGTCATCATGAGAGGAAGGAATTGGTTTATCTTGCGAAGAAATCGCTAGAGAAGATGAATTATCCTGCGAAGGTACTGTAGGAGAAGCAGCAAGTTTAAACCCAGGAAAAGAAACAGGAGGTGCAACAGGTTTAGAATAGCGAGGCTTCTTGGGGGATTTATCAGCATCCTGCGAATTACAAGCTAAATAAGAAACAGAGGCAACAATATTGTTCTTAAAAGAGTAAATGTTTCTTAAATACCTTATTATTCATGAGCTTTCTTTTTAGGAGGCAAAGGATTCGGTTGCTATAACCCATAGAAACATTAAGATTAAGTAACAAGTGAATTTGGTGCTAGATTTATCCTTGCTGAAACAAAAATGGCAAGAGAAACGTTAAAAGAAGAATAATATCCAAATAAAAGACTTCAATAAGAGGGATCAATCATGAAATAATCAAAATTAGCATAATCAACATACCTTGATGCCATAGAAACAGTAGCAGAAGAATTATAGCAGAAAGACGATGAAGAAGATGATGAAGGAAAATGGCAGAGAAAAGTTGCAGACAATAAAGAAGATGAAGTAAAAGAAAAGAAGAATTTTCATAAGGAACTCTTCTTTAAATAGACGGAAAAGGAGTAACCAGATAACATTAAATGTGCCGGTAAAAAGTGAAATTTTAGATACGTGTAAACAGTCATTCCTAAATTCACGGAATCTTAGAAAACAAACGGTTACGACATTTCAAAATGTTAGTTCTCATGACATTCTCTTCTTGCAGAGAAGACATGAGAAGAGGCAAGATGTAGGATCAGAATATCGCAACCTCATCATTCTTGTTAATCAGTTTAAGTTCTGCAAATACTTCGCGAGAGTAATAAACAACAACATCACGAAGGAGTCGCGGGGAGGTAAAATAAATGACGCAATGGATGACGACAGCCAGAACACGAGGAAGATGTGAAATCTGGCGAAGGTTAAGGGTGTCGCGAGGATGAACACTTATACACTTGCGATACTTCGCGAGTTATTCCCGAAAATAAAGGACAGCTTAGCTGTCATCCACTGTGTACTACCCTATATAAAGGGTTGAGTAAGTCTGTTGTAAGGAGAGTTCTTTTTGAATTTTTAGGCAAGTCATTAAGAGAGAGAAAATTTGGAGTGATTGTAATTTCTTTAGCTCTGTTCTATCATTCTTTGTAAACACTTCAAGAAAATAATCAATAAAATTCATAGTTATTTCTCTTCAAATGGATTAGTTGTGTAAATTCTAGTGAGGGGTGTAGTGTAGGATTTCCGCAACTACACAGCCGTTAGATTTTTGTGAGCGCCGAACGGTTCGGCGTTTTGGTTACTTTTTGAGCACCGAACGGTCTTGGCGTTTTCGAGCGCCCGAACGGTTCGCGTTTTGGTCACTTTTTGAGCGCCGAACGGTTCGGCGTTTCAATCTCACCGATAGTGCGACTGCGAGCAAATGCTAGGAGAGAGAAGTAGCCAGATTGAGTGTTAACTTTTTTCCCACACTTTTTTCATGATTTGCAACACTTTTTGTCCAATCTAGCCCATATGACTTAGCCTTAGACTGAGTCTTATGGGGTGCTAGTCTAGCACCTAGATTAGCAGTCAAGACTACCTCCTAAGTCTTATGGGAGTGCTAATCTAGCTGCTAGATTAGCAGTCCACGTCAGCCCAACGCTGAACCATTCCGCGAAAAGGTAGTTTTAAATCTCGGCGCTTTAAATCTCAAATTACGATCAAAAATAAATCTCTCATTACCAACCATTCCGCGAAAAGGTAGTTTTTCAAGCGTCGAATCATTCGGCGTAACTATCTAGCATACTAATTCACATACTAGCAACTCGTAGGAGAGAACTAGTATTAACTTTTTTGCCACACTTTTTTTTTGTTGAATTGCAACACTTAAGTGCTAATCTAGCGCCTCCAATCTAGCCCATAAGACTTAGTCTTAGGCCATGAGAAAATGACTGCGAGTTGGACTCTAGCTCATGATAAAATATTACTCATGTTTGATGTCTCAAAGATCAAGGAAATCAGCTTTCTAATGAGTGTTGCTGTAATCGTGTTATTTAAGCATTGGTCATTCTCTACTAATCCAAACATAAGATATTTGTCTCGGTATTTAGACAAATTCCCATTGTTGATGCTCTTAGACGGTTTCGTTTGTTGGCTTCTTGTTGTAGTAATTTAATATGAAGGACTAAGAGTTTGAGCCGAATCACAAATACGTACTCATTTCATTTCTCTTTTCTTTCTTTTTACGGATGAAAGATACTTTAATGGCACTTAATACGAATAAATAAATAAATTAGTTTTGGATTACCATACCTTCATTTATCTGATCATGAATTCAAGTAACGTGGATCACTTAGCGGATCAACCTAACCTAAATCGGTCCTTATCTCTTAAGTGTGAGTTAAGCATATGGAAGTATATATCAACATGAAAACATCCATTCCTATACTTTCACATTGACAATCTCATAAAAAAAAATGATGACTCCATCGACAATTGAGACATTAGTGTTCACAACTAGAAAGAAAGAGCCAGAATTAATATCTCCATCTAGGCCAACACCCCATGAAGTTAAGCATCTCTCAGATATTGATGAACGTTTTCGCTTTCACACACCAGTTATTCAATTCTATCGTAACAATAAAAAGAATGGCGATATCGATAGAATATCAGATCCAGTAGATGTCATCAGAGAAGCTATAGGAAATGCCCTTGTCTTTTATTACCCATTTGCGGGCAGGATAAGAGAATCACCTTTCGGTGGGAAGCTAGTTGTAGAATGCACCGGTGAAGGTGTAATGTTTATAGAGGCTGATGCTGATATTCGTCTCGACCAGTTCAACAATATTAATGAATTGAAGCCTCCATTTCCATGCTTGAATGAACTTCTTTATCTTGTCCCCGGTTCAGTAGATCTGATTAACAGCCCTCTCTTATTAATTCAGGTAATGGTACATTTACATCACCACTGTTATTCACTAGCACAATTTAGTGTATACATGTACAAGGTTTACCGACCAAGATCCAATTGGTGAACTTCATTTTTCTTCCAAATATATACCATCCTAATTCTTAAACTGTTATCTACAGGTGACTCGACTTTTATGCGGAGGTTTCATTTTAGCCGTTAGGCTCAACCACACTATTAGTGACGCTCAGGGCTTAAAGCAGTTCTTGATGGCTCTTGGTGAAATTGCTCGCGGCTATGAATCTCCATCCGTGCTCCCTGTTTGGCAAAGGAACTCCTAAGTTCTCATGAACCCCAGCAACACCCAACAAAGAGTGCGATCTCTTTCATAGAACCAGAGTTGTCTCTCTTCCTTTTAGTCAAAACCAAGAAGTCCAGCGTACCTTCTTTTTCGGTCTGCAAGAGATGATATCTCTAAAGAAACACCTGCCTCCGCATCTTCGTACATGTTCAAATTTTGAGATCCTCACTGCATGCTTATGGAGATGTCGTACATTAGCATTCAATCTTGATAAAAAAGAGGATGTCCGTCTCTTTTTCAGTGTCAACGGACGTGGAAAAGACCGCCTCAATTTGCCCGATGGATTCTACGGTAATGCTCTTGGTTGCGGGATGGCATTCTCAACAGCAGAGAAGTTATGTACAAACTCTTTCGAAGATACATTGGATTTGGTTGTGAAATCCAAAAACAAACTTCTCAACACAGACACTAAAGAAGATAATGACACAACTTTGAAGAACAAGATGTTAAAATCATGGACTGATTTTACAACTAACTATGCTTTGGTTGGGAATCACTACTTTGTTACAGATATGATACGTGCAAGATTTTCCGAAGTGGATTATGGATGGGGGAAAGCAGTGTATGCTGGGCCAATGATAGTACATCATATTCCAAACCCTGAAGATAGCAGCTTCTACATCCCTTACGAAAATAGCAAAGGAGAGTACGGCATTTATGTACCTATTTGCCTCCGACAGGAATTCATGAAGAGGTTTGTGGTCGAGGTTGAAAGAATGGTCAGCGAGCCACCTATTAAGTGGAATAATCAATTTCAGACATCAAAAAAACCAATTCGTTCTGCTCTTTGACTTGTTAATCATTCACTAATCCTTCTATTATAGTGAATCGAACCGGTGGTGATCAAATTATAAAAAGTCATGTAGGTACATCTTTTTCAGGTCCATAATCTCTAAGAAAGTTATGGAGAAATAAGTAAACATCCAAAAGAAAAAGTTATGGTGCAACAAGTTATATAAGAAGACCCTTGTTTTCTTCCCCATCTTTTATACGGTGTTCGAGGATTTGTGAGCCAAGCTCAAAAAGGCAAAAGGAGCCTAAAATTACTTTTAGTGTGTAAGGCTTGTGTTTCGTGGAATTGTTCAGTATTTAGTGTTTAATTTGTATGTGTGGATTTAACCGTTGATATTGCTAGTTGTCGCATACATTTTGATTTCTATCTTCATAAGTGCCTAAGCATTTGAAATTCTGCTTCTCCATTGTAACAAAATGTGCATCAGAACCCACCTTAAAACTCTTCTCTTTCGTTTTATTCAGGTAGGTACCCAATCACGTAGTTCTTCTATTCAGTTTTAGTTAACTTCTATTTTTTTCTTGGATATAAAGTTCTGTTGCTTGTTATGTAAAGTGAGGTAAACCAAGGACCCATTTCCATCTGTGGATTCCGAGCAATAGGTGATTTCTTGGATCTGTTGCATTTTCATGACAACATTTCAACCATCCTGAATCACAAGCTTCCGAGTACCAAAAATAATTACGTGCATACCAAGGTAACTTTTTCGTATAATAATCCATAATAGAAGTGTTGACTCCATCAAACCAGAACTTTCGTTTGGCCCAATGAAAAGCAACAATCTTAGCCTTAGTTTGGTATTCTTCATGACTTTTGTAAAAGTACTTTTACTCATTGCGTTCTTTGTCTTGTGAGAAAAAAAGCAGTTAAGCGTTTGGTAAAATATTAATTTTAGTTGAAGTGATTAAAAAAGCAATCAAACATGTTTGGTAAAATTTCAAATTCAACCATAGTTGTTGTAGCAAATGACAAAAATGGGACATATCTCTAATGGTAGGTTTATTCAATTTTATGGGGTTTAAAAATAATTAATTATTTTACTATATAATATTAATATTCATACTAATTACCACTATTATTATGATTGTTAAAAAAATTATTTAACTTAAATACTTATATATATATATATATTTCAAACAAAAAATGAAACAAAAATTAAGTAATTATTTAATATTTTTTTTAGTTATACTGTTAACAAATTAAATGAAATGGTATATAAAATAGTTTGAAAAATTAAAAAAAATTAAAAAAATTAAAGAATGCAATATAAGAAATAGTAAAAAAATTGATTGTATATAAATTTAAGGGGTAACTTTTGTCATTTATAAAATAAAGTAGGATAAAAAGATAAATTAATCATTAAATTTAGGTGGGGCCACAAGCTTATCTTTGTAGCTTTTAAAAGCTCCTCCTCCCTAAATTTTTTTAAAAATTGAGGAATTTGGGAAGTGCTTTCAATAAAAAGCACTTTGATTTTTTTGTACCAAACGCTAATTTCAAAAATTATTGACATAAATAGATTTTGAAAGTGTTTTTTAGAAAATAAAAGCATTACCAAACCAAGCCTTAATATCTCTGATCACATCTTGTCCCTAAAGAGTTTATTGGAAAAAACCAACTCATTTCTTGCCTTCCAAATACCCATATAATAGCCGAGGGCAAACTACTCCATAGATGCTTGCCTGTGTATAAAGCTAATGTTTCACATCAAATTGAGAAAACCAATTGTTATTGGAAATTTGGAATCCTCCATTAGCTAACCAATCTAAGATCAATTTTGATGCTGCTTGGGTTTCAAAATCCTTGATTTCTGGTTTTGGTCTAATCTTAAGGAACTGTGCAGGGAACAGTTAAGGAGCCAAATCAGGATTCTTCAAAGCAACATGTCCAGAAAAGGCAGAGGCATTAGCTCTTTTGCAGGGAGCTAAATGGGCTAAAGAGATGAATATAAAATGTCAACTTTTAATAATCAATTCAATACCGTCATGTTATATTTATTCCAACCATACCGACTAACTATTAGCAGATCTCGATTAAAAGCAAAAATGGACACAAAAAATTGGTTTTTTAGCAGTTATTGGTCATCAGGTTCGAAAATGTGTCAAAATGATGACATAACCTAGTCGGAAAATTATATTTTAAAATCCGTATGAATAATTACAAAATGGAACACAAGAGTTTTTGACAGTATTACGGTATGATTTAGATGTTCATATCTTGACGACTAATCGTATCCGTGAACTAGTCGTCAAGGTTTGGGATGAATATCATGACGACCAAGTGAACATTATTTTCAGAGATGAAAAATCGTCATGATATTCATACCAAGAAGATGACGACCAAAGTAAAACTTGAAAAGTCGTCAAGGTTGATGAAGAAATGCCCTGAGGACTGCATAACTTCAAATCAACAATTTTTTGTTTTCTTAGACCTCATTTGACAGTCAAACAACAAAATAAAGTACTAGTTATTATGTCGGGAAGGAGAATGAATTCATTTGAGTTTGATAAAAACAAAATGCTACTTTTAATCGACGAGTTTTTCTTGAGACGAAATGATGGAAAAAGAGAAGAGAACGATGGAGAAGCAGAATTAGTGGTTGTTAGGTTGGGAAGGTTAATGAATTTACTTGAGGTTGGGAAGAAAAACAATTTGGTGAAAATAGTTAGGTAATTTTATCCGGTTTGGACGTCCCTAGACTTTCAACTAAGTCTACTTAAATTTTTATTGTAGGAGATACCAATAGGTCTTAGAAATAATATATTAGGATGAGTTTGGTCCAGTTGACCCAGTCAACTGTCCTTTTTGAAAATATATATTATTGTTTGGTCCTGTAAATTATGGTTTAGTCCTAGGATGACGTCATGGATATGTAAATGTCATCTTGTGGTGGCAGAAATACCCTTTTGGGTTCATTACATCATCCATGACGTCACCCTAGGCATATATACTTAATTATCAAGAGAGATGATATCATTTTGAGATTTACTTTCTCTCTCATCTTCTTTTCTTTTTCAGATCTACTTTTCTCTCTCTCTCTCTCTTTTTTCTTTCCTGAAGATTTGATCTGCTACTGCATCTGTTGAAGATGTTGAAGATGATGACGAACCCGGTCTATTTGATGAAGACGACGACGAACTCATGTTGCTGCTGCTGCTTGTGTTGAAGATGAAGATGAACTCTGTTTTTAGGTTTTTTTCTGCTGATGTCTTGATAAAGAAGATGATGAAGACGATGATGTTGTTGTTGCTGTTGAAGACGACGATGTTGTTAATGTAAACAAGAAACAGAGTTCGTGTTGTGTTTTCTATTGAAAACGAACTCGGTTTTGAAGACGACGATGATGGAAGATGATGTTGATGCTGGTGTTTGAAGACGACGATGTTGATGCTGCTGTTGAAGACGTCGAAGAAGATGAAAATGATGATGTTGTTCATTTTTTATAAATGAACTCTGTTTTTTTAGGTTTTTATCAGGAGTTCATTTCTGGAATGAACTCTGGTTTATATAGGTTTTTATCAGGAGTTCATTTCTGGAATGAACTCTGGTTTATATGTTTTTATCAGAAGTTCATTTCTGGAATGAACTCTGGTTTATATGTTTTTATCTAGAGTTCATTTCTGGAATGAACTCTGGTTTTATATGTTTTGACGAATAAGTAGAAATTAAGTAGAAATTAACAGGAGTTCATTTTGGCCAGAGAAAGAAGCTATACAAGAAAATAAGTAAAAATTAACACGGAAGGGTATTTTTGTCTGTTTTATATTTTTAAATAATTATGAACCAAACAGTAAAGGCGTTTTCCCAGAGGACTAAACAGACATGGGACCACCTACAAAAGGACCAAACGATATTTTCCCATTTTTACATACCCCAATTACTTTGGTTGTACCCAATCCGGCGAGTTTTTTCAGCTAATTTAATTTTATTACAACTTTGGTAGGTACGTATGTTTTATTCGCCCAAGACTTGGGATTACCAAATCCGAATTACAACCATGTTATATATACTTGCACAGTTTGTAGTCTTTCAAGTAATTAAACTCATGGTAGAAACACTTAAAGTCGACTTTCTAGGCGACTTAAACCCAAGTTTTTAGCTTTGCTTTTAAGCTTAAATTTCTGTATTTTACCGGTTGTGGTTTTGGGAAGAAATTCTTCAAAAATAACTGTTTTCGGGACCATGTAATGAGGCAGCTTTTCCTGCAAAACTCGATGATATCATTTTCAGAAAGACTGTTGAATTTGGACTTTAAACTCACAAAAGCGCAAGGTGTCTCCCCCCAAAATTTGTCAGGTCGAGCTACCACGGCCGCTTCGTTGATTGCTGGGTGCGAATATAATACTGATTCAACTTCTATGCTGCTTATATTCTCTCCGCCACTTATAATCACGTCTTTAGATCTATCTTTTATCTCTATATACCCATCCGGATGCATCACACCAACATCTCCTGTGTAGAACCATCCATCATTTTTTAAGCTCTTCGCCGTACCTTCCGGGTCTTTAAAATAGCCTAGCAAAATTGACGCACCTCGTAAAACGATTTCACCCGTAGAAGACCCATCTCGTTTGACACTTAAACCGGATTCAGGATCTAACACATCGATTTCGGTCATTCCTATTGTTCTCACACCTTGCCTCGCTTTCAATATTGCACGTTCTGTTGCAGGAAGTTTGTCCCACTCATGCTTCCATGCACACGACACGACGCATCCAACTGTTTCCGATAATCCATAACCATGACTAACTATAAATCCAAGAGACTCGATTCGAAAGAGTACTGTTGCAGGGGGCGGAGCTCCGGCGGTTAAAATTTGAACTCGGTTTGATAACGGTTCCTTACTCGGATTGTTCGCTAACATGTTCAACACAACTGGTGCCCCGCACATATGCGTCACGCTGTGTTGGCTGATCAACCCATACACTGAAGCAGCATCAAATTTACGTAAACAAATGTTAGTCCCCCCAACCGCTGCCATACCCCAAGGAAAAGACCACCCGTTCGAATGAAACATTGCCAGAGTCCAGAGAAAGACGGGTTGTTTCGGTACAGACCAATCCATTAGAGAATCAAGGGTCGTGATGAATAAACCACGATGAGAATGGACTACCCCTTTAGGAGATGATGTCGTACCGGATGTGTAGTTCAATACCATCGGATCCAATTCTCTATTAGGTCGTATCCACTTGAAGTCAGGATCACCTTTATTGATCAAACCCTCATAAGAAAAATCAAGATCAAAGCGATCAGCGGTTAAGGTTGAATTTACATCATCATCCATGATGAAGATGAGTGAAGGAGATTTGTTCTCAGATGGTAAGAGAGAAAAAGCTTCGAGAATTAAAGAGCGAGAAAGAAAATCAACAAAGATTAGCTTCGATTCGCTGTGACGAAGGATCACGGAAAGAGTACGTGCATCGAGACGTGTATTGATGGTGTTCAATATGGCGCCACTCATAGGAACAGCAAAATGAAGTTCATACATGGCAGGAAGATTTGGTGATAAAACTGAGATGACATCTCCACGTTGAATGCCCATCGATTTCAAAGATGAAGCGAGTTGAAGACATCTACGGTTGGTTTGTTTCCATGTGTAAGTTGTTTTATTGTAAATGATTGATGTGCAATCACCATATACAGTTGCTGCTCTCTCTAGAAACCCTAGTGGTGTCAATGGTGATGAGTTTGCTGGACTTGGTTTTAGTAAATCCATCAAAAAGAAGAAGAATGTTGATGATGAGATTATTGGTAGGTTATCTGGATTCTTGAGGAACTTATTAGAGGTATTAATAGAGTTTAGTTTGGAGAAACTGGGAACAAATTAAGATAATCAACTTCATATTTTTAACTAAACAAGGATTCCTTAAACAAACAACAACTGTGGACAGATTAAGATAAACAACCAGTCATTTTTAATTAAACCTTGATTCCTTAACCAGAAAGGCCGATGTTGTCAGGTCTGTACGCAGTTTCGTGGCATTCTCTGTTCGGATTCAAAAAATATTATAACGGATTAGTGTCATGCTATGTTTTGCACGGATCCGAGAGAGCTCATGGACGCTCTACAGCCTAGCACATGGAATTCGGTGGCTATCACCAGCCTGGCAAGTAGCAGTGTAGCACCATGTCCAAGCAAGTTAACACCAAGTTAGTTAAGTGGACTTCATTCTGAGTGACTTTGCAATGAGCTACTCATGACATGGAGGTGCTATTCCAACCAAGTACTTGGGTGCATCTTTGCTTGTGGGTTTTACATGTAATGTGACATACTCCTGCAATACTGTCAAATGCTAAGGTCCACAGATTGTTTTCTCCCTTATTATTGGTTTAATCTCCAAATTAAGTTTGAGCTTATGTGTTATTATTTCTAATCTCCAATTTCTTCAAAAACGTAATAATACATTTTTTTTCTTCTTTTCCTAGATATACATTCATAGTTTCCTTAAAATATACCTCACTAGGCGATTAACATTAAAAGAAATAATCATAAATTAGTTTTTTGTTGTTGAAATAATCAGTTAAAACTCAAGATGTGTTTATCTAACCCTAAGATCCGAAGGAATATATATCTTATTCATACACAAAATTGGTTAAGAAGACCAAAATCAACAATTCCTGGGTGAAAAAGACATTTAGATTTTGATACCGTTTAAATGGACAAAAATGTAAAAATAGCAGGATGTAAGTAGTTTCATCCTACCCATTTTCAAATACTTTTTCTTATTTTTAATATACATCAGGATGCATCCAGTTTCATCCTTACTATTGTTTAAGTTTAAGTCAGGATGAATCCAGTTTCATCCTTGCTATTTTTTTAGTGTCTATATCATCCATACTAAATTTTATTTGTCCATTTGAACCATGTTTTAAAAATATTTGGACAAATGACCCATTTTCTGTTATTCATATCTTACCCAAAGACAGAAGATGCTTTATCACTACTTAATACGAACAAATAAATAAAGTTTTTTCCTTTATCAATCTGATCATAAATTTAAGCAAAGTGAATCTCTGCTTAGTCCGTTATCTCTTAAGTTTGTGGTCAGTTCATTATATATAATCAAGAATGATCCCTATACCTTCTCATTCGCACTTTCGCCCAAAAAATGATTTCCTCGACGTGTGAGACATTAACGTTTACAATCAGAAGGAAAGAGCCAGAACTGATATCCCCATCAAAACCAACACCCCATGAAGTTAAGTTCCTCTCAGATATCGATGAACGTCTTCATTTTCACACACCAGTTATTCAATTCTATCGTAACAATGGAAATGATGACAACATTGTCATAGCAAGTAGAACATCAGACCCAGTCGATGTCATCAGAAAAGCCATAGCTGATGCACTTGTCTTTTACTACCCATTTGCTGGTAGGGTACGAGAAATACCTTATGGAGGAAAGTTAGTTGTAGAATGCACAGGTGAAGGTGTCATGTTTATCGAGGCCGATGCTGATATTCGTCTTGACCAGTTTACTTGCATGGATGCGTTGAAACCTCCATTTCCATGCTCGGATGATCTCCTTTATATTGTCCCCGGTTCAGGAGATATAATTAATTGCCCTCTATTATTAATTCAGGTAATGCTACATTTGACACCGATGAGATTTTCCATATATAGTTTGTAATTTCTTCCAAACTCTAAATATCCTAATCCCGAAAGTAAAATGTCATCCACAGGTGACTCGGCTTCTGTGTGGAGGATTCATACTAGCCCTTCGTCTCAACCACGTTATCAGTGATGCTCAGGGCTTACACCAATTGATGGTTGCAATTGGTGAAATTGCTCGTGGCTCTGGATCCCCATCCGTGCTCCCTGTTTGGAATAGAGAACATCTAAACTCTCATGAGCCATTATCAATACCCAACAGAGATTATGATCTTGTACATGAGTCTAGAATTGTTTCTCTTGCTTTCGGTCAAAACCAGAGAGTCCAGCATACCTTCTTCTTTGGACAACAAGAGATGACATCTCTAAAGAAACACCTACCTCCTCATCTTCGTACATGTTCGGATTTTGAAATCCTCACAGCATGTCTATGGAAATGTCGAACAATAGCATTTAATCTTGATTCCAAAGAAGACGTTCGTCTCTTTTATACTGTGAACGGACGTGGAAAATACCACATAAATTTGCCAGTAGGATTCTATGGTAACGCACTATTTTATGGGATGGCCTTCTCAACCGCAGAGAAGTTGTGTAAAAACCCACTTGGATACACATTGGATTTGGTTATAGAATCTAAGAAAAAACTTTTTGTTACAGAAACTATAGGTGATAGAAACGTAACAATGAAGAAGAAAATGTTTAGATCATGGAAGGATTTTATGATCAACTATGCTTTGGCAGGGAGTCACTTTTTGTTACAGATGTGACTCGGGCAAGATTTGCGGAAGTGGATTATGGATGGGGAAAAGCAGTCTATGGTGGGCAAATGGAAGTAAATGAAGGTCCTAACCCTGAAGAGAGATGCTTTTACATCCCTTTTGACAACAGCAAAGGAGAATATGGTATTCTTGTGCCTCTTTCTTTCCCACTGGAATGCATGAAGAAGTTTGTGGTCGAGGTTGGAATGATGGTTAGTCAACCACCTGGTAGGGGCTGTAATCAATCTCAGGCATCAAGAAAACTGCTTGCTTCTGTAATTTAAATTGTCACCAGCTGATTCGGTTGTTAAAGTGATTAGAGCAAGTGGTGATCGAATAAAATATCATGTAGCTACATTTTCTTTTATTGTACAAAATCTTGATGAAAGTTAATAATGTTGAAATCGGTCAATAGAAAAATACAAGGAGAGGAACTAAAAAAGATTAGATGCAATGAGACCTCAAATATAAGAATCAGTTTTGTAGCCAGTTGAACTACGTACACAGAATGCTGAAATAATGGAGCCAAGATGTGTTAATCCACAACTACTTTGTAGTAATAAAGGAGCATCAGTTAAAGGTAGCTTTGGACCATTTGGTTTCTTAGTTTTGGCATCAAAACATTAATTTGGAGGAACAAACAGCTATCTTCTTTAGGGTATTCAAGGCTCCAAAAAGATTTGTGGTTCTCATGTGCAGTGATCAGAGCAGGTTAGAGTTTTCGCATTATCCTTATTTTACATTATATCTACACCTATACTGAAATGCCATGGCATTCAAAATGCCATATAGACAAAACTACATACGGAGCTTTTCTTGATGAGAATCCTTTGCATGATAAGTTATCACTAAGGAGCTTGGAATGTCATCCCTTTTTCTACTTTAAGAATATGGTCCACTATATATGCTAGGTTGGTTTTGTAAATATACTTTTTGGCACATTGCCTGTATTTGAGCCTTTTGACAACGCTACAATATGAATGTGTTTGTGTGTTGCAGATAGATCACTCAGTTGTGAAAAGCTTTGGTGGAGAAGGAAAAGTTTGCATTAGTGCTAGAGTGTACCCAAAGATGGCCATTGATAATGAAACTCATCTTTTGCAATATGGTGGATAATTTGGTTGGAGAGGAATGGAAGGCATTTTAGTGGAAAGTATAATGATCCTCAGCAAATCATTAAGCAGGTTAAGCTTCAAATGTATAACTGGTGTGTAGGAACAAAAGTGTTCGAGGGTTATTCTTTTAGTCAAGTGATTGAAAACTGGGATGGAGTTCTTGGCCCTGTGTAATTCCTTTACAGGATTTTTGTTGGTTTTTTGCTTGTTTTGGTTTTTTTGTGTCTCTACTATAACTGAGCACACTTTGTAATTCTCAGCTCTACACCATCTTGGTGGAATGGCTGTTTTTCTCTTCCATATATTGCCTTTTGAGTCAAAAAAATAAATAAATAATGAAACTCATCTTTATGTATTCAATAATGGAACTCAAAGTATTAAAATATTAAATTTCAATGCTTGGACAATGGAAAAAGCTAAAATCATTTAACCAACAAAAGGAAAAAGCTATGGTCAAAAATAAAAAAGAAACAAAAAGAGCAAAAACTTTGTAATTGAGCAAAAACTTTGTAATTATTTCAAGAATGTCTAATTTTCTCTATGTTTTACTTAGTTGTTTTTGTGCTGCACAAACTCGAATAAAAGCTTAATTAGTTGAATCTTGACAAACGCATCAAAGTACAATTGTCGCATCACGGTGGAACGGCTAAGACCAGTTAATCTGTAAGTTCATTTCATGCTCAAAATAGTTACAAAATTCTTAATTTGACATGATCGACGCGCCCCCTACCGCATTGTTGTCAAGATGAAAAAAATCACATTGATTTTGCAGATTAAAGAAGAAGCAACTATGAAAGAAACTATGGATAAGAGTCTACCTCAGGAAGAAGAGAAAAAGAAGAGTTAACAAGACAGAATAGAAGTAGCCGAGTATACAAAAGAACTCCACAACTGTACGTAAAGAAGTGAAATTATACAGAGAAATCATCATCTTACGTAACTTGGTATGTCAATTAATACCAATTAATACTATACCATTGGTATGCCCTAACTGGTGGTCTAGGAAAAGCCCTCTACATGTCTTGGTTGTGTTTATAGTAAGATAACAGAGTTCATGAGAAGCTTGTGGATATTAAACAATTGGTCCACTCTTCCCATGTTTCCAAGCATACCCATCATGTCTTTTGATAAACCCATTTGCTTCATGAGGTTTTGTAGACCACCCATGCCACCTATATAAGTTTTCCAAATGATTGGTAATGTGGTGCGACTCAGCCAAAAATGTGTTATAGTTACAAGAAACTCATTACTCATGTTGAGAGATCAATGGAGAGGTTACCTATTTGCTTCAGCATAGGTGGAGGAAGAACATTGCTCATGTGTTGTGCATTCATATTCTCCGATTACCTGTAGTCGCATCACAATAAAACGCCAACGAGTCCCAATACCATTTATCCCGTATGAACCGGAACCGCCTCCGATACCAACCGTGACGGATCGGAAAACTGGACTTCCAAATAACCGGGTTTCGGCCCGCTTAGCAAACTCCGACTCTCCGATACGCCACTCAAGTAACCAGGACCTTCAATTTCTTCCGAGCAACTCGGAATTTGAATCACCCAAACCGCATTATAAGCAAGTACACTTAGTATTTATTCTCCAATTATGGGAGACGACCGGTTGTCAAAATGAGAGATGACCAGTTGCCAAAATAATAAACTTATATGGCCAGTTTCCAATATAAGATTTCCATGGCCAGTTGCCACCACTAATAACTCTCATGGCCAGTTGCCACAACTAATAACATGGCCAGTTGCCACAACTAATAACATGGCCAGTTGCCACCACTAATAGCATGGCCAGTTGCCACCACTAATAACATGGCCAGTTGCCACCACTAATAACTCTCATGGCCGCTTGCCACAACTAATAACATGGGCCGATTGCCACCACTAATAACATGGCCGAGTTGCCACCACTAATAACTCTCATGGCCAGTTGCCACCACTAAGATTTCCATGGCCGGTTGCGGTGACAAGGTTGCAATCATCTCCGAATAGATGGTATGAAGCGCCAAAATAGCAACCAATCTTTCAAATGATATGAACACCCCCGTAGAGTTGTCTTGAACCGCATAGCGGCCGCCTACGTACCCTCTCCGTGGCTCAAAGGGATCAAGCACGACCGTAGTTCGTCATTCTTTTATTTAGATAATATGAACCACCCTCAATTGGTAGCAATTATCTCTTCAAAATATCAAGTAAACATATTATACTTTGCAAAGTGCACATAATGAATCGAGTAGGGAACTATCTCGAGAAATCTAAAAATACCCAAGTCAGACCTATGTGTCATTTCTAAGTTGTTCATGATCCTCATGTTCTGAGTAACTAATAGTATCTCACAAATAAAGACTATGTGCATAATAAACCAGGAAAGCTATGTCAACAAACTTCTAAGGGATCGATAAGACAGCACAGAGACACATAAAATCCTATTTAAGAGTAAACATCAATCCAGTGGCACTCTAAGGAAATCCCATCTCCCAAAAGAAAACTACAACACTTACAATATACAAGACCACACCAAAATCAAGTAGCCGACGAAGTATTCCGGGGCAGCAAAATATGAAATTAAATTCAGTAACAAATATGCGAACATGGAGGGGAATTAAATATGTTGTTCATCTCCGTGTCCGTACGTTAAGATCCAAATGGGCTCCAACTCTCCACTTCAAGTACTAAAATGAATATCAAAGGCCACAAAAGAAAACTACACTCGAATATTAATTTAGAAAAAAAATCAAGAAGCTTCCAAACATTTCTTGGTAACATAGCAATTCTATTTTATCGCCACTCCTACTTCACTTTACTAAGTATCCGCATTCTGCACCTTCCCATTAGTTGCACACTAAAACCGACTTAATAAATCCCTAACCGTTAAAAAAAAAATTAAGTTTGACTTAGGAGTTAGGTTCACACCCATAAGAAACAAGTAGTCAGCAACCTTAAATTTAGTTCAAGATGTTTAGGCATAACTCTACCCTATTTTTCATTTCTTATTTCGCTATGTCATGGTTTAAGTCGTAACACAACACAACGTTTTCCCAAACAATATTTGAGATAGTTCAGGAAGTCAGCCCACCACCAATAGGAAAATGAGGTCCACATACAAAAAAATGATTAACACACTACAAAGCATTACTCTTATTCATTTGAGCCAAAAGATTCAACTCTAGTATCCATGACCAAAGCATTGAAGTTTAAACAGATATATATTTAGTAAACCATTTGGTTAGCCACCACTCACTAAATGGAAACATTTCTTTTTATATTCACCAATCTAGTTCAGCTATGTATACCCATGAAATACAATGGATCTGTTGGCTATACGCATGGATGGTAGTACAAAAAAATAAGAAGCGAGAATATACCACTCCTAGTACCAAATAAAAGGGTAGTTCTTCCACATACCAAATGTGACTCTCGTCAAAAGCTTATCCGCAAACTAAGTTTTAATCTCATTATTTAGGTATGATTAATAGTGCTTTAAGAGCAGTAAAAGTCACTAACTAAGCATGAATCAATTTCCTAAATAGAATGACTGCTAAATCCATACAAAGACACACATATTCTTAATGTACCAATAAGGATTAAACTGTCAAAACTGACAAACCATTGAGGACACTATCATAAGCTTAAAGCAAGAAGGTATACAGACAAGTAAAGAAGGTTTCATGACTCTTGTTTAATTTCATTTCCTCCCTATACTGATGAACCTATCGTGGAAACGAATCACTAACCACCTCTATCAAGCTACGTACAATCTTGCATTACAATTTGTGGACATATATATAGCTATAACATTTCCGATTTATTACAAAATGGCTCCACTACGAGGCAATACTAGGCAAAACCTTAAAATGTACAAAAAGAAATGCTACTCAAATGAAATCCTTTACCGTATCTCATTTCCCGGGCGTAGATTTCGCACAATATTTGGCCACTGTCAACCACGGCGCATGTGAAGTTAGGGAAAGTCTCATTTACTTCATTCTTGTTTCTAATAAGATCTACATGCTCGAATACCGGTACCCCATCAACCGTTCTAAAACAAATTAAGGATGCGGTCCATACGTCGCAGTCACTAATCACTATAAGCGACATTTTGAAACCATAATTAGCCAATTATGTAAATACTCATTTATGCATGTTTTATCTTATTTGTTTAGGTTATCTATGTAAGGAAGATCGGTGCAATCCCTCCACCCTAGCTAGGACCACCCACTGGCAAGCTAAACATCAACATCAAGGCACATAAAAATCATAAGTAAGGGAATGTATAACACCCTACGTCTTATCTTACATGAACCAAAACGGTGAATTTATATTCAATTCCATGAGTCATGACCAAAACTATTTTCTTTCTTTACCAAAATTACTTTCTTTCTATTCTACCTTTTTATCTACACAGGCATGGAATGATGGAATCAAAAGGTAAAACAACATGGAAAGGAAAATGGTCCAGCCACTAATAAAATCAAAATCTAATCGTGTTACCATTAAAGGAAACAAGAAGGACCTTTACCATTTTTCTCTTCTTTTAGACATTTTTTGAATGAAGGCAAGCGACTTCTTTGTCCATGAAGAAATTTCTTTGTTGTTAATTTCTATCTCTTCCTTTTCATCTCCTTCTCTACAAAGTTTTAACTTGAAACCAACCCAATAATGCTTGTTCAGAAGAGACCCAAAAAAGATTGAAACTCGTCCAAATTCCTAATACTTCACGGACTCTAAAATTCCAATTTAAGATAAACCCAAGTTTCTATATCATCTAAGAACTCTAATATTTCAGTAATCTTCACCCTTCAACAATAAATCAATGGCAACACTTTTATCTTCTTTCAACAATTGCAAACTTCCACCATTTTTATTATCATGGAAATAAAAACCAAACCACCAGAGAAATAAAAGGAGATAGAAGAGAAGAATACTGAACAAGAGGAAATTCCCAGGACTACAAACCGACTGCCTCTATTTCATAGATTTCTCATGGATTATTTTTTTTTTCTCTAATTTGGGAAGAACCAGCCACTGACGGAGAGAACAACCCCAAAAGAAAAGCGAAGGGGTTCTCGTGTTTTATCCTTGGTCCCTTGGATATATACGTGTGCATCATGCATGGATGTTATGAAGACACCATGGGAACCGATTACTACAAACTCATTGTTGAGAAACTATCATATATATAGTTAAGGCACCCAAAATTCGAAGGCTCAAGAACATTCTCATTCGAATGACCTATAAGTGTTAATGACACTTGAGTGTTTGAGTTTCAGTGCCATCTAAGTGATCCGACAAAAGATTTGGCTCTTACATCATTACCCGCTAAAAAAAAACTTTGTCCTCAAAGTTCAAAACAAAACATAGAAGTAAGGCGGCTTTACCGTAGTCGCATCACAACAAAACGCTAACGAGTCCCAATACCACCGTCCCGTATGAACCGGAATCGCTTCGATACCAACCGTGACGGATCGGAAAAACTGGACTTCCGGTGAATAGGGTTTCTGCCCGCTTAGCAAACTCCGACTCTCCGATACGCCACTCAAGTAACCGGACCTTCAATTTCTTCTGAGCAACTCGAATTTGAATCACCCAAACTGCATTATAAGCAAGTACACTTAGTATTTATTCTCCAATTATGGGAGACGACCAGTTGTCAAAATGAGAGATGACCAGTTGCCAAAATAATAAACTTATATGGCCAGTTGCCAATATAAGATTTCCATGGCCAGTTGCCACCACCAGGGTTTCCATGGCCAGTTGCCACCACCACGATTTCCATGGCCAGTTGCCACCACTAATAACATGGCCAGTTGCCACCACTAATAACTCTCATGGCCAGTTGCCACAACTAATAACATGGCCAGTTGCCACAACTAATAACATGGCCAGTTGCCACCACTAATAACATGGCCAGTTGCCACCACTAATAACTCTCATGGCCAGTTGCCACAACTAATAACATGGCCAGTTGCCACCACTAATAACATGGCCAGTTGCCACCACTAATAACTCTCATGGCCGGTTGCCACCACTAAGATTTCCATGGCTAGTTGCCGGTGACAAGGTTGCAATCATCTCCGAATAGATGGTATGAACGCCAAAATAGCAACCAATCTTTCAAATGATATGAACACCCCGTAGAGTTGTCTTGAACCGCATAGCGGCTGCCTACGTACCTCTCCGTTGCTCGAAGGGATCAAGCACGACCGTAGTTCGTCATTCTTTTATTTAGATAATATGAACCACCCTCAATTGGTAGCAATTATCTCTTCAAAATATCAAGTAAACATATTATACTTGCAGTGCACATAATGAATCAGAGTAGGGAACTATCTCGAGAAATCTAAAAATACCCAAGTCAGCCTATGTGTCATTTCTAAGTTGTTCATGATCCTCATGTTATAGAACTAATAGTATCTCACAAATAAAGACTATGTGCATAATAAACCCGGGAAAGCTATGTCAACAAACTTCTAAGGGATCGATAAGACAAAGACAGAGACACATAAAATCCTATTTAAGAGTAAACATCAATCCAAAGGGCACCTAAGGAAATCCCATCTCCCAAAAGAAAACTACAACACTTACAATATACAAGACACACCAAAATCAAGTAGCCGACGAAGTATTAGGGCAAGCAAAATATGAAATTAAATTCAAGAACAAATATGCGAACATGGAGGGGAATTAAATATGTTGTTCATCTCCGTGTCCGTACGTTAAGATCCAAATGGGCTCCAACTCTCCACTTCAAGTACTAAAATGAATATCAAAGGCCACAAAAGAAAACTACACTCGAATATTAATTTAGAAAAAAATCAAGAAGCTTCCAAACATTTCTTGGTAACATAGCAATTCTATTTTATCGCCACTCCTACTTCACTTTACTAAGTATCCGCATTCTCGCACCTTCCCATTAGTTGCACACTAAAACCGACTTAATAAATCCCTAACCGTTAAAAAAAAATTAAGTTTGACTTAGGAGTTAGGTTCACACCCATAAGAAACAAGTAGTCAGCAACCTTAAATTTAGTTCAAGATGTTTAGGCATAACTCTAGCCTATTTTTCATTTCTTATTTCTCGCTATGTCATGGTTTAAGTCGTAACACAACACAACGTTTTCCCAAACAATATTTGAGATAGTTCAAGTCAGCCACCACCAATAGGAAAATGAGGTCCACATACAAAAAAATGATTAACACACTACAAAGCATTACTCTTATTCATTTGAGCCAGTATTCAACTCTAGTATCCATGACCAGCATTCAGAAGTTTAAACAGATATATATTTAGTAAACCATTTGGTTAGCCACCACTCACTAAATGGAAACATTTCTTTTTATATTCACCAATCTAGTTCAGCTATGTATACCCATGAAATACAATGGATCTGTTGGCTATACGCATGGATGGTAGTACAAAAAAATAAGAAGCGAGAATATACCACTCCTAGTACCAAATAAAAGGGTAGTTCTTCCACATACCAAATGTGACTCTCGTCAAAAGCTTATCCGCAAACTAAGTTTTAATCTCATTATTTAGGTATGATTAATAGTGCTTTAAGAGCAGTAAAAGTCACTAACTAAGCATGAATCAATTTCCTAAATAGAATGACTGCTAAATCCATACAAAGACACACATATTCTTAATGTACCAATAAGGATTAAAATCACAAACCGACAAACCATTGAGGACACTATCATAAGCTTAAAGCAAGAAGGTATACAGCAAGTAAAGAAGGTTTCATGACTCTTGTTTAATTTCTGTTCCTCCCTATACAGTGAACCTATCGTGGAAACGAATCACTAACCACCTCTATCAAGCTACGTACAATCTTGCATTACAATTTGTGGACATATATATATCAGCTATAACATTTCCGATTTATTACAAAATGGCTCCACTACGAGGCAATACTAGGCAAAACCTTAAAATGTACAAAAAGAAATGCTACTCAAATGAAATCCTTTACCGTATCTCATTTCCCAAACAGACTTCGCACAATATTTGGCCACTGTCAACCACGGCGCATGTGAAGTTAGGGAAAGTCTCATTTACTTCATTCTTGTTTCTAATAAGATCTACATGCTCGAATACCGGTACCCCATCAACCGTTCTAAAAACAAATTAAGGATGCAGTCCATACGTCAGCAGTCACTAATCACTATAAGCGACATTTTGAAACCATAATTAGCCAATTATGTAAATACTCATTTATGCATGTTTTATCTTATTTGTTTAGGTTATCTATGTAAGGAAGATCGGTGCAATCCCTCCACCCTAGCTAGGACCACCCACTGGCAAGCTAAACATCAACATCAAGGCACATAAAAATCATAAGTAAGGGAATGTATAACACCCTACGTCTTATCTTACATGAACCAAAACAGTGAATTTATATTCAATTCCATGAGTCATGACCAAAACTATTTTCTTTCTTTACCAAAATTACTTTCTTTCTATTCTACCTTTTTATCTACACAGGCATGGAATGATGGAATCAAAAGGTAAAACAACATGGAAAGGAAAATGGTCCAGCCACTAATAAAATCAAAATCTAATCGTGTTACCATTAAAGGAAACAGTAAGGACCTTTACCATTTTTCTTCTTTTAGACATTTTTTCAACGTAAGGCAAGCAAACTTTTTGTCATTCATGAAGAAATTTCTTTGTTGTTAATTTCTATCTCTTCCTTTTCATCTCCTTCTCTACAAAGTTTTAACTTGAAACCAACCCAATAATGCTTGTTCGTAAGAGACCCAAAAACACATTGAAACTCGTCCAAATTCCTAATACTTCACGGACTCTAAAATTCAAATTTTAGATAAACCCAAGTTTCTATATCATCTAAGAACTCTAATATTTCATTAATCTTCACCCTTCAACAATAAATCAATGGCAACACTTTTATCTTCTTTCAACAATTGCAAACTTCCACCATTTTTATTATCATGGAAATAAAAACCAAACCACTGGGAGAGAAATAAAAGGAGATAGAAGAGAAGAATACCGAACAAGAGGAAATTCCCGTGACTACAAACCGACCGCCTCTATTTCATAGATTTCTCATGGATTATTTTTTTTTCTCTAATTTGGGAAGAACCAGCCAACGACGGAGAGAACAACCCCAAAAGAAAAGCGAAGGGGTTCTACGTGTTTTATCCTTGGTCCCTTGGATCTATACGTGTGCATCATGCATGGATGTTATGAAGACACCATGGGAACCGATTACTACAAACTCATTGTTGAGAAACTATCATATATATAGTTAAGGCACCCAAAATTAGAAGGCTCAAGAACATTCTCATTCAGACAGCCTATAAGTGTTAATGACACTTGAGTGTTTGAGTTTCAGGCCATCTAAGTGATCCGACAAAAGATGTGGCTCTTACATCATTACCCGCTAAAAAAAAAACTTTGTCCTCAAAGTTCAAAACAAAACATAGAAGTAAGGCGGCTTACCTGTAGTCGCATCACAATAAAACGCTAACGAGTCCCAATACCACCGTCCCGTATGAACCGAATCGCTTTCCGATACCAACTCGTGACGGATCGAAAAAACTGGACTTCCAAATGAACCGGGTTTCGCCCGCTTAGCAAACTCCGACTCTCCGATACGCCACTCAAGTAACCGGACCTTCAATTTCTTTCGAGCAACTCGAATTTGAATCACCCAAACCGCATTATAAGCAAGTACACTTAGTATTTATTCTCCAATTATGAGAGACGACCGATTGTCAAAATGAGAGATGACCAGTTGCCAAAATAATAAACTTATATGGCCAGTTGCCAATATAAGATTTCCATGGCCAGTTACCACCACCAGGGTTTCCATGGCCAGTTGCCACCACCACGATTTCCATGGCCAGTTGCCACCACTAATAACATGGCCAGTTGCCACCACTAATAACTCTCATGGCGATTGCCACAACTAATAACATGGCCGATTGCCACAACTAATAACATGGGTTGCCACCACTAATAACATGGCCGATTTGCCACCACTAATAACTCTCATGCCACCACGTTGCCACAACTAATAACATGGCCATTGCCACCACTAATAACATGGCCGATTGCCACCACTAATAACTCTCATGGCCAGTTGCCACCACTAAGATTTCCATGGCCGATTGCTTAGGTGACAAGGTTGCAATCATCTCCGAATAGATGGTATGAACCGCCAAAATAGCAACCAATCTTTCAAATGATATGAACACCCCGTAGAGTTGTGCTTGAACCGCATAGCGGCTGCCTACGCCCTCTCTCCGTGGCTCGAAGGGATCAAGCACGACCGTAGTTCGTCATTCTTTTATTTAGATAATATGAACCACCCTCAATTGGTAGCAATTATCTCTTCAAAATATCAAGTAAACATATTATACTTAGAAAGCACATAATGAATCGAGTAGGGAACTATCTCGAGAAATCTAAAAATACCCAAGTCAGCCTATGTGTCATTTCTAAGTTGTTCATGATCCTCATGTTACGTAACTAATAGTATCTCACAAATAAAGACTATGTGCATAATAAACCAGAAAGCTATGTCAACAAACTTCTAAGGGATCGATAAGACAAAGACAGAGACACATAAAATCCTATTTAAGAGTAAACATCAATCCAGTGGCACTCTAATGAAATCCCATCTCCCAAAAAAAAAGAAAACTACAACACTTACAATATACAAGACCACACCAAAATCAAGTAGCCGACGAAGTATTAAGGTAGCAAAATATGAAATTAAATTCAAGAACAAATATGCGAACATGGAGGGAATTAAATATGTTGTTCATCTCCGTGTCCGTACGTTAAGATCCAAATGGGCTCCAACTCTCCACTTCAAGTACTAAAATGAATATCAAAGGCCACAAAAGAAAACTACACTCGAATATTAATTTAGAAAAAAAAAAATCAAGAAGCTTCCAAACATTTCTTGGTAACATAGCAATTCTATTTTATCGCCACTCCTACTTCACTTTACTAAGTATCCGCATTCCGCACCTTCCCATTAGTTGCACACTAAAACCGACTTAATAAATCCCTAACCGTTAAAAAAAAATTAAGTTTGACTTAGGAGTTAGGTTCACACCCATAAGAAACAAGTAGTCAGCAACCTTAAATTTAGTTCAAGATGTTTAGGCATAACTCTACCCTATTTTTCATTTCTTATTTTTGCTATGTCATGGTTTAAGTCGTAACACAACACAACGTTTTCCCAAACAATATTTGAGATAGTTCAGAAGTCAGCCACCACCAATAGGAAAATGAGGTCCACATACAAAAAAAATGATTAACACACTACAAAGCATTACTCTTATTCATTTGAGCCAGTATTCAACTCTAGTATCCATGACCAAAGATTCGTAAGTTTAAACAGATATATATTTAGTAAACCATTTGGTTAGCCACCACTCACTAAATGGAAACATTTCTTTTTATATTCACCAATCTAGTTCAGCTATGTATACCCATGAAATACAATGGATCTCGTTGGCTATACGCATGGATGGTAGTACAAAAAAATAAGAAGCGAGAATATACCACTCCTAGTACCAAATAAAAGGGTAGTTCTTCCACATACCAAATGTGACTCTCGTCAAAAGCTTATCCGCAAACTAAGTTTTAATCTCATTATTTAGGTATGATTAATAGTGCTTTAAGAGCAGTAAAAGTCACTAACTAAGCATGAATCAATTTCCTAAATAGAATGATGCTAAATCCATACAAAGACACACATATTCTTAATGTACCAATAAGGATTAAATCATCAAAACCGACAAACCATTGAGGACACTATCATAAGCTTAAAGCAAGAAGGTATACAGCAAGTAAAGAAGGTTTCATGACTCTTGTTTAATTTCTGTTCCTCCCTATACTCTGAACCTATCGGGAAACGAATCACTAACCACCTCTATCAAGCTACGTACAATCTTGCATTACAATTTGTGGACATATATCAGCTATAACATTTCCGATTTATTACAAAATGGCTCCACTACGAGGCAATACTAGGCAAAACCTTAAAATGTACAAAAAGAAATGCTACTCAAATGAAATCCTTTACCGTATCTCATTTCCCAACAGACTTCGCACAATATTTGGTCATTGTCAACCACGGGCGCATGTGAAGTTAGGAAAGTCTCATTTACTTCATTCTTGTTTCTAATAAGATCTACATGCTCGAATACCGTACCCCATCAACCGTTCTAAAAACAAATTAAGGATGCAGTCCATACGTCAAGAAATCACTAATCACTATAAGCGACATTTTGAAACCATAATTAGCCAATTATGTAAATACTCATTTATGCATGTTTTATCTTATTTGTTTAGGTTATCTATGTAAGGAAGATCGGTGCAATCCCTCCACCCTAGCTAGGACCACCCACTGGGCAAGCTAAACATCAACATCAAGGCACATAAAAATCATAAGTAAGGGAATGTATAACACCCTACGTCTTATCTTACATGAACCAAAAACAGTGAATTTATATTCAATTCCATGAGTCATGACCAAAACTATTTTCTTTCTTTACCAAAATTACTTTCTTTCTATTCTACCTTTTTATCTACACAGGCATGGAATGATGGAATCAAAAGGTAAAACAACATGGAAAGGAAAATGGTCCAGCCACTAATAAAATCAAAATCTAATCGTGTTACCATTAAAGGAAACAGTAAGGACCTTTACCATTTTTCTCTTCTTTAGACATTTTTTCAATGTAAGGCAAAGTTTTCTGTTGTCCATGAAGAAATTTCTTTGTTGTTAATTTCTATCTCTTCCTTTTCATCTCCTTCTCTACAAAGTTTTAACTTGAAACCAACCCAATAATGCTTGTTCAGAAGAGACCCAAAAACAGATTGAAACTCGTCCAAATTCCTAATACTTCACGGACTCTAAAATTCCAATTTAAGATAAACCCAAGTTTCTATATCATCTAAGAACTCTAATATTTCAATAATCTTCACCCTTCAACAATAAATCAATGGCAACACTTTTATCTTCTTTCAACAATTGCAAACTTCCACCATTTTTATTATCATGGAAATAAAAACCAAACCACCAGAGAAATAAAAGGAGATAGAAGAGAAGAATCTTTGAACAAGAGGAAATTCCCAGGACTACAAACCGACTGCCTCTATTTCATAGATTTCTCAGGGATTATTTTTTTTTTCTCTAATTTGGGAAGAACCAGCCACTGACGGAGAGAACAACCCCAAAAGAAAAGCGAAGGGGTTCTACGTGTTTTATCCTTGGTCCCTTGGATCTATACGTGTGCATCATGCATGGATGTTATGAAGACACCATGGGAACCGATTACTACAAACTCATTGTTGAGAAACTATCATATATATAGTTAAGGCACCCAAAATTACAAGGCTCAAGAACATTCTCATTCGACAGCCTATAAGTGTTAATGACACTTGAGTGTTTGAGTTTCAGGCCATCTAAGTGATCCGACAAAAGATTTGGAACTCAAAGTATTAAAATATTAAATTTCAATGCTTGGACAATGGAAAAAGCTAAAATCATTTAACCTACAAAAGGAAAAAGATATGGTCAAAAATAAAAAAGAAACAAAAAGAGCAAAAACTTTGTAATTGGGATTTGTGGGTATAACACCTCTCTATTATCTTATTTCAAGAATGTCTCATTTTCTCTATGTTTTACTTAGTTGTTTTTGTGCTGCACAAACTCGAATAAAAGCTTAATTAGTTGAAACTTGACATACGCATCAAAGTACAATTGTCGCATCACGGTGGAACGGCTAAGACCAGTTAATCTGTAAGTTCATTTCATGCTCAAAATAGTTCCAAAATTCTTAATTTGACATGATCGACGTGGCCCCTACCGCATTGTTGTCAAGATGAAAAAGATCACATTGATTTTGCAGATTAAAGAAGAAGCAACTATGAAAGAAACTAAGGATAAGAGTTTACCTCAGGAAGAAGAGGAAAAGAAGAGTTAACAAGACAGAGAATAGAAGTAGCTGAGTATACAAAAGAAGTGAAAATATACAGAAAGAAATAATCATCTTACGTAACTTGGTATGTCAATTAATACCAATTAATACTATACCATTGGTGTGCCCTAACTGGTGGTCTAAGAAAAGCCCTCTACATGTCTTGGTTGTGTTTATAGTAGAACCATTTTTAGGGACCATGGTTTTTTTGGGGGACCATGGTCTTATTAGGCCAACCTCCCTATACTTATAAGGGGTGTCCTAAAGTTAGGTAAATACACATTTACCCTTTACTTTAATTTAAATTAAAACTAACCTAATAACTATATAAATCTAATCATATATATCTAATCTAAATGAATCTATTAACCAAAATCAAAATCAAAAAAAAATTATTCTCTTCTTCTTCTCTCTTTCCTTGACGTTCCTCGTTCGATTGAAAATGAGTATTAACCATCAAAATGAGTTGAAAATGGAAGTTCCAGAGAGAAGTTCGGCTAGAAATTATGTGAAAAACTTTGTCGAAGTAACCGAACCTAATAGAAATGATGAACATGAAGAACAGTTTGGCTATTTCGCAAAAAAAAAATCCCAACCGAACCTTAGTTCGGTTATGTCGCAAAAAACATTTCCCAACCGAACCCTAATAGTTCGGTTAGCAAAAAAACATTTCCCAACCGAACCCTAATAGTTCGATTAGTTGCAAAAACATTTCCCAACCGAACCTTAGATCGGTTATTTCGCAAAAATATTTCCCAACAAAAAACATTTCCTAACCGAACTAAGGTTCGGTAACGTCACAAAAAATATTTCCCAACCGAACCCTAATAGTTCGGTTACGTAGCAAAAAACATTTCCCAACCGAACCTAATAGTTCGGTTAGTTGCAAAAAAAACATTTCCCAACCGAACCGTAGTTCGGTTGTTACGCAAAATATTTCCCAACCAAACATTAAGTCGCGAAAAACATTTCCCAACCGAACTAAGGTTTGGTTACGTCGCAAAAAATATTTCCCAACCGAACCTTTGTTCAATTTTTTTGGGCTTAGTTTAATCTTCATTTAATCTTGCACTAATCATTTAGTTTAGTTTAATTATTTTTTTAGTTTAATTTTTTTTTTGATTTAATCTTGCACTAATTACTAATTATGTTAACCTAATGATACAATTAATCATTACACTAACTTAATTGAAAAGGGTAATTTTGGTATTAATATAAATATTTAGATAAGGGGTAATCTAGATTTATTTCTAATGTCTTACCCAAAATAAAACCATTATCCCCACAAAAAAACCACGGTCCCAAAAAAAACGCTTCTTATAGTAAGATAACAGAGTTCATGAGAAGCTTGTGGATATTAAACAATTGGTCCACTCTTCCCAAGTTTCCAAGCATACCCATCATGTCTTTCGATAAACCCATTTGCTTCATGAGGTTTTGTAGACCACCCATGCCACCTATATAAGTTTTCCAAATGATTGGTAATGTGGTGCGACTCAGCCAAAAATGTGTTATACTTGCAAGAAACTCATTAGTCATGTTGAGAGATCAATGGAGAGGTTGCGATAGGTGTAGAATACACCTAATTTACTATCTAGTAGTTTATGCTTTCTTTGCTATTTTTCTTGTAAATTATGTATTTTACGATTGTTTTGAGTTTTGTAGCTACTTTGGAGTCACACGGAGAAAGAAGAAGAAATTACCCAATTTGAGCCAAAAGGGCAAAAAGGTCAATTTACAAAGCGATTGATATATGGAGCCCAGTTGAGGTTAAGGGGCAACCCAATTGTGGGAGTACTAAAACCAGGCCCAGTCAAGGCTAAGGGGGTTGTTATCGGGGTGTCGATGAGTGCCAAATAGTGCATATTTATACACCTTTTATTGGCATTTTACTCATCTTTTGTGCTTAGAAATCGATATTATCCCAGCATTACGTGTTTTCTTTGTTTTCAAGAATAAATATTTGTTTTAATTAATTTTGTATTTTTAGGTACTAAATAAAGTCGGAGAATCGAGGAACCAAAAGAGCGAAGAAGTGGAGTCGAGCATCTATGGAGCGAGAAAGCCAAAGCTCACAAGCAATGATTTGCAACCCAACAAGAAGCAACTCATCTACAAGACATGGGCTTGAGCCGGAGCAACCCGCGACCCGGATCCGAGCCGTCCACTCCAAACCGTTGAGATCTCTCTCATCCACATCCTACGGTCGCTGCCCTCACTATACATCATCTCTTGATGCACTCGCGCAACACCATATCACAACAAGTCGGGCTACCAACCTCGACCGTTCGGATCTCTCCGCAAGATCCTACGCTCGGTGCAGCGTTCCCATCGATCTTCGATGCACCCGCTCTACACCACACCACCTATATAAGCCCCCTTAGCCAAAACCTAAACCTAATTTTCTTCTCCTCCCCCATACCTCTTCACCCGACAGAGCTCTGCTCTGTCTCTGCAACAACACCATCTCCTCCACCTTCTTTACCCGTACCACCACCAGAGCCGCTTCCGCCATCACCCTATCTCATGTCACACCATCACCAGCCAACAACCCCAGGACTAGATATCTCTTTCTTAGTTTCTACCTACCCTAGAAACTAAATCAGAGACATCTAGAGCTAGGGTTTCCACCCAATCAACCGCATGGCGTCTCTGAGGCTGATTTGATGAAGAGGAGAAGCAATCGAGTATGGGTGCGATTACTTTTGATTTATTTATCATTAATTACATTTGTTTTTGAGAATTAGGGTTTGAGATGTTTTGGGGATGAACTGCATGTATAAATAGGAGTGATGGGTGTTGATAGAAACCACGCCTGGGTTAGCCAGAGTGTCATTTAGGTTTAATTTTGTGTTTTAATTTAGTGTGAGGGTTTGAGATGAAACCCTAATTCACAGTTGTGTTTAAACTCAGTTGAAATGTTCTTGTATGCTTAATATTTATTAGATAACTTCAATTTTATCACTTAACTCTTTTTTCTCACAAGGCATACCAAAGCCATGGATGCACCGTAGTTAGGTTAATACTTGAGTTGAGAGTGATTCGACTCTTGTTTCAATTATTAAATGCTAATTCCTTTGATTAGTTATACTTGATTAGATAACTAATGCTCGGGTTAGTACCCTTAGCTGGTATTTGAAGTTTTACATGGTGAAACCCCTTAGTTAAGTGGCGTAATTGACACACTCGCCCTTAGCTACTATAGGAACAAGATATTTAACTTAGTTGAAAGCACATACTAGGAATTTAGTGGTGGAATTGATAACCCAAACATACCTTTGTCCTTTGTTTATTCCTTAGATTAGGATCATTTCATTGTCACTACATTTCAAACAAGTTTGCACAAAAACATCTATGTTACACTGTTGTTACCTTGTCACACTAGAAAGTCGCTTAGCAAGCCTTTGATCAATACGAGCACCACAAGTCTCGTGGTTCGACTCGTACGTGCCCAGTTCTACAACCAAGACACCGTGCACTTGCGGTATTACCGTAGGCCGTAAATTAGACACATCTTCGGGCCTACCAGTGTCCCTTATCACCTACTAGTGGGTGTAATTATCAGGTCCTATCTGTGGGGTGTACACATCCTTATCGCCCCAACCCTAATCGAGAGAACTCGTCTCTCACATTTTTCATTTCATTCTGGAATTTAACACAGAGAGATCGAGCTCAGAGAGGAGGAATTTGAGTTTGAGTTCGGTGATGGGATTTGTCGATATTGAGACATCACTGCTGCTATTGAATGGAATCTGAGTTCGAATTAGGGTTTGTTGTTAATCGAGAGGAGATCGATGGGCCGTTGTTGAGAACCGAGAGATTGAATCAAGATTTACGTGGAGATGGCCATGAATCAAGAACATAGAGATGGGTTTTGGTGTTGTTAAAGAATGCTACTTGTGAGGCTTGATTGAGTGTTGCTATGGATGATGTGAAATAAGAGAAATTGATAGTTCCGAGAACTGATGTTGCTTTCATGGTGATGGGTTCGACTCTTCAGTGGTGCTGTTGGTGGCTTTATCGGGGTTGAACTAATGGGTTTTCGAACTGGAATTTAAGATGGGTTCGATTTAATCTAGAAATTGGTAGTGGTGTTGAGGAGATGAAGATTCAGTGGAGAGATGCGAGAGAGGATGAATTATGTACTGGGGTTTGTGATGATTGTGTTTGAGGTAAAGATAAATTGAAAAGCAAGAGATTGCAGGCGATTCGGACAAGGCAGGGGAGATGGATGAAATCAGAATAAGAAGAACAAATAGAAGATTGGTTTCACAGGGAAACAATCGAGAGTGAGGGCTGTTTTGCAGGTGTATGTGAAGCTGCAAGTTGCAGGGAAAATTGATGATGCTACCATTGTTGATTGCCAGGGAGATGAAGATGGTGCTGGTGCTTAAGCCCTGTAGAAGGTGCAGTATGTGTTGGTGGCCGTTGTTTTAAGAACTGAAATGATTTTGTCTCAGAACGGATTGAAGGGCTGAGTTGCTGTTGATTACAAGGAAGAATGAGACTGCAGTGCCAGAGTTGCTGTGTGGTGTTGGTTATTGTCAAGAATGGGTTTCAAGTTGCAGCTGCTGAGTGAGGTTGGCTGATGGAAGTAGATGGTGGTGATGCAGTGGTGGAATGAGTGGCTCTGTTGGTGGTGAAGCCAAGGCAGCCATGCAATAGAAATGACAGGGATGGAGCTGAGATGAAATGTCGAAGATAGTTCTCGTAATGGCGGTTGAATGGAAATGGCAGAGGAATGTGTAGGACAAGAGACCGATGCACCATCTTTGTGCAACACGCTATGGCCTGGAGATGCTCAAGGCTCGGCAACTTAGCTCTGGTCGCCTGGATAGCCGACAATGACTGACTCGGTGATTCATGAACTCGACCTGTCTCGACTCACACCCCGGCCTCGGCCTCGACCCGCTCGACCGACTTGACCCGAGTTGACTCAATTGTTAACCCGACCGACTTGACCCGTTGACCAAAGGACCGGTTTGACTTTTCCGGTCACCTGAGATATTTTCCGGCGATTATTCCGGGCGGATTCCGGCCATAATCCCGCTTTTCCGCAACCAAAAATTCCGAATTTTCTATGGATTTCTCTCATGGGTGTGAAGACTTGGGCTTGGAATTGGATGGAGAATTGGACTCAAATTTGGAAAGAGAAGATGAAGAGTTGAGAAAGACTTGAATTTGGAAGTTGAATTGCTAAAGGAAAAGGATTCTAATCCTTGGAAGAGTTGGAGAATATTGAAGCCTATAAATAGAGAAGTTTTCTATACCTCTCTACACACATCTCTACACACACAATTCTTTTCTTTTCTTATTCTTTGTGTGAACTCTTGAGTAGTTAATTTTATTGATTGAGGATGAATTCCTAGTTCTTAATATGATTTGAGTTTTTGTTTTCAAATTCTATCTTGAAGTTTTTCACATAATTATCGTTTGTTTTTACTAATAGGAGTGATCTTAAAGACATTCATGATTGATTGATAGATTGTTTGGGTGGCCAACTAAATTGATTTGTTAATTCGATCTAAAGCTAGTGAAAGTTAGGGGATAAGTAATCGTTTCTTGACTCTTTACATAAGTAGCAAACACGAGACCTTGCGGAGGGATTCCGTGGAGCAATTGTGTGTAGAAACAACGTTAGCAAGTAGACCTTGAGATAAGAGTCTAACTACTAATATCAACCTAAGAAATTCACAAAACCTAATGCATGAGCCAAGTTACATCTAGGTTGAGCTAATTCTAGGTGGCTTGGTGATTAGAATCCGTAGTCGAGAACTTCCGTGTCCGGTGATACAAGGGATTTAGGGGTTTAGCACGAGCTAGCTGCTTTACCTACGGTTGGTGATAATTTGTGACTAATAACAAGTAGAAGAGAACATAACTTGATTCATTGTTTCGTAACGAAGAAGGATTCCTTGGTCTTGTCTCTCTTATTGCTTTCAACTTTAACTTTTAATTGTTTTGTTTGTTTTCTTTTGCTTTTTACACCCCCCTTTCGTGACAATTTTTACAACTAGAATCTCGTGCTCCTCGTGGGATCGACCTTGACTACCCTATATTACTTGTTAATTAGGTAGTAAAGTATTAATTAATTTGTTGTGGTACGACACGCATCAAATTTTGGATCGCCGGGCCGGGAGCGGCGGATGATTTTAGTTGTTTTTATTTTTCTTTTGCTTTATTCTTTCTTTGTTGGATTCTATTCCGTATCTAACTTGGTTTTGAATCTTATTTCAAAGTATCGGTTTTCCATGTACGGTGGACAAGAGCAAGCATATTACAACAATCAATACGGTTTTCAACCTCAACATTATGACAACTTCCAACCATCCTTAGATACAATCAAAACCAATCTTTTGGCTATGATCAAATTCCTACGTAACCTTATGGATATTCTCATACATATCAACAACCTTATGACGGGTATGTAAGTGGACAATCACGAGGATGGGAGGATAGTTTTGTTTATGATCGAAATTCTCTAGTTTTGCAGATAAGATTTCTGCCATGATTGGGGATCTTCAACAAAAGTTTCAAGAATCACATCGAGAAATTCAAAGGAATTCGGGAGAAAATATACGAACAAATTAACAAACCTTTGGAGACTTTTGATGATGCTAGTGTAGATTACTCGAGCCTTGATCTTAATAATGATCAATCACCTATTCAAAAGGACGAGCTTGAGGAAGATGCATTTATTGCTTGGAAAAAAATTTCTTAGGGAAAGATGGGAGTCCGCGGAAGTGTATGAATGTTCCGACAATGAGGAAGTTATTCCAACTCCGGATCATAATAAAGATCCTTCACCTATTCAAAAGGAGGAGATTGGGTGTGACTTACCTATTGTTATAAACGGTGTAACACCCGCACATGAAGATCTTACAATCTATACCGATGAAATTCATTTTTGTGAATGGCCCGATTCCGATGATGAGAATGTTGAAGAGATGATACTAGAGGATGAAACCACATTCATTGATTTTGTGGAAGACCCAATTGAACTTGCGAATGATTTTAATGATGCCGAGACTTTGGTTAAGGTAGAAAACGACGAAGAATGGTTGCAAGGTTTAATAGAGGACCACGATATACAAGAGGTAAGTAATTCACTTGAATTTTTTAAGGATGACGAGGATTCTATAATACAAGAAATTGTGCAAGGTTTGTCTAACCCTTTGCCTATTGATTCTTCTCCTTCACCTCTTATTGGTTTGAATGTATGTGCTTCGAAAGTATTTTTGGATGATTTTGTTTCTAGATATCCACCATTGGAAACACTTGATTCTAACACTATGCAGGTTTGCCAAGAGGAATACATGGAAGTTCCCGAATTCTATGTTCTTTATACACTTCCGAGTGTGGACGAGAATAAGTGTGGGGGAAATTTCTATCGAGCGATAATTTCACTATTATTTTCTTGTGCTAACATTTGTATGGAGTTATTGTTTGCAAAACAGGTATTATGGGTGGATCCTCAAATTTTCAGATTGTTAGTATAGGGGAATGAATCTTGCAAGAGCTAAGTCGGGCCGTCGACTTTAAAACAAGCGCTTAATGGGAGGCAACCCATCGGTTTTGTATTTCTTATCCTTTTTATTTTTTGTTATTTCTTTTTCTTGTTTCTTATCATGTTAAAATTTCCCACCTTGACTTTACTGGAGGATTCAATTACATTGAGGACAATGTAAGGTTTAAGTGTGGGGGAGTGGTTAAGCATGTTTTTTTAAAACAAAAATTACAAAACAAATTAAAAAAGTTTGAAAAAAAAAAAAAAAAAAAAAAAAATTTTACTTAAACTTCCAACTTTTAAAGATTTTAGAGTCCCTAGCATACTTCTAGGTATGTTTACATAGAGATTTTGACCGACATAATTGAACTTGGAAATGTTAGAGAACTACATTCGGATTTCTTGTTTGTTTGAGTGTTAAATAATGGATTTAATCATGCCGGTGATGCGAATTTGGTGGGAGAAATGCGTTATTAGAGTTCTTTGATCAATCATTAGTGGAGACTACCCGTATTCATATCATGTGAGGCACCGACCAGAAATTAAAGAGCTTCTTTTGAGTGTGTGTCACCGTAAGTTAATTCCGGGTAGAATGGTGAGCTACCCAACCTCCCACCAATAGAAGCACTACTCTTTGATCTCTTGAGTGCTAATTTTGTCAATCATGAGGGTGACGTCTATAGATGAAAGCTTCCTTCTTGTAGTTCGATTGGTGCTAGCACCATTCTCTCTCGACAACAACGGATCCATAGAAACACTCTCATCATCAACAAGGAGCGACATCAAAATCTACAAGGAAAGTTGGAAAAGTTTAAGGTTTACAAGCAACGGAACGAGAAAAAGAGCAAATTTCAAATTCAAGTAAAGCAACATACAAAAGAGCGGATTTTTACATATATGTTGAAGACTTACAATACAATGAGGTAATTTTATATCCAAGTATGAAGACTTATTCATGAAAGCGAAGAAAAGTAAAAGGTGAGAATTTTTGAAGTTTATGATTTCAATACGATACAAGTTGTGAAGAATCAAGCGGTAAAATACTTCTTCCACGGCCATGGTTTATTTTGTATTTAATTTCTCTTTTTTTCAAAAAAAAAAAAAAAAAAAAGAGAAAGAAAGAAAAACAAGAGAAATATTTGTTCTTATTTTTAGTTAATGAGCCGTGGGGAAGGAAAATATATAAGGAAGTTTCAAGCGACAAGGATTTTAAGGTAAAAGAGTTAAGAATTGTTAAGGATTTATGAAATTCAAGGGTTTATCATCAATAGTTGAAACCGAAGACGAAGATCAAGACGAGGAGCGGAAGACGTTTCTATTGGATGCCGTGAGAGTGGTGTTATCATAATTGGCGATCGGATGTGAAGGTGAGTAAGTAATCCCATCCTCAATATAAATGGTTGATTTCCTTTCGTAGAGATCGTCAGAAAAATGGTTTTTCAAAATGTTAAAAGATGTGGGTTTTTCAAAATTTCGGAAGATGTCCTTCCCACCATTCAACGTGTTGCAGGATTTCTCTCTTCATTCCTACCCGCACACATGTGAGAACCATAAAAAGTCAGTCTTTTTGAGTGCAATTATCATTAAATCCTTTTTAGTGAGGCAGAAGTCGAGGCGAAATGCTTATTGATCGTTTCTCAAACACGCGTTTTCTCATTATGGTGTGGTTATTTCTCCATCAACAATTAAGAACGAGAATATGTTCTTTAGTATTTCTAACTTCTTATTACTAGCATGCGTAAACTCTATGTCCTCATAACTTTTTGGATGCTTGTGGACGCTTGAACGCTTTGAAGTTGTGAGTTTTTAGTTTGATTTGCTCGAGGACTAGCAAAGTCTAAGTGTGGGGGAATTTGATAGGTGTAGAATACACCTAATTTACTATCTAGTAGTTTATGCTTTCTTTGCTATTTTTCTTGTAAATTATGTATTTTACGCTTGTTTTGAGTTTTGTAGCTACTTTGGAGTCACACGGAGGAAAAGAAGAAGAAATTACCCAATTTGAGCCAAAAGGGCAAAAAGGTCAATTTACAGGCGATTGATATATGGAGCCCAGCTTGAGGTTAAGGGGCAACCCAATTGGGGAGTACTAAAACCAGCCCGATCAAGGCTAAGGGGGTTGTTATCAGGGTGTCCCTTATCACCTACTAGTGGGTGTAATTATCAGGTCCTATCTGTGGGGTGTACACATCCTTATCGCCCCAACCCTAATCGAGAGAACTCGTCTCTCACATTTTTCATTTCATTCTGGAATTTAACACAGAGAGATCGAGCTCAGAGAGGAGGAATTTGAGTTTGAGTTCGGTGATGGGATTTGTCGATATTGAAACATCACCGCCCGCTATCAATGGAATCTCGAGTTCGAATTAGGGTTTGTCGTTAATCGAGAGGAGATCGATGGTCGCCGTTGTTGAGAACCGAGAGATTGAATCAAGATTTACAGGAGATGGCCATGAACCAAGAACATAGAGATGGGTTTTGGTGTTGTTAAAGAATGCTTTGTGAGGCTTGATTGAGCCGTTGCTATGGATGATGTGAAATAAGAGAAATTGATAGTTCGAGAACCGATGTCTGCTTCCATGGTGATGGGTTCGACTCTCCGGTCTGTTGGTGGCTTTATCAGTTGAACTAATGGGTTTCTCGAACTGAATTTAAGATGGGTTCGATTTAATCTAGAAATTGGTAGTGGTGTTGAGGAGATGAAGATTCGTGGAGAGATGCGTAGAGGATGAATTACTGACTGGGGTTTGTGATGATTCGTGTTTGAGGTAAAGATAAATTGAAAAGCAAGAGATTGCAGGAAGTTCGAGACAAGGTGGAGATGGATGAAATCAGTAACAAGAAGAACAAATAGAAGATTGGTTCTACAGTGGGAAACAATCAGAGAGTGAGGGTCTGTTTTGCGGAGTGTTTGTGAAGCTGCAAGTTGCAGGGAAAATTGATGATGCTACCATTGTTGCTTGCCAGGGAGATGAAGATGGTGCTGGTGCTTAAGCCCTGTAGAAGGTGCAGTATGTGTTGGTGGCCGTTGTTTTAAGAATCGAAATGAGTTTGTCTCGTAACGGATTGAAGGCATGAGTTGTTGTTGATTACAAGGAAGAATGAGATCGGCAGCGCGAAAGTTGCTTTTGTGTGGTGTTGGTTATTGTCAAGAATGGGTTTCAAGTTGCAGCCGAGTGAGGTGGTGATGGAAGTAGATGGTGGTGATGCGGTGGTGGAATGAGTGGCTGTTGGTGGTGAAGCCAAGGCAGCCATGCAATGGAAATGACAGTGGATGGAGCCGAGATGAAATGTTGAAATGGGTTCAGTAATGGCAAATTGAATGGAAATGGCGAGAGGAATGTGTAGGCCAAGAGCACCGATGCACCATCTTTGTGCAAATACGCTTATGGCTGTGCGGGCAGATGCTCAAGGCCCAGCAACTTAGCTCAGCCCGGTGATAGCCGACAATGACCCGACTTCGGGCCGATTCATGAACCCGACCCGCCCCGACTCACACCGGCTCGCCTCGACCTGCTCGACCGACTTGACCCGAGTTGACTCGGGCGTTAACCCGACCGACTTGACCCGTTGACCGGTGGACCGGTTTGACTTTTAGGCCACCGAGATATTTTACGGCGATTATTCCGGCCGGATTCGACCATAATCCCAGTTTTCCGGCGAACCAAAAATTCCAGAATTTTCTATGGATTTCTCTCATGGGTGTGAAGACTTGGGCTTGGAATTGGATGGAGAATTGGACTCAAATTTGGAAATAGAAGATGAAGAGTTGAGAAAGACTTGAATTTGGAAGTTGAATTGCTAAAGGAAAAGGATTCTAATCCTTGGAAGAGTTGGAGCATATTGAAGCCTATAAATAGAGAAGTTTTCTATACCTCTCTACACACATCTCTACACACACAATTCTTTTCTTTTCTTATTCTTTGTGTGAACTCTTTTAACATGACTAGTTAATTTTATTGATTGAGGATGAATTCCTAGTTCTTAATATGATTTGAGTTTTTGTTTTCAAATTCTATCTTGAAGTTTTTCACATAATTATCGTTTGTTTTTACTAATAGGAGTGATCTTAAAGACATTCATGATTGATTGATAGATTGTTTGGGTGGCCAACTAAATTGATTTGTTAATTCGATCTAAAGCTAGTGAAAGTTAGGGGATAAGTAATCGTTTCTTGACTCTTTACATAAGTAGCAAACACGAGACCTTGCGGAGGGATTCCGTGGAGCAATTGTGTGTAGAAACAACGTTAGCAAGTAGACCTTGAGCTAAGAGTCTAACTACTAATATCAACCTAAGAAATTCACAAAACCTAATGCATGAGCCAAGTTACATCTAGGTTGAGCTAATTCTAGGTGGCTTGGTGATTAGATCGGTAGTCGAGAACTTCCGTGTCCGGTGATACAAGGGATTTAGGGGTTTAGCACTGAGCTAGCTGCTTTACCTACGGTTGGTGATAATTTGTGACTAATAACAAGTAGAAGAGAACATAACTTGATTCATTGTTTCGTAACGAAGAAGGATTCCTTGGTCTTGTCTCTCTTATTGCTTTCAACTTTAACTTTTAATTGTTTTGTTTGTTTTCTTTTGCTTTTTACACCCCCCTTTCGTGACAATTTTTACAACTAGAATCTCGTGCTCCTCGTGGGATCGACCTTGACTACCCTATATTACTTGTTAATTAGGTAGTAAAGTATTAATTAATTTGTTGTGGTACGACACGCATCAGTTACCTATTTGCATCAGCATAGGTGGAGGAAGAACATTGCTCATGTGTTGTGCATTCATATTTCGTGATGCACTCTTTTCACCCTTCTTGGGTATTTTGAGTCTTTTCATCTTTCCCCAGACCTTTGCTTGTCGGTTATATTCTTCCAACACCCTAGGTCATGACCCAAGGCTCATTCATAAAGATAACGTGCATGCAAGCATTTTCACCTCTGAAGTCATGCACTTCAAGATTAGTTGTCCTATGAAACACTCCAGGCAGCATATCTGAAATATAAACTACTAAAAGGTAACCATGTTAACAAGAAAAGGTACATTCCCTTGTCATAGGGACAACATCATGGATTTTTTTTTCCATAAAGCCAGACCAGACTTCCATACCTAGCTAGAGGTGTAAAACGTGCCGGCCAGGCACAGCCCGGCACACGAAATCGCGTGCTTCACGTTCCATGTGCCGTGCTGTGCTGTGCCAACGATTTAAACGTGCTGTGCCGTGCTGTGCTTTACTAGTCAAAAGCTAGGCACATCACAGCCCACGGGCACAACACACGAATAAACGTCTTGCGTCTTTGTCTTTGCCGGCACACGTGTTATAAATCATTTGAAATCACTTAATGTATACATTAAGTCGGACATTATCACAAGAATTTAATTAGACAACATATCATTTGAAATTATTTCAAGTAAAATTAACAATTTTATTTAATAAAAAGAAATAACCCATCAAATATAAAATTGGATTATTGCCATGTAAATTAATGTTCTAGTTAAATATAGGTGACTTACATTATAACAATGATATTGAAATATATTTTCTAAATATTAAGGTATTATTTGTGTTGTTATAAATAAGCCAACATAAAATGTTAAAAACTAACTAGAATAGTGACTCTTTTGTGAAATATACAAAAAATGTGATGTATTATGCCTTGTTATATGGTGTATTTGTACATGTTATGACGTGCTCTCTTAATGTGATGTGTTTGGTGGGCCCACGTGTTTATCCGTGTGGCGTCTTTGTCTTTGTGCTCGTTTTTATCGTGCCAATTAGTCAAACCCAACACGCCCCATTTAACAAACGTGTCACGTCTTCCCAGGCTAGTCACGCGTCGGGTGGGTCATGTGCTCCAATTTTAGCGTGATGTGCTGGGATGTGCTCGTGCTGGCACGGCCCAATTTACACCTCTATACCTAGCTATTCAAAATCAAAGTTAAATACATGAAAGGACTTTTTAAAAGACGAACTATATCAAACATGAAAGTGTTATCACTAAAGCGAAGAGTTAATGATACCTAATAGACCTCTGACAAGTTGCACAACATCGAAAACTTCAGTGATACCAATGCTAGAAATCCCCCACTTTTATACCCCAAAAATTTTACACCCCTATGTGTCCATGTGTTATTGGCTCACTTTTAAAGCGGACCCTGTTTTCCTGTGGGGTAGGGTGAGAATGAAATCTACGTGGATAAGAGTGACACATAGGGGTGTAAAATGGTGGTGTAGAAAAGTGGGGGATGGGAAGCAACTTCCCCTATATGCTCTCCAGTCCCAAGGAGTATGACAGGACTCTTTGTGGCCGCGACTCTGCCAAACAATACGGCCAGCAGGATGGCACAGGACTCTTTGTGGCTCCTACTTTGAAAGCATTGAGTTTAAAATAAGTTCTTAAATGGGATTTTATGATGTCACTAGTCATCTATGAGACTTGACTTGGTGACTTTAATTAAATATTAGAATTTTATCCCCTGGCCAACTGAACTACGTACGTATAAGTGTCATACCACTGCGCTAAAATGTCCTCGAGCCGACATGAGTAGTTAGGCATATAAAAAAAAATAAAAATATGCGAAATTGATACAAGTAATTGAGTATAAATTTTAAAACTCACTACTAGTGTGCAAGTTTAAAACTCACAATTAGTGTGCAAGCTTTGTAACTATTAGCCGTTACCGGTTAGGTATTTTCCCTGTGATTATATTCAACTTGAAATTATATATACTAGTTCAGAATCCATGTAAAGAAATTCCTAAGTCTTCCATTACTCATGAATCGTGGAGGTCTGATTTTCTGGAGCATAAACCGCTGAAGAATAAACCAAGATACTATGAAAAAACAGTAGGATCAACTATGAAAGTTGACACAGGGTGGTTGGATCAACTGCTACAGTTGACACGATGGGCATGGAGCAACATGTATAGTTGACACAGTGGTACGGTGTTTATGAAGTTAACTTGGGTTGCAAGTTTTACCGGTTTTAGAAGTTGTTTACGTGAGAATTTTCTAGAAGAGTCTTTGTTAGAGTTTGTTTATGTAAGGAAAGTGTTTATTGCTTCAGAGTCAAGTTTGTTAAACATATAAATAGGTTGTTGATTCGTAAGTTTTAATTATATCAATTGAGAGAAGTTTTGTTTAGTTTCTTGTCTTGTCTTGTGTTCTTTTATTAAGTCTTTGATATCAGATTTTCTACATCTGGTATCCGATTCTAGGGCTATGGGTATGAGTTGTTGAGTTGAAGAAGATGACAAGTTTAAGTTCAATTAAGGTACCGGTGTTTGAAGGTAAAAACTTTGAACGCTGGAGGTTGCATATGGAGAATACTTTTATCTACCAAGAGGTATGGGATATCGTGAAAGATGGTTATGTAGAAAACAGAAGGAGCAAAAGAGTTCAAGCAAACCAAGAAACAACTTTAATCGAAAAATGTAAAGAAGAATTCTAAAGCTACATATATTCTTCATCAGGGTATTCATGAATCTCTCATGGATAGAGTTATCTACTTTAAAGAAGTTAAAAGAGCATGTGGTGGTTTGATAAGCTACTACAAAGGATCCGACAAGGTCAAGAAGGTTAGATTACAAACCTTGAAAAGAAAGTATGAACTATTGCAGATGGAAACTATTTAAACAATATCCGAGTTTTTCTCAAAGACATTAAATCTTGTCAATGAGATGAAAGCTAATTGAGATACTATAGAAGATTCAGCAATTGTAGAGAAGATTCTAAGAAGCTTGCCAGAAAAATTTGAATCAAAGGTTACTGTTATAGAAGAATGTAATATTGTTGCAACTATGAAACTTGATGAGATATTGGGATCTTTACAAGCATATGAACAAAGATTGCTTGAAAAAACAGCTGCTACAAAACCAGCTGAAGAAGCACTACAAAGTCAAGTAAGCTAGAGAAACAATCAAGGAAGACCTAATGCTGGAGGTTTTCAAGGAAGATATTATAATGGTGGAAGATCTAACAATGGAGGTTATCAGGGAAGAAAACCAGTGGATATAAGCAAAATTCAATGTTATAATTGTGGAGATTTTGGACACTTTTCTTCTGAGTGTCCAAAACCTAGAAAGACAAATGTTAATAACTACAAAACAAACTTTAAAGCAAATATAACAGAAAGTCAAGAAGAAGAAGAAGAAGAAGAAGAAGAAAAGAAAGTTGAAAATATGTTGATGGCTTGTCATACACCTGAAGAACAGCCTCAACATAAGTGGTATTTAGATACAAGATGCAGTAATCATATGTGTAGAATAAAAGAGTTGTTTGACAACCTAGATGAATCAATACGTTCAACTGTGAACACTAGTGGAAAATGGACTTTTTAAGTCTGATTGGGATTTATAAATAAGACTACCCGGGCCTTTCTTTATTTTTTGGGCTTCCAATGGAAGTCTTATTAATGACCCAAAGTAAAACAAGCTACTATGGAAGACGTAATACTAATGGGCAGTTTAGTAAATAGTGGAGCTTCTAGAAGGTTTATGGTTAAGTCTGCGTCGGGAGCTAGTTTCTATGGTCCCATTTTCCCAGATTTGGTTCCTTATCTCGGTCTTTCTTTACTATTATCACTTCTCTCTCAGATCTCTTACAGCATCTGAGTTTTTACTCTAAAACGAATGAAAATCCAAATTGTAGACTCTCTTCATCTTCTCTCTAACTCAGATTCATCATCGAAACCCTAAGTTTTTTACTTCATAACTAACTCGAAATTATTTGTTACTCCATGAAAACTCTGTCAATGTGTACATCGATGGAAGATTTTAATCTACCAACTCCAATTGCAATCTGAAAATACCGTTGGTAATAAAAGAGAAGGATCAAGTGAGATTCAATCATATATTCTATGAACTTTTAGATCTAAATCAAAGGTTTTTGGGTTTATTGATTAAGCTACAGAACCATATGGTGAAGGAGGAGTAATTAGTAGTCTTAGAGATCAAAATCTAAGAGGTGGGTTTTTTTCCTCGTTAATTTTGTTATGCAAATCATAATTATTCCTTTAAATTTTGTGTAGATTGTTACTGAAGTATTGTTCTGTGTTATATCATTCGTAGGTTAAAGGATATCTTATCTATTTGTAAAGAGAATTCTAAAAATTAAAATACGAATTGGCTAGTGGTGGAAAGGATTTGGGTGAACAGATTCAACAATTTCATGAGAAGCAACTTCGAAGGTAAAAAACATTATTACTTCCTTTGATTTCAATTTCTCAAATTAGGTTTTTTTTTTCTTTTAATTGTTTTTTTGCTTTTTTATGGTTTAAATATGTGGATTTGGGGTATTTTTGACTGATTTGAATTGTTTAGGTTGTTAGTAGTCATTTAATTTTTGTATCAGTTCTCAATTTCTCTACTCGTTTTCAGTTATGGGTTTTCACGAGTGGATGAAATTTGTTCTTGGGAGGGATTTTCCTTCAATTTTATTTGTATGTTTTTGTTGATGTGATGGTGCTTTTGTGTTAGGTTGGTTGTAGGTATATGGTTATGGTGTGCTTTGAGGTGCAGGGTAGGTTATTTCAGGATGTAGATTTTGATTAGTGATTGTTGGAACTGTAATTTGACCAGTTTTTCTGTTGTATATGTTTTATATTTGTGGATTTGTATGCAGCAAAACTGTTCATTGATATTTTGTAGTAAATAAGTTTTAATTTGATTACAAAGATGGTAAGATTTTCTCAGTAGACTACTTCTAATGTTTCAATATGGTTTTATAAATGACCGTTTTCGATACTCTTTGTCGTTTAATCAGGCAGTGAAGTTTACAAATGAATAGCTTCATCGGATCATGGACCCAAGCATAATATCGAACATGTCCGTCATTGCTCATGTGGATCATGGTACGCAACTGTATAGTATCTATGTTTCAATTTGAGTTTGTGCATACAGTTAATTAGTTTAGCTGATATTGGTATGTTTTCTTTATCGAAGATGAGAGTTCGAGAAGTTTATGATATCAAGACATATAAGTTGTGAAGAATCAAGCGGTAAAGTACTTACACCATGGCCTTTGTACTTACGTTTTTATTTTATTTGTATTTTACTTTCTTGTCTTAAAAAAAAAAAAAAAAAAAAAAAAAAAAAAAAAAAAAAAAAAAAAAAGACAAGAGAAAATTTTTAGGTTTGTTAATAGTTTTATTATTTTGTTTTATTTTTATTTTGTATTTGTTTTATTTCTTATTTCAAAAAAAAAAAAGAAAAAAAAAATTATTAAAAAATAATAAAAATAAAAAAATAATTAAATTTTGGGTTTGTATAGTTTGTTTTTAGTTTTGTGTTCTTTCAATAAAGCCAATGGAAAGAAGGAATATCTATAATGAAGTTTCAAGCGACAAGGAATTAGAGGAAAGAATCATATTGTCGAGATTCTACGAAGTTCAAGAGTTATCATCAAGAGTTGAAGACCGAAGACGAAGATGAAGACACCGATAGAAGACCGAAGACGTTTCTATGGATGCTGTGAGAGTGGTGCTAGCTGCACGCCGAACGGATACAAGGTAAGTAAGCATATTCCCACCTTCGTTAAATGGTTGATTTCCTTTCGAAGAGATCAGAAAATGGGTTTTCAAAATTATAAAAGATGTGGGTTTTTAAAAATATTCGGAGGGTTTTTACCTTCCTACCATTCAACGTGTCGCAGATTCTCTCTTCATTCCTACCTGGACACATGTGTGACCCATAAAGAGTCATTTATTATTGAGAGCAATATCATAAAACCCTTTCTTGTGAGGCGAGTCGAGACTTTTGATCACTCCGAACCCGAATTTTAGTCGAGAAGGGATGGTTATTTCTCTCTCAACTATTAAGAATGAGATTGTGTTCATTTATGTGTCTAACTCTTATGACTAGTGTGCAGAATCTCTATGTCTTCTTAGCGCGTTGGATACTATCATTACGGAGAACTAGTAAGTTGGAAAAATAGGTTTTGTGGGTATATCTCTAGTAAACCCTCACGAGACTATAACTCGTCCACTAGGGACACCTAGGGGTTTAAAGGCTTGTTATTTATGCTAAAAGTGACCGTAGCCTCGACGACACGGAGTTGTATGTATTCTTTATAATTGTTTTGTTTGATTTGCTCGAGGACTAGCAAAGTCTAAGTGTGGGGGAATCTGATAGGTGTAGAATACACCGTATTTACTATCTAGTAGTTACGCTTTCTTTGCTATTTTTCTTGTGAATTATGTACTTTACGTGTGTTTTTGAGTTATTAGGTACTCTGGAGTCACACGGAGGAAAAGAAGCGTAAATCATTCAAATTGAGCCAAAAAGGCGTAATCTGTCATTTCGCATGCTATTGGGAGCTGAGCCAAGGTTAAAAGGCAACTCTATTAGGAGGAGTATTAAATGCAGCCAGCTGTGGTTAAGGGGTGACCACATGTTATGGGGCATCCACTGGGGTATCCCTTATCTGATGCAGAGGGGTGTCATTATCCAGCCCCAGCTCATGACCTAAATCGAGAGGAGTAATCTTCTCAATCATTTTCTTTAATTTTACACCTGAAATGGAGGTAGACCTTGTCGATGCTGCTGTGAGACTGAGAGAAGAAATTGATGATGAAGATACACAGGAAATACTGAAAATTGCAACTGAAATGGAGAGGGGTTTCGAGCTTGGTTGCATATGGTGATATCAGCTGATGTTGCTCGAACCTAAAAGGGGATCTGAGGCTATTAATTGAATGAACAGATTGAGGAGTTGAGGCTCGAGTATGAGATAACGGAGATGGAAGAAATCGAACTTAAATCGAGGGTTGATGTTTGTTCGAATTAGTGAAGATAAATGAATTTCGTGGAGAAATAGAGATGAAGAACGAGCTTGATGAAAGGGTTTTTGTGGTGGCATGTTGTTTCGTTAACTGAGAAGAAGAGATGGAGAGTAGATTTTGTCGAGAATCAAGATCGAGATGAAGGAAATCGATAATTGAATAATGGATAATGAAGGAAATCTAGGGTTTTTGTTGAAAATGAAGAAGTGGGTTCTGATATTTGTGTTTATGGAATGTGTTTATGGAATGTTGAGGTTAAATCAAGAAATGGGTTTCAATCTGATTTGAAATTTACAGAGTTGAGAGTAAGAAATCAGATGAATTAAGGGTTATGCTGTGGCAATGGAACTAAGTACAAGGAAGCTGGTGCAAGTGGAGCTACAATTGGTGTTGGTGGCAATGGGCTATTGGTGTTGCAGTGATTATTTGAGCTTGAACTGGACCATGATGGTGTTGAATTACTGTGGAAGTGGTTGTGCAATTTAGTGGTGCCGTTAGGGAATGCAATGGAGATGGTCCAGTGTTTCGATGGTGATGTTGTCAGGCTGTGATAAATGAGATATGAGGTGAAGCAGAGCTGCAATGAAGGAGTTAGATGAAAGATGGCTTGAATCAAAAGCCGTTGACATGGATAATAGTAGTCCGAATTGGTGGTTGTTGAATTGCAGTGTCTCAGTGCAAGACCTGTCGCCGTTGGAGCCAGAATGGAGTTGAGGGACCGTGATATTTAGTTGGGTCTCAATCGATAAAATAGATGTTTGTCTAGGCCGTATGACAGGAAAACTCGAGTGGAGATGGTAGGTGGTTGAAATGCGAGAGGAAATAGAGCTCAGAGATGTCGCCGTAAATTAGTTGGGTACTGGATCGAGTTGCAATGAATTGTATCCGAGATGGCCTCGTGCGCTTTGGAGTCGATGGCTGTGCAGAGCAGCTGAGTCAAAGAAAGAGTCACTGCAGCTTGGAGGCACACCATGGAAATGGAATGTGTGTTTGAAACTGCACTTTGCTGCAAGGGGTTTCTGGTTGTGTTGGTGGTCATTGCCATGGCAAGAGAATGGATGTCTGGGGAATGATGAATTATGTCCTGAGGTTGAGAATTGAAGCTAAAGCTGAGTTAGTATGGTAGTGGCTCTGGAGATTGGTATACAAGGAGCTGGTGTTGGTATTTTGGAATTTGGGTTTGGCTGTGACAATAGAGCTGAGAATGGTGTTGCATGTCTGAGATTGCAGGGAGATGCTATAGAGTTGGAGTTTGTTCAGATGACTATGTATAGGTCAAAAAGCTGAAATGAGTTTGCAAATGAGTGTTTATAAGTTTGAAGGTTTAGATGGTAGAGCTACAGTGGAATGCACATGGGGTGATTGAATGGAGTCAGATTTGTGAATTGCAGAGTTGAAATGATGTGCTAAGATGGAGCTGATGCTATTGGACAGAGTAGAAGTTGCAGTTGGGAAGAAGGCATAGCCATCATGGCTGGAAGAGCATTGGTGAAGCACAATGATAGTGCAACACAGAGTATGGCCGTGCACAATAGCCTCGGCCTCGGCCAAGTTAACTCGGCCCACCGAACCGACTCCACCCCGACTCGTGTCCGACTCGAGATGAGTCATCCGACTCCGACTCTCGACTTGGTCTCGACCGAGTTGACTCGCCGTGATTCAGTGAGTTTGACTTGACCGAGCTGACCCGACCGAGCTGAGTTGGCCGACTCAAGCGACCGGACTTCTGGCCACTCCGAACCGTTTTCCGGCGACTTTTCCGGTCGATTTCCGGCGACCAATTTTGGGACATGTTTTCTACATGGGTTTCTCCCTCTTATGGTCTTGGTGGATTTTCATCTAATGGACTTTGAAGACTAGACCTAATTTTAGAAGTTGGAGAAAAGCTATAAAGGGAAGGTCTTCTACAACTTATCATATATCTTATTCTGGGAGTTTTGGAGAGCCGTTTTTGTTTACGCTTCTAGGGTTTGCTTTCTTTCATCTTCTTCTTCTTTTCAATTAATATTTTTATGATGAACTCCATAGCTATGAGTAGCTAAACATATTATTGGTTATGGGATAAAAGTTGATTTCTCAACATGTTTTTGAATCTATGAATTAGTTTTGTCTCAAAGTAATTTATTGTTTGTGATTCACAATTAATAGTGTTATAAGATTTGAATACTCGTTAGGTTGAGTCCGAATCAATCCGATTTATGCGTTCATATCTAAAGCTATATTAGGGTTTTCAATATGAAAAAAGTTGTTTATCCCCGATTCTAAGTAGCATAATTGTGGGTAGTGCTTGTAGTGATATATCCTACTAGTCACAAGTGAATCATAACTTTTGTTAAAATGTTTAGTGCTTTTACACATTCGTTTGCATTGATGAGTCTTATTCCATAAAACTTAATGCTTGTAGGGAGTTAAACTTAATTGTGCTTTTACACTTTAGGTTGCTTTCTAGGAAGAATTCACATATGCATCTTTTAATGTGGTTGTGATGAAAACAGGGAATTCACGGGTTATACTTGCGATCAAGGTATCCTAGGACTTTTCATAAATACGAGATTAAAATACCAATTCTAATCATTGATGAAAATACATGTTTGTGAATGATACTATCCCGTGACCAATATCTTCTCCTTATTGATTATTCCAACTATTTGCTTTGCTCTATTTTGTTTTTACTTTAGTATTTCACTAAAACAACAAACATCCCCCCTTGGTTACCTTAGAAACTGAAATTTTATAACAACAATTGCCTCTCTGTGGATACGAACTCTTCCTTACCTTCTGCTTCATTTAAATTTAGTGAGTAAGAAAGTGAAATTATTTTTGACGGATTGACAACCGATCAAAATGCTTGCATACCAGTGTCGGCAAGTGAGTCAGATCATTACCAAGCCGGCGAAGATACAGCCGGCAGTGTATTACGTTTTCGAACACGCCGACGATTTGTTACAGAAAATACCTTTTTCTGATGCCTAAAACCATCATAACGCCGGCATGGTAATAAATTTATACCCTTCCGACCATATCATAGCCGGCAGTAAAATTTCAAAATATTATGCCGGCATATTGACAGAAGAAAATGATTTACTGATGCCAAAACCATCATAACGCCGGCATAGTAATACACTTCTCACCCTGCCGGCCCTAGGTAGTCGGCATACTGATAAACAAAAATCTCGCCGGCAAATTCAAAATTGAAATTTTTGACAAGTACAATTTCATTGATTGACTTGTACTTGGGCACTATAACGGCCCAATTTGGGTACAATCCTATAAATACACTACTTCTCTCTACAAAACAACATACAAATAGTTCCATATACTATCCAAAGCTCATATCATCATACAATCCATCAAACTCACCCAATAGCTAAACAAAAATGGCATCATTTGATTCAAACGAAGATTTGGCAATCACCAAAGCATGGTACGCGGAAACTCGACTTAGACGTCAATCCTCCGAAAGGGAGGATTCCACAACCTTTTGTGCTAGGGTACACAATAAATTTAGCGGCAAGTTTGGTAATCCTAATGGAAGAAGTATTCAACAAATCCATGAAAGGCACCTAGTCATTGAAAATGCGATACTTGCTTTTTTGGCTCTCCAACCTCGTATTTTTAACACTCGCCCCTTCACCTTGTCCATTGCACAATTTGTAAGTAATTTTGTGGTTATTTTTACGCAACCCATGTTGTTTTATCTTCCAATGAAACACCACTAACAAATGTAAGTTTGTTTTTGTGTTTTTGTAGCACTAAGTCGTGGAAAGCGCGCTACTTGGAGGAAAAGGGGAAGCATTCCGCTCGATGCAAGCTATCACTTGGCAAAAAGAACTCAAGGATAACCCGGAATACTTGATGCCGATCGCCTTCGGATGAGGAAGATTGATGGCTTTAGAAGTTTTTGTATAGGTTTTGTGGGTAGACCTCTATGTAAACCCTCCGTTTCAATCATTATAGTAACAAAAATTGCATGAATAAAGTGAATTAGATCTTCCGATATTCTGTTTTCTGTTTGGTATATGTAAATGTCGGCTGGGTTATAAATCCTTAACATGCCGGGCTACACATACGCGACGCCCGGTCATAAATTATATGCATGCCGACTATATCATAGCCTGCGTTATAGAGATATTTACGTGTCGAAGTAAGAAATTCGGATAATCTTCATTCAAAGACCCTTCCGCCACAAAACGGTTTGCTTTTATTCATTCAAGGACCATGTAGGCTAAAATTGGTCTGAATTTTATTCAAACAAATACCATAACAGCTATAATATAGCCTAGCACCTTATTCAAAACCTGGACCCTGCCGACCTTTCATATTTTCAAAACAAAATTTTATGATCGAAATCGAACTCATAAGGGAGATAAAAGATTTAATCTAGTGAATTCATAATTTCAAAATTTTAATCTAAACTCAATTAATTAACTTAATCAGAATTTTTAGTGTTAATTAAACAAGGGCATTTTAACCATTTAGAAAAAACAAGGTTAAGGGGTGGCTTGGCTTTACTTCAAAATGACCCTATTTTGTCTCATTGGGTATACCCCAATTAATTTGGGTATACCCCAATCAAGCCGGGTTTAAAAAAGGATTGACTGCCCCATTTGAGTTGCTTTTCTTCATTTTTTTATTTTATTTTTTTTCCTTCAGAGGTTAAGAAAAATCCACTCTTAGGTTTTGCCCCCTCCCTTCTATTTTTTATTTCTTTTGATCAAAAAATTCACTCTTCGGGGTTTTGCTTAAAAATGATCAATTGTCTCATCTAACTGCAAGTGGTCAAATACAAAATAAAAACAAAGCTAATAATATGGGTTCAGTTCGATTACAAAGCTATTAATGTTGACGAGAATTGCCATAGATTCATTGTGTATCTAAAAAAAAAAAACGCAAGGGGGTTTTAGCGGGCTCCTGTTGCACATTTCGTTTCAACGGAACAGCATTATGTTTGTAAGAATACCAATTTGGTATCTTGAATGAAGTGTATGCAAAATTCAAACAAATGAGCAACTATGAAGATAGAAATTAAAATTTATGTTGGAAGATAGAAACACCATCTCTATTCTCTAACATTGTACTTTAGATGCAAAACTACGACGTCCTTTAGAAAAAGAAGAAAAAAATGGACAGTCAGTATTATCCAAGCTTTAATCCACACACGCAAATACTAAATAATACTTCACAAAATTGGTTAAAAAGACCAAAATCAACAATTCCTGGGTGAAAAGGACATTTAGATTTTTGATACTGTTTGAATGGACAAAAATGTAAAAATAGCCAGGATGTAAACAGTTTCATCCTGCCCATTTTCAAATAATTTTTCTTATTTTTAATTTACATCACGATGCATCCAGTTTCATCCTTACTATTTTTTAAGTTTAAGTTATGATAAATCTTGCCATTTTTTTAATGTCCATTTCACCCATACTAATTTTTACTCGTCCATTTGAACCATGTTTTAAAAATATTTGGATGTTCCATTTTCCTATAATACTTAAAAAAGAGTCTTATAAAATTCACGAAACACAAGTCTTACACATTATAAGTAATTTTAGGCTCATTTTGCCTTTTTGAGCCTAGCTCAGTGGTGGAATGTATAACTTGCTTTACCATTACTTTTCTTTGGATATATACTTATTTCACCATAACGTTCATAAACACTATGGAGTATGATATAAAAAAGATGTACCTTCATGACTTTGTATTTCTTCACCACCGGTTCCAATCACTATAACAAAAGGATCAGTGAATGATTAACAAGTTAAAGTGCAGAACAAATTGGTTTATTTGATGTTTGAGATTCATTATTCCACTTAACTGGTGGCTCACTGATCATCCTTTCAACCTCGACTACAAACCTCTCCATGGATTCGTGCGGGAAGCAAATCGGAACACAAATACCATACTCACCTTTGTTTTTTTCATAAGGGATGTAAAAGCTTCTCTCTTCAGGATACGGAAGATCATATAATATTACTGGTGCACCGTAGACTGCTTTCCCCCATCCATAATCCACTTCGGCAAATCTTGCTCGTGTCACATCTGTAATAAAGTAGTGACTCCCTTCCAAAGCATAATTAGTCATAAGATCAGTCCAGGATGTAAACATTTTCTTTTTCATTGTTGTGTTCTTATCACCTACGGTTTCTGTGTCGAGAAATTTGTTCTTAGAATTTATAACCAAATCCAATGTGTATTCGAGTGAGTTTTTACACAACTTTTCTGCTGTTGAGTATGCCATCACGTAACCGAGAGCATTTCCATAGAATCCTACTGGCAAATTGAGGCGGTTTCTTCCACGTCCGTTTACAGTAAAAAAAGAGACGGACATGTTCTTTGGGATCAAGATCGAATGCTATTGTTCGACATCTCCATAAGCATGCAGTGAGGATCTCGAAATTTGAACATGTACGAAGATGAGGAGGAAGGTGTTTTCTTACAGCTACCATCTCTTGCGGACCGAAAAAGAAGGAACGTTGGACTCTTTGATTTTGACCGAAAGGGATAGAGGCAACTCGGGTTCTACGAAAAAAGTTGATACTCTCTGTTGGGTATTGCTTGTGGTTCGCAGGAGTTTAGGAGTTCCCTTTGCCAAACAGGGATCACAGATGGAGATTCATTACCGCGGGCGAGTTCACCGACAGCCATCATGAACTGGTGTAATCCCTGAGCATCACTAATAGTGTGGTTGAGCCTAATGGCTAAAACGAATCCTCCACACAGAAGCCGAGTCACCTGCAGACGACAGTTTACTTTAAGAAATAGGATTGCAAATTATTTGGAAGAAATTATTACATTTGTGTATATTCTTTGGCATACGCATAAAGCTTTTCAGGCTACTGATTTGTTTAAAAGTGTAAGAAATTAAACTGAAGTTCGCCAGTAGGAGCTTGGTTTGGAAACCTTGTACATGTAAAACATTTACAATATAAAAAAACTGCAATGGTCGATAAGAGTGGTGATACAAATGAACCATTACCTGAATTAATAAGAGAGAGGGCAGTTGATCAGATCTACTGAACCTGGGACAACGTAAAGGAGTTCATTCGAGGATTGAAATGGAGGTATCAAGTCATTCGTGCTACTGAACTGGTCGAGATGAATATCAGCATCGGCCTCGATGAACATCACACCTTCACCGGTGCATTCGACAAATAACTTTCCCCCATCAGGTGATTCTCTTACCCTACCAGCAAATGGGTAGTAAAAGACAAGCGCATTTGCTATGGCTTTTCTGATGACATCCACTGGATCTGAATTTCTTCCCATGTTGCCATTGTTTTCATTGTTACGGTAGACTTGAATAACCGGTGTATGAAAACGAAGACGTTCATCCATATCTGAGAGATACTTAAGTTCATGGGGTGTTGGTATAGATGGAGATATAAATTCCGGCTGTTTCCTTCTAGTTGTGAACACTAATGTGTCACATGTGGAAGGAGTCATTTTTCTAATTAATGAGTTTGTGAGTATGAAAGTATAAGAATGGATTTTTATATATTACATGTACTGAACTCAAACTTCAGGGATAAGGACTAATTTTTTTTTTTTTGATCAGAAAGGGATAAGGACTAATTTAGGTTAGGTTCATCCGGTGAATGATCCACGTTACTTAAATTCGGAAGAATGAAGGCATAGTAATCCATAGCATTGAAGCATCTTTCAAAATAAAAGAAAAACAAACCAAAATGTAACTTGAAATAAGTTCTTACTTAGTTTTATCCTTTTATGATCAGATTAATTAATAAAGGTATGGTAATCCAAAACAAATTTATTTATTTGTTCGTATTAAGTAGCATTAAAGAAAGAAAGAAAGAAAAGAGAGATGAGTGAAGGTATGGTAGCCCAAAACTAATTTCTTTATTTGTTCGTATTAAGTAACACTGAAGTATCTCCACAAAAACAAAGGAAGAAAGAAAAGAGAGACGAAACCAAAATGCAACAGGAAATAAGTTGAAATTTAGTTCAAACTCTTAGTACTTCACTCATTTTGAAGTACTAGCTACTACAAGAAGCCAACAAATTAACAAAAACGTCTAAGAGCATCAACAACGGGAAATTGTCCAACTACGTACTCCAAGTGATTTCAGGATTAATGAAGAATTATCAATGGTTCAATAACACGATTTCAACAACACTCATTTGAAAAATGATTTCCTTGACCTTTGAGACATCAAACATTTTATCATGAACCCAAGTTCAACTGGAAATCATTTTTCTCATGGTCTAAGATTTATCATAAAATCGGGTACGTTATGGCGAAGTCGGATTATGACTCATGCCTAGGAAGATCGAGAAAACTCGGGATCAGGCGGAGTGTTTTTTTTTTTTTTTTTTCTCTTCCTTCTGTTTTTGTTAGTAAATCGTTATGTGGAACTTTATTACTCCCTCCGTTCTTTTTTAATAGGCTGGTTTTGTTTTTTGAGAAAATTAAGGAAATTAAGAGAACTAATCATTGCAAGTGGTCCTCATAATACTTGTCAATAAAAGAAGTGAAGTGAAATGGTCCTCATGACACTTGTCAGCAAAAGAAGTAAAGTGAAATGGTCCCCATGACACTTGTCATCAAAAGAAGTTAAGAGAAAAATGGTCCCAGAAAATTAAAGTTATATTTGACTTTCCCAATTAGGAAACCAGCCTATTATTTAAGAACGGAGGGAGTATAATTTCTAGATGCAAAAATAATTTTTTCTAGCTCTTTTCTTAGTTTCAAAATAATAATAAGAAAAGACTCACTTAAACCTGATATAATTCGCAAATACAATTTGGCTACATAGCTTAGTATATTACATCAAGTGGACTGATGGTTCTCATGCTCCCTCCCTTGGAGGAAGTAAGGGTTGGAACCCTGAACCTTGTAATTGCTAGTAGTATTTAGGGCTACAACTAACCATTGTACTGACCAATCAAAAAAAAAAAAAAAAGTTCAGGTTATTTTAATACCCAGATACAAAACTCCAACAAAACCTAACGACAAACCTATGCCCGACGAATAGTCGGGCTTTCAACATGGAGCCTCAAATTATACCAGTCCAAGTTACACCCGTAACATCTATAACTGTCCATCCGAAATGTCCTCCTACAATCATCTACAATACAAGTGTTGGTGTGTGGGTTAATTGGTTTCATGTAACTTTGAAGTAATTAGGGTCACATTTCACTAAATGCTTGTCTATAATACTTTTAACACTCTGATATCTGTTGGCATTCAAAAGCATATCTAGATGAAGCAGACAGATTAGCTCATCTATGCAACAATTTTTTTTGCGTTTCTTTTACTTTCCAAGATCAGGAAATATGGTAGCAGATACTTCAGCTAAATTTGTAAGAAGTTTAAACTCAAATGTTTCATGGGAAACTATATATCCCCTCATGCATTCAACATCAACTATTAATATAGATAAATCTAAGATCTGCTAGTAGATCGATATTAGATGGCTCTATTCCTTTTGTATTGCAGGCTCCTTTGGAGTCTTGATCTTTTTAATGAAATGTTTTATTTACTAGAAAAAAGAAAAAAAAAAACTTTTAACACATGTATGTAAATATTTTGTGTTCATCGATCAAAAACAGAAAGAAATGAAAAACTTTTCATTATTCAAGGTATTTATATTATTACAATTTTTGTAGTACATATGTTTTATTAAACTGAAGCGTCAAGGATTGAGGATCACCAAATCTGAATTACAACCTTGTTATACTTGCACGGTTTATAGTCATCCGAGTAAACTCATGGTAGAAACTCTTAAAGTCGACTTTCTACTCGAGTTAAACCCAAGTTTTTAGCTTTGCTCTTAAGCTTAAATTTCTGTATTTTACCGGTTGTGGTTTTGGGAAGAAATTCTTCAAAAATAACTGTTTTCGGGACCATGTAATGAGGCAGCTTTTCCCTGCAAAACTCGATGATATCATTTTCAGAAAGACTGTTGAATTTGGACTTTAAACTCACAAAAGCGCAAGGTGTCTCCCCCCAAAATTTGTCAGGTCGAGCTACCACGGCCGCTTCGTTGATTGCTGGGTGCGAATATAATACTGATTCAACTTCTATGCTGCTTATATTCTCTCCGCCACTTATAATCACGTCTTTAGATCTATCTTTTATCTCTATATACCCATCCGGATGCATCACACCAACATCTCCTGTGTAGAACCATCCATCATTTTTTAAGCTCTTCGCCGTACCTTCCGGGTCTTTAAAATAGCCTAGCAAAATTGACGCACCTCGTAAAACGATTTCACCCGTAGAAGACCCATCTCGTTTGACACTTAAACCGGATTCAGGATCTAACACATCGATTTCGGTCATTCCTATTGTTCTCACACCTTGCCTCGCTTTCAATATTGCACGTTCTGTTGCAGGAAGTTTGTCCCACTCATGCTTCCATGCACACGACACGACGCATCCAACTGTTTCCGATAATCCATAACCATGACTAACTATAAATCCAAGAGACTCGATTCGAAAGAGTACTGTTGCAGGGGGCGGAGCTCCGGCGGTTAAAATTTGAACTCGGTTTGATAACGGTTCCTTACTCGGATTGTTCGCTAACATGTTCAACACAACTGGTGCCCCGCACATATGCGTCACGCTGTGTTGGCTGATCAACCCATACACTGAAGCAGCATCAAATTTACGTAAACAAATGTTAGTCCCCCAACCGCTGCCATACCCCAAGGAAAAGACCACCCGTTCGAATGAAACATTGCCAGAGTCCAGAGAAAGACGGGTTGTTTCGGTACAGACCAATCCATTAGAGAATCAAGGGTCGTGATGAATAAACCACGATGAGAATGGACTACCCCTTTAGGAGATGATGTCGTACCGGATGTGTAGTTCAATACCATCGGATCCAATTCTCTATTAGGTCGTATCCACTTGAAGTCAGGATCACCTTTATTGATCAAACCCTCATAAGAAAAATCAAGATCAAAGCGATCAGCGGTTAAGGTTGAATTTACATCATCATCCATGATGAAGATGAGTGAAGGAGATTTGTTCTCAGATGGTAAGAGAGAAAAAGCTTCGAGAATTAAAGAGCGAGAAAGAAAATCAACAAAGATTAGCTTCGATTCGCTGTGACGAAGGATCACGGAAAGAGTACGTGCATCGAGACGTGTATTGATGGTGTTCAATATGGCGCCACTCATAGGAACAGCAAAATGAAGTTCATACATGGCAGGAAGATTTGGTGATAAAACTGAGATGACATCTCCACGTTGAATGCCCATCGATTTCAAAGATGAAGCGAGTTGAAGACATCTACGGTTGGTTTGTTTCCATGTGTAAGTTGTTTTATTGTAAATGATTGATGTGCAATCACCATATACAGTTGCTGCTCTCTCTAGAAACCCTAGTGGTGTCAATGGTGATGAGTTTGCTGGACTTGGTTTTAGTAAATCCATCAAAAAGAAGAAGAATGTTGATGATGAGATTATTGGTAGGTTATCTGGATTCTTGAGGAACTTATTAGAGGTATTAATAGAGTTTAGTTTGGTATAAAAGAAACTGGGAACAAATTAAGATAATCAACTTCATATTTTTAACTAAACAAGGATTCCTTAAACAAACAACAACTGTGGACAGATTAAGATAAACAACCAGTCATTTTTAATTAAACCTTGATTCCTTAACCAGAAAGGCCGATGTTGTCAGGTCTGTACGCAGTTTCGTGGCATTCTCTGTTCGGATTCAAAAAATATTATAACGGATTAGTGTCATGCTATGTTTTGCACGGATCCGAGAGAGCTCATGGACGCTCTACAGCCTAGCACATGGAATTCGGTGGCTATCACCAGCCTGGCAAGTAGCAGTGTAGCACCATGTCCAAGCAAGTTAACACCAAGTTAGTTAAGTGGACTTCATTCTGAGTGACTTTGCAATGAGCTACTCATGACATGGAGGTGCTATTCCAACCAAGTACTTGGGTGCATCTTTGCTTGTGGGTTTTACATGTAATGTGACATACTCCTGCAATACTGTCAAATGCTAAGGTCCACAGATTGTTTTCTCCCTTATTATTGGTTTAATCTCCAAATTAAGTTTGAGCTTATGTGTTATTATTTCTAATCTCCAATTTCTTCAAAAACGTAATAATACATTTTTTTTCTTCTTTTCCCAGAAGGAATACAGAATTACAGATATACATTCTTAGTTTGCTTAAAATATACCTCACTAGGCGATTAACATTAAAAGAAACAATCATAAATTAGCTTTTTTTGTTGAAATAATCAGTTAAAACTCAAGATGTGTCTATCTAGCCCTAAGATCCGAAGGAACATATATCTTATTCATATCTTACCCAAGGACAGAAGATGCTTTATCACTACTTAATACGAACAAATAAATAAAGTTTTTTCATTTATCAATCTGATCATAAATTTAAGCAAAGTGAATCTCTGCTTAGTCCGTTATCTCTTAAGTTAATTTGTGGTCAGTTCATTATTTATAATCAAGAATGATCCCTATACCTTCTCATATATTCACACTTTCGCCAAAAAAATGATTTCCTCGACGTGTGAGACATTAACGTTCACAATCAGAAGGAAAGAGCCAGAACTGATTTCCCCATCAAAACCAACACCCCGTGAACTTAAGTTCCTCTCAGATATCGATGAACGTCTTCATTTTCACACACCAGTTATTCAATTCTATCGTAACAATGGAAATGATGACAACATTGTCATAGCAAGTAGAACATCAGACCCAGTCGATGTCATCAGAAAAGCCATAGCTGATGCACTTGTCTTTTACTACCCATTTGCTGGTAGGGTACGAGAAATACCTTATGGAGGAAAGTTAGTTGTAGAATGCACAGGTGAAGGTGTCATGTTTATCGAGGCCGATGCTGATATTCGTCTTGACCAGTTTACTTGCATGGGTGCGTTGAAACCTCCATTTCCATGCTCGGATGATCTCCTTTATATTGTCCCCGGTTCAGGAGATATAATTAATTGCCCTCTATTATTAATTCAGGTAATGCTACATTTGACACTGATGAGATTTTCCATATATATAGTTTGTAATTTCTTCCAAACTCTAAATATCCTAATCCCGAAAGTAAAATGTCATCCACAGGTGACTCGGCTTCTGTGTGGAGGATTCATTCTAGCCCTTCGTCTCAACCACGTTATCAGTGATGCTCAGGGCTTACACCAATTGATGGTTGCAATTGGTGAAATTGCTCGTGGCTCTGGATCCCCATCCGTGCTCCCTGTTTGGAAGAGAGAACTCCTAAACTCTCATGAGCCATTATCAATACCCAACAGAGATTATGATCTTGTACATGAGTCTAGAATTGTTTCTTTTCCTTTCGGTCAAAACCAGAGAGTCCAGCATACCTTCTTCTTTGGACAACAAGAGATGACATCTCTAAAGAAACACCTACCTCCTCATCTTCGTACATGTTCGGATTTTGAAATCCTCACAGCATGTCTATGGAAATGTCGAACAATAGCATTTAATCTTGATTCCAAAGAAGACGTTCGTCTCTTTTATACTGTGAACGGACGTGGAAAAGACCGCATAAATTTGCCAGTAGGATTCTATGGTAACGCACTATTTTATGGGATGGCTTTCTCAACCGCAGAGAAGTTGTGTAAAAACCCACTTGGATACACATTGGATTTGGTTATAGAATCTAAGAAAGAACTTTTCGATACAGAAACTATAGGTGATAGAAACGTAACAATGAAGAAGAAAATGTTTAGATCATGGACAGATTTTATGACCAACTATGCTTTGGCAGGGAGTCACTTTTTTGTTACAGATGTGACTCGGGCAAGATTTGCGGAAGTGGATTATGGATGGGGAAAAGCAGTCTATGGTGGGCAAATGGAAGTAAATGAAGGTCCTAACCCTGAAGAGAGATGCTTTTACATCCCTTTCGACAACAGCAAAGGAGAATATGGTATTCTTGTGCCTCTTTCTTTCCCACTGGAATGCATGAAGAAGTTTGTGGTCGAGGTTGGAATGATGGTTAGTCAACCACCTGGTAGGGGCTGTAATCAATCTCAGGCATCAAGAAAACTGCTTGCTTCTGTAATTTAAATTGTCACCAGCTGATTCGGTTGTTAAAGTGATTAGAGCAAGTGGTGATCGAATAAAATATCATGTAGCTACATTTTCTTTTATTGTACAAAATCTTGATGAAAGTTAATAATGTTGAAATCGGTCAATAGAAAAATACAAGGAGAGGAACTAAAAAAGATTAGATGCAATGAGACCTCAAATATAAGAATCAGTTTTGTAGCCAGCTGAACTACGTATACAGAACGCTGAAATAATGGACCCAAGATGGGTTAATCCACAGTCAGAACTACTTAGATTTAGGGTAAGAAGAGAAGAGAGACAAGATGACAATTGAACAGAACTTCTTAATAACTTGTACGCATAATATTACATAGGACTCAACATATATATATATACACCAGTAAAGACAGTTTCCTAATATACAAGAATACCAAAGACAACCAAACTCTAAATAGAGAAACTGCCGTGTATACCAAAGTTTAAGCTGCCGTGTATGACACTGGGTCACAATGAACATGAACCGGATGTTGTGCTAACACCCTCCCGCAAGCGTAACGGGTTATCCTGAACCGTAAGCTTGAACCGTAAAAGAGAAAACCGATCTTTAGAAAGCGGTTTTGTGAATATATCCGCAATTTGATCTTTAGATGATATAAAACGAACATCATCAAGAAGTTTGGAAGCAACTTGATCACGAACAAAATGATAGTCAATCTCAATATGCTTTGTTCTTGCATGAAATATGGGATTGACAGTGAGATAAGTAGCACCAAGATTATCACACCACAGAACAGGAGGCGATTGAGTGGATACACGAAGTTCTGAAAGAAGTGATTGAATCCACATAATTTCGAAAGAATGGCAATGGGAAGACCCCGATATTGAAAAAAAGTCTTTGGAACGAGATCTTTTTTCGTTTACGAGCACTCCAAGAAATAATATTTCCACCTAAATAGACACAATACCCACTAGTAGAGCGACGATCATCAAGAGAACCAGCCCAATCGAGTCGAGTATATGCACTAAAGGATAGTTGTAGAGAAGACGACAGCCGAAGAAATATACCAAAGGTAGGAGTATTCTTGAGATAACGAAGTATTCGCTTAACTAAACTCAGTGAAATTAAGAGGGGCATGCATAAATCGATAAACTTTATTGACAAAGATATGCAAGATCCGGACGAGTAAATGTTAAATATTGCAAAGCACCAACAATACTTGCGATATTCAAGAGCATCATCAATAAAGTGCTACGATCGGAAGAAATATCTCCAGAAGTACTAAGTGGAGTATGAATTGGTTTGACACCATCCATTTTTGCTCGAATAAGAAGATCATGAGCATAACGTTCTTTAGAAAGAAATAATCCAGAAAGAAATTTAATCGCTTCAATGCCAAGAAAATAAGACAAGGAACCAAGATCTTTAATTGCAAATTCTTGTTGTAAACGAGTAAGAATAGAAGTGATAATTGTGGTACTAGAGCCATGACGATAATATCATCCAAGTAGACCAACAAATAAATAGTCATGTAAGTGCCATTGTAGATAAATGAGATGAGTCACACTTCAAGTGACAAAGCCAATTTGTAGCAAAAAGGTACTAAGTCTGTGATTGCGAGCCTATTTAAGTCCATAGAGAGAACGGTGTAATTTGCAAACATGTGTAGGAAAACGAGAATCCACATAGCCCGGCGGCTGTTTCATATACACCTCTTCTTGAAGTTCACCATGTAAGAAAGCATTCTGCACATCAAGTTGATGAATAGGCCAATTGGAAGATAAGGCCAATGTAAGAATAATACGTATAGTACATGGTTTAACAACCGGCTAAACGTTTGAGTAATCGATCCTTCTCGTTGATTGTAGCCTTTTTGCGACCAAGCGAGATTTTCGACGTGCAATTGTACCATCGATTTCGTTTGATACGAAATACCCATTTGCATCCAATAATATTCATAGAAGGATGATATGGTACTAGTGACCATGTACCATTTCGAATCAATGCATTAATCTCGTCATCAGAAGAGGTACGCCATTCTGGAATTTTATGAGCCTGAGAAATACAAGTAGGCTCAAGAAGTGAATCACATACCAAGTGCGTATTTTGAATTACGCTTAAAAATACCATCCTTAGCTCTAGTTGTCATTGGATGTGACGCAGATGCTGGCAAGTGCATGATTGGAGCTGAAGTAGACACCGAAGTGGGTGCGGTACCAGACGTTGCAATGAGATGGTGGCACAGACGACGACACGGAAAGATGTTGTCGACTAATATCAATACATGGATGTGCAGGTGCAGGTGACGAAACGGATATTGGCGGCTGAAGAAACTGACCAACGTCAGCATGCACAGATGTTGTCGGTAGATGAGAAGTATTTCTCCATTTCAAGAGTGGCGATTGAGATGAAATTTCGGGCTTTGAAGGAGAAGAATTTCTCGCAAGATTAGGTGTTGATGACTGCAGATGGGAGCAAGGTCCATCGAGCAGTGGTGCCGTCGGCCGGAGATTATTACGATCTTGCCAGCGACAAGTGCGAGATAAATCTCCAAGAAATCGATCGAAGTCATTGAATTTTCCAATAATACCGGAGGTGAATTTAAACTCAGAGAAGTAGAAGTCCTGCACTGTGAAGATGCCAATGCCGGAGAAGGTGATGATGCGGACGCAAAAGGAAAGTGGTCTCATCAAAAAAACAACATGACGACTCGACATAAATTCGTCCCGTAGGAATGTGAAGACATTTGTAGCCTTTCTGGGATGGACTATACCCAATAAAAACACAAGGAGAAGAAAGCGGTTCCATCTTATGAGACCGATATGGTCGTAGATAAGGATAACACAAACAACCAAACACACGAAGCAAAGTGTAGTCTGGTGGAATACCAAAAAGAGCTTCATAGGGAGAAGAATTATTGATAGAAGTAGAAGGAACACGGTTCATTAGATAACAAGCGGTGTAAAAAGAATCATACCAATATGAGGATGGTACAGAAGCCATGTTGAGAATTGTAAGACCAGTTTCACGAATATGACGATGACGACGTTCCACTAAACCATTTTGTTCAGAGGTATGTGGACATGAAAATCTATGGAAAATACCAAGTTGCTGAAGATGCGGAGTAAGTTTACGATACTCAAGTGCATTATCAGATTGAAAAATTTTGATTTTTCGATTAAAGAGATTTTCAACATGCTCTTGAAACAAAAAGAATATAGAAAAAACATCAGATTTTTGAGACATAGGAAACATCCAAGTAAAACGACTAAACGCATCAATAAATATGATATAATATTTGTATCCTTCATTAGATAAGATATGAGAAGGTCCCCACACATCGGAGACAATTAAATCTAAAGGATTGGATAAATAGTTTTACTAGGACTGAAAGGTAACTTATGACTCCTATGCTCATGACAAGATGAACAAGACTTAACGGTTTGACTAGAAACCGGAAGTGAAAACTGAGAAACGACTTTACGAACTGTACGCATCATTGGATGTCCTAATCTAGAGTGCCAATCTTGTAAGGAAGCACGCTCTCCTATGCAAGCTTTAGGAAATTTAGACGAACCATCGAGTTGATAGAGACCACCCTCCTACGGCCGCGAATAAGAACCTTCCCGGTACGCAGATCCTTCACAAGACAAAAAGACGGATGAAATTCAAATAAAACATTGTTATCAGCGGTGAAACGAGAAACTGACAAGAGATTATGAGAAATTTTGGGTGCATAGAGGACATTACGAAGCCGCAACTTACGATCTGGGAGTTCCCAAATCGGAAGATCCAATATTAGAAATTGGAATAGAAGAACCATTACCCATCCGAATTTGATCGGAGTCCAAGATACTCGGTTGAAAATTGAAGACGAGAAAGATCATTCGTTATATGATCTGTGGCGCCACTATCAGGAGTCCATGAAGGAGTTGGAAGCAAACTAGTATGCGCAGTATAAGCGCGCGGTGCGGAAGCAGGTGGTTGACGACGAGGAGGACGAAAACTTCGATCAAAACGATTCCAACAATCAGGTGCTTCGTGATTAGGGCGACCACAAAGTCGACAGTGGAAGCTCGACAATGGTCGGTTGATAAGGAAGAGGTTGAAAAACGAGAGTTGTTGTTGTAAGATCTGTTGTTTGCTCCATAGTTGGGCCTGGAAGAGGACGCGCCATAGTTGGGCCGGAAGAGGACGCTCCATAGTTGGGCACGGGAAGAGGGGCGAGAATTGGGCCTTGAAGCCGAGACAAACCGAGTATGTCCGGGATTGTAGAAACGAGAGGAATTCGATGACGCTCCTCTGGATTGAGCAGCAACATTGGTGCAGGGCATGCATGCGGCGCTCGTTCTTGATGCTCCATACGTAACTCAAAAGTAAGAAGAAAAGTGAGAAAATCTTCTATTGTGAGGGAACTCATCGTGGTAGTTAAGGATGTCACAATAGCATCATACGAATTGTCAAGGCGGGCAAGAAGACGGTGTGAAATTCTTTGTCAGTAACCGTTGTATTGGCAGCTGCAAGATTATCCACCAAGTCTCGAGCATGATTGATATAGTCGCGCATGGTCTTTGAACCTTTCTTAAGAGCACGTAGCTCACAGTGAAGATGATGAATTTGAGCATCAGATTTAGAGGCATATAGAGCTTCAAGAGAGTCCCATATTGCTTTCGAAGTTGTAAGACGGTGAACATGACGAAAAACAGTAGGTGTAAGGGAGGAAAACAACCAACTTACCGTGGATTTTATCCTGTTTTAACCATGAAAGAAACGCTTAGGAGTAGGAGCTGCATTATCAACAGGAGATCTTTGGGCAAGGTTTTGTAAAAGAACATAACCATCGAGATCGTAACCTTGAAGATACGGCAAGAACTGAGCTCGCCACAAAGAATAGTTATTTTCATCTAATTTAACAGTAATGATATGATGAGGTTGAGAAAATGGAAGAGAAGACATCACAGAAGATTGTGTAGAAGCTATAGTTGAATTGATCACAGCACTGATAGCACTGATAGTTGACGATTCGGTAGACATGGTTTTTGAGGATCTAAAACCTACTCGATACCAAGTCGAACTACTTAGATTTAGGGTAAGAAGAGAAGAGAGACAAGATGACAATTGAGCAGAACTTCTTAATAACTTGTACGCATAATATTACATAGGACTCAACATATATATATATACACCGTAAAGACGGTTTCCTAATATACAAGAATACCAAAGACAACCAAACTCTAAATAGAGAAGCTGCGTGTATACCAAAGTTTAAGCTATAAAGTGTATGACACACCAGGTCACAATGAACATGAACCGGATGTTGTGCTAACATCCACAACTACTTTGTAGTAATAAAGGAGCATCAGTTAAAGGTAGCTTTGGACCATTTGGTTTCTTAGTTTTGGCATCAAAACATTTGGAGGAACAAACAGCTATCTTCTTTAGGGTATTCAAGGCTCCAAAAAGATTTGTGGTTCTCATGTGCAGTGATCAGAGCAGGTTAGAGTTTTCGCATTATCCTTATTTTACATTATATCTACACCTATACTGAAATGCCATTCAAAATGCCATAAAACAGGTCTTTTTTAAAGCACGGAACTAGACAAAACTACATACGGAGCTTTTCTTGATGAGAATCCTTTGCATGATAAGTTATCACAAAAGAGCTTGGAATGTCATCCCTTTTTCTACTTTAAGAATATCGTCCACTATATATGCTAGGTTGGTTTTGTAAATATACTTTTTGGCACATTGCCTATATTTGAGCCTTTTGACAACGCTACAATATGAATGTGTTTGTGTGTTGCAGATAGATCACTCAGTTGTGAAAAGCTTTGGTGGAGAAGAAAAAGTTTGCATTAGTGCTAGAGTGTACCCAAAGATGGCCATTGATAATGAAACTCATCGTTTGCAATATGGTGGTGTTTATGGGTAAAAATCGTTTCTGCTGATTTCGGTAATTTCGGTGGGTGAGTGAGAAACTGATTCAAACCCTAAACAAATGTGCTGCACGTGAGCACTTTATAGGTTCGAGAGATCGATCTGTACAAGTCCGGCCTAAACCAAGAAATGGTCGTTCCAGACTTGCTTCGGTCACAAAGTGGAGGAGAATGGTTGATTTGGGGAGGGAAGCAAAGAAAGGTGTTGAGGAGAGTAGTATCTCGACTTGTATCAGAAAGTGAAAGCTTAGGAAGCTTGCAAGAGATGGAAGATTTTGAGAGAGCTTGCAATGTTGCCTTTCTGAGAGTGTAAGTGTAGTATATTTCTCCTGACCGAGACTTGTTGTCTGGTGGAAATAGGTAAGACCTATTTATACAAGTCGAGATTGAAACGTACTGGCCTCATGAAGGAAGAGAATAAAGGGTGAAATAATGGGAGGAGGTGGTAACCGCATGGTTTAATGGGTGAAAACGTTTTCACCATTATTTCCTCTTTTATTTGACCGCTTTATTCCTTTTCACGCTTTCTTAATGTGAGCGTAGTGTACGCTTGTTGCATCTTGTGACCGCCAAACCAAAACCCTAAAGAAGCATCCCCAAGTTTGTGTCGATGTCTCGAGTGTTGGTTGCATCTTGAGTGCAAGTGGCGCTGCTAGTGGCGCGTGTGGCATGTGCCAATGGCATGTGCGGAATGCCTTGGTGGTAGGTTGCATGGTTTGCAAGTTAGGTTACCAGCGTGTGTGTTTGGCATGTGCCAATGGCATGTGCGGAATGCCTTGGTGGTAGGTTGCACGGTTTGCAAGTTAGGCTACCAGCGTGTGTGTTTGGCATGTGCCAATGGCATGTGCGGAATGCCTTGGTGGTAGGATGCACGGTTTGCAAGTTAGGCTACCAGCGTGTGTGTTTGGCATGTGCCAATGGCATGTGCGGCCATGTTGACCTAGTTGCAAGTCTTGCAAGCCTAGGGCGCTATGTTTGGCGTGGGCCAAAGGCGTAGCGGCTCGGAAATATGGCTTGCGGCACGTGTTGGCATGTGCCAATGGCGCGTGCGGCCATGTTGACCTAGTTGCAAGTCTTGCAAACCTAGGGCGCTATGTTTAGCGTGGGCCAAAGGCATAGCGGCTTAGAAATATGGCTTGCGGCACGTGTTGGCATGTGCCAATGGCGCGTGCGGCCATGTTGACCTAGTTGCAAGTCTTGCAAACCTAGGGCGCTATGTTTGGCGTGGGCCCAAGGAATAGCGGCTTAGAAATATGGCTTGCGGCACGTGTTGGCATGTGCCAATGGCGCGTGCGGCCATGTTGACCTAGTTGCAAGTCTTGCAAACCTAGGGCGCTATGTTTGGCGTGGGCCCAAGGCATAGCGGCTTAGAAATATGGCTTGCGGCACGTGTTGGCATGTGCCAATGGCACGTGCGGCCATGTTGACCTAGTTGCAAGTCTTGCAAACCTAGGGCGCTATGTTTGGCGTGGGCCCAAGGCATAGCGGCTTAGAAATATGGCTTGCGGCACGTGTTGGCATGTGCCAATGGCGCGTGCGGCCATGTTGACCTAGTTGCAAGTCTTGCAAACCTAGGGCGCTATGTTTGGCGTGAGCCCAAGGCATAGCGGCTTAGAAATATGGCTTGCGGCACGTGTTGGCATGTGCCAATGGCACGTGCGGCCATGTTGACCTAGTTGCAAGTCTTGCAAACCTAGGGCGCTATGTTTGGCGTGGGCCCAAGGCATAGCGGCTTAGAAATATGGCTTACGGCACGTGTTGGCATGTGCCAATGGCACGTGCAGCCATGTTGACCTAGTTGCAAGTCTTGCAAACATAGGGCTCTATGTTGGGCGTGGGCCAAAGTCATAGCGACTTGGAAATATGGCTTGCGACACGTTTTGGCATGTGCCAATGGCACGTGCGGCCATGTTGACCTAGTTGCAAGTCTTGCAAGCCTAGGGCGCTATGTTGGGCGTGGGCCAAAGGCATAGCGTCTTAGAAATATGGCTTGCGGCACGTGTTGGCATGTGCCAATGGCACGTGCGGCCATGTTGACCTAGTTGCAAGTCTTGCAAACCTAGGGCGCGATGTTTGGCGTGGGCCAAAGGCATAGCGACTTGGAGATATGGCTTGCGGCACGTGTTGGCATGTGCCAATGGCACGTGCGGCCATGTTGACCTAGTTGCAAGTCTTGCAAACCTAGGGCGCTATGTTGGGCGTGGGCCCAAGGCATATCGGCTTAGAAATATGGCTTGCGGCACGTGTTGGCATGTGCCAATGGCACGTGCGGCCATGTTGACCTAGTTGCAAGTCTTGCAAACCTAGGGCGCTATGTTGGCGTGGGCCAAAGTCATAGCGACTTGGAAATATGGCTTGCGACATGTTTTGGCATGTGCCAATGGCACGTGCGGCCATGTTGACCTAGTTGCAAGTCTTGCAAGCCTAGGGCGCTATGTTTAGCGTGGGCCAAAGGCATAGCGACTTGGAGAAATATGCCATGGTGCACGTGTTGGCATGTGCCAATGGCACGGTGCGGCCATTGTTGACCTAGTTGCAAGTCTTGCAAACCTAGTGGCGCGATGTTTGGCGTGGTGCCAAAGGCATGGCGACTTGGTTTGGAGATTTGGCATTGTTGCCATGGTGGTTTGGCATTGTTGCCTTGGTGCTGGCTTGGTTTTGGCATTGTTGCCATGGTGCGTTTGGCATTATTGCCATGGTGCGGCTTGATTTGGCATTGTTGCCATGGTGCGCGATATGCGGCTTAGTTTGGCATTGTTGCCATGGTGCGCAGGTGTGGCTTGATTTGGCATTATTGCCATGGTCGCGAGTGATGGTGTGGCTTGGTTTGGCATTGTTGCCATGGTGCGCGATATGCGACATTGGTTTGCATTGTTGCCAGCATGATTGCAAGTTGCGCATGCCAGATGCGGCTTGGTTTGGCATTGTTGCCATGGTGCGCATGAGGGTGCGGCTTGGTTTGGCATTGTTGCCATGGTGCGAGGGTGCGGCTTGGTTTGGCATTGTTGCCATGGTGTGATATGCGGCTTGGTTTGGCATTGTTGCCATGGTGCATTATTTGATATGCGGCTTGGTTTGGCATTGTTGCCATGGTGCGCAGATATGCGCTTGGTTTGGCATTGTTGCCATGGTCATGAGTATGCGGCTTGGTTTGGCATTGTTGCCATGGTGCGTGATATGCGGCTTGGTTTGGCATTGTTTCCATGGTAGCATTGTTGATGTGCGCTTGGTTTGGCATTGTTGCCATGGTGCGAGATATGCGGCTTGGTTTTGGCATTGTTGCCATGGTGCGCTTGATATGCGGCTTGGTTTGGCATTAGCCATTTGCCATGGTGCGCATGATATGCGGCTTGGTTTTTGGAATTAGGGTTCGTGTTGAAAACCCTAATGCGGTATTTTGAAAAAATACCCCTATTAATTATTTTGAGTTAAATGCTCTTAGTTAATGTGTTGCGGGTAACACTAGGTCATGGGGTTTTACGATTTTACCCCTTGTCTAAAAACCACCATCAACATTAAGTCCCCTGCTTAGCTCGGAACATGGGCTTTGTTGCGAGGTAAGCATAAGATGGTGACAGACTATCAACAGGAAACCGTAAAGAGAATTGAGGGGCTTGTCTGACCTTTTATAAATAGGATTTGGAATCCTTGCCCGGGAGTTTTGCACAAATCGGGAGGTCGACACAATTGGTGGGGCCAGTGCAGCTTGGGCGACGTTGGGAAGTTGGCGTGAGCTGGGAAACTGAGTGTGCTAGCTGGTGAGACCGGCGCAATGTGGAAGATGTGCGTGCTTGCAGGCGTGACTTGGGAAATTACGTGTGCTGGCTGGTGGGGACGGCGCAATGTGGAAGCTGTGCGTGCTTTCAGGCATGACTTGGGAAATTGCGTGTGTTGGCTGGTGGGGCCGGCGCAATGTGGAAGTTGTGCGTGCTTGCAGGCGTGACTTGGGAAATTGCGTGTGTTGGCTGGTGGGGCCGGCGCAAAGTGTGGAAGTTGTGCGTGCTTGCAGGCGTGACCGATGTAAACAAAGAGGGAGTTTCTTCCGATAGCAAAGTTTCCTTATCTTGCTTTCCTTCACGTGCGGCTTCAATTAGGGCATTATTCATGCTAAAATCTGGAAGCGTTATGTCTCTCATTGCTTCCTTTCCCTTTTTAAGATTCCGTATTCATATCCAAAAATAACTGTATCGTCTCCTCGTTTGAGAAAAGGGTTCCTCTTGTTGGATTTCTCTCTTTGTCATGTCGCGCATATTCGAATCATCTTCTAAAATGATCGGAGTTCTCCCGGATGAAGGTGCGAGCTCGACTCTCGGGATGAGCATCCCAACAAAGGTTATTCGGGTTAAGAAAATCATACCGGTATGTTTTCTTCTTCTTTGGCACACTGACGTACACTTTAACGCTTGTTGTATAAATGGAAAATTTCCTTTTGTGCAGAGATATCCCGTTGGAGCATGCCTTCATCAGTTATCGACGAGGATGACCTAGTCGTTCCCCTTCCTTCAAGCCCGACCTTGTTGACTGCTGCAGACTTGGAGGATGCTGATTTAGGGATGCTCGTAGTCTCCATGCATGACCTACTTTCATTATATCGCCTTGAATCCCCCTCCACGGGATTTGATATAAGCCTATCGTACTCTTCTGGATGTGACACTGGGATGCTCGAAATTACATGATGACATATTCGGATAGTGCAGGCTCTGGATCCTCCGCGGACTCGTAAAGTGTTGAAGGCGTCTTCTATACGGAGAGGTGATGATGTTCTTGCGCCGCACCCTTGAAGAGTAGAGGACCTTGTTGTGGGTACGGATTTTTGGTGGACTGTTCTTCGTAGCTTTGTGGTGAAGGGATCCCATGTATATCTTCCGTCCTCAAGTATGGTTTACGTGTTTCCATCCTTGTAGTAATTGCTGCTTGCGGTGAAGCTCTGGATGGGGAGTGTGGCGCATGACCCTTTGCAGGAAGGAGTGGCGTTGAAGCGAACGTTGATGCGAAGCCGCTATTCGGAGAACGTTGATGTGTAGCTACTACGGAGAGAACGTTGATGTGTAGCTACTGGAGAGAACGTTGATGCGGAGCTACGGAGAGAACGTTGAAACAACGTCTTGCAACTCTCGAGCCTTGACGGTTACTATTTTGAAGTCGGAGACCGCGTCCACGTTCTTTGTCAAACTCGACATCCCTCAAAAGAACGAGAGGTTAGGAGTCCCCGGTTCCATCTATCGATCGTGCTTCCTATGATAGGTTGAGGTTTGGGAACGGCTTCCCTGGATGGAAACGCCCGCTTTCCCGATGTAGTGCAGTTGAGGGTGCAAATATGTCTTGACGCTACGCCTTGGAGAAACATAGAATCTCACACAATTGTTTCATCATAGATCGTACGACTTTGTGGCGAAGTTCCCATTGTGCGGGTCTTGGAGGAAGGTCTCGTGAACTCGGGAGAGTTCTTTGATTCCCTTGCTTTCAATTTTGGAGAAGTCTTTCTTTGATCTTCACGTGTGACGAAATTGGATTGCTTATCCTTCGGTCGCTCAAGAGCAACGCGAGCCTCTTCATCTATAAACGCGTCGTCCGATTGAAGTATCTTTTGTCTTTTCATCAAATCAACGCTACAAGGAGGTCGGCTTCTTAGGATCTTCCAAGATCTTGCCCCGATGGTGGAGTAGCCCCGACGAGGAAGGGTCTCCGTGTTGAGCTGCCATGCTTTGAAGAACCGCTGGTGGGTGGCGGCTTCTGGCGCTCAAGAGCAAGTTTCGCGTTAAACGTGATCGTAAGTGTATCAAATGCGAGATGACACGTTTTTGATCACGGTCTGGAGAGCCATGGCGTTGTTTCGGCAAGGGCAAGGATGGTTTGGAAGGGCGCAAGATGTTAGCGCCTGGAAGGATGCGAACCGTTAACAACCGAGGTGCTTGGTGGACTTAACGAGTGGTGGCATGCGCGTGCGGCATGTGTGCCCGGCAAGCGCGTCAGCAAGCGCTTCGGAAACGCTGGAAACTCGGGTTAACTAGAAGCGTGTTGAATGGCATGCGCGTCTTATCCATATCAAGGTGGAAATGGATTCACTATAATTTAAATGATATTGTTGAATGGCAAGCGTCGCTCATACTATGAGGATGCGAATATATGTAAGTAAGGATCAAATGCTGGTTGGAATCGAAAACGCGTCTGCGGTAGAAGCGCCTGGATCGTCTTGGAATGGGGCGCATAAGACTTGGATTTCGGTATGGTGTGGACCATTGGCTTGGCACGGTCTTTGAGCATCTTCATTATTTTAACAAAAAGAAATAAATTGGAATTGGCTTGGACTTGTTCTCAAGGCCCAGATTCTTTGCCTCTTCCCATACGTAGCTCAAACAGAAATCCTTTCCTTATTCAAATTCAAAAAGTGTTATGCTTATGAAATGGGTTGATATTCTTGCTCCCTTTTTACCTCAGACGTTTCATTAAAGATTTTCTTTGTTATCACGTCATGGTGTTAGTATCTATTTTCGAGGAAGGATTTGAATATGAGACAAACGAATCATCACCAGTATAGCGGATGCGATATCTGAGTCGAAAACAAGGGGTTTGTTAGTCATGATGGTGGAAGAGTGGAAGAGACGCGTAGAAGTGACAAAGTGAGCAAGCATATCCCTCACTATGTACTCAGCGTTTCTCTTTCAACTGCTTTATTGTTTTCTTGTGGGTGTAAACCTTTTCGTATTGTTAGAATTAAGTGGAGAGTTTGATTGATTCCGGCTTGATGGATATTCGGGATAAAGGGTGGACATCTACACTTTCTTTTATTTTTTCCGTTATGTAGTTGTCGAGCTTTATTTTTAGAATTTTTATTCTCTTTAGTATTGCATTTTCGAAATCTAGTACATCGTTTTCAATTCTTTAGACATCTTCATTATTTTTGTTAAGAAATAAAATTATCATCTGACATATAAAATTGTAATTTCTTTGTTATTCACTTATTTAATCATCTTGGAGCCATGTAGGGTAGCCATAGGTATGCCTTTCATAAACTTGTGGAAATACTTCATCATAAATAATTCTTCGGATGTCACCGTAGTAACGTCTACGCTAATAGTGATGTGTAATTGTTATTGTGCAAAGTAGGTATGTACGGGTAGGTGAAAAAAAAAAATTTTGAAAGGCAAACAAAACGCCTGGTTTATGGTTTTTGTCTTCATGGATTTCTTGGGTTGATAGATAAATGTTAGCTTTTGAGGATATTGGATTATTTCTGGGATGAATGGTTTTGATAATATAACTGTGATTATGTTTTGGGAAAGGAATATTGCTTTTATGAAAGTGTGTGCTAGCAATAGGCACAAGACGCAATAGTATGGCGGTTTTATTAAGAACCTAAAAAGCAGTTGTATATCTTGCCCAATCTAAATTTACTCACTTGCAAACACGCCTCTCCAAGTAAAAGGCGGCTTTGTTGGTAGCAAGGCGCTTTCTTTGGTAGCATCGCGATTAGTCCTCAATTTCGGTAGCGTGGCGTGATGAGTCCCAGGTTTTGGTGTAGTTTTAACAACCGATAACCGGTTGTCTGGCAGTTGAGTCTGACCGAGTCGCAAGTCCCCAATCGCCGGTGGCATCTTCAACCAGTCCCCGGTTTTCTCGTGTAGTTTTTTGCAACCGGTAACCGAGTCGCCTGGTAGTTGAGTCGGATCGAGTTGCCTTCCCTACCATCTTGACATCCGGGTCGAAAACGAGATCGACGTGGTCGACATTATAGCCGATAGATCAATCCTCCCGCCGTGGTCGCCAATTGTTTATGGGTAAAAATCGTTTTCGCGATTTCGGTAATTTCGGTAGGTGAGTGAGAAACCGATTCAAACCCTAAACAAATGTGCTGCACGTGAGCACTTTATAGGTTCGAGAGATCGTCCAGTACAAGCACGGCCTAAACCAAGAAATGGCCGTTCAGACTTGCTTCGGTCACAAAGTGGGGAGAAGGGTTGATTTGGGGAGGGAAGCAAAGAAAGGTGTTGAGGAGAGTAGTATCTCGACTTGTATCGAAAAGTGAAAGCTTAGGAAGCTTGCAAGAGATGGAAGCTTTTGAGAGAGCTTGCAAAGTTGCCTTTCCGAGAGTGTAAGTGTAGTATATTTCTCCGACCGAGACTTGTTATGCGGTGGAAATAGGTAAGACCTATTTATACAAGTCGAGATTGAAACGTTTGGCCTCATGAAGGAAGAGAGTAAAGGGTGAAATAATAGGAGGAGGTGGTAACCGCATGGTTTAAAGGGTGAAAACATTTTTCACCATTATTTCCTCTTTTATTTGACCGCTTTATTCCTTTTCACGCTTTCTTAATGTGAGCGTAGTGTACGCCGCATCTTTGTGACCGCCAAACCAAAACCCTAAAGAAGCATCCCCCATTTGTGTCGATGTCTCGAGTGTTGGTGGCATCTTGAGTGCAAGTGGCGCCGCTAGTGGCGCGTGTGGCATATGCCAATGGCATGTGCGGAATGCCTTGTGTGGTAGGTTGCACGGTTTGCAAGTTAGGTTACCAGCGTGTGTGTTTGGCATGTGCCAATGGAATGTGCATGGAATGCCTTGGTGGTAGGTTGCACGGTTTGCAAGTTAGGCTACCAGCGTGTGTGTTTGGCATGTGCCAATGGCATGTGCGAATGCCTTGGTGGTAGGTTGCACGGTTTGCAAGTTAGGCTACCTGGGCGTGTGTGTTTGGCATGTGCCAATGGCATGTGCGGCCATGTTGACCTAGTTGCAAGTCTTGCAAGCCTAGGGCGCTATGTTTAGCGTGGGCCAAAGGCATACGGCTCGGAAATATGGCTTGCGGCACGTGTTGGCATGTGCCAATGGCGCGTGCGTGGCCATGTTGACCTAGTTGCAAGTCTTGAACCTGGGCGCTATGTTTAGCGTGGGCCAAAGGCATAGCGGCTTAGAAATATGGCTTGCGGCACGTGTTGGCATGTGCCAATGGCGCGTGCGGCCATGTTGACCTAGTTGCGAGTCTTGCAAACCTAGGGCGCTATGTTTGGCGTGGGCCCAAGGCATAGCGGCTTAGAAATATGGCTTGCGGCACGTGTAGGCATGTGCCAATGGCGCGTGCGGCCATGTTGACCTAGTTGCAAGTCTTGCAAACCTAGGGCGCTATGTTTGGCGTGGGCCCAAGGCATAGCGGCTTAGAAAAAGGCTTATGACGTGTTGGCATGTGCCAATGGCACGTGCGGCCATGTTGACCTAGTTGCAAGTCTTGCAAACCTAGGGCGCTATGTTTGGCGTGGGCCCAAGGCATAGCGGCTTAGAAATAAGGCTTGCGGCACGTGTTGGCATGTGCCAATGGCGCGTGCGACCATGTTGACCTAGTTGCAAGTCTTGCAAACCTAGGGGCGCTATGTTTAGCGTGGGCCCAAGGCATAGCGGCTTAGAAATATGGCTTGCGCACGTGTTGGCATGTGCCAATGGCACGTGCGCCATGTTGACCTAGTTGCAAGTCTTGCAAACCTAGGGCGCTATGTTTGGCGTGGGCCCAAGGCATAGCGGCTTAGAAATATGGCTTGCGGCACGTGTTGGCATGTGCCAATGGCACGTGCGGCCATGTTGACCTAGTTGCAAGTCTTGCAAACCTATGGCGCTATGTTGGGCGTGGGCCAAAGTCATAGCGACTTGGAAATATGGCTTGCGACACGTTTTGGCATGTGCCAATGGCACGTGCGGCCATGTTGACCTAGTTGCAAGTCTTTCAAGCCTAGGGCGCTATGTTGGGCGTCGGCCAAAGGCATAGCGGCTTAGAAATATGGCTTGCGGCACGTGTTGGCATGTGCCAATGGCACGTGCGGCCATGTTGACCTAGTTGCAAGTCTTGCAAACCTAGGGGCGCGATGTTTGGCGTGGGCCAAAGGCATAGCGACTTGGAGATATGGCTTGCGGACGTGTTGGCATGTGCCAATGGCACGTGCGGCCATGTTGACCTAGTTGCAAGTCTTGCAAACCTAGGGCGCTATGTTGGGTGTGGGCCAAAGTCATAGCGACTTGGAAATATGGCTTGCGACACGTTTTGGCATGTGCCAATGGCACGTGCGGCCATGTTGACCTAGTTGCAAGTCTTGCAAGCCTAGGGCGCTATGTTGGGCGTGGGCCAAAGGCATAGCGGCTTAGAAATATGGCTTGTGACACGTTTTGGCATGTGCCAATGGCACGTGCGGCCATGTTGACCTAGTTGCAAGTCTTGCAAGCCTAGGGCGCTATGTTGGGCGTGGGCCAAAGGCATAGCGGCTTAGAAATATGGCTTCGGCACGATGTTGGCATGTGCCAATGGCACGTAATGCGCCATGTTGACCTAGTTGCAAATCTTGCAAACCTAGGGGCGCGATGTTTGGCGTGGGCCAAAGGCATAGCGACTTGGAGATTTGGCATTGTTGCCATGGTGCGTGGTGCGGCTTGGTTTGGCATTGTTGCCATGGTGCGTAGGTGCGCTTGATTTGGCATTGTTGCCATGGTGCGCAAAAGACGCTTAGTTTGGCATTATGCCATGCGTGCAGGCGCGCTGATTTGGCATTGTTGCCATGGTGCGCAGGTGCGGCTTGGTTTGGCATTATTGCCATGGTGCCGCAAAGATATGCGCTTGGTTTGGCATTGTTGCCTTGTGCGCGATGCACGGCTTGGTTTTGGCATTGTTGCCATGGTGCGAAGATGCGCTTGGTTTGGCATTGTTGCCATGGTGCGCATGATATCGTGGCTTGGTTTGGCATTGTTGCCATGGTGCGAGATGCGGCTTGGTTTGGCATTGTTGCCATGGTGCTGAAAGATGCTGCTTGGTTTGGCATTGTTGCCATGGTGCGCAAGATGCTGGCTTGGTTTGGCATTGTTGCCATGGTGCGCGATGATGCGCTTGGTTTGGCATTGTTTCCATGGCGCGCAGTATGCGGCTTGGTTTGGCATTGTTGCCATGGTGCGCAGTATGCGGCTTGGTTTGGCATTGTTGCCATGGTGCGCAGTATGCGGCTTGGTTTGGCATTGTCTCCATGGTGCGCGAGCAGGTGCGGCTTGGTTTTGGAATTAGGTTCGTGTTGAAAACCCTAACGGTATTTTGAAAAAATACCCTATTAATTATTTACACCGAGTTAAATGCTCTTAGTTAATGTGTTGCGGGTAACACTAGGTCATGGGGTTTTACGATTTTACTCCTTGTCTAAAAACCACCATCAACAGGTGGATAATTTGGTTGGAGAGGAATGGAAGGCATTTTAGTGGAAAGTATAATGATCCTCAGCAAGTCATTAAGCAGGTTAAGCTTCAAATATATAACTAGTGTGTAGGAACAAAAGTGTTCGAGGGTTATTCTTTTAGTCAAGTGATTGAAAACTGGGATGGAGTTCTTGGCCCTGTGTAATTCCTTTACAGGATTTTTGTTGGTTTTTTTGTGTCTCTACTATAACTTAGCACACTTTGTAATTCTCATCTCTACATCATCTTGGTGGAACGGCTGTTTTTCTCTTCTATATATTGCCTTTTGAGTCAAAAATAAATAAATAATGAAACTCATCTTTATGTATTCAATAATGGAACTCAAAGTATTAAATTTCAATGCTTGGACAATGGAAAAAGCTAAAATCATTTAACCTATAAAAGGAAAAAGCTATGGTCAAAAATAAAAAAGAAACAAAAAGAGCAAAAACTTTGTAATTGAGATTTGTGGGTATAACACCTCTCTATTATCTTATCTCAAGAATGTCTAATTTTCTCTATGTTTTACTTAGTTGTTTTTGTGCTGCACAAACTCGAATAAAAGCTTAATTAGTTGAATCTTGACAAACGCATCAAAGTACAATTGTCGCATCACGGTGGAACGGCTAAGACCAGTTAATCTGTATGTTCATTTCATGCTCAAAATAGTTACAAAATTCTTAATTTGACATGATCGACGCGCCCCCTACCGCATTGTTGTCAAGATGAAAAAAATCACATTGATTTTGCAGATTAAAGAAGAAGCAACTATGAAAGAAACTAAGGATAAGAGTCTACCTCAGGAAGAAGAGAAAAAGAAGAGTTAACAAGACAGAGAATAGAAGTAGCTGAGTATACAAAAGAACTCCACAACTGTACAGAAAGAAGTGAAATTATACAGTAGAAATCATCATCTTACGTAACTTGGTATGTCAATTAATACCAATTAATACTATACCATTGGTATGCCCTAACTGGTGGTCTAGGAAAAGCCCTCTACATGTCTTGGTTGTGTTTATAGTAAGATAACAGAGTTCATGAGAAGCTTGTGGATATTAAACAATTGGTCCACTCTTCCCATGTTTCCAAGCATACCCATCATGTCTTTTGATAAACCCATTTGCTTCATGAGGTTTTGTAGACCACCCATGCCACCTATATAAGTTTTCCAAATGATTGGTAATGTGGTGCGACTCAGCCAAAAATGTGTTATAGTTACAAGAAACTCATTACTCATGTTGAGAGATCAATGGAGAGGTTACCTATTTGCTTCAGCATAGGTGGAGGAAGAACATTGCTCATGTGTTGTGCATTCATATTTCGTGATGCACTCTTTTCACCCTTCTTGGGTATTTTGAGTCCTTTCACCTTTCCCCATACCTTTGCTTGTCGGTTATATTCTTCCAACACCCTAGGTCATGACCCAAGGCTCATCCATAAAGATAACATGCATGCAAGCATTTTCACCTCTGAAGTCATGCACTTCAAGATTAGTTGTCCTATGAAACACTCTAGGCAGCATATCTGAAATATAAACAACTACTCCCGTTCTTAAATAATAGGCTGGTTTATATAAATAGATGTTTCAAAAAAATAAGCTGGTTTCCTAATTGGGAAAGTCAAATGTTACTTTAATTTTCTGGGACCACTTTTCTCTTGATGACAAGTGTCATGTGAACCATTTCACTTTACTTCTTTTGGTGACAAGTGTCATGGAAACCATTTCACTTCACTTCTTTTATTGACAAGTGTCATGAGGACCACTTTCAATGATTAGTTCTCTTAATTTCCTTAATTTTCTCTAAAAACAAAATCAGCCTATTAATTAGAAACGAAGGGAGTAAAAGGGAACCATGTTAACAAGAAAAGGTACATTCCCTTGTCATAGGGACATCATGGATTTTTTTCCATAAAGCCAGACCAGACTTCCATACCTAGCTATTTAAAATCAAAGTTAAATACACGAAAGGACTTTTTAAAAGAAGGATTAATTGGGGGATATAAAAAGTAATTGAGGGATATTTTATTGTTCATGCCGGAATGGAAAAATCATGCCGGTTTTGATTTCCGGTATTGAAAAACCATGCCGGCATGAACAGTAAAATATCCCCCAATTACTTTTTATATCCCCCAATTAATTGTTCTTTTAAAAGACGAACTATATATCAAACATGAAAGTGTTATCACTAAAGCGAAGAGTTAATGATACCTAACCTAGTTAGTAATTCTCCGAGTCATTCCCGAATGATTCGCGAACGTATCCGAACTAACCGAATCCGAATGATACTTCCGAACTATTTGAACTCCGAACCTAGTTCCCGGATTATATGGACCTCACGAATGATTCGCGAACGTATCCGAACTAACCGAATCCGAATGATATTTCCGAACTAGAACTTCGAACCTAGTTCGCGCCCAACCTCGCTCTCCCATAGGTAATTCTATGACCAGAGTTCTGTTGATTGGTTTTTGTTTGATTTTATATATACTTTATATTTAAATACAATTATTCAGTTAAAATTTTCTATTGGTAGATGTTTAACCAGTATTTTATGTGTTATTAAACTCGTTTTATAATACATTTATGCGATTAAATTTTTTACTTCTTGTTAAATAATCATGTTAAAATGTTTTTTTCCATCTTATAAATCATATACAAATAAAATTAGTCTCGTAATAAGGTCATAATACATATCAATTTATCATATATGTAAGCCGAATTTTAAGTGACGAACTTACATTTATAAAACGAATATGCACGTACGTATGCCGTTCCAAACTACTGTCCGAACAACGAACCGTTGACCGAATTTTTGACCGAATCTGACCTATCCGAATCCGTATAATTCTCGTACGTATGCCGTCCCGAACTACTACCCATACCCCGAATTTCTAACTAGGATACCTAATAAACCTCTGACAAGTTGCTCAACATCGAAAACTTCAGTGATACCTATATGCTCTCCAGTCCCAAGGAGTATGACAGAACTCTTTGTGGCTGCGACTCTGCCAAACAATACGGCCAGTAGGATGGCACAGGACTCTTTGTGGCTACTACTTTGAAAGCATTGAGTTTAAAATAAGTTCTTATATGGGATTTTATGATGTCACTAGTCATCTATGAGACTTGACTTCTGGGTTGCACGGACGCGGACGCGTAGACGTGGACACGACACGACGCTGACGCGGACACTACAAAATTTTCAAAAAACTAGGACGCGGACACGTATATACATATTTTTTTATATATTATTATATATATAATCATGTATTTATACAGTAAAGTCAAGTATTTCGACCCTAAAAATTAGAAAATGATGTTATATATGTATAAATTTCAAAAGAAAAGAAGATATTGTTTGTTTATACACGCCGAATGTCAAATAATCAGTCATTATTAAACACATATCACAATCAAAATGCATTCTTAGATCAACACATGTCCAACTAAGGGTATACGAGATGCCATTTCCAATTACAAAATCCGAATAAAGACCTAAATATGGATCTAAATGTTTGTCTTTCTTCATTTGGTTAATAATAGTAAAAATAAAGGAAAAAGTTTATATGAAAATGAAAAAAAAGCGCCGGACACGCCATCTAAAAGGCCCAAACCAGACGCGCGCAGGATGCGCAAATTGATGCGTCGGACACGCGTCGTGACAGCGTTCCACGCGCGTCCCGTGTCCGACGCGAGTCGGACGCGGACACGGCTCAAGAAATGGAGCGTCCGTGCAACCCAGCTTGACTTGGTGACTTTAATTAAATATTAGAATTTTATCCCCTGGACAACTGAACTACGTACGTATAAGTGTCATACTACTGCGCTAAAATGTCTTCGAGGCGACATGAGTAGTTAGGCATATAAAATACTCCCTCCGTTTTTGAAAAAGAGATACTTTCACTTTTTCAATTTGGCCTATTTTTAGGATAAAATGAAAAAGTGAAAGTATCACTTTTCCAAAAACAGAGGAAGTAAAATAAAAATATGTGAAATTGATACAAGTAATTGAGTATAAATTTTAAAACTCACTACTAATGTGCAAGTTTAAAACTCACAATTAGTGTGCAAGCTTTGTAACTATTAGCCCTTACCGGTTAGGTATTTTTCCTGTGATTATATTCACCTTGAAACTATATATACTAGCTCAAAATCCACAGAAAGAAATTCGGAAGTCTTCCATTACTCATGAATTTGGGAGGTCTGATTTTCACAGATAACTATTGAAGAATAAACCAAGATACTCTGAAAGTTGACACAGTGTGGTTGGATCAACTTCTACAGTTGACACGATGGGCATGGAGCAAGTATTGTTGACAGAGTGGTACGGTGTTTATGAAGCTAACTTGGGTTGCAAGTTTTACCGGTTTTAGAAGTTGTTTACGTGAGAATTTTCTAGAAGAGTCTTTGTTAGAGTTTGGTTATGTTAGGAAAGTATTTATTGCTTCAGAGTCAAGTTTGTTAAACATATAAATAGGTTGTTGATCCGTAAGTTTTAATTACATCAATTAAGAGAAGTTTTGTTTAGTTTCTTGTCTTGTGCTCTTTTATTAAGTCTTTGATATCAGATTTTCTACATCTGGTATCAGAGCACTGGTATCAGATTCTAGGGCTGTGGGTATGAGTTGTTGAGTTGAAGAAGATGACAAGTTTAAGTTCAATTAAGGTACCGGTGTTTGAAGGTAAAAACTTTGAACACTGGAGGTTGCAGATGGAGAATATTTTTATCTACCAAGAGGTGTGGGATATTGTGAAAAATAGTTATGTAAAACCAGCAGAAGGAGTAGTATTTGAAGCAGCTCAGCAAACAACTTTAACTGAAAATAGAAAGAAGAATTCTAAAGCTACATATATTCTTCATCAGGGTATTCATGAATCTCTCATGGATAGAGTTATCTACTTTAAAGAAGTTAAAAGAGCATGGGATGGTTTGATAAGATACTACAAAGGATCCGACATGGTCAAGAAGGTTAGATTACAAACCTTGAAAAGAAAGTATGAACTATTGCAGATAGAAACTATTTAAACAATATCAGAGTTTTTCTCAAAGACATGTCAATGAGATGAAAGTTAATGGAGATACTATAGAAGAATCAACAATTGTAGAGAAGATTCTAAGAAGCTTACCAGAAAAATTTGAATCAAAGGTTACTGCTATAGAAGAATGTAATATTGTTGCAACTATGACACTTGATGAGATATTGGTATCTTTACAAGCATATGAACAAAGATTGCTTGAAAAAACAGTTGCTACAAAACCAGCTGAAGAAGCACTACAAAGTCAAGTAAGCTGGAGAAACAATCAAGGAAGACCTAATGATGGAGGTTTTCAAGGAAGATATTATAATGGTGGAAGATCTAACAATGGAGGTTATCAGGGAAGAAAAACAGTGGATAGAAGCAAAATTCAATTGTATAATTGTGGAGATTTTGGACACTTTTCTTCTGAGTGTCCAAAACGTAGAAAGAAAAAATGTTAATAACTACAAATCAAACTTTAAAGCAAATATAACAGAAAGTCAAGAAGAAGAAGAAGAAGAAGAAGAAGAAGAAGAAGAAGAAGAAGAAAAAGAAGAAAAGAAAGTTGAAAATATGTTGTTGGCTTGTCATACACCTGAAGAACAACCTCAACATAAGTGGTATTTAGATACAGGATGCAGTAATCATATGTGTGAAAGAAAAGAGTTGTTAAAAAATTGACAACCTAGATGAATCAATATGTTCAACTGTGAAGTTTGGAAATAAGTCTACAATTCCAGTTAGGGGAAAATGAAGAATTGGAATAGTTCTGAAGAATGGTACTAAAACATATATCATGGATGTGTTTTATGTACCAGGTTTACATCAAAATCTTTTGAGCATGGGTCAATTATCAGAAAGAGGTTATTCTATGGACATCTTTAATGGTGTTTGTTCAATTTATGATCGTTTTAGAAGTCTTATTACAAGAGTACAGATGACTAAGAATATATTGTTTCCTTTGAATATTCAGTATCAAAAGGAAAGGTGTTTTAGTAGTTTTATTCATAATGATTCTTGGTTATGGCACAAGAGAATGGGACAAGTGAACTTTAACATTTTACAAACTTTAGCAAAGAAGAAGATGGTGTCTGGGTTACCTTTTATTGAACTTCCTACATCAAGATGTGAGAATTGCATATTTGGTAAACAACACAGAGATCCATTCCCAGTTTACAAAGCTAGAAGAGCTGAACAAAAGTTGGAGATTGTTCATAGTGACTTGTGTGTTCCTATTGAAGTTACATCACATGGAGGTAATAACTATTTCATAACTTTTATTGATGATTTTAGTAGAAAAGCTTGGGTGTATCTACTTAGACAAAAAAGTGATGCTTTTCATGCTTTTAGAAGTTTTGAAGAATATGCTGAGAAACAAATTGGTAAGAGCATCAAGATATTAAGAAATGATAGAGGAACAAAATATACTGTTGTTGATAGTTTCATGGAAGAACATGGTATTCTACATCAGTTGACATCTAGATATACACCTCAACAGAATGGTATAGCTGAGAGAAAGAACAGAAATATAATGGAGATGGTAAGAACTATAAGAGGAACAAAAGATTTACCAAAGAATTTCTGGGGTTATGCAATTGATACAGCAGTGTATTTACTTAACAGATGTCCTACACATTGTTTGAATAACAAGATACCGGAAGAAGCTTGGAGAGGCATAATACCAAGTGTAAGACATCTGAGAATTTTTGGGTGCATTGCATATGCACATGTGCCTAAAGAACTTAGAAAGAAGTTGGATGATAAGAGTGAAAAGTGTATTCTTGTTCATTACAGTTCAGTGACAAAAGGATACAAGTTGTTCAATCCAGAAACTTGAAAGATAGTTATAAGTAGAGATGTGATATTTGATGAAGAATCACAATGGAATTGGAATAATGGATCAACAACGAATGTTGATTCACATTAAACTGGATCAACAAGGAAGGTTGATCCACATACTGGTTCAACTAGGAATGTTGATTCATACAATAATGGATCAACAAGGAATGTTGAACCACATATTGATGTTAGAAGAGTTCCAATAGTAGTTGAAGAAGAAGTACATACTCAAGACAATGTTGAAGAACATCATGAAGAAGCAAGAACTGAAGCAATACCAAAATAAGAAAATACAAGACCAAGAAGGAAATATGTCATACTAGCACGTTTGAATGACTATGTTTTATCAAGAGATAATGAAGAAACTGATGATGATATGGTAAACTCTGTATTGTTTGGAGATTGTGATCATGTAGCTTATGAAGAAGCTTCTAAAGAGCAAGGTTGGATTTAAGCCATGAATGAAGAATTCAAGTCAATTGAGAAGAATGACACATGGGAACTAACAACACTTCCACCATGAAAGAAACCTATTGGTGTTAAGTGGTTTTATAAAATAAAATACAAGTTAAATGGTGAAGTTGATCGTTTGAAAGCAAGATTACTTGCTAAGGGAAGTAAACAAAGACAAGGAGTTGATTATTCAGAATTATTTGCACCAGTTGCAAGACTTGATACAATACGTATGATTATTGCTTTAGCTGCACAAAAGCATTGGGATATTTTTCAGATGGATGTGAAATCATCATTTTTGAATGGAGTTTTGGAAGAAGAATTTTAATTATGTTGAACAACCAGCAGGATACATTATGGAGGGAAAGGAGAGTGAAGTATACAAGCTAAACAAAGCTTTGTATGGTTTGAAACAAGCACCACCTGCTTGGTATACAAGAATATATTCTTATTTCATTAAAAAAGGGTTTACAAGATGTCCACGTGAGCATACTTTATATTTGAAAGTTGATACTCTTGGCAATGATATTATAGTATGTTTGTATGTGGATGATTTTATATTTACTGGAAATAGTTCTGAGATGATCAAGGAATTCAGGGAGGATATGGTGAAGGAGTTTGAGATGTCAGATCTTGGTTTAATGTCATATTTTCTTGGCATGGAAGTACAACAAACTGAAAGAGGAATGTTTATCATTCAGCAGAGATACTCAGAAGGAATACTAAAGCGTTTCAATTTGGATAATTGCAATCCAATCTTAAAACCAGTAGAGGAGAGATTTAAGTTTACAAAAGAAGGGTCAGGAGAGCTTGTGAATTCAGCAGACTTTAAATGTCTTGTTGGATGTCTCAGATATCTGACTGCTATAAGACCTGACATTATGTATGCAGTTGGATTGGTTAGTAGATTTATGGAAGAACCTCGGCAGTCACATTTACAAGCTGCAAAACGTATTCTGAGATATGTTAAAGGAACAACTAGTTTGGGAATTCTTTATGCTGTTTCAGAAAATCCAAAGTTAGTTGGCTTTACTGATAGTGATTGAGCTGGTGATACAGAAGGAAGAAAGAGCACATCAGGTTATGGATTTCAGTTAGGAATTGGTTTTTTCTCTTGGTCATCTAAGAAGAAACAAGTTGTTGCATTATCTAAAACATAAGCTAAATATATAGCTGCTAGCAACTGTGCTACACAAGCTGTGTGGTTAAAAATGATGTTGAAGTCATTGATTCAAGAACAAAAGACACCTACAACAATAGTTTGTGATAATAAATCTACAATTTCACTAACTAAGAATCTTGTGCTTCATGGAAGAAGTAAGCACATTGATATTAAGTTTCATTACATCAGAGAGCTTGTCAGTAACAAGGAGATATCTGTGGAGTTTTGTGAAAGTGAAGAGCAAGTGGCTGATATTTTTACCAAGTTTTTGAAATCTAATACTTTCATTTACTTGCATGGAAAATTGGGAATGATTAGAAAAGAGTATGTTGGTTTAAGGGAGGATGTTGAAGAATAAACCAAGATATATATTATGAAAAAGCAGTATGGATCAACTATGAAAGTTGACACAGTGTGGTTGGATCAACTGCTACAGTTGACACGATGGGCATGGAGCAACATGTATTGTTGACATAGTGGTACGGTGTTTATGAAGTTAACTTGGGTTGCAAGTTTTACCGGTTTTAGAAGTTGTTTACGTGATAATTTTCTAGAAGAGTCTTTATTAGAGTTTGGTTATGTTAGGAAAGTTTTTATTGCTTGAGAGTCAAGTTTGTTAAACATATAAATAGGCTGTTGAGCCGTAAGTTTTAATTACATCAATTAAGAGAAGTTTTGTTTAGTTTCTTATCTTGTGTTCTTTCATTAAGTCTTTGATATCAGATTTTCAACAACAACTACCAGAATAATCCACACAAAAAGTTCGAGATTTCTTTCGCTGGTTTAATGATCTTTGATCTAAAATGTTAGCGAAAGACTGGCCACTGACGGATTACTAATAGAAATGATATGATAATCGTCACATTTAACTGGTAAGATTCCCTTTGCTGAAGTCCATTACCAACTACAAGACAAATTCAACAGTACACCCTACTATTGATCAAATTCAATAAAACAAGACAAACAAAAACTTAATATATTAAATAATTAAAATATAACATTATAAATTTATTTCCAACTACAGTACACTCTACTATTCATCAAATAATTAAAAATATAACATAATAAATTTATTTCCAACTACAGTACATCCTACTTCAGTACACCCTACGTACTTTTGATTTATCTTCTTTGATGGCAGGAAATGGCAGGAAGAGAGTAACACTGTAACATAGAAAAAAAAATATTTTTTCCCTAACTGTAATCGATCGAGAAAAAGAAAAGTCAAGACACCTCAGCGCCACATCATCGGTGGGCTTGACTTGGTGGGACAAACAAAATTATTGCTAAAATAAAACAACGTAATAAATTTATTTCTTAAATCACGGGATATAGTAAGAAAATTATAGTGCCGAAGAAATCTCGTAAATGTTGTAAAACAATTCTGTGAATCGTGGTTGATGTTGCTGGAACAAAGTTATATACACATTTATTCTTCCATCACCAACGGAAGGAACAAGGTACGTTTCTGCCTCTATAGGATCAAATGATGGCATGTAAATGATTTAATAACCAATTATGAAGATTAGTATTAGCAATATTACCATGACCATGAGTACTTATTCCATTTCAGATTCTTCTAGCTACAACGCAGTCCACAAATGATTGATGTACAACCTCTATACCATTGCCACACATAGTACATTTTGTGTTTTTATGTCTAGTGAATCTAGCTATTCTTCAACAGGAATACAGTTATGCAGTCATTTCCACAGAAAATTGTGAATCCTAAGAGGAAGTTTATATTTCTAGAATTTCTTCCAATAGTTCTAATTCAAGGATTGTTATTTATTGTCTTATATATAGAATTATACAAAACAAATTAATCTTGGCTATGCTAGATAAAGAACAACCGAAATTTATCTAGGAGGGGAGATAAATCTATGGTCATGGTTTTTTCAACTTAAACATTATTCGTTAGCTATACTTAAAGGGAAATCACACGGATACTTAGTATTCGTATCTGGTTTTCACAGTTTAATTTACCCTAAAACTTCTCTTTTCACTATTTTGATTTACTAAAACTTTTTTTTTATCTATTATATCTCCTTTTTTTTCTGTTAATTATCTATTATATCTCCTTTTTTTCCATTTTATATTATTTACATGGAAACTAGTGTAGCTAAGAGATGACATAGCACCATAGTAAGGTTGCCTTGCACTAGTGGAAAATGGAAGTTAAACCACTGTCAGAATAAGAGGTTATATCACAAAAAACGACTGTGTTCATCAGCTCTAATTTTGAAGTGGTTTTTTCCAAAACGACTTTGTCTCACACAAGTTGATTTTGTTCAAAAAACCACCGGTTTTCAACAAGTAATATCAATATCAGCATGATAGACAAGTGGTTCATATCGATTTTATTTTATAAAAAAATTGAGACTTGATTGAGGAGTAAATCTAAAATTTGATTCAAATTTGAATCAAAAGCTACAACCAACAACACAAGGTATAGGAATTCATAATTATAAATGAGATCACAATTATGATGATAATGAATTTTATTCTTTAATGAGCATTTTATTGCAATCTTCATTTTTGAAATCACCCCTATTTCATATCTGACAACTTTCAACCCTAATAGTACTCAGTTTCAATTCCTTTCACCTACTTAACTAGAAAACCTTCAAAACACCCCCATACAATTTAGTAGCATTTTACTTGCACCACTTCACCATTCGTGTCTTCATTTGCTGATTGACAGCTTAATTCAAATTATTAGGTCTTCAAAACAGGAGAGGTGGCGACAAGATGTAAATCATACACCATACCTGCATGATATAAGAATATTCAGATGATCAGCATCCTCACAAAGAGTATGTGGGATGAAACATAGTTGTGGAGCTACGACTATGAGTAGAGATAAATGTCAACCTGCCTGAGATAATTTCAACCTTGCAAATGATTCTTATGTAACCGAAAAACTCAAGTGGATGAGTTCACGCAAGACAAAAGTACGTTAATTTACCTTGATGACTCCAATTATTTTTTGTCGAGTTCATGTTTCACCTTTCCCCCTCTTGGTTCTACCACCTGAAATTATTAGGAAGGTTATCAGTACAAGTGCATTTACCCTAAACTTTATTTATTACAAATAAAAAGTTCCATAGCAGCTTACGAAAAGCCAAAGGATTCAAATCAAGTTATCTGAGCAATATGGGTAAACACTAATCTAATATCAATTTATCCCTTACCTGCAATATGAGCACTGTCTTGTTATGAATCAGCTCAAATCAGGTCCATTACTCAGGCCCTAAGCTACAAACGAAAACCAAGACAACAACAATTAACAACAGCAAAAAAAGAAAAAAAGAGAAACGAGTCTACTCGACACCATCACCACCTACACCTGCACGTACAACTACCCACTCATTATAATTTAAAGAACACATATGAACTGCAACTATTTTGCATGTGTCAAATATCCAATCTATAAAAAATCATAAAGAAATTGAGATCCTGACCCAAAACATACACAGTGAAATGATAGAAGTTTTAGGAGAAAATCCACAAGCTTCACCAATTGAGATCCTTACCCAGCAAACTTGCCAGTTGACACTCGTAGAGAGGTTCATAGCTGCATTCATTACCATTTATATGATCAAACTATAATACCACCTGCAAAAAATTCAAACAAAATGAATTCAAACCAATAACAATCTATTACTTGTACATTAACAATTCAACCTGTGAAGAAAATATGAGGACTTGTCAAAAATTGACAATTGTTTCCTCTTTCTGCTCAACTTTAAAGGAAAATACATTGAATGTTAAAAAATTAAAGAAGAGAGTGAACCATGCAATCAACGATCAAGCAAAACTTCTGTCGGTAAGATACCGATTGAAAAGTTGTTGTAGTTTCTCGTTTGTAAAATTGATACAAAGCTGCTCAAAGCGTAACATTGAGCAGATGCAAGAGAATACCATCAAATGAGCAGTTCCATCCTACGAAACAATAGTATAAGCAGGAAATTGTCAGTAATTCCTTTCAATGTACCAATTACAATTAAAAGTCATGCAAAGAATGAAGGCCTTCTGCTAATGTATATGTAACTGTAAACATATGATAGAAAGATTAACAATGGATTAAGATTTTAATTGTAAAAAATATTTTGATAATAAATGTATGCTCAAGTACTTATGCAAAAAACTAGGTTTATCACCAATAATTTTGAACAACATAGTTTAGTATTCAATAGAAAAGGACAAGCTGAAAAGAACTTACAGATACTAAAAAGAGGAAATGGAGTTCACATCATTCGAACACTAAAACGAGTGATAGATCTTCCTTGTAGAAAAATCCATGTAAGGAAAGTAAAAGCGGAAGAGAAGTCACTTGTCAGTTACATAAATGTAAAACCAATCACACTTTAAGCAATTCAAGAAAGCTAACACCTGTAGATTTTTTTTTTTTTTGAAGGATTCCAGGCTACGCTGAAGTTAGGGTAACGGATCAAGCTTACCTTGTTCATATAGTTAAGATCCTCCACCATTTTTGTGGATCTGGTACCACGCCAGGAAACTAATAATCCTATAAAGGATGAGTACCATTTGAGTTATTAAAAGCTAAAGGACTAGATGCGAACATTATAAGCTTATCAGGTAGACTAACCTTTTTAGGTAATACTATTGCAGCGAATTTGGGCGCTATCATGGACCTTGATGAAAACATACAACACGAAACAACTTTAATAAGATGCCCAAACCAATTTAGCAAACTGAAATAGGATGGAAAAGGCTTTGCTTACCCATGGAATGACCGGAAGCATAAGATTTTCGCAAATCTATATGACCCATTAATGCCAATGCATCATTTTCCAAATTGATGTCTATCGTATCAACAATCCCATTACACAAATTTTCAAAACTGGAAAAGAAAATGCATCAAAAGCACACTTTCCAAATTGACTCGAGACTCACAGAGGTCAGCCGTCTTCATCACAAGCTTTGTTTCTTCACCCAACTCTACTTCTACCAATCAGAAAACAAACCAAAATATGGTGAATATGTCAACCACGAAACAATAGGAAAGCGACGTATTAAAGATTGTGATAACTGATGCAACAAAAAAAAAATACCTTTTAACTAAAGCTGTAACAACATACTGGCTACTAGCAGCGTACGTAATCCAATTCTAAGACCTGCTTACATCTTGGCAGATGTACGTCAACTGAGGATTATTCCAAATTTCTGATTTTGGTGAACTGAAATGTGATATCCGATCGCTTATCCAATTGTCAATGTCATCAATTTTACCTCCGTAACTCAAATGGATAATTTAGAAGTAGGTGATAAACCATGTTTATATTACATACAAAATCAGATACTAATTGGGGAAGAAATGTCATTCTTTTCCCCCATATTTCATGACGTTCATAATGTCATCAGTGACAACATTGGAGAACCAAAACGTCCCAATCTTTGTGACAAAATCAATACATGAATGTTTCATGCCTCGTGTGCAACCATAGGAGATTAAAAACTTACACGAATTCAATCATTTAACGAAAACCACTCACGAGAATCTCCAACCAAATTGACTACCGATACGACTGCGGCCATATTTAGGCAAGGTTTCGGTTCCACGATGTTACTTCCAGACATATCCATTGTCTGCAACATATACACAATTTTAGCATTAGTGAATCACGTCGGTAAACCACAATTGAAATGTCAAAGGGGCAAATTTCAAAGTTAGCCAAAACTTATAAGTTACTGCCACTTGGTTCTGTGCTAATAAAATCAATGAGTTAAACTAATGAAAATTAAAGCACTCAAAAGAAAATGATTTTGTTTTCCTGTATGGTTACAACTCAAAAGATTAACATCCAATGATAAGCAAAATTTGTGGTCCTGATCGTGAAGGATTGTTTTTTTTTAACTAAATAAACTTTAAGTACTATAATCAAACAAAGACTTCACGTAAACCAATAAGAGACTTCAGAAGCATCCTAATAGTTTAGATAGTAAATTGAGTTCAATTTCAAGCATAAGAATCCTAATCTAGTAATATAAGAAAACCCATACTTATCAAACAGTATATGCACAATATTTCATAAACTAGTAGAAGTAATGATATTACAAAACAAAATCACAGATTAAAAGCAGAGCCCATTAGGATACCAATGCATATTTATAGGAAAGACATCAACCCTGACTGGATCCATCAGAAGTTGAATTAAGATTATCAAGTTGCAATTAGCAAAAGAATATACTTCCACGGTATTTAGAAAAAGCAATAGCAGAAATGGGATAGATAACTGAAACGATAATAAGCATCAAGGTCATCAAGTTATTAGTGACAAGCTTGGGTATATAATATTTTTGGATTATCATCTTTACTAATGTTGTACAGAATTGCAGATTTTCTAGAGTCTCTACACTATGCTCTGGGTAAGATAATTACCTTTCACTATGCTGGTTGTGCAGGTTCTACTTGTCCCTTTGGGTGATACTCATCTGAATTACCCGGAGAGCCTTCTTGTCCTGTAAGCATATCAAACATGAGCATGTTCTTAACCTTCTCCTTTTGCTTTCCTTTGCACCACATCTGTAGAAATCACAAAACAAAATAATCAATAAAAAATAAAAAACTTAAATTCAACATAAAATAAGAACCCAATATAGATTTAATCATGAATTGATCTTCTTTTCTTTTCTTTTTTACCACTATTAGATTTAGCTGGCTTCAAAAGAGAATACACACAGTCAATAAAATAAAACGAAGAAAACAAACAAATAAACAAAAAGTATGAATAAATCCACAAACTGATAACGAATCGGAAAAGAGAACTGAGATGAAATCGAAGCTTCTAGGTTTACTAAGATCTAATTTTTTTTGCTTCTGAAATTTCAATTTGGAAATGGATAAGTTAATAGATTGAACTAAAATGGTAAATAGAGATTATAATTGCCGTTCGATTCAGTTTCTGCAGATGAATCTTCGTTGTTTAGTTGATGATATACAACGCCTCTTTTTCACCGATTCAAAATAATTCTTGAAGACCCGATGTTGTTATGATAGAGAAGAAGAGGTCGCAAAACCTAATATCAAGTTTTGATTCACAAACAAATGGTAGATAAAGAAAAAAAGGAAGAGGAACAGAGAGAATGAGTTAGAAAGATAAGTGAAGGAAGAGGCTACAGTAGATGAGATAAAGGGATAAGGTTAGTGGTTTTTTTTTTCTTAGTAGAAAACTCGAACCCTCACAGTGGTTATTAAATTTCTGTTTTTTTTTACAGAAATACCCCTATATAAAACCACTGTGATAGAAACAAGTTTAGGTTTTTTGTTTTTTTTCCCGATAAAACCACTGTGACTCACGGCACTATAGGTAACTACATCCCAGCGAAAGTGGTTTTTGTGAATCCCAGGAAGTGGTTAAAAACCCATTTTCCACTAGTGTTGAGGCCCTTTTTCCTTAGCTTTGAATAAGCTATAGCTAAGGGATAAGGGTGACCATTGTGCTTGTCCTTAGATGTCCTTGTCGAACACGACTAGAGCTTATGAGGAAATGATGTGAACACGACTAGAGCTTACGAGGAAATGATGTGAAGGAGAATAAAATGCAATTATAATGAAATAAAATGACAAATTTGGGGGAAGTTTGGAGTTTTGGAGGGAAATAAGATGCAATAATAATGAAAAGAAAAATGACAAATATATATTAAAATTATAAATTTCGTAGAGACACATTTTAAGACACTTGTAAGAATAGTTGAAAAATCAAAATTAAAGCTACTCATATATTTTATTTAAGACACTTATATGAGTGGAATTAAAGCTACTCAGAACTAAAAACATGTGTATGTGTCTCGAACCCAAAAATCAATATATCTCAAATCAGGCAATATTCAATACCATTATCAGTTTGGAAATTTTTAATTTGGCTGCCAAAAAGAGTTTGTACTTGGCGATGACAGAAGTCAAAAATACCAATTATGGTAGGATATTTGCAAAGAGAGCCATTGTATAATAGAAAGTCAGGATAACTTCATTTACTACTGATTATAGGCTCAACCAAAATTCAAAAAATAAAGGATTTTTGCAAAATCTCATTTTGGGGCAACTCTATACTCGGTAGTTATATGAACTATCTTGACAGCCAATTAAATATCTTTACAGCCGATTAACTATCTTGATAGTTATATGAACTATCTTTACAACTCTATACCGATTATGCTAGGATTTCCATAAAGAGGTCTACTGTATAATCGGAAGTCAGGATACCTTCATTTACTACCGATTATAGGCTCAACCAAAATTCAAAAGATTGATAATTTTTGCAAAGTCTCATTTTGGGGCTACTCTATATTCTGGAGTTAAATAACCTAAATTCACTACCGATTATGGCCGCATTTTAGCCAAAGGTCTACTTTAATCGGCAGTCAAGATAACTTTATTTAGGATAATCAAAATTCAAAAGATAGAGGATTTTATTTTGGGGATACTCTATATTCAGAAGTTATGTAAACTAAATTTACTCTCGATTGTTGATTAACTTCCCGATAGTAAAGTTAGCTACCGATTGTAAATGGTAATTTGGCCATTAAAAAAATGGGAGATAAGGGATGGCTACATTTTACGTTTGGGTGACCTTTTTTGTCTTTTTGTGTCGCCCCTAATTCTTTTGGAGTCGCCCCTAAAAATGCCAGGCAAATTATAGTATATCCCCACCAATTCTTGCCTATCAATTCTATCTTTCCAAATCTAAGAACTATTTCAGAAGACCTTCTTTTCTCTCTCAATGGAGAGAACAAAACATATAGGGCCAAACAAGTTTTGAAACAAAACTAGTCTGTATCAAGGAACAAGCCATTGACTGGATCAGATCCAACCCAATGTTTCTCAGAACATGTGTATAACATGGACTGTGGTTTTTAAATTTAGATTGCCTATTGCAATCAAGGTGACAATGACCCAAGTAATAACAGTAGCCAAGGTAGTAACCAAAGTATTAGGGGTAGCAGTAGCAGTAACATTAGTGTCTGAAGTAGCAGTGGCAGTCTGAATCGGTCTGGAACGGATTGAATCGGGCTGACTCGGCTTTGGGGATGTGTTAACAGTTGCAGTGATAGATGAACTTATTGATGATGATCTTGATCTAGTTGTTGCTGTCTTAGTTTCCATAGATTGAGTTGTTGTTGTTCTTGTTGCTGTTGGTGCTTGATTCTTTCTACAGAGATCCAAATACTAGATGAACAACAAAACCCCAAATACTAGATTAAACCCAAATCTAAAACAGATAATAATAATAAAGCCTAAAAAACTCCCACTGAAATCAAAACTAGGGCAGGAAGAAGCCCTAGAATAAGAAATCAACAAAAGAAATTAGGAATTAGGAATAAAATTGAAAAAGAAAAACTTACATCTAACCTAAATCAAGAAACTAATTGATTAAACTATGAAAATCAAAATACATCAACTAGATTAAAGAGATGATTAAATTGGGTTGAGCTTCTCCTGCTTAGATCTGCCCCAAAAAAATCGATTTGAACCGGGGAAGGTTAAAGTTTCGGTGGCCGAGAGTTCGGAGAGAAAGGTGAGAAAGAGATGTAATCAACACAACCATGTCCCTACACCAAGAAAAAAAAAGTAAAAGAAAATGTAATTTTCCATGTCATGTTAATCTTTATTTTTTGACATATTAAATTTGAAACCAGGTGCAAGCCCAGTTTTAGCCCAATAGCCGTACGAAAATGCCCAAATATGTTCTTTCCATCATTCCATGTAGCATGCAGGTAGATTAGGGTATGCGAAAAGGTTTATGGAATGAACTCTAAAGCATATATAGATGTTTTATCAGTGTTTTCTTTTTCTAGGTGGTCAGTCTATTTCGAATCGAGATGTGGAAGGCAGCTAGGAAGCTAGCTAAGATACAGCGTATATGTAGATAAGACGCGCGCATAAATGAGATTGTAGATCTTTGACACCATAAGCAGATATAGCTAGCAATGGAGCTGAACTCTTTTCTGCACAGTCTATACCAACTAGATGGGCTTAAAGTTGACGCTAGCTGTACAAACCAAACCATTACAACATGCAATTGAAGGGGGGTTAAGACTTATTACGCGTTTGGATACAAATCTGCTTCTGACTTCTACTTCTCCAAAAGTAGAAATCAAAAGCAGAAGTCAAAAGCAAAACTATTTTGCTTCACAAAAAGCTGACTTTTCTGCTTCTATAAGTCGTTCTGAAATATTATTGCCAAACTGACTTCTGACTTTTCGACTTCCAGAAGTGGAAAAGCAACTTCTGTGTGTGCATCCAAACGCGTTGTTAGTCTTATGGTGTGCTAATTTAGCAGCTATATTAGCAGTCCACCTCAGGGCAACCTCCTAAGTCTTAAGGGACTTAGGGCAACCTCCTAAGTCTTAAGGGAGTGGTAAAGGCGTTATTAGTCTTATGGTGTGCTAATTTAGCAGCTATATTAGCAGTCCACCTCAGGGCAACCTCCTAAGTCTTAAGAGAGTGGTAATCTAGCATTGGAGGAGGTCCCATTGGTTGAATGACAAGCAAATTAAAAAAAAAATTCTTATCTATTCAAAAGTTAACATTTGGGACCCGACTAAAAAAGTAGGCAAAATCTGACGAGTTTCAGAACTTTATTGAACTTTGTTAGACTTTGGTGTAGACATTGTACATCGAGTTGGATACATTAATTCACTGGGGACCACCTAAATTACTAGCCAATCAAAAGCCTTGCCCACTCTACTAATGTACCTCCCTCCATACGGTGGGTCAATATCACATGATTTCTTAAAACCAAAAAAAAAAAAAAAAAACTCCAGCGCTGTATCATTCAGCGGGATATTTTGGCATATTTTTTGAGCGCTGTTTCGTTCCGCAAAAAGGGGTTTTCTCGGCGCTGAACCATTCAGCGAAACTATCTAGTCTATTAGTTCACATGCTATCAACTGGTAGGATAGAGAACTAGTGTTAACTTTTAGGCCACACTTTTTTTTTTTGAATTGCAACACTTAACTGCTAATCTAGCACCTTCAATCTAGCACCTTCAATCTAGCCCATAAGACTTAGCCTAAGGATGCCATAAAAAGTATAAACGTAGGTGCACTAAATACTTCCTTGAACAAAATCCGATGTTCACTTGCAATAAACGCAACTCCAGTAGTTGGAAAAGAACGGCCTTCCATAATGAGATAATAGATCCGATGTTCACTTGCAATAAACACAACTCCAGTAGTTGGAAAAGAACGGCCTTCCATAGTGAGATAATAGAGAAAGAGTAAAGAAAGTGTTGCAAACTGAAAACCAATGCATCCAAAGCTTAATTTTTACCATCAAAATGGAATATTAAGTGATCATATAATCACTGTGACACTGCTTCACGAAGGAAAAGAAGGAAAAAAACTGCCGACACAAATCAACAATTTCCAAGGGGACTCTAAACATACCATATAGCAGCAGTATATAATTTGGGCCCCTAAGATTTCGGGGCCCTAAGCCATCGCCTAGATGGCCTATAACCAGCGACGACCCCGCATACAACATGCAATAAACGCAGGTGCACTAATTACTTCCTTAAAATCCGATCTTCACTTGCAATAAACGCAACCCCAGTAGTTGGAAAAGAACGGCCTTACTGATAAGAGTTATTTAATTTTTATTTAATTTTTGTTGAAATTGGAGTTATTTAATTATTTTACGGAATTCAACACCCACTTGAAGGTAATAACGATGCCATGAACAATTGTTAGAACAATGGTTAGACTTCTGAAATCTTTGCACCCCATACTGATAATTTTGATTTAATATTGAAAACACTTTTGTATATGAAATCAAAAGAAAAAAAAAATTACTATCAAAATGTTTGTCTTGTTGAGATTATTAGTCCCACATGGTTGGGTTATTTAAGATCCTGCGGTTTATAATCTATTAGGGCCTCTCCACTCATTGCCAATTGGTTTTGAGTTGGATGCCCGTATTCTAACATGGTATCGAAGCAGCTATTTGTGTCGAGTCGTTGACCGCACCTTTACTCGCGTCACCCGATTTAATTGTCCACGTGTTTGTAAGACCCGCCAGGCTACACGTGAGGGCGTGTTGAGATTATTAGTCCCACATGGTTGGGTTATTTAAGATCCTGCGGTTTATAATCTATTAGGGCCTCTCCACTCATTGCCAATTGGTTTTGAGTTGGATGCCCGTATTCTAACTACGGACCTGGTTTTGAGTTGGATGCCCGTATTCTAACCGCCAGTTTGAGTTGGATGCCCGTATTCTAACATCCAAGTAAAACGACTAAAGGCATCAATAAATATGACATAATATTTGTATCCTTCATTAGACAAAATATGAGAAGGTCCCCAAACATCAAAGACAATTAAATCTAATGGATTCAAATAAGTAGTTTTACTAGAATGAAAAGGTAATTTATGACTCCTTTGTTCATGACAAGAAGAACAAAACTTAAAAATCGACGTAGGCGGAAGCAAAAAGCGAGAAACAACTTTACGCACCATGCGCATCATTGGATGTCCTAATCTAGAGTGCCAATCTTGTAAGGTAGCACGCTCCCTATGTAGGCTTTAGAAGATTGAAACGAAGCATCGAGTTGATAGAGACCACCCCTCCTACTGCCGCGAAGAAGAACCTTCCCGGTACATCGATCCTACTGTCGCTTACTATTTGAGGATCCGTTCACATTTTTGTTCTCGTACTATTTCACACGTTGGGCGTCATTTTTACAAATAAAAAACCAGACAACAACAAATTTGAAGCTAATATTTTTGGAATATGTTCCTTTACAAAGCCTTATATGCCTACTAAAAATGAGCGTATTCCGAGACGTATAACACCATCATCTACTACTTCGAAGATGAGCCGTTGAAAATCAACGAATTTTTGGCCATTAAAATTAAGACCGGTAGGTTGTATAGTTTATTATTTCAGAATGCAATCATTTTTGGTGGGCGTGTAGAGCTTTGTAAGAGGAACATATTACCAAAATATTAGCTTCAAATCCATTATCGTTTGGTTTTATTCATCAAAATATCGTCTACCGTGTGAGATAGTATGAAAATAAAAGTGTGAGAAGGCGTAAAAAACATCTTCGTTATCCGATAAAAAAACACATCTCCACGTAAGAAGGTTTAAACTCATGTAAGGTCGGCGAATGACTATGACTCTCGACTTTTACTAGACTTCTACGAATCATTATGAAGACTGCAGACAGGGTCGAGTCTCTAAGAGCCTCTCCAATGGAACGTGTGTGAAGGAAAAAGTCATAATCCACGTAGGATTCACAATAATATTTATAAAAAAATATCTCCAACCCATTGATGTGAAGATAATGTGGCAAAAAAAAAGTTAGACATCCTCTAGGTGAACCTCTAGTTTTAGACATTCACTTAGAGGATATCTTCCCATCCTAGTCACACTTTTGTTAATAAAAGTCAATGAAAAATATAAATGGAAATGATTTTAACCAATTAAATTCCTACAAATAAGTAAACAAATAATAGAAAATTTTATGGGTTGGAGATAAAATTTTATTTTTCCTAATATTTAGGATTTTTTATTCAAAGGATGTCTTAGAAGTGATACCACACATGAAATATTCACATTCACCATTGGAGAAGCTCTAAAACTCTCGTCCTCATTTTGTTATCAAGTAGGGCAGAGAATAAAAGTAGCTATAAATAGGGGGTGAGTCTACCTCACTTTGTTGTCAAAATAGGCCGGTGAACAATCAATATACTGGTAGGGTACCAAGAGAAAATATGAGTTGATTATGAATTGAGATTTGATTCAAATCTAACTTATGTGATCGGGCACCTTAAGAATGAGTGGCTTTGTTGGACGTGGTAGTTGAATTGAGGTTTTCATGTTGCGATGTCTTAATTGACAACAACATAACCTTAAGATGCGGGCCTTGTCAAAATAAAAAAAACATAACCTTAAGATTCGCTATTCGTAATAATTTCCGGATTTTCTTCATTTAACACTCAGCCTTAAGATCTTAATAAATTCTAAAATAATTTCCATCTGAAGTATTCATGTCAGTTGTCGGATATCATTCATATTTATATCTCACCCGTTCAACTAAAAAGAGTTTATGTTAGATATGGCAGTTGTTTTACGGGTGTAGTTGGAATAATAAATTTGTATAAGGACCAAAAATTGAAACTGCATTACATCTGTTCTTCATCGCCTTTTTTTATAGTTCTCAGTATCTTCACGGTTTTTTCAGGTCAGTATGTCCGCCAAGAAAAGAAAAAAGTGAATACCTAAAATTCGATGACGTGCATCGCATGTACACTCTGCTTGTAATATTTAGTGTAATTAATATATTGTCTACTGTTTAGTAACAGTGAAAATGAATACCTTTAAAGAATTTTTTTTTCTAAATAGTTGTCAAATCTAAATATGTCGTTGAATATCTCAGGTAGCCCGGCCCTACCAGCGTGTGGCCCTTGATTCCACAGTAGAAACATTTGACTTGCTATAATTTTGTGTTTAAGATGATGTATGATTTTGTGTTAAACATTTGGCTTTCCACAGTAAATCCTAATTAAAGTTTCATGAGATTTTTAGTACCGACAAATGAGTCCATTAAACGTTTAGCATTTATGATTAACTTAATTTGAGATCGTTGCAATTATGATTGTGCCACCAAAAATGATGTAGAACATCTCTACTTTCTTCTAGTTTCTTCTTAATTTGCTTATCAAGTTTAGCTTTTCCTGTTTTAGTTTTTTCTTATTTCTTCTTTTAGTGTTTTCCTATTTTTAGATTCTTCTTCATGCCTATATAAACAGGCTTATATCGTTTTTTTGTAGTCATTCAATTGTTATCAAGTTATTAAACAAAATCTGTTCAGAGCAATCTATCTCTTTTTTTTTTTTCCAAACCTTAATACTTTCATCTGTTTCTCATCCTTTTCTTCTTTTAATTTCTCATCACTTGCAACCTCCGTGTTGCATTCTTCTAGTTTGTTATACATTAAAAAGCTTGATGGCAACTCTGACCTCAAGCTTTGTCCACACACTTGGATACTACCGGTTAGGTATATTACTGGTGATGATTGACGTTGAATTTCTAGAGACTACTTCAACATCCACCAAGAGATTTGGAAAGAAAAAGATTTCCCACAAGTTTGTTGCAAAAGTTAGAAATGATACGATAATTGTCACATTCAACGAGGACCAGTAAATGTGCTACCCAATAGTGAATGGTCCAACATTTCAAAGTTGCATTTTTTTTCTGCTGTAAATATACAACTTGATTAAACAGTTATTTCATAGCACCTCTCCTTAAAAATACATTATTTGGAACACTTTTTCTCACTTTTTTTTCGGCCACTTATTGTTGTTGGTCTAAGACAAAACTAAAGGACTTGGCTCTCCCCATAAATACCCAGTTTTGGTTCTTCTCATTTCCACAACAACAAGCAATACTACTCATGGCTGCCATATCTAGAATTCATTGCTTCATTTGTTTCTGTTTTCTTTTGCTTCACTATGGTTTTCTAGTTGAATCTTCACACCAAGTTTATTACACCGATTCCGAGTATGAACTTCTCTCTACTGCTACTCCTAGTTTTACTGAAAATCAGCCTCATAAAACTGGTTTTCACTTCCAACCTGCCAAGAATTGGATAAACGGTAACCGTCTTCTCAACCCCCCCTTCTTTGTTGTTGTCTGCTCTCTTTTTCTTTCTCTCATATTTCTTCTGCTTTGTTTTTGCATGATCTTCCACTAATGGAACTGAAAATTTGTGTTGCACTTGGAATTCCAGATCCTAATGGTGAGTTTCATTTCTATCTTTAGTTATATTATAAGCAAGCGGTTATTTTAACGTTGTTTTCAACTGTTTTGCGTCTGCTCTACTCTGATGTTTGGAGCTGTTGCAGGACCAATGATTTACAAGGGAATTTACCATTTCTTCTACCAATATAATCCAACAAAAGCAGTTTGGGGTGATATAGTTTGGGCACATGCTACATCTACAGATCTCGTAAATTGGATGCACCATGCTTACGCCCTGTACCCATCAGAACCATATGACATAAACGGGTGTTGGTCTGGTTCTGTCACAATTCTTCCCGGAGAAAAACCAGTGATTCTTTACACCGGAAAAGACCACCAAAATCGTCAAGTACAGAATTTAGCGGTACCCAAAAATCTATCGGACGTTTTTCTGACAGAATGGGTAAAAATACCTCAAAATCCTCTACTGGTGCCAACACCCGTTAATGGAATCAATGCAAGTGAATTTAGAGATCCTACAACTGCTTGGAAAGGCCATGATGGGAGATGGAGAATGCTTGTTGGAAGCAAAAGAAATGGGCATCGAGGACTGGCAATTCTATATAGGAGCAAAGATTTCATTCATTGGACTAAATCTCAGCATCCGCTTCATTCAGCGACTAAAAATGGAATGTGGGAATGTCCGGATTTCTTCCCTGTTTACCTTAACAGCAGTAAAAATGGTGTCGACACTTCTGTGATAAGTTCTACGGTGAAACATGTACTTAAACTCAGTTTAGATGACACGAAACATGACTATTACACTGTCGGAAAGTATTTGCATGACAAGGACAAGTACATTCCTGACCATGGATCTGTTGAAGGTGATTCAGGACTTAGATATGATTATGGGAAATTTTATGCTTCTAAAACATTTTTCGATAGTGAAAAGAATAGAAGGATTTTGTGGGGTTGGATCAATGAATCTGACGCTCGTGGAGATGATGTCAAGAAAGGATGGGCAGGGATTCAGGTAAGCACCATTTAAACAAGTGATACATCTATTCTTGAATATATGGACTATATAATTTTCTTTCTAATTATTGATGGTTTCCTAGGCAATTCCTCGGAGTCTTTGGCTCGATAAATCTGAAAAGCAGCTGGTGCAATGGCCCATAATGGAGATTGAAAAGCTGCGTCAAGAGCACGTTAGTCTTCGTAATAAAGAGCTTAAAATGGGTTCGGTACTTGAAGTTTCTGGTGTAACAGCCTCTCAAGTAAGTTCTTTGTTTATCTAGTTATGCTTTTGATAAATCGTTCCTTCCGTCCGTCCAAGTATTCATAGTTTTCTCTGAATTGCCAAGTTTCTACATTTGTACCATTTCTGTTTCAAGAATCCTTATCGATGAAGTCCACCTAATAAATGTACATTATTTTTCTAAAAGGCGGATGTAGAGGTATCATTTGATCTAAAAGGGTTAGAGAAAGCTGAAATCATGGACCCAAGTTGGGTTAATCCACAACTACTTTGTAGTAATAAAGGAGCATCAGTTAAAGGTAGCTTTGGACCATTTGGTTTCCTAGTTTTGGCATCAAAACACTTAGAAGAGCAAACAGCTATCTTCTTCAGGGTATTCAAAGCTCCTAAAAGATTTGTGGTTCTCATGTGCAGTGATCAGAGCAGGTTAGGGTTCTTGCATTATCTTCATTTTACATTATATTTACACCTATATTGAAATGCCATTTAAAATGCAATAAAACAGGTCTTCTTTAAGCGAAAGCCCGGAACTAGACAAAACTACATATGGAACATTTCTTGATGTGAATCCTCTCCATGAGAAGCTTTCACTAAGGAGCTTGGTACGTCATCCCTTTTTCTACTTTAAGAATATCGTCCACTATATGCATGCCTTGTTGGTTTTCTTCATTGTGATAGTGTTTTCTTTGTTGGCTTTCTAGAATAAGCTCATAAGTTTGGGATCAAATATGCTTTTGTAAATCTACTTTTTGTATCGTTCCCGTTGTATTTGAGACTTTTAACAACACTACAATATGAATGTGTTTGTGGGTTGCAGATAGATCACTCGGTTGTGGAAAGCTTTGGTGGAGAAGGAAAAGTTTGCATAAGTGCAAGAGTGTACCCAAAGATGGCAATCGATAATGAAACTCATCTTTATGCTTTCAATAATGGAACTCAAAGTATCAGAATCTCAAGTCTCAATGCTTGGACAATGGGAAAAGCTAAAATTATTTGAGCACACAAAAGGAAATAAAGATGGTTAAAATGAAGCGAAACAAAATGAGCAAACACTTCGTAATTGTGCAGGGCCGGCCCTGACACGAAGCACCCGAAGTACAACTTCGGGCAGCAAAATGTTTGGGGCAGCAAAAACATAAGTTTTGTTCAACTTTTATCACAAAAGTCAAACCATATTTACGTATAGGCGGTGATATTGGTCGCTTACAAGGGCATAAAAACGGATGGATTTTGGTAGTATTAGATGACGTGTTAATCAAACACGTTAAGGAAGGAGATGATGGTTATCGCACCTTCTTTTAACCAAACACGTCAAGGATGATTTTCGCTACGTTTTTTTTTTTGGAGACACACTTCAAAAGCAGATAGACAGAAAATAACGTTTCTTTTTCACCCTTCTTTAGTTTTCTTTTCTTCTCATTTTAACTATCACGAACGGAATAGAAAATACACCTCTATAATACTAGAAGAGAGGTTAATTGAATTGGTTATGATGGCCATTTTTGAAATAGAAATAGTTGTATTAATTGATTACAAACCTATTCTTAGAGCAACCGCAGTGGGCGACTAAACCCATTTATTTGGTAAAAGAACCAGACATAGCGGGACGGACCATCGACAAAATTCCAGACTAAACCCAAATTCCAGACTATATTTGGTCGGGGACCAAAAACTAAACCCAAATATAGTCGAGCGTTGATATAATGTTCGCCCAAAACCAGGCGAACTTAAAGTTTACGCCCCACACCAGGCGGGGATAAAGTTTACGCCCCACACCAAGCGGGGATAAAGATTACACCCCATTTTTTTTTATCTTTGGTGAGGCGTACATTATATCAACGCCCCATTTTTTTTTTTTTAGTCGGGCGGGGATAAAGTTTACGCCCCACACCAGGCGAACTTATAATTTACGCCCCACCAAATTTAGTCTTCTACCGCTGTGTCACGGCACGGATTAAACCCAAATTTTGGTCTTTTTTCCCCTCTTTGGTCTTTGGTTATACTCGCACCACTGCAGTTGCTCTTAGAGGCTTTACTTTGAAAGATGCTCGAAGGGAAATTGCTACCCATACTCGCTAAGTTCAATTTATTTTTTGGATTCATCTTTTCATTTTGTTGCATTTATAACCATGATCTGCAGAACAAACAATTGCCTAATTTATTAACTGTATTAGAAGAAAAAAAAATGATCTAATAGTAACCTTATATATATAGCCTAGGGGCATCATTTTGCAGACATACTTCGGGGCATTACCATCTCAAGGCCGGCCCTGTAATTGTGGGTGTAACACTATCTCTGGATTTTACTTATTTGAAGAATATCTAATTTATTCTATGTTTTACTTTTAGTTGTTTTCGTGCTGCACAAATTCGAATAATGGCTTACTTAGTTGAATCTTGACATATGCATCAAGTACTCAAAATACTTGATGAAAGAAAGTAGGATATTTACAAATTAACCTCAGGAAAATGAGGAAAACAAGAGTTAACTGAAAGACAGTAGTGGATGAGCATACAAAAGAACTTCACAACTGAACTGAAAGAAGTGAAAACGTACTTTAAAATCATCTTTTCTAACTTGGTATTCAAGAAATACTATACCACTAATTCATGCCCCTAACTGGTGGTCTTGAAAAGACCCTCTATATGTCTTCGTGTGTTTATAATAAAATATAACAGAGTTAACGAGAAGTTGTGGATGTTGAACTATTGGTCCATTCCTCCCATGTTTCCAAGCATACCCATCATGTCTTCCGATGAACCCATTTGCTTCATGATGTTTTGTAGACCACCCATGCCACCTACATAAGTTTTCCGAATGATTAGTAATGGGGATTAAGTGTTCGACTCGGCCAAAAAGGTGTTATAGTTATAAGGAACTCATGTTGAGAGATCATACGTTAAAGGTCTTAAAATACTGTGCTTCACTAGGTTAGAAAGGAAGCATAATAACTGTTAAAGATATTTACTAATTTGTGATTTATTTTAATCTAGAAATATCTAGAATAATCAAGACTGGTCAACGCCAAGTCTGTACGGCAAGAAACTCTAGAATGGTCTAGGCAATTATCAATTGTCTACGGGTGAAGTCAGTTGAGAGAAAAATCTAGAAATGTAAGAATAGTCTAGATTAAGCTAGAGTAGCCAGTGAGCTTGGATATGCTAGAGTGGTCGGTGAATAATTTCTAGAGAATTCTTTTTATGGAAAGTTCTCTCGAAAGAGTGAGAGCTAGTAAAAAGAGCCAAAGAGCCTTTTTTTTTTTTTGATTCAAAAAGAGAATTTATTTATTGATCTATGAGAGTGCATCTTGTATTATCTATGAGAGCCTTTTTATACAGATAGTGAGCCAAAGAGCTACACTAAAAATCCCTTTGTAACATTTTTCATTTCCAAATTAATTAATCAAAGCCTCACTTTTTCAAATTAAACCAACCTCTTTTCCAAAACTCATTTCCCAAATCATTTCCATAAACCCATCACACTTCCGCATTGCGCCAACAATAACAACAAAGGGAACCAGTTATCCTCGGTGCTCAAATTACATTGGGAACTCTCACAACTGTTTAGGCCAAGAGGGATGCAGTGCCCCCAGAAGACTATAAATACTTCAGAGAAGAAAATAGAGAAGAGAATACCTAATTGCTTCAGCATTTGTGGAGGAAGAACTTTACTCATTTGTTGTGGATTCATGTTGCGCGACAATGCACTCTTTTCACCCTTCTTGGGTATTTTGAAGAATCCTTTCATCTTGTCCCAGACCTTTGCTTGTCGTTTGTATTCTTCCAACATCTCCATCACATCTCTGAGCTGACGACCTGAAACCCTTGCTACCCTCACGATCCGAGACTCATTCATAAATTTCGGGTCTGTACTGTCCAACTCTGATGTAAGATGTCACAAGCGTGTCAAGATAACATGCAAGCATTCTCACCTCTGAAGTAAACAAAGTCATGCACATGCACTTCAAGATTCACAATTGCCCTATCAAACACTCCAGGCAGCATATCTGAAATATAAACTACTAAAAACTAACAGTGTTATACAAAAAGGAGGTACCTTCATTTGTCATCGAACCCATCATAGTCATGTAGCGTTTAATTTTTAACCAACTTTCCTTATCATCACCCTTGGGCTTTAATTCTGCACTATTTACCGGAAGCATAGTGAAAATCTAACAAGCCACAATAAGATCACAGTAATTTTAGAGGTACATCACATGCCCCCATATGAAGGAAAACAAGTAAAGTGAAGCCAAAGTCAAATATGATACAGGAGAGAAACAAAATCTCAGACCTGGCGAATGGGACCCACATTGAGTAGGTTCTCGTACAGCTGATACATAATCCTCAGTGAAAATTTTCCTTCAGATAATTTTTGGAGAAGCTCAGATAGTTGTTCCATAGGGACAGCATCGTGGATTTTTTCCATAAAGCCAGACCAGTCTCCAATACCTATATAAAATGAAAGTTCAATACATGAAAAGACTTTTTCAACAACGAACTATATCAAACATGAAAGTGTATCACGAAAACAAAGTGTTAATGATACCTAATAAACGGCTGACAAAGGGCTTAACATTGAAAACTTCAAAGTCATACATATGCTCTCCAGTCCCAAGGAATATGACAGGACTCTTTGTGGCTGCAACTATGCCAAACAAGGAAAACTAAAGTCAGATCTTGATAATGGAAGTGGAAGAACTATATCAATGTTCTGTTAGATAATAAAAATCATACAAAGCTTACATTTTTTTATAACAAAAACTGATCCGAATCTTATATAAAGAAGGGTTACTCTGATTCGAGAAGTAAATGCAGTAAAGACTAAAATGAGATACAGCTATATAGTGGCACTTACGCACTAAGCGCACCACCTCCCTTTGCTGCACCCTCAGTTTTTGTAACGATAACAGCACCAACTGAATCACTTCGGTTGAAGGCTTGAGCTTGACTGAAAGCAGCTTGACCAATACTACTATCCATAACGAAAATAACAAGATCTGGTTTCTGGATTATTAAAAAAGACAGTTGGAAATCACTTACCTATTAGACAAAAAAAAACAAGAGAAGACAATAAAGTAAATATAAATTACTGTTGATTCAACCAGCGGACGCATTTCTTCAAATAGAGAAGCTTCCTTGTCGTATCTATAATAATATAAGATCACAGTTTTCCTTCTTGAACCTCTCTACCCCTTCTATTGCAATTTTTACAGGATCTGATTCCATATAGCTGTTGATAATAAACCAAATCACTACGTTAATGAGAAAGTGACATAAAATTAAGGAGTTAATGGAATTGAATTTTCAAACAGAAAAAAGAAACGAGTTTGAAACTACAATTGGTTGTTTCTAGAGAACTCCTCATATCACAACTAGCAAAGAATACGGAAAGAGTAATTTAGGTTCACAGATCTGATGTCCCATTGGCAATGTAATCCAAAGATTTCGATAAGGAGGTGGCACTATGTAAGACATAATACCAACAGCTCATGAAATTATGCAAGTGGACAATTCACCAAATTGTAACCTACTTCACTGGCTACTGCTACTAACAATTGGCAGTGTGCAAGCAGAGGGATGACTGTAACCCACTCCATCCAACACGGTACCTGACTTGAGCCATAATAAATACTACCTATGTTTCTGGAAAAGAGATACTATCACTTTTTCGTTTTAGGAAGCGAAAAAGTACCTCTTTTCCAGAAACGGAGGGAGCATATATAATGTTGGCAAAATGGACAATATTAGGATCCAAATGTATAACCTTCCATAGAACGGGATCTTAGCTTTACTGTAGTTGCATTTTGCTTCAACTGATCAAAAGCACCAGCTCTTAATGTATCTGCACACACTAGTGCGGGTTTGAAACCTTTCTTTTGATGATAATACGCGTATTTTGTACAGCTTGTTGTTTTTCCAGAACCTCCATTGTCAGGGGGGAAAAGTGTGATAGAGAAAACCATCAGAAACAGAACTAGTCCACTAATGCGAAAACACAGGGGAGTGAGAAAAGGATAACCAAGCATTATAACGCTTGTTTTCCCCTTTTTCGGCACGAAAGAAGGCTTTCCAGTATCCAACATTTCACATAGCTCATTGAATATTGCCTGACAAGATGAGAGAACCTTTTATTACCACAAACCATAACAAAAAGTTGCAGCATGACACATAGCTCATTTAGGTCAATTTTTGCTCCAACAAAACAGTAAGCATCAAACTAGAACTCTTTAATTCCTCTATAATTTTGTGGATTTTAGGTCAATTTCTATCATGTACCTGTTGGATGAGAATCTTTTATTACCACAAACTACAATAGCATAGCAAAAGTTGCAGGATGACACAAGCTTTATCAGAATACTCAGCCAGAAACATATGCATGTTATCCTAACATTGTTTCTAGCTATCTTCTAATTAGACTACGCATGCAAGAAGATCATTCTATACTATTGTTCATATTGTAATCTACAAAAAGAGCTAAAACATAAAACAAGAACTTCTAATTTTGTGAGTTTAGGTCAATTTCAATTATGTACCTGTTGGATGATTCTGCGTTTATTATGACCAGCAGCTAAATCATCAAGATTAACAATCTTATTTGATATTGATTTTCAGATTTTTGGCAAGATCGAAATGCACATCAGCTTTTAGTAAAGCACGAGTGATTTCATTGAGACAATCATTCAATACTTTCTCATCTATATTACAGTTTCATTATTCATATTTTGAAGAGCACGGGAGATACTCCCGCTTAATTCACCTAAAACCATTTTTACCGATCTCCGATCGAATAGGGGGAATTTTCGGAGATTTGTAGGGTTAGGTGTTTTATCCCAGAGGGATTTTATTTTTTTTTGAACAAAATCCCAGAGGGATTTATCTGAGAGAGAATATAGAGGAAACTGAGAAAGGGGAATTCATTTTATTTTTACACATTTTCTTTTGGATCTTTTCGGTTTCCCTATTTACCACCTCCATTTTTCCATTTCTCATCCCCAGTTACTATCTAGCGCCGTGGCTGAGTTAGGCGACGGTTTATGGTCCAAAATCTTAGGCCCTAAATTTGCCATTTTTGCATTTTGTTATTTTTGATACTCAAAACAAACTAGGATTTACAATGGGGCTATACAATTGAAAGTTGTGAGGTAGATACATGGTAGACGTTCATTTCCGTGTTGTTTTTTTCCGGTAAGATGGTGGAGTAAACTAAATAAATATAACTAGATTACTGCCGCAGCAGTTGGGGTCGTCCAAGAAAAATAAAAAGATTGCAACAGATATATTAATTATAAACTATTTGACCACGGTTCAAAAGAATATCCGCAACAGTTATATGTGTTACAAAATAACCCATGAGCCTTTCTTAGTAACGGTCTCGGTCACGGAATTTGTAACAGTTATATGTGTTACAAAATAACCCATGGAGCCTTTCTTCCCCGCCCGAATCAACGGTAGCGACCCGGTTTTTCTGGGTTTTTTTTCAAACAATTTTTTTTTCGATTTTGATCAAATTTATCAAAATTCCTTTCAACCCATATAAAATTAAGTGATTATAAACTATATTGGGCTAGATTTTCAAACAAAAACGACATACTATTTATGAAAATTGAAAAATCAAAATTTTAAGAAAATATTTTTTTTTTCAATGAAATTTCAATCAAGAAATTATTTGATCATGGATGATATTTTTCGATATTTCTTTCGATTTATGAGATATATTATGATTAAGATCTGTTTATTGCAAAAAATTTGAAGCAAAACGATCTAGAATTGATCAATTTTGGAAAATCAAATTTTTTTTTGGAACTCAATTTTGAGGACCATAAAAGTGTGACGGACAAAATCCATATGAGCTACCCTATAGAAGGTCTCCCTTTGGTCGACCAATAAAAGTATACACCAATAATTAGGGGTTATTAAATCGGTTTGTCAAAACAGGATGCTCATCGAGTATGATGTGGAAACAGGTTATTCTACCATTTAATTTACAAGTTACGCATGATTCCAGTTGGAATATGTAAACTACGATCTCGGCGTGTGCTTTAGAAATCTGAAAGATGGTTTTAAAGGAAAAATGTCCAGAGTCAGCTAATTTATTTATTTCTTTTTCAACAGCTATGTTAACTCAATTTTTGCAACAAATTTAATAAAAAAATTATGCATATTTGAACTCTAAACAAACAAAATACGTAATCAACTTTTTCAAGGAAATAAAATTCTAATTTGATCTTGTAATTAGTGTTAGTCGTATGGAGAACGAAATTGCTATATGAACCGCCCAGTAACAGTTAAGTGACAGCTGATCCGATGTGGCATATACTGATGACTGTTTCAAGTTTATCCATGTCAGATCATAACAAGGAAAACTACAACCCTTCTTATTCGTTCTCTGCCAATAGTTCATCTTATTCTTTTTTCTTCATCGATTGATTAGTCTATAGGATTAACTTCCCCGTTTATCTTTGATTGATTGAATCTATCCTACACTAGTACACTGCACCAGAACTAATCAGGTCATGAACTCATAAATAACTGATTAATTTTGATTTATCAGAAACAAAATTAAAATTCATTCTGAAAATCTCTAATTATTCTTTTATAGAATCAAATCTATTGAACCAACCCCAACATCAAATCTTCCCTATCTATGACCTTTCAATAATAACAGATGATCATGCATAGATGAACTATAAGGCCATAAATAGGGCTTTGAAAAGCACTAATCTTCCCCATTTATCGTTCTCTGATTATCCAAGTAAAAACACATAAAACATCACAAATATAATAAGTTTGTGAAACATGAGTTCATGAAGAAAGTGTCAATAAATCCCTAAGGATTTGGATGAAAAAATAGAAATCTGTAACTGATAGGATTAATGGAGTTTTCGTTCGTTGTAAACTAGAAATCTAGAAATACTGGGGACTCTTAGTTTCTGATGACATGGACAATTATAAAACGCTCGTTCATCTGCCACCGTACCAGCCACATAGGATCAGCTGTCAATCAGCTGGTACTATGCGGTTCATGTAGCAGAGTTGGAGAGAATTATTGACTGCATATGCCAACCAGAACCATAATCCTCGTCAAAAAACTACACACATCCAAAAATTATCAAACAATGTTGGTGGTATGGAAAATTTATAAATTGTATGTGCCAACAAAAAGCATATCCCTCATAAAAAAAACAACACATCCAAAAATTATTCATAGTGTTTGGTTAAAATTTTCATGACCATATGCCAACAAGAAGTATATCCCTCGTCAAAAAACAACACACATCCAAAAATTATTCATAGTGTTTGGTTAAACTTTTCATGATATAGGTTCATTAATGTCTCATTTCCAAAAATTATTCATAGTGTTTGGTTAAACTTTTCATGATATAGGTTCATTAATGTCTCATTTCGTTCCATGCTAGATCATATGCTTATAAATATGATATAAATGTATACATGAAAGAGGAATATATATTCATGAAAGAGTTGTCTTTCTAAATTTCACCTAGCTACCAGTAGTTGGGAAGTAAACCAAACACAACTGATATAAGAAACATGATAAATTCAATTTTTTGGTACAATAATTGAAAAGTTTGTCGAAAAGAGACAATTGGTTCAACTAAAATATTGATCGATTATTATACATTGGTTTGGATGATTTTCGAAGCTTACTTACCCTACCAATGAACTGGCTTAAGTCTGATTTCTAAATTGGTTATCCTTAATCAGCAAATTAATACAAAGTTGTGCCTGGGTAAGAATATTGAATTTGGTATGTACTTCAAAGTAGGCTTCCCAATGAATTGTTGTTATGTAGCAATATTTCAACCTTGCTAAGTCAATAACGTTTCTAGGGATCTGACCGAAAATTTAAGAAGAAAATTTGTACAAACTCGATTTACCAATCAAATCTAAAGAGCTAGGAGGACTTGGTTTTAGAAACATGAAATTTTTCAACAGTGCTATGATTACCAAAATAGCTTGGAGACTAATAAGTAAACCAGACTCTCTATGAACCTATAATATGAAAGCTAATCACTTTACTGACTCTGAGGTGTTCAGAATGAACATCAAACCAAAAAGCATTCTTGAAGGAGTGGATAATATCCAGATTTACTACAGATAGGTTATAGGAAATGCTCAACATATAAAGATGGGAATACAGATGGGTTTTAGATAAAGAATATCACTACTAAACTTCAACATTTCCCTAATACCTTAACTACGTCATTCAGGTGCTCATTACAAATGGAGAATGGGATATGGTCCAAATCACTCAATGGTTTAATTCAGAAATCCATCATTAATTATTAGGAAGAAGACACAATAGTTTGGGGATTAACTGAAAATAGTTCTTTCTCTGTCAAATCTTTATATAACAGAAAAATCCAAGATAGGTACAAAAACGATACTCCCATCCCTTTCTGGAAAAGTATTTGGTAACTGCATACTTTCCCCTCAGTTCAAATGTTTATATAGAAATGTTCTCATGGTATCCTCCCTACTAATACTAGGACTGCTGGCATTCTAAGCTACATTGATCCCATTTGCACTCTATGAAAGAGTGTTAAAGAAGACATATATAACACATTGTTTAACATCTTTCCCTTTGCTTTTGAAGTTTTGATGAATCTCTTTGGCCCCCAACATATTGTTTAATGATATGCAAAATTTATGAACTCTATATGCCAACAAAAATCATATCCCTCATAAAAAAACAACACATCCAAAAATTATTCATAGTGTTTGGTTAAACTTTTCATGATATAGGTTCATTAATGTCTCATTTCATTCCATGCTAGATCATATGCTTATAAATATGATATAAATGTATACATGAAAGAGGAATATATATTCATGAAAGAGTTGTCTTTCGAAATTTCACCTAGCTACCGGTAGTTGAGAAGTAAACTAAACACAACTGATTTAAGAAACATGATAAATTCAATTTTTTGGTACAATAATTAAAAAGTTTTTCGAAAAGAGACGATTGGTTCAACTAAAATGTTGATCGAATATTATAGATTGGTTTGGATGATTTTTGAAGCGTACTTACCCTACCAATGAACTGGCTTAAGTCTACTTTCTAAATTGGTTATCCTTAATCAGCAAATTAATACAAAATTGTGTCTGGGTAAGAATATTGAATTTGGTATGTACTTCAAAGTAGGCTTCCCAATGAATTGTTGTTATGTAGCAATATTTCAACCTTGCTAAGTCAATAACATTTCAAGGGATCTGACCGAAAATTTAGGAAGAAAATTTGTACAAGCTCGATTTACCAATCAAATCAAAAGAGCTAGGAGGACTTGGTTTTAGAAACATGGAATTTTTCAACAGTGTTATGATTACCAAAATAGCTTGGAGACTAATAAGTGAACCAGACTCTCTATGAACCTATATTATGAAAGCTAATCACTTTAGTGACTCTGAGGTGATCAGAATGAACATCAAACCAAAAAGCATTCTTGAAGGAGTGGATAATATCCAGATTTACTACAGATAGGTTTTATTAAATGCTCAACATATAAAGATGGGAATAAAGATGGGTTTTAGATAAATAATATCACTACTAAACTTCAACATTTCCCTAATAAACTTAACTACGTTGGCCAGGTGCTCAATACCAATGGAGAATGGGATATGGTCCAAATCACTCAATGGTTTAATTCAGAAAGCCATCATTAATTATTAGGAATTAGACACAATCATTTGGGGATTAACTGAAAATAGTTCTTTCTCTGTCAAATATTTATATAACAGAAAGATCCAGGATAGGTACAAAAATGATACTCCCATCTCTTTCTGGAAAAATATTTGGGATCTGGATACTTTCCCCTTAGTTCAGATGTTTATATGGAAATGTTCTCATGGTATCATCCATACTAATACTAGGAATGCTGGCATTCTAAGCTACATTGATCCCATTTTCACTCTATTCAAGAGTGTTAAAGAAGACATATATAACACATTGTTTAATGTCTTTCCCTTTTTATTTTGAAGTTTGGATGAATCTCTTTGGCCCCTAACACCAATGCTTTAGTGAAGCTGCCAACTTTAATGATTGGCTGAATATTTGGTCTATGCAGCATTAGCAGTTTGAAAACTGGGTAGCCATATTATTTGCTACCATTTGTTGGTTTATCTGGAAGGCTAAATGTGACCTAGTTTTCCTAGAAAATCAAACCTCTGGCAAAAACTATTGTCACAAAAATCAGGCAACACTTATGCTTGTATGGTAGAGTAATACATAATCATAATCACATCCTGAACAACTTATTTTACAAGATTTGTGATTACGAAATCATAAACAGTATTACAAATGACCATATGGTGAAGTTTTGCATTATCATCAGCTTAATTTCCATAATTTCCCCCATCATGGAAGGGAAGCTAAGCCAAACCTTTATCTTAATTATGTTTTCATTTTCATGTCTCCTACAGGACTTTGTGTGGGACCAAGAAGAATCAACGTTTGCAACTCAAAAGACAACAGAGCTAGAAAAGGAGCTGAGCTAGTTGTGTCCTGGGAAAAAGAGTTGCAGAGAACTAATATGACTTCCAAGCTAAAAATGAAGCAACTCTAAAGGAGATAGGAGAGGAGCATAGAGCTAAGGACCGACATTGTAGTCTCTTGTAAAAAAAGTGAACTAACATTTAAAGTAATAACAAACTTAATGGAAAATATGTATATGTATATGCAAACTCCAAACTCCAACTTTAATACCTTACATATGGGATTATGGAAGTAATTAAGAGAACTGCTTAGCAACCATCTTCACTTGAAAATCTTAAATATACTGTAAGGACCCTCAACCTCGTCAACGCTATTAGACCAGTCAAGAGATGACTAAGCCGCTAATGACTCGATTAATTAGAGTCTAATGTTAATTAATAGAATTTAATCTAACAACGATCTAGATATGAAACTAAGATCACTAGATAGATCTCGAAAAGTTATGTGAATTGGACTACTCGAACGTGTCATTCGAATACCAGAGAAGAAGAAAACATCAGATTTGTGTGAAGGGAAAAGTAGTCTTTTATAGACAAACTGACTTGGGATTCCCTTATCCGTTTCATGGGCGCCTTGATAATTTCTGTTTGTTTTTATCCCACACGTGTCGAAGAGAAATTCATGTATCTCTTTTGTTCCTTGTTTCTTATTCTTCTCTCTGTTCTTTTCTCTTCCTCTCTTGTTAATTTCGAGCTCAGAGATTTGAGCTTCTTCTGTCGAGAAATTCTTATAAACCTTGTTAGCTTGTTGAACTGAGTGAAGAGATGTTGATGCTGCTGTCGATTAAGTTTTGGAAGAAGCAGAAAGTTATGGTTTGATAGATAATTGAGTTAGGATTTCAATTGAGGTTCAAAGAAGAATTAGAAGATGAAGATGATGGTTTAGGGGATTGAATTAAGATGGGTTTGTCTCGAATTAAGAGTTAAGGTTGATTTTGAAGATGAGATTGATGAATTGGAATCAGGGTTTCATGTTCTTCCCAAAATTAGAATTAGGGCTCTGAGAAATGAATTTGATTGAGGATTTTCGTGATATTGAGGATGAAATTCGGTGATTGGTGATGGGTATCGTGAGATGAGTATTGAATCAATCTAAAGCAAGACAAAGATTATAGTTCTAATTTTAAGGTTAGGTTTTAGAGAAGAAGATTGAGAACTTGAGAATTTGGGATTTCAATTGAAGGTATTATTTTCTTAGTCAATTGAATTTAAACTATGTTATCTGTGATGTGTATGTACGTGTTTAGTTTTTGTGTAGTTGTTGTGTTAAAATTGTTAAGACTGGAATCAAATTAGGATTGTTAGGAAAATCAGAACTTAGAGTTCTTGAGTTGAGTTGTTGTGTATAAGTCTTGGTGGTGATTTAAGTACCTAAGGGGAGACCTATAATGAAAGTGCTGGAGTTAGTAATGGATTATTAGAATTGGATATTTGGTGGTGATGGAGATGTTGCAAGTGGAATAAATTTAGTGAAGTATGAGACTCTGGAAATGGTAATGGAACTAAGACTGAGGTAGGCTGGCAGATGTGCAATTGAGTTGAGCTCCGCTGACTTTGGAGATGCAATTATAGTTAATGTAGCAGGTGGAGAATGTTAGACTACAGTTGTTTGTATTGAATTGTATTGGATTTAAACATTCCATTGCTGAGTTGAGTTGTGTTGGTAGCAATATTGCAGGTGATATCTTGAAGCTGAGATTGTCGAAGTAACTGTTAGGTTGTTTCTTGACCTAAGCTGAAGATATTGATAATTGCAGTGAGGTTTAGATGTATGGAATGAAGTTGATGTTTATGTTTAAGATGGAAGAATGGATGTAGGAGTTGTTTTGTGTTTAGCTTGTTATGTATTGCATCATTTAGTCTTGTTAGGTTAGGAGTTGCACCTTGTTGGTGCATTAATATTCTTTGGCCTGAGCAATCTGGCCTGTGTAAAGGCTTTGGCCTTGAGCTTTTCATCTCAGTCAGAACCTGACTAACCTAGCTTACCTAACTCAGACCATCTGCCTGAGTTGAATCGTTTTGACTCACTGAGTCCCCTGTCTTGACCGATTTGACTCAGTTGACCCGATCTTATCTGTTTGACCCTACTTTTACTCATTGACCCTTGACCTGACCTTGACCTTTTACTGTGGACTTGACTTAACCCTAGACGTTGACTGTTAGTTGACTTCTTGGGTTAATGACCAGGTTAGATGGACCAGGCCTTGTGTAATGGGCTGGTTTAGTGGGTTGTGTTCGATTAGGCTCATTAGGGCTTAGGCTTAGTGTCATTTTTTCTTAGATTGATAATTTGGACCCCTTATGGTCCGAATTAGTCTTTGACTCCTTCTACAAGTTGCAAATCTCTTCTAGATTATTCAAATGGACTATAGTAACAACTCAATTGAATTGGTAAACCCTTTGATGTGCTAAAGATAGATAATAAAAAGTTGTATAATCATAATGGGCTTAGAACCATTAGATAAATCACTTAGTCTATAATTAGAGAATTGTATGAGATTATGTTATGAGCTTTGTGTGATCCTTTTGGCTAATTTCTTAGAGTACTTGTGTGATTAACAGTTACTCTCTATTAACAACGATCGATTTAAAGGATGAACCGATAGATCATGGATCTCGAGGTAGGCATGGCTTTTTGTCAAATCAGGTGGGAATTTTGTAACCTTTTTGTAATCATTAAGTTACTTTATATGCGAACATGATGAGTACTTACTTTCTGTTAGCATGTTTTTTGTGATTGAATGTGTATGTTGTGTGATATGCGTTGGGTGGTTCCCCGCGAAGATTGTTTGTGATTCCCCATATCTCTTTGCTAAGTTTAGTAGGGAAATACTACGTTGTTTGAATAGTACTTAGTATCCCGGATTTATCCCGGATAAATAGTATTACATTTTATTGTCTTAAGATAGTAATCCGGCTTTACCCCAGCTGATTATTACCTAGTAGTCTGGCTTTTCCCTGGTTGATTATTATATATACTATAATTTATTTGGGGAAGTCACTCTGTACATATCATACTTGATTGTTCAGTCTTATTAGTGTGCTTGGTTACTATAACCTTGACTTAGGAAGAAATTCTAGGTTCATGACTGGATATGGTCATTATTTGGAGACTTCGGCCTACGAATAATGATTGGGCCTTTTGTGAACTTTGTCAGAAAGGGGTCGATCATAGTAAAAAAATCTTATTATATTCTAGACTTAGATGGTGGCATTGGGTTTATGAGGTGTACTCATTCCACGATAGTATCTTACGGTACCTGGATTCATGCTATCATTTGAGACTGGAGTTATTCCTACCATCTTCTACTCCATTGAGTGAGACGAGGTTGGGATAACATATGTTTAGGTTGTTTGATTCGTTTCTCGTAGATCCATCCGGTGGTGGATATTTCACGGTTATTGCCACTATGGACGCAATATATGGGGATGCGAGTTCAAGCAATCTTCCGCTCTATGTTGTGTGCAAATATGTTTACCGTATTTTCTTTAGTAAAACTGTGATGCATGTTGGTTATTACATGAGAGTTATATGTTTCCATTGAGCACTCCTTTGGGATGATGTGCTCACTCATTCCCACTACAGTTTCAGATTTCAGAAGTGATAGCACGCATGGAGATATTCGTTTCGTAGTTCGAAGTTTTAGCAGATTAAGAACGTTTATGTATCTTTATATTTATGTATTCTTGTTTATCTATAAGCATCATATTAATATATTCATATCATCTGAGATTTTTCATCTATGAAGTAATCAGAGTGTTCGGGTGTTAGTTTTGTTTTACTTTATGAATTTTTGTTCCTTAAGTTAGGAGATCTAGATTATGTTTATGGAGGTTTAGGTTATTTTATTATTAGCTAAGCAGGTTTTAGAGTTGGGGAGTGACATATACGCATCCAATGAAATTGTTTTTTTTACTTACAACATAGAAACCAATTCACGTCTTCCTTGGACCGCCATTCTAGTCATCAGTTGTTCAGTACAACCGACAGACAAGCACAAACCAAAAAATATATCATGTTTTATGCTAGCTACGAGAAAAGCCTTAAGATAGAAGAGATGCGTTTTTATTTTATTTATCAAGGAAAAGGGATTACAAAAATCCGTATAAGAAAAATTGTAAACAAACATTCAAAGCTCTCAAAACACAAGGAGATGAAAAAGAAACATAAATAAAAGTAAACCCTGACTCCTCCTGATTTGCAAAAATACTGGTGCACAAAAATCTTCAAACTATATTTTGAAGTGTAATGTAGCATATATATGGGTTAGTCAAAGTCAAACAAATTATTCGATAAAGTTTTTCTTGTTATAAAGGTTTATTTATGTTAATAATATCTAGGGTAAATCTCGTTTATTACCGGGATGCCCTTGTGTCTAGCCTATATAAATAGAGGTTGTATTCTCCCTTTTTGATACACACATTAATAAGAATTCTTCTTATCTCTACTTTCTCTGTCTCTTTCTTTGTGTCACACTACGTTATCGCGCACTTGCTCACCAACTGAGTGGTAATCCTTTATTCTCTTTTGTGTTAAACTTTATTTTAATTTTGTCAATCAAAAGCATCCATGTACGTTGCGTACTACGTGATGCCGGACTTCAATTTCGTTTTTTTCTTTTTCTTCTTTTGTATTTTGTTTTCTATACAAAGGAATCTCTTTAGTATTATTGGTTTGACTTTTGTAATCAAATCAATTATCTAACAAAAAGAGAACATACCATAGTATTGATTTACATATATCTAATCAAATAGGTAATATGTATGTCATGATTTCTTTTCTTTTATTCTGTTTTTTTTTCATCCGATATCTTTTTTTTTTTTTTTTTTTTTATGAAAACGAGATATCAATTAACCCTATATGACAATAGTATTTTGAGTCGGTACAAGAGGGATTTTCTTATTTCTGCTAAAAAGTACTGTTATGCTATTGATGGGTCTCTTTCGTGAATAATATCCTTTGTACACATCTGTTCCTAACTTTGCTAGCAACTACTGCTACTATACACGAATTTGTTATTATTTTAAATTTTCTTTTCATAAGCCTAAGGGCACATGTTGATTGCATATGCTATTTTGTCCTGTTTGATTACTCTAGACATATGCATGAAAAATCTATAGGGACTCGTGAAGATATATTACAAATAATGTAATCATACTTTTCACTCCCATATGTGTCCAAAACTCAAAGTTCAATGGAGTAGAAAAGCATACAAGCCCTCTGTTTATACACCAGATGTCTAATCATTAAAATATACTAGGCATGTGAAGGTGTCAGCTCCAGTTTTTCTTTATGATACTTTTTGAATCTCCGTAGTCTATACACTTTGAATCTCTTTATGATTCAATGATTACATAATTAGATCACTATTATTATATTATTTTCCTACAAAGAGGCGTAATAGCTTGTACAATCTTCTAACAGTTTCATGCTATTTTTGTCATGTTGTACGACATATTCTTTGCATAACTTACACAGTATTATTATTTTATTTTTCTTTCTTATCTTTTCTCTGTCTCCTTTGGCAAGACAAAGAAGATGATAATTTCTTGGTTCGGTGAAAGTACTTTAGAAGTCATGTAATTATGTTACACACCTATCCAAGCCAAAACTCAGAAGTTAAACTTCCAAAAATTATATTATCACAATTTTTTTCTCTGTAAAGGGAACCCTAGTATCCACGATAATATACTACAATTAATGTTTTTATATTATCACAATTTTTTTTTTGCCATTCTCTCTGTACGTTATGTATCTTCTCTTACCGCATATTAATTATTTATTGGTCATGTCTGGCTATGCCGTCTAACCAATTTATTTTCTTTTCTTTTTCTAAAGGAATATATGGATTTTGCTAATGGCAAGTTTGCAACAAACGGTGAAGATACATGTCTTGTGGACAATGCTACAACACATACAGTTCTTCGTGACAAATGGTTTTTCTCCCATTTAACATTAGCTGCGGCTACTGTTAGTACAATATCAGGGACCTCTAAACTTATTGAGGGTTGTGTAAAAGCCTTATTAATGTTACCTAATGGTACAAAAATCCATATTAATGATGCCATATTTTCAACAAATTCTAGCCGAAACTTGTTGAGTTTTAAAGATATTCGTCTTAATGGGTATCATATTGAGACAACAAATGAGGCCAACATAGAGTATTTGTGTATTACTACCATTGTCTCGGGAAAGAAACAAGTATTATAAAAGCTTCCTGCTTTGTCTTCTGGATTGTATCATACTATCCTTATTGAATCACATCTTGTGAGTCATCCTAAGACTTCTGATCCCGGTGTTTTTAAACTTTGGCATGACCGTTTGGGTCATCCGGGATCAATTATGATGTGTAAAGTTATTGAAATCTCATATGGACATCCTCTAAATAGACTAAAAGTCTTATCATTTAATGATTGTCCATGCATCGCTTGTTATCAAGGAAAATTGATTATTAGGCCATCATTGATGAAATTTGGCATCGAATCACCTAATTTTCTGCTACGAATTCAAGGTGATATATGTGGACCAATTCACCCTTCATGTGGACCATTTTGTTATTTTATGGTTCTTATTGATGCTTCAACACGATGGTCACATGTTTGCTTACTTTCGACTCGTATTGTTGCATTTGCAAGACTTCTTGCACAAATTATTAAGTTACGAGCTCATTTTCCAGATTTTCCTATTAAAACTATTCGTCTTGATAATGCTAGTGAATTTACCTCTAAAACATTTAATGATTATTGCATGTCAATTGGCATTGATGTTGAACACTCCATCGCTCATGTGCACACTCAAAATGGCTTAGCGGAATCATTTATTAAGCGCTTACAATCGATTGCCCGACCATTAATCTTAAGGTCTAACTTGCCATTTTCAGCATGGGGTCATGCAATATTACATGTTACAGCATTGGTCCGTATAAGACCAACCAGCTATCAAAAATACTCACCTGTACAACTTGTATATGGGCATTAACCAAATATATCTCATCTTCGAACTTTTGGTTGTGTTGTGTATGTTCCCATTGCTCCACCACAGAGAGAGAAAATGGGTCCTCAACGTAGACTCGTCATATATGTTGGCTATGACTCTCCATCTATCATTCGGTATTTAGAACCTCAAATAGGAGAAGTTTTTAAAGCAAGATTTGCTGATTGCCAATTTTATGAATCAAATTTCCCGTCGTTAGGGGGAGATAAGCCAAAACTTGGGGAACGCCGTGAAATATCATTGAATACACCATCATTAGCCCACTTTGATCCTCGTACAAAACAATGTGAACTTGAGGTTCAAAGAATCATACATTTGCAAAATATTGCAAACCAAATGCCTGATGCATTTACTGATACATGTAAGGTAACAAAATCACATATACCTGCTGCAAATACTCCTGTGAGAGTAAGTATCCCAGAAGAACATGATGATAATCAGTCCACGATACGCTTAAAGCGTGGAAGACCTCTTGGTGCAAAGGATTTAGTTTCGCGGAAAAATATATCAGTAGTTGGCATTCCAGAAAAAGCCATTCTCTCTGAAACATTGATTGATCAATCAAATACTGATAAGCAAGTTGCACCTGAAGAGGCACATGTACCTCAAAACAATGAGATCTCCATAAACTATGTTGGTACAAGGAAAAACTGGGATAGGAATACAATTATTCCTGATAGTAAATTTGCTTTTAAAGTTGCTTTGGATGTCATTGAAAATATTGATGATCCTGAACCACAATCTATCGAAGAATGTCGACGTAGAAAAGATTGGCCTAAGTGGGAGGTTGCAATCCAAGCAGAGTACAACTCATTAGTAAAACGTGGAGTTCTTGGTCCTATTGTTGTAACTCTGAAAATTTAAAGGTCATCGGATACAAATGGGTATTTAAACGAAAGCGTAACGAGAAAATGAAATTGTAAGATATAAAGCTCGACTCTTTGCACAAGGTTTTCATAAAGACCAGTATTGATTATCAAGAAACTTATTCTACGAGTGATGGATGCCATCACATTCCGTTTTTCTTATTAGTTTTGACTTCACAAAATCTTGAAATGCGTCTTATGGATGTAGTTCTGACTTATCTTTATGGGTCACTTGATAGTGACATTTATATGAAACTTCCCGAGGGATTTCGTATGCCTGAAGCAGACAAGTCCAAAGATCGTAGTGTATACTCAATAAGACTTCAAATAGCTCTATATGGACTAAAGCAATCTGAAAGAATGTGGTATAATCGCCTCGGTGAATATTTATTGAAAGAGGGATATACCAATAATGTTATTTGTCCATGTGTTTTCATTAATGAATCCAATTATGGGTTTGTTATTATTGCAGTATACGTTGATGATCTAAATGTTGTTGGAACTTTAAAAGAACTCACTGAAACCGCTGCTTACTTGCAGAAGGAATTTGAGATGAAAGATCTTGGTAAAACTAAGTATTGTCTTGGTTTACAAATTGAGCATGTCTCAAATGGGATATTTGTCCATCAATCTACTTATACAGAAAAAGTCTTAAAACGATTTTATATGGACAAAGAACATCCACTGAGTTCCCCTATGGTTGTGAGATCACTTGACGTGAATAAAGACCCATTTCGACCTAAAGAAGATGGTGAAGAACTTTTTGGTCCGGAAGTGCCATATCTAAGTTCAATTGGTGCTGTTATGTATCTTGCAAATTGCACAAGGCCAGATATTTCTTTTTCAGTAATCTATTAGTTAGATATAGTTCTGCTCAAACTCGAAGACACTGGAATGGAATCAAGCACTTATTACGTTATCTTAGTGGCACTATTGATTTAGGTTTATTTTACCTTTATGAATCTAAGTCAAAACTAATTGGGTACGCAGATGCAGGTTATCTTTCAGATCCACACAAAGGACGATCACAAACTGGGTATTTGTTTACTTATGGAGACACAACTATATCTTGGCGGTCAGTGAAGCAAACAATTTCAGCTAGATCTACACATCATTATGAACTAATAGCAATCCATGAAGAAATCCGCGTCTGGTTAAGGTCAGTAATACATCATATTCAAGAATCATGTGGACTTCCTTAAACTAAAGATTCACCAACAATATTTTACGAAGACAATACTGCTTGCATTGCACAACTAAAGGAAGGATTTATCAAAGGTGATCGAATAAATCACATCAGTCCGAAGTTCTTTTTCTCACATGATCTACAAAATGATGGTGTGATTGATATCCAACAAGTACGTTCAAGTCACAATCTATCAGACCTCTTCACGAAAGCATTACCAACTTCTACATACAAGAAATTAGTTCACAAGATTAGAATGCGTCGACTTAAAGATTTGTAGGCCAAGATTTCGCTGAAATATCCATTAGTGGGAGCATCATTAGGACTTAAACGCGCTGTACTCTTTCCTTCGTCAAGGTTTGTCCCACTGGGTTTACTTGTCAAGGTTTTAATGAGGCAGCATATGCATGTCCAACACTGTTCTGAGTCTCACACATTTCAGGTTTTCTCTCTCTTGATTTTCCTGATATATTTTTGTGACTTAAACACAGTGGTCATCAGGGGGAGTGTTATAAACGTTTATTTATGTTAATAATATCTAGGGTAAATCCCGTTTATTACTGGGATGCCCTTGTGTCTAGCCTATATAAATAGAGGTTGTATTCTCCCATTTTGATACACACATTAATCAGAATTCTTCTTATCTCTCTACTTTCTCTGTCTCTTTCTTTGTGTCACACTATTTCTAAGCAATAAATTTTACATTTGGAAAAATAAATACCTATTTTAAAATAGTGACAGTCGGGTGCAAACGCAAGGAGATGAAAAACAAAAATAAGGCCGAGCTCCCGATTTGTATAAAAAGTTATGCACAAAAAAATCCTCAAACTATATATATTTTGAAGTAATGTGGTGTACAGTAGAATCTCCATTAATTAATACTCGATTATTTAATAAACACTTTTAAATAATATTTTTAGTCGATCCCTAGTCGGGGACAACGTGCCAAATTAATAATTCGCTAAAATTATAAATTAATATATTTTTGATTACTTATGTAGACCCCATATGAAATATAAATTAATAATCCAATATAATATATATATATTTAATACACTAATGTTTTATAAAGATTTATAGAAAAATAAATCAGATGTCTTCTGTTTTTTTTTTTTTAAATCAATATCACACTGAACTAATTTTTATTATTATCGTAAGAATTTCTAGTGTTGTCTTTCATAACCCAGTAAGAAATTATTTAATGTGATTGTCGCTTTAACAACCACGTTCGTGAAGGGGGATCTATTGTAGAACTTTCATCATCTTTTTTCCCATCTTTATCAGTTCCCATGACGCTCTCAATTATTTCTTCATCAGTCAACAATTGCGTAACTTCATTTTCTTCCAGATATTCACAACATATTGACATTCACTGGATTGCGATAACCCAACTTTTTGATCAAATTTTGCAAGTCTTGACTGATACCACCGTCTAACTTTTCATCCGAATTGTCTAAACTTATGTTATATAAATTAATATTTATTAATTTATAGGTTAATTAATATCTCGCTTAATTAATAAATTCTGGTGGTCCCAATAATATTAATTTATAGAGTTTCTACTGTATATACAAGTTAATCAAAATCAAACAAAACATGTGATACAGAAATTATAAGGAAATTAATTTTAAATTTAAGAAAATAGATATTCGTTGTAATATAGAGTCAGTTAGATAAAAAAAATTATTAAATGCATATGCGCCTATACGGAAACCATTTAGTGCTTGGTTAAACATTTCATGAGAATGTTTATCAATGATTCGTTTTGTTTCATACTTGATCCTATTGGTATAAATATCTGATACATATTGATTTCTGTACCTTGGTAGCTATTACTATAGAGGCGGAATTCAGAATAATAATAGACGAAAAGACTAGAAAGCAGAGACACAAGAAAGTAATTCGAAGAAAAATATCTTCTCTAGATTATGAACAAGAAAACGATTACAATTCTCTATTTGTTACGCTTACAATCTTCTAAACAGTGGATCAACCTTAAACTGTTTGCTAAGCTTGCTTTTATAATAATTAATTGCCTCACAAACTTCTCTTTAGGTGTGCATGTTAAACCTCCTTTTCTAGGTGTAAAACCGCACTCTACAGATTATCTTAGCTATGAGATAAACATCTCTATTTATAGCTTTCGGTTTGGTTTGTCAAACCTTCTAGGAACTATTTCCCTTTCTCGGACTAATTCCTTTTCTAGGTATATTCCCATTTCTAAGAATATTACCTTGTCTAGGAAGTATTCCCTTATCTAGGTATACTTCCTTACTTTGGTTTGGTTTCCCCAAACCTCTTAGAATCTATTTCCTAACTAAGAGTATTGCCTAAAACAAAACCCTTTCCCAACTAGGAATTCTGTCCAAATAAGGATTCCTTCCTAATATAGGATTCTCCCCTCAACTTAGCTTGAGGTTTATTGGTTCCCAAAGAGAGGAAGATACACATGTATCATGCGCCCCACTTCAAATACTTGAACTCCTGTGAAAGTTAAACTTAGAGGCTAGGGAACCCGAGAGTTCCTTTCACCTTACTAAACCATCCCTCCTTGATGGAAACTTGACCTCGACATCTAATTTGAAAAGCGTTCATATCTCCTCGTCTTGTCTTAGTCATTGTTCGTTCCATATAGGATTCTATTCCATTGCAAGCCTGCATAAATAGAATTATAGCTCTTCCATAGACATTGCATCAACGGGTTCCCATGCACTAAGACATATGCCATTGTACTGTAACAATTATAGCTCTTCCATGAGTTAGCCACTGCATTTAAAAATGTCATTTCATGGTTAAATTATTTCTTAATGCACCCGCTTCTTCTGGTAGATAATTTATCAGAAGGACCTAAGAAATATTACTCGTGTTCTGATTAGGTGTAAGGAAAAGAATTTGGTTTTGAATTGGGAAAAATGTCATTTCATGGTTAACTCAGGCATTGTTTTAGGGCATATCATCTCGGAAAAAGGCATAGAAGTAGACAAAGCCAAGGTTGATCTCATTCAACACTTGCCTCAACCTCGTTCTGTGAGGGACATAAGATCATTCTTAGGCCATGCGGGTTTTTACCGCCGATTCATCAAAGACTTTAGTAAAATTTCAAGACCTTTGTGTAATCTTCTTGCAAAAGATGTTGCATTTGTCTTTGATGATGCTTGTAAGGAAGCATGGGAGCAACTGAAGGCTCTCCTTACATCTTCCCCCTATAGTCGGACCACCCGATTGGACCTTACCATTTGAAATTATGTGTGATGCGTCCGACTATCTTTGTAGGAGCTGTTTGGGCCAACGAGTAGACAAACTTCCTTATGTGATCTACTATGCTAGTAAAACACTTAATGATGCTCAACTGAATTATTCCACAACTGAGAAAGAGTTGCTAGCGGTTGTGTTTGCATTAGATAAGTTTAGATCTTATTTGATAGGATCTAAAGTCATCATATATTCTGACCATGCTGCATTGAAATATCTTTTGTCTAAAAAAGATGCTAAGGCTCGTCTAATTCGATGGATACTCTTGTTACAAGAGTTTAACCTCGAAAATTCGAGATAAGAAAGGGTCGAGAAAATGTTGTTGTTGATCACTTGTCTAGGTTGAATGTTGAATCTCGTTGATGAATCCGTGCTGATTAGAGAATCATTCCCTGATGAACAATTGATGCTTGTGTCTCAAATGCCGTGGTTTGCTGATATTGTGAACTACCTTGCTACAGGTAGAATGCCTTTGCATTGGTCTAAACAAGACCGTTCTAAGTTCTTGGCTGAAGTTAAACATTTCCTTTGGGATGACCCATATCTGTTTAAGTACTGCCAAGACCAAATCATTAGGAGGTGTGTCCCCAATTCTCGAACAAAGGGATGTCATCTCTTTCTGTCATGACCATGCATGTGGAGGCCACTTTAGTGCCAAGAAAACCGCCGCAGAAAGATCTTGCAGAGCGGTTTCTATTGGCCAACACTGTTTAAGGATAGCCATGCTTTTTTGTGTTGCTTGTGACCGATGCCAGAAATTAGGAAGTATCTCTAAGAGAAACATGATGCCCTTACAACACATTTTGATTGTTGAGCTATTTGATGTATGGGGTATTGATTTCATGGGTCCATTTTCTAACTATGAAGGTAAGTTATACATTCTTGTTGTTGTTGATTATGTCTATAAGTGGGTAGAGGCCATTGCATCCAAAACAAATGATCATAAAGTTGTTCTTTCTTTTCTTAAGGAAAACATTTTCTCCCGTTTTGGAACACCTAGAGCAATAGTCAGTGATGGAGGTAGTCATTTTTGCAATAGACCTTTTGAATCACTTGTGCGCAAGTATGGAATCATTCATAAGGTAGCAACACCTTACCATCCTCAAACCAGTGGCCAAGTAGAAGTTTCTAATAGGGAAATTAAGCATATTCTTGAGAAGACCGTTAATCCTTCTAGGAAAGATTGGTCTTTGCGCTTAAATGATGCTTTGTGGGCCTATAGAACTGCATACAAGACTCAATTGGGATGTCACCTTACAGACTTTGTGTACGGTAAAGCTTGTCATCTCCCGTAGAGTTAGAACATCGTGCATATTGGGTCTGTAAAGAAGTTGAATTTTGATCTTGGTAAGGCTGGTACCCAAAGAAAACTTCAACTCAATGAGTTAGAAGAATTGAGAAATGATGCATATGATAGCGCCAAATTTTACAAACAAAGAATGAAAGTGTTTCATGACAAGCGCATTCTGCGCAAGTCCTTCAAACCTAGTCAAAAAGTTTTATTTGTACAACACTCGTTTGCATTTGTTTCCAGGAAAGTTACGTTCTCGATGGTCAGGACCATTCTTAGTACGTACCATTTCCCCCCATGGAGTTGTTGAAATTGAAAACCCAGCAACCAAGAGCATCTTCAAAGTCAATGGTCAGAGATTGAAAACATTTCTGGAGCATCTTCCACCAGAAGTTGAGACCGTCGACTTGGAAGACCCCATCTATGTGGACTAAACTAGTTCACTTGTGTACATACATATGGACTAAAAATCCATTCTCTTCCCCTTTTCTTTTTCTTTTTGCATAGTTTTTATGTGTGCTAACCAAACTTTTTGTCTTGCGCTCTGGTTGTTTGCTTTCAAAGCATTCATCCCCCTTTGGTTTAGCAACATCCTTGTACATCCGGTAATCTCTTCCCTTTTCTCTACTCAACATAGTTCTCTTGGTATGTGACTTTTTGAATTCTTATCATCTGTTGACACATTGAGGACAATGTTTGATTTAGGTTTGGGGTGTGTTTTGCATATAGAGTTTTTAGTCTTTTATATATAAAAAAAAAAAAAAAAAAAAAAAAGTTCAAAAATTCTTCAAAACTCTTTGTAAATACTTGCATAAAACCTCTAACTTTTAGAGATCTTAGAGTCACTAGCATGCTTCTATCTATGTTTACATAGAGAGTCTGACCGAAATAACTGAACTTGGAATCTTTGGAGAACACAATCGGGTTTCTTAGTTGATTAGAGCGTTAAAGTTGGATTTAACCATGCCGGAGGGCGAATTAGGTCTTTGTATAGACATTCGGTAGTAGAATTGTGATCACCCATAGTGGAGACTACCCATTTTTACATCAAGCGAGGCACCGACCTTCAATTTTTGTGACTTTCTAAAAAATCATGTTAGAGTGTGTGTCACCGTACGTCAATTCCGGTAGGAATGGTGAGCTACCCAACTTCGCACCACTTTCAAAGACTATTTTTTTGATCTCTTGAGTGCTAATTTTGTCAATCATGAGGGTGACGTTTAAAGATGAAAACTCCTTCTTGTAGTTCGATTTGGTGCTAGCATCACTCTCTCCCTCTCAACAACATCAACAAATCCATAGAAACACATCATCACAAGCCAGCGAGCAACATCGAATATTTGAAGAAAAGTTGAATAGTCCAAAGTTTACATGCAACAATTCAAAGAAAAGAAGATAAGATGAGAATTAGTGAAGTTTATGAAATCAAGACAATACAAGTTGTGGAAAATTGAGTTTTATTGTTTTATTGTTATTTTCATTTCATCTCAAAAAAAAAAAAAAAATAAGCAACAAGGAAATTGAATAGAAAAGTTACAAATTGTCAAGTTTTTGTGAAGTTCAGAAGTTCATCATCAACAGTTGAAGACCGAAGACCGAAGATTGAAGACGTTTCTATGGATGCTTAGATAGTAATGTTAATTGCAGATCGGGTGAGAAGGTAAGTGAGTACTCCTATCCTTGCTAATGGTTGATTTCCTTTCTTAGAGATCATCAGAAAAAGATTCTTTTTGTCCACAACTCTGTGGAGTCTCCAGAAATTATTTCGGAAGGTTATCCTTCTCATCTTCAACGTGTGTAGGATTTCTCTCTTTATTCCTTCCTGCACACATGAGAGACTAAAAAAGCGGTCTTTTTGAGAGCAACTATCATAAAACCCTAATGGTGAGGCAGAAGTCGAGGCTTGTGATCACTCTCGAACCCGAATTCTTTCATATGGTATGGTTATTTCTCGCTCAACTATTAAGGATGAGAATGTGTTCTTTGGTAGTTCTAACTTCGTGTTACTAGCATGCAGAAACTCTATGTCCTCATAGCTCCTTGTATGCTTGAGACTCTTTTACGCTCGAAGTTGGAGAAGGTTTTGTGGGTACACCTCTGGTAAACCCTCACGAGACTACAACTCGTCCACTAGGGACACCTAGGGGTTTAAAGGCTTAGTGCATACGCTAAATGCATTCGAGAGACCAGCGACGGTGGTATAGTTAGGATTTCTTAATTTCTGTTTCACTTGAGGACAAGTAAAATTCAGGTTTGGGGGTATTTGATGAGTGCCAAATATTGCATATTTCTACATCTTTTTATTGGCATTTAACTCATCTTTTGTGCTGTAAATCGGATATTATCCCAAATTCTGTATTTTCCCTGTTTTCAAGAATAAATATTTGTACTAATTAACTTTGTGTTTTTAGGTAGTAAATAAAGCTCGGAGAAATTGAGGAGCCAAAAGAGCAGAAAATTGGAGACGAGCGTCTATGGAGCAGAAAGCCAAAGCCCGCGCGCGCATCAGTTGCAACCCAACAAGGAGCAACCCATTTACAAGACAAGGGCTCGAGCAATCCAAAACCCGGCCCATAACCCGGATCCAAGTCCGCCCCATATGAGCCGTGAGATTCAATCCATCTTCTGCATCCAACGGTCGCTTCAACCCACACATGAACCTTCGCTGCACCCGCCTCACACCTAAATCACCTACCTCTTCTTCACCCATCGACCTAGCCAAACCAAACATCCCCTTCTATCTCTCTTCTCTCTTCTCCCCCGACATTTGCAGAGAAACCCATTTCTCTTCTTTCTCTCCCGACCAGATGCAGAGCCGACTTCACCACCACCCGTACCAGCTTCTTCTCCCGACAACAGCAGCAGCGCGGCCACCTCCTCCACCCCCTAGTTCTGCCTATCTCCACCATTAGCTTCTCCCTTACCCTAGAATCTAGGGTTGAGATAGTTGGAGCTAGGGTTTCTCCAACACGATCATTAATGGCTACCAGAGCCGAAATCAAAGAGGGAACAGGTATGGGTTTTTCATTAATTGCGATTTCAAGTGATTGGGAGGTATAAGATTCAATTGTTCTTGATGTGAGAAAAACAGTGACTTTTAGGGTTTCAATTTGTAATTTATTTTTGATTCTGTTTTAGTTTGGCATGATGTTCTAAGTTATTTAACTAGGGTGCAGATGAAACCCCTTGATTTAATGTGAAGTTAATTAGATTCTCAATCTGTTCTTGTTGTTTATATTGTTTAGGAGTATAATTAGTTGTTACTTAACAAACCTGTGATCAATGGTACTGTAAGAAGACCATTGATACTAGGGGTGAGTGAAGGGAATCAGCTGATCAATTACCCATCTGAGGCCTTCAAGGGAAGGCATGAGAACACTTTGATAATTTGCATTACCTTAGCAGAGGATTAGAGGGTGGATTCAATCACCCTAGTGCCACTCAACCAATTGTTTACAACGCCTTTTGCTCATTTGCTAAATTAGATTAGAGTCACAACAAATCCTTGTCGTATCGACATCAAAACCGACCCACATCTGTGTTACTTCTCTAGAAATCAGTTTTGTGAATCATTAGAATCAACCTCATACACCCCATCTCCCTGAGGATCGACCTGTACTTGCCCTGCCTCCAATAGGCACTGTGCACTTGCAGTATAAGTTGTAGGCAAACGCTTTTCCCAGCCTACCATTTAGTCACATGAAAATACATTTTTCTGCAATGAAAAATAAAAAACTCCATTACATGAAAAGATCAAATTGGCGCCAAACAAAGTGCCAAATGGAAGAAGATCAAGAAGGAATCACGTGAAAATTGAGGGTATAATGTTTAAGCTTTTTGAAAGGAAACCAAATCAAGATTTCGGGTTGATCCAGAGATCAACCCGAGATATGTCCCTTTGGGTCCTTTAGTTTTTCCATCCTTCAATTGCAATATTTGTGAAAAGGTAGTTTTACATCTACGTTATACATGCCATTGGCGATAAGTCCAGAGCATGCATCCCTAATCCCTTATAACACAAGCATGGATGAAACCACAACAAACTCGCAAACTATAATTTATGTGAAACTCCCTCACAAAGCATCTTCTGGTCTCTTTCTTCAATTCTATTTCTCTTTCTTTTTATTAATCATCATCTCTTTTTAAATTACGTTCTTTACTGTTTTTATACTTATTTCAGTCTTTTTCCATTTAGTTTTTTTTGCGTTTTTAGCGGTGTTCTCTTCTCTCTTTTATTTAGTGATTCTATCGTATCTTAACTCCGTTCGTTTCCGTTCTTCTTATTTGATTTTTATCAGGTGTTTTTCTTGATGAATAGAGCAATCAAAATCACAAGAAACTTCATCGTCTCTCATGTTGTTATTATTATTTTGTTTAGTTTGTGAATAGTGATTAGATTTCTTTAAATTCTTTGTTGTGTATTTCTCTTTTTGAATGTAGGGCTAAAATTTTCGAATATTAAGTTACAACTAATATTTGTATATTTATTTTATTTTATGGCTTTGCTATTTTAGATCATTTTCCTTGAAGTTACTAGGCTAGCAAATCTGAAGTGCTAGAGAAAGTCACAAGGCATCATAGAACTGAACCCTTATTTTTTCTATTGGTATAAACTCATATTTAGCATTATCTCTTTGATTGATGATTTTTCCTTTCATGAATATTGCAGGAAGTTGAAAACTTTTTCTTTGTATGGAAATGCGCTCAGAAAATGGGATACAATCTCAGACGGGTGATGCTTGGACAGTTCATAGAGTGAGGCACGGTTGTTAACTGGGTTAGTGCATGTGCATGCTGCCCCTTTATGTTGTGATATTTTTTTGGCTAAAGCTTTTAATTTTTTATTTATGCTACGGAGAAAAATTTACTGGAAATGGTGCAATCTCTGTAGAACAAGCGTAGTGGACAGTTATTCTCTACAAGATAATAACTGTGATAATAACTGTGTTGTATAATTAGATAACAGTAAAATGCTAGAAGATGCATCCAAGTTTAATATATGAAAAAGTTCTTACGTTGAATCATAGCAGGCATTTCACATTAATAACATGAGGTACTTTCTTGATATGTGCATTTTTATGTTTTTAATAGCATTGGTCTTGGATATACATTCCAAACACAGCTCGATTAGAATGTATTGCCACCGCAAACCTTAAGCTGGGCTGTTCATCAGCAAACCACGGCATTTGAGACACAAGCATCAATTGTTCATCAGGGAATGATTCTCTAATCAGCACGGATTCATCAACAGATTCAACATTCAACCTAGACAAGTGATCAACAACAACATTTTTTGACCCTTTCTTATCTCGAATTTCGAGGTTAAACTCTTGTAACAAGAGTATCCATCGAATTAGACGAGCCTTAGCATCTTTTTTAGACAAAAGATATTTCAATGCAGCATGGTCAGAATATATGATGACTTTAGATCCTATCAAATAAGATCTAAACTTATCTAATGCAAACACAACCGCTAGCAACTCTTTCGATTGTGGAATAATTCAGTTGAGCATCATTAAGTGTTTTACTAGCATAGTAGATCACATAAGGAAGTTTGTCTACTCGTTGGCCCAAACAGCTCCTACAAGATAGTCGACGCATCACACATAATTTCAAATGGTAAGGTCCAGTCAGGTGGTCTGACTATAGGGGAAGATGTAAGGAGAGCCTTAAGTTGCTCCCATGCTTCCTTACAAGCATCATCAATGACAAATGCAACATCTTTTGCAAGAAGATTACACAAAGGGCTTGAAATTTTACTAAAGTCTTTGATGAATCGGCGGTAAAAACCCGCATGGCCTAAGAATGATCTTATGTCCCTCACAGAACTAGGTTGAGGCAAGTGTTGAATGAGATCAACCTTGGCTTTGTCTACTTCTATGCCTTTTCCGAGATGATATGCCCTAAAACAATGCCTGAGTTAACCATGAAATGACATTTTTCCCAATTCAAAACCAAATTCTTTTCCTTACACCTAATCAGAACACGAGTAAGATTTCTTAGGTCCTTCTGATAAATTATCTACCAGAAGAAGCTGTGCATTAAGAAATAATTTAACCAAGAAATGACATTTTTAAATTATTTAACCATGGAAGGATGAATGCTTTGAAAGCAAACAACCAGAGCGCAAGACAAAAGTTTGGTTAGCACACATAAAAACTATGCAAAAAGAAAAAGAAAAGGGGAAGAGAATGGATTTTTAGTCCATATGTATGTACACAAGTGAACTAGTTTAGTCCACATAGATGGGGTCTTCAAGTCGACGGTCTCAACTCCGGTGGAAGATGCTCCAGAAATGGTTTCAATCTCTGACCATTGACTTTGAAGATGCTCTTGGTTGCTGGGTTTTCAATTTCAACAGCTCCATGGGGGGAAATGGTACGTACTAAGAATGGTCCTGACCATCGAGAACGTAACTTTCCTGGAAACAAATGCAAACGAGTGTTGTACAATAAAACTTTTTGACTAGGTTTGAAGGACTTGCGCAGAATGCGCTTGTCATGAAACACTTTCATTCTTTGTTTGTAAAATTTGGCGCTATCATATGCATCATTTCTCAATTCTTCTAACTCATTGAGTTGAAGTTTTCTTTGGGTACCAATTTTTATCAAGATCAAAATTCAACTTTACAGCCCCAATATGCACGATGTTCTAACTCTACAGGAGATGACAAGCTTTACCGTACACAAGTCTCGTAAGGTGACATCCCAATTGAGTCTTGTATGCAGTTCTATAGGCCCACAAAGCATCATTTAAGCGCAAAGACCAATCTTTCCTAGAAGGATTAATAGTCTTATCAAGAATATGCTTAATTTCCCTATTAGAAACTTCTACTTGGCCACTGGTTTGAGGATGGTAAGGTGTTGCTACCTTATGAGTGATTCCATACTTGCGCACAAGTGATTCAAAAGGTCTATTGCAAAAATGACTACCTCCATCACTGATTATTGCTCTAGGTGTTCCAAAACGGGAGAAAATGTTTTCTTTAAGAAAAGAAAGAACAACTTTATGATCATTTGTTTTGGATGCAATGGCCTCTACCCACTTATAGACATAATCAACAACAACAAGAATGTATAACTTACCTTCATAGTTAAAAAATGGACCCATGAAATCAATACCCCATACATCAAATAGCTCAACAATCAAAATGTGTTGTAAGGGCATCATGTTTCTCTTAGAGATACTTCCTAATTTCTGGCATCGGTCACAAGCAACACAAAAAGCATGGCTATCCTTAAACAGTGTTGGCCAATAGAAACCGCTCTGCAAGATCTTTGCAGCAGTTTTCTTGGCACTAAAGTGGCCTCCACATGCATGGTCATGACAGAAAGAGATGACATCCCTTTGTTCGCACTGGGGACACACCTCCTAATGATTTGGTCTTATAAAGACTTAAACAAGATATGGGTCATCCCAAAGGAAATGTTTAACTTCAGCCAAGAACTTAGAACGGTCTTGTTTAGACCAATGCAAAGGCATTCTACCCGTAGCAAGGTAGTTCACAATATCAGCAAAACCACGGCATTTGAGACACAAGCATCAATTGTTCATGGGGAATGATTCTCTAATCAAAGCACGGATTCATCAACAGATTCAACATTCAACCTAGACAAGTGATCAACAACAACATTTTCTCGACCCTTTCTTATCTCGAATTTTCGAGGTTAAACTCTTGTAACAAGAGTATCCATCGAATTAGACGAGCCTTAGCATCTTTTTAGACAAAAGATATTTCAATGCAAAGATGGTCGAATATATGATGACTTTAGATCCTATCAAATAAGATCTAAACTTATCTAATGCAAACACAACCGCTAGCAACTCTTTCTCAGTTGTGGAATAATTCAGTTGAGAATCATTAAGTGTTTTACTAGCATAGTAGATCACATATAAGGAAGTTTGTCTACTCGTTGGCCCAAAAAGCTCCTACACAAAGATAGCAGACGCATCACACATAATTTCAAATGGTAAGGTCCAGTCAGGTGGTCTGACTATAGGGGAAGATGTAAGGAGAGCCTTCAGTTGCTCCCATGCTTCCTTACAAGCATCATCAAAGACAAATGCAACATCTTTTGCAAGAAGATTACACAAAGGTCTTGAAATTTTACTAAAGTCTTTGATGAATCGGCGGTAAAAACCCGCATGGCCTAAGAATGATCTTATGTCCCTCATGAACTAGGTTGAGGCAAGTGTTGAATGAGATCAACCTTGGCTTTGTCTACTTCTATGCCTTTTTTCCGAGATGATATGCCCTAAAACAATGCCTGAGTTAACCATGAAATGACATTTTTCCCAATTCAAAACCAAATTCTTTTCCTTACACCTAATCAGAACACGAGTAAGATTTCTTAGGTCCTTCTGATAAATTATCTACCAGAAGAAGCGGGTGCATTAAGAAATAATTTAACCATGAAATGTCATTTCATGGTTAAATTATTTCTTTTGATGAATGTTTGCAAAAGAAGGACCTAAGATAAATTATCTACCTTGATGAGCAATCACCCCTGAGTCGATTGAATATCTCACAAGCATTACCCTGATTGCCTGTTGAACCAGTTACCTTGCCACATATTGCTCCATCTCTGGAATTTTTGACTATACCGTGACACTTGAGTGACCGTGGTAACCAAACCGTGCTTGTATGTAACCCGAGCATAACTGTGAAAATTGGAAGTCAACTCGAACTAGTTGCCCTTTCATGTGACCTCTTGGCTTCAACAAAGCCTGAGCTCAGCTCCATCCCCTGTAGCTGTTGAGCTTGAGTTGCAACTTGGTTAGCCAAGTTTGCTGCAAGCCCTAGTTGACATCAAATGAGATAGTTGACTTCATCTCGCCCTCGTACCTTAGAGCATCCGTTCACAACCAAGCCCGTTGACTGAGACTTGCATGACTACCCGTATTGGATGCTAAGTCACATTCCCCAGTGCAACCCTGTGTGATTACTCATTGTGCAAACCGGCAAAGCAACTGACCTTGTGTGAGCTATCTGCCCTGCAATTTTTGTGCATAACCTTTAAAAAGTGAGATCAACCAACACAGTTGACACTATATCTCATATCAAGTGTGCTGTGAGAGTGTTGAATCTTGCATCTGAGTAGATTGCTGAACTGTTGTATCTACATTGTGCTAGCACTGTTCTTTTGATGTATCTGTGAAGTTCTAGATCTACATTGTGCTGAACTGTGATGACTCTATGATGCTTTAAATGCCATGCAAATAACTGTGATGACTATATGATGCTATGAATGATATACCATGCTAATATCTGCATACCTATGCATGATCTCTAAAAATTGAGGTCAACTGAGTCTGTTGACACTACGTGGCATCCCACATATTTTGTAAAGTGTTGAAATTGTGGATCCGCTGTATTCGAATACGTGAACCATCATTCGTAATTTTTGTGAGCAGAGCTAGTTGTCTTTCACACACAAACCCAGACATGCTTCACCATGAGTGAGAATAACCCATCTGCCCTGTGCACCTTACACAATTTTGCTTTTCTTGTGCACCTTCCATTGGGAGGGTGTGATATTATTTTGGGTGCAGATTTGTTAAGAAACTTGAGAGGTGTTCAACCTATCTAAGTTATGTATCTTCAAGCACAAAGGCAAGTATATCACCTTACATGGCATCACACATCAACCATCACTAAGTATGATGAGTGGCTCGTAGTTAAAAGTTTTTTCAAAAACATTCCCATGGGTTGGTGGGCCAATCTGTTCTCTATTTCCACCTCTACTGGTCAATCTAAGCCTCCACCACAGATATCAAGTCTACTCAATCAGTTTGCTGATATTTTTTCTGAGCCTAAAACTCTGCCACCTCAAAGAGAGTTGGATCACAAAATACCTCTCCAACCTAATTCAAAAGAACTGCCAACCCGAGACCTTATAAATGCCCATGCATTCAGAAGTCAGTTGTTGAAAACTTGGTCCAAGAAATGTTATTCTCTGGTATTATTGTAGTAGCAGGTTTTCCCACACTACACCCCTCACTATATTTTGGTTAATTAGTTCATTGAAAGTTGTATAATTGAGAATGTTTATTGATTAATCTCATGAGTTGTTTACACAGGAAAAGTAGGATTACACTTAGCAAATAAAACACTCTTGAACTTTCTCTCTCCTAATGACTTGCCCAACAGTTCCAAAAAGATCTCCCCTTTTACAACAAACTCACTCAACCCTTTATATAGGGCGATACATAGTGGATGACAGCTAATCTATCCTTTTATTTCGGAAATGTTCCGCGAAGTGTCGCAGATGTACAAACATTTATTCTCGCGACACTTCTTAACCTCGCCCGGTTCCATGTCTTTTCTCGCTGTTTTGTGTGTCGTTATTCATCGCGTCATTTATTTTATTTGTCACATCGCCGCGACGTCGTCGTTTATTAACCTTGCGAGCCCCGCACATTGCGATATTATGATCCTACATCTTGCCTCTTTTTCCTTGAATATTGCTTGAAGAGCGATTTTTAAGGAAAATCTGTTGTTGTAATAATCTTTGGTCTTGATGAAGGAACGAAAGGTAAGAATATTGTACTTGAAAAGTACGGACTTGCCTCTATTCTTTTGCGATGTTCAAGTTCTCGTGCCTCCCGTCTCTCCTCATACTTTTCTTGCGAAGGGAAGAATATCATGAGAGCGAGTCTTTTTATTCACGCGATCGCTTATCTTTATCCTGTTTCAATTCCGCATACGCTTTTAACCATTAAAGCCGTTTTTCTACACGCCTCTTCCAACCGTTTATTCTTGACCGTTCATGTCTCTTCTCGCATTAATTGACCTCGTTTTTCTCAAGGATCTTTTTCCTATATATAGTTTTCTTTTCCCTCCTTTTCATTCTTTAGTTTCTCTCTGCAACTTATTTGATTTTCCTCCTTCCGCAATTTGCGCTCCTGCACCGCAAATCTTCTCCCTGCTACTGCAAATCTTCTCTCCGTTTTTTCTAGCATCGATCTTAACCTTTAACCTCTCATCCATTCCCATACTGATAATGGCTGCCATTAGTCGTGCATACAAAGCTTCTTTTGATGAAGTTCAACAGAAGTTGCTCGAGAAGGGTTTCACTCTATCGACCATTCCCCGATCAAGAACCCTCATCCATTCTTTCGCAAGGTTATTTTTCGATCATCAATGTGATGATCAAAGGATTATCGTCTCGCTAGGTCAGCCTTCTCGCGGACTTCCCATTCCCTTATACGATCGAGAGTTGCCTCTATTTTATGAAATCTTGGCCCATGAAAAATTCTCTGGCCGTGTTTATCGGTTGAGTGGCGATTGCATTCGCCTAATGCTTGAATTCGCGAATCGTGGCGCTGCAAAGGATCTTTATACTCTACTACTCGTTAGACATCCCGATTTCAAAGACTTGGAAATATCTGCAGAGAAGTACAATCGTAGAAAATTTCTTTGAAAATTATTCAATGATAAAGATGGTTAATGCGAAGTCTCACTGGGCATTCGCCTTAAAAAGAAGGATAATGTCTACGAGGATAAATTGCTCATGCAGATATTGATTGGCACCCGGTAATAATACTACCTCGCCACTCCAAAGATGAGAAATGGTGGGTTGTACCCTTGTTTTTAAATGGTCCTTATATCGCGGGCTCGACGTTCTTCCCGCGAATCTCGCAGGTATCATCCTTGGGAGTTCAAATGGCCCGATAAAGCAAATGAGGTATGTTTCCCATTTTAAACCTTGCCTTCGCAACTTTCTTTTTCATATGTTGAGTTTGTATAATTTTTCGTATCGCCAAATTGAGAAGAAAGTACAAGGATAATCCGTTGGAGAGTACTCGACCATACTTCGATCGCTACGAGTGAAGTAAGAAACACTTCCTTTGTTATTTGAAACAATATTGTTGCCTCTGTTTCTTATCTTTAACCGTATGCGAAGGTTGGAGTTGAAGAAGCTGTAGCCGCGAAGGATAAAAGTAAGGGCAAAACTGTCGCTCGCAAGAATAAATCTTCTCGTCTTCCACTAACTAAAAAGCGAAAGATTCAATCTTCTTCTCGCCTTAACTCAAACTCGAGTCTTCCGATGAGGATGACCATGATTCGAATCGCTCTCTCGCTACGGTGGACCCCGTTAATCGGTTCTTCTATGGGCCGGGCTTGTCTAGTATCTTCTCCGATTCTTTCCAAGGAATGGGAGATGCTCCCCTAGCCTCTCTCTCGCGGAACTCTCGCAAACGTGTGCAATGCCACTCTCTTTGGAGGGCAATGATTCTTTTCAATGGAGTCTCTAGAACTATGTCTCCCGACTTCTTGAATGCGCTTGATCCTTGGTATGTATACAATCATATCTCCCCATTGACTTTATATTGTTGTATATGTATTAATGCCTTTTCTATCTTCTTTCATAGGTTGGAAGGTCTTCTTTTGTAGTTGCCTCGGATCTTGAGAGAAGACGTAGTAATCTTGAAAGGAAGAATTCTCGGTTAAATAAGAGGATTCGAGAATTAGAAATTGAAGTCGCGTCATCTCGCGATAAAGACGAGAAAATTCAAAAGTTAAATACCGAACTTGATTCCCAAAAGGAGAGGGTATCCACCCTTCAAAACGCTAATCAACAACTTTATGGTATAATATTTTGCCTTCTTTTATTATTTTTATTTTATTGGTCGCGTATTGCCACCTAACTTATTACTTTCGCAGACGTATATAATCTCTCCGATGAGGCTATTCTTCTCCATACATTTCCTCGAACCTATGGATAATAACCTTCTTCTCGCTCACCTCAACACTTCTTTAAGTAGTTCTTCGAACAAAATTAACTCTCTTTCATTAGATGAACTTCACCAAATATCGCCTTTTAGAGATTGAACATAGATCTGGTTTAAGTGCGGCCAACCAATTTAAACAAATGTTTCTTGAATCTCGTAAAGAAATCAAAATTTTGAGGAAGAAAATTAGTGACCATATAGATGACAAAGATCAGATTGCTAACAATGGTGCTCAAGCATTAGCAACATTTCAAAAATCTCTTCTTGAGCTGCAAATTGAGCGAGATGAATTGCTTCGCCAGAATTCCTTACTTAGTGAGCTAGAAGATCGATTCGTTCGCTCCTTGTTATAAATAATGACGATGAATTCCGCCTGGCCGCGAAAGTTTTAGATAACGCGAGTAAATAACCTAGGGGTTGATGTTAGTCTTCATGTCGAGCATACTTCCTTGGTTAAAGATATGATATCCGCGAGAGAAGGTTGCTTATTATACCTTAATGTTTCTTACTTCGTTGTACCGTTTGTAAATTATTAACTTGTTGTTACTTATTTGCAGAAACGAGAAGAGGCTTCAGGTTAGAATTAGAGAGCTTGAATCGAGAAAGAACAACTCGCCGGGAATTTTCCAAATTAGAATTGAAGAACTTGAATCAAAAACAACAACTGCGAAGAGTCTCTCCCTCCGTAATAACAAGTATTCCAAGTTGAAGAAACAATTTGAAACAACAAGGAGAACTTTAATAATGATGCTTTGTTCGTTTTCGCAATGGAGCCATGGAGTATGTTTGTAAGCACCGAGAACATCCTCTCGCATACATATCCCCGGCTTCTTGAAAAGGTTCCGAGAATCTACCCGTCTCTCGAAGTTTCGATAGTGAAGTTCGCGAACAAGAAAATTTCCGGCGATGAGAATAATAAAATTGATGAATCGAGATGAAGAAGAAGAATCACCAAAGATATAATTCTTTTTGTTTTCTTTTGTCACGTGTAATATCGTACATTCTTTGTCGTATCTTTGTTATAGTGAACTCTTTTTTCATGAATTCAATCTTCACTCCCTTTTTTTGTTAGTTCTTCCTTGTAATATAATTGGCTATCTTTATTGATGTAAAACTCTTTCATCGGAAGATGAATAACAATATTCCATCTTTTCCATTCCCATACTTGCCTCTCGGTATTTATCTTCGATGGAAGAAGTTAGTTATCCTCATGTATTTTGTTGGATAATAATTTTAGTGTTATCGAAATGTAATGCGACGAGGTCTTTAATATCTTTATGAATTGAGAATTCTATCTCTTTTTTTGCGACAAGGTCGCAGCCGCCTCTACACTTTCATGCAAAGGCCCATTGACCTTGTCTTATCATTTTGTGTGGTCTTCCAAGTTAGACCTCCCTAATTAGAGGTCCTCCCCTGCCACCTTTTATGGCGACAAAATCGCAGGACGTCCTTACATTTGCATGTAAAGACCCATTGATCTTGTCTTATCATTTTCCAAGTATTTTGCCTCTCGCAGGATGTTTTAGTTGCGACAATATGACAGGCCTAGATATCCTTGCGAACATAAAGCCCCATGACATTGCCGCCGTGCGATTTAAATCGCAGGGACGTCCGTACACTTTCGTGTAAAGACCCCTTGATCTCGCCTTACCCTCGCGTTAGTATTATTGCCTCTGCAGGATCATTGCACAAATATGACAAGCCTAAGTCTCCTTGCGAAAACAAAGCCTCATGACATTTGCGTCTGCTTTGGCACTCCCCTAATAGAGAGCACCGCCCTTATCATCTCCCAGGTTGCCCCTTCAAGGAGGCGAAACATCGGCCATACAAGACTAGCTCCTCCCATCCGGGGTCTTAACAACAACCGTTGTTTTCGCAGTCTCTTATCCCTTATACCTATAGGGTTTATGGTTACGAGACTGCACCCTAAGTGGAGTTTTCTTGGGCAGTGCAACGCATGCCAAGACTTGCCAAGAATGGCCAGGGTAGGTTCATCCATCCCGGCACTCGCTCAACCGTGTACCTCGGCGCCTTGTGCATACACTCGACTCCTAGGAAGAGACCCTCGGTCGCCCAACCAGGGTATAACCTACATATATAGTTGGGAATCCAAGGTACCTCTTAGGATAGGCTTTCATGGGCCCCAAATTTTCATGGTTCAGCTTCAGAGCGGTGTAACCTTCCCCCGAACCACGGCGAGAGATACCGCCTTATATGACGCACTTTAGGTCTTACATTTGCCTCTTACGAAATGTTATTCGCGAACTAGGGTGTACGCCATAAAGGTTCGTCCCATTCATTTGCGCATGTATATTTGTTAAATCATTCAATCATTCATGTTTCATTATTTGCTAACATTTGTTTGCGAAGTATTCGATTATTCTGCTTTCACTTGTTGTATTTCACTTTTCTTTCTTAGTCGCATTCTCATTTTACTCTTGGTCATGCTGAGATTCTCGCACATCATTACTTCAGCTGTTACTTTGCATCTTGCTGTTATTGATTATTTACTTCTTATGCCTCTTGTTCCTCATATCTTTTGCTTCTTCATTGTTATAATATTGGTCTGTCTCCAAGCATTCACTTCGCGGGGTATGTTCAGCCCTCACTTCTATAGCATCTACCATCAGTTTTTCCTTTCTCTGTTCATTTCTCACATGTTGCTTCCAACCCTTTCTTTTGGCATTTCTTTCTTATGACTTTCTATATCGACCTCATGGCTTAGTTGCGACTCCTTCCAATCTCCCTGTATGATACCAATGCCATTTGGTGTGGAAATTTTATGCATTGATGGTATGTTGAGGCGATCCCCAAAATTTCATGAAGCCATGGCCTCCCAATTAGTGCATTATACGGGGATTCCACATCAACTACACAGAGAATAAAATATCGGTTGATAATCCTTGAGGTATTCTCATGTGAACCTCTCCCTTCGGTTTGTTTGCAGTGCCATTAAAGCCATATATCTTGTATGTCGAGGGAATCAAATCCTCATCTTTTCCACCCATCGTCTTGTAAGTATGGTAGAAAAGAATATTCACCGAACTTAGGTGTCGATTAGAATTCGGTTGATCGCCCAACAAGCTTCCGCCTCATCATCTTCTCCATCGATCGGTTTCGGGTTAATCTCTAGTTTCACAACCAACGGGCTATCGTGTGTTTCTCTTCCTTTTGGTACTTCATCCGCGGAGAAAGAAATAGTCTTCAACTCGCCACTTTTCTAATCGCGTCATCTTCGCTAGAACTCATTATTTCTTTATCATTAGCGTCTCTCGCAAAGACTCTACCGAGTACGTTGTCATGGAAATCTTCGATGGTGCGATAGAAGTGGACAATAGAGTTGCAGTTCAAATTCTTGGCTTTTGTTCCTACTTCTATCACAAATGTTTCCTTTCCTTTCGCCGACAATCGTTGCATGCATCTCTCGGTGGTGGTGGTAATGTTCGAACTTTGTTTCTTCTCCCTTTAGAAAGTGATTCAGCTTCCCCGATCAATCATCCCGAGAATAATTCTCTTTATGTTTCTACAATCGTTTGTTTGATGCCCATGGAAGCGATGGTAAGAACAAAACTCATGGCTTTTATCACCTCGGCGGTGGTTCCATTCCAACATTCCAAGGTCTTGTACATTTTCCATCACAAGTATAGCTTCCGAGATCTTTTCAACGCTAGCATTCGGTGAGGCATCTTAATATGTTCCCATATTGTTCTATGACTTCTCTGCCCTCCCTATTTTTTGCCTTAGTCCACCATAAGTTTCTTGCACATGATCTAGCCTCTCGAATCTTATTATTGCTTTACGATTGTAGTAGTTCCTTTCACGTTCAAACTCTTCTTGATCGTGGCTTCCCATGGCTACTATCTTTTTCTTTGTACCTTATTAGCTCTCCTTGCTCTTGTCCTTGCGAAGTGCTCGCCACTGTATTTATGAATTGAGGTAACAAGCTTGCGTTGTGACATTCGAGTTTGTGTTCGCGATAGGATAAGAATTCATTTCATTTTGTCTCTCTTCTAAGGCAATATATTCTTCTGTAATTTCATGATTCCGCCATCGTGATTGTATTTTTGATTCTAAAAATTTGAATGTATAACAAGTTAGTCGCGAAGAGAGCATTCACAAATGAGAGTATGAGATATCTCTCTCAACCGATCTCGCCATTTATTTGCACATGGTTCTCCATCTTATTGTCAATCGCTCTTAAGCTCTCGCCAATCCTTTGTTTCAACTCCAAACACATCTTCAACACTGGGGTCGCAAGAGTTGTTACTTATGTATGCTCCCAGTGAATGTGGCTTGTAAATGATTGAATGATGTGATTGTGTTCCTTGGCAGACCTTCAAACCATTTTAGTGCTTCTCCTATTAAGCTTGACGCGAAATATTTGCACAATATGGCATCATGATTCTCCCATTGTAACATACATCTCATGTAAGCCTTAATATGTGTATCGTAAAAAGTTGTTCCATCAAAGATGTTGGTTAATGCGCAGGTAGATTGCACTTAGGAGGTATTCCTCCCATACGTACTTCTAGCGTGAAAGGGATTCTTGGCGGCTTCGCGATGGCTTCGTCCAGTTGTCTCCTTCCTCCTTCCCTTCTATTGTTCAAGAATCCTCTCATTTCAGCTAGTTCTCTTAAGATTTGTTCATTTGCCTCAGAATTTGATTCCTTTGGTCTTTTTAGCTCTGCTCTCCTTTTCGCTCGTGCCTATTTTGACCTTCCCGCTCATTATTTTCTCCTCTTCTTTCTTCGCGACGCTCTTCTTCGTTTCTTTCGTCAATTCGCACGCCATTATATCGGTTGTTCTCTCTTCTTGGTTGCCTCTCGGCTCTCATCATCTGCACCTCTCACACTCTTCGTTAATATTTCTATTGGTACGATTTTGTTCCCTCCTTCTCTCGCGGTTGTCATGGTTATTCTGAGATTGCCTCCTCCATCTCTTGATTTTCCATTTCTTCTCTTAGCCTTTCTCTCTCGCGAGCTAGTCGCGCTTGTTCAATGTAGTGTCTCTCAATGTCATCCTCGATCTCTCGGTTTCTTCTCAATTCTTCTCTCCCGTGTAGGATTATTCTCCCTTCAACAGCTGGGTCGTTCGGCCCTTGGAGTTGCATGTTTCCTTGATTTTCCCTATTTCGCTCATTTTGAAGATTTTCGAGCTGAGGAATATAACGATCTTCTATTTCTCCTCTTCTCTCGCCATGCTCTGCGTTTGGATCTTGTGTTTCTTCCTGGTACTTTCTGTTGGTAACACTCTCCTTCTTTCTTCTCTGTTCGATCTAGAACTTGATTTCGCGCTACTTCTAGATCTCCTACTTTGCAATCTCATATTTTCCATCCTCAATTCATGATTTTGTCTTGTCAAATTTGCTCGCTCCTCTGCTTCTAATCGTCTCTCTTCGTGTATTGTTTGTCTCAATCTTCTAGCGCTGCCACTTCTTCGTTTCCTGGATTCATCTCTCCATTCATCCCTTGCTCTTCTTGTCCATTGTTCACCAACCGCCGCTCCTCTCTCTCTCGTCTTCTAATCAGATCTCCAAGTATGTACACTTACTCTATCATAATCCATGCTGCGTTTCTTTCTTGGGAGATTGGTGGTTGATTTTGATCTTCTCTGTCATTTCTCATATTCATCCTCGATGATTCTCTGTTTCATTCCTCCTTTCTCCAAAGAAGTCTCCCACTTCTTCTTACAATCGTTGGTTGCTCTTGTACATTTCTTCTAGCCATCTTTCTTTTCAATGAATTCTTGAGTATCTTTTCCAAATTTCTTCTCTTGTTAATCCAAATTCTTTCCAATTTCTTCACAATCAATCCTTTGCTCGTCCTTGTTTCTAGCGCATATGTAGTAGCAGGTTTTCCCACACTACACCCCTCACTATATTTTGGTTAATTAGTTCATTGAAAGTTGTATAATTGAGAATGTTTATTGATTAATCTCATGAGTTGTTTACACAGGAAAAGTAGGATTACACTTAGCAAGTAAAACACTCTTGAACTTTCTCTCTCCTAATGACTTGCCCAACAATTCCAAAAAGATCTCTCTTTACAACAAACTCACTCAACCCTTTATATAGGCGATACATAGTGGATGACGACTAATCTATCCTTTTATTTCGGAAATGTTCCGCGAAGTGTCGCAGATGTACAAACATTTATTCTCGCGACACTTCTTAACCTCGCCTAGGTTCCATGTCTTTCTGCTTTTTTTGTGTGTCGTTATTCATCGCGTCATTTATTTTATCTGTCTGCGACTGCCTCGCGACGTCGCTGTTTATTAACCCCGCGAGCCCTGCACATTGCGATATTATGATCCTACAATTATACCAAGCAACAACCCATTTGCACAAAACCTCCAGGAATTACAACTGAGTTACACAAATAATGACTAAACACAAAGATTCAAAGTACATATATACAATGGTGAACTGAAAATCAGTGAAGTAAGAAAATTATCAATACAAAGACACTACCAAACCATGGACAGTAGCGCCAAAAACTTGGTAGGTTGGGAAAAGCGTTTGCCTACAACTTATACTGCAAGTGCACAGTGCCTATTGGAGGCAGGGCAAGTACAGGTCGATCCTCAGGGAGATGGGGTGTATGAGGTTGATTCTAATGATTCACAAAACTGATTTCTAGAAGTAACACAGATGTGGGTCGGTTTGATGTCGATACGAGAAGGAGTTGTTGTGACTCTAATCTAATGTAGAAAATGAGCAAAAGGCGTTGTAAACAATTGGTTGAGTGGCACTAGGGTGATTGAATCCACCCTCTAATCCTCCCGCTAAGGTAATGCAAATTATCAAAGTGTTCTCATGCCTTCCTTGAAGGCCTCGGATGGGTAATTGATCAGTGATTCCCTTCACTCACCTAGTATCAATGGTCTTCTTACGGTACCATTGATCACGGGTTTGTTAAGTAAATGACTAATTATACTCCTAAACAATATAAACAACAATAACCAGATTGAGAATCTAATTAACTTCACATTAAATCAAGGGGTTTCATCTACGCACCCTAGTTAAATAACTTAGAACATCATGCCAAACTAAAACGGGAATCAAAAATAAATTACAAATTGAAACCTAAAAGACAACTGCTTTTTCTCACATCAAGAACAATTGATTTTTATACCTCCCAATCACTTGAAATCGCAATTAATGAAAAACCCATTGCTGTTCCCTCTTTGATTTCGGCTCTTGGTAGCCATTAATGATCGTGTTGGAGAAACCCTAGCTCCAACTATCTCAACCCTAGCTTCTAGGGTAAGGGAGAAGCTAATGGTGGACATAGGCAAAACTAGGGGGTGGAGGAGGTGGCCGCGCTGCTGTTGTTGTCGGGAGAAGAAGCTGGTATGGGTGGTGGTGAAGTCGGCTCTGCATCTGGTCGGGAGAGAAAGAATAGAAATGGGTTTCTCTGCAAATGTCGGGGGAGAAGAGAGAAGAGAGAGAGAAGGGGATGTTTGGTTTGGCTAGGTCGATGGGTGAAGAAGAGGTAGGTGATTTAGGTGTGAGGCGGGTGCAGCGAAGGTTGATGTGTGGGTTGAAGCGACCGTTGGATGCAGAAGATGGATTCAATCTCACGGCTCATATGGGCGGGCTTGGATCGGGTTATGGTAGGGTTTTGGATTGCTCGAGTCCTTGTCTTGTAAATGGTTTCTCCTTGTTGGGTTGCAAGTGACCTTGTAGCAGGCTTTGGCTTTCTGCTCCATAGACGCTCGTGCTCCAATTTTCTCGCTCTTTTGGCTCCTCAATTTCTCTGAGCTTTATTTACTACCTAAAAACACAAAGTTAATTAGTACAAATATTTATTCTTGAAAACAGGGAAAATACAGAATTTGGGATAATATCTGATTTCTGAGCACAAAAGATGAGTTAAATGCCAATAAAAAGATGTAGAAATATGCAATATTTGGCACTCATCACTAAACACTGCAGGCTTAGGCATCATATGATGATGATCAGAGCGAACCCTTCCGAGATGCATTGCTCGGATTGAGTTTGGCGAATGGCGTAAACCGTGATTCGGATGTCTTAACCAACGTAGTTAACAAAACCAACCAAACAATCAATTAGCAATGAAACCCAAGCTTATAGATTCATGCTTTTGAGAACTCAAGCAAACCCTCGATCGTTTGACGCCCTTTAACAGAATTGAAATTTGATGGATTTAGAATCAGAGAAACACGAAGAATAAGCTTAGGGTTTACCGAAATTTGATGGGATTTAGAATAGAGAAACACGAAGAATAACCGTACTTGATAAGAGATGCTCCTGGAAGGAAGGAGTATTTTGATGTTTTTGAATCAAGAGTAGCAATCCACGAACCAGCCATCAAAGATAAAAGAACTCGCCCCACAACGACGAAGACAAATCATCGCCCCGAAACGGCGAAGAAACATGTCAAAAGACACAAACAATGATGTAGAAACATCTTATTCAATAACTATTATCTAAAACTAGAAAAGAAAATGAAATCCTTGATCAGATCTAGTCCAAAAGGATCAAATCTGAGCAAGAAAAATGAAAAGACTCTTAGGGTTTTTTAGAAGAGAAGAGAAAAGAGAAGAAAGAGAAAGAGAGAAGATGAAGTTCAATGGTTAGAGAACAAGTTTGATAATATCATGTGACCAGATATGACATAATATTTATCTGGTCACAAGATGAAAAGTTCTTTTGTTTTTTTCCTCGATCACTTTTTTAGAGAACAATATTGATACTAAATATTAAGTCAAAACATGATCAGGTGAAAATTACCTTGAACATCTTATATGATTTGTGTGAGATAGTCATTTGATGTTAGCTTGGGAAGTTTCGTACTGATCATTCGATCACTTGAAAATTACTTATAAGCTAATGGTATGTGTGAGACAGCCATTTTCATCTTCTAAGGATGTTTCAATAATTGAAATGAGAGTTTAGAACAATTACCTATGTATGGATACAACACGGTATGCATACATAGTATGCGAACTGTATTGTAATAATTCAGGTCCGAGAACCTTGTTTGCGTACCTAGTATGCGAACAGTTTTATCTGTAAAGGTCCGTGAACCTTGTTTCCGTACCTAGTATGCAAACGGTTTTACCTGAGTTGGGTCCGGAACAGTTGTTCCCGTACCTAGTTTGCGAACGGCATTTTAGACCAAGTTTCGGAGCTGTTGTTCGCGTACCTAATTTGCGAAAACAGTGGTTAAGTTCTAAAATCGGTTATGTATGATTCTCATATATACTCATGAACTAAAACATTTATGAATTAATGAATGCAATCTTTGCAAACCGTGGATTAATATTCATGAATTGGTTCTTGTATAAGTACTTTGTACACTAACAATCAATCGGATTTTGATTAAATTGGTTCATATATATTTCTGTGAGATAGTGAACAATTGAACAAATCTATTTGAAACAAAATTAGATTCATTTGATTCTCTTTCATATTTGATTGATCATCATATTTGATCTAGAAGTGTTAAGATGAATAAGGCTAAGATGAAAATATTCATATGGCTAACTTCAGTTAACTATTATTGAGCCAACTCAATATACATGTTTAGGTACGGTTACCCATATCTAAATATAAGTATATAAGATAAGACCATCTAACGGTGGAGATTAATTGCTTAATTTCTAAGCAGACTTAGATTGAATCTTAAATCAGGATTTCATCTAACGATGAATATTGAATGCTTTATTACTAAGCTATCTTATCTTTGATTGTACACAATCTTGATTTGAAAGACTATATAAGGGAGAACTCTAGCAACTGGAAAACCTAATCCCGGTCGGTTGCAAACTAGAGTCGATTCTCCTTCAACCTAGGTTTTTCCAAAACCATTATAGGTTAACAACTTGAAGACTTCATTTGGTATTTGTGAAGCCAGATCCAACAATTTTCTTTATAGTTGCGTATTCTGATCTTACTTGTTCTATCGTTTTGAGTACTATCTTCTCTAAGATTTGATCGCTATTTATCTCCAATAGGTAAGATATAAAAAGTAATCACAACAGTTCTTCGTCTCAGACTCTCGTGATTCCGTAATAACTTTTTATGTTCATCAGTTGGCTTATAGTGAGGTGATTGATATTTCTATGATGCTCTTTGGGAGTTTAAGACTGGATTATCAATTGGTTCATGTTCACCTTGATTTTAATCAAAATACGGAACAAAAACCGAATAAATAACAAACATATTTGTGCGAAACAAATTTGTTTGTAAGTCTTCGACTTTGGGTCGTAGAAACTATTAGTTGTGGGTAAGATCAACTAAGGGAACCAAGTGTGCAGAATCCGGTGTGGTTTATAGAAGCGTAAGGAAAGCGATTGTACCTTAATCGATCTGACACTTGGCTAGGGATCAACATTATTCCAGGCCGAAGTTAACTTGTAGTAGGCTAGTTTCTGTAGCGGATTAATACAGTGTGGTGTTCAAAGATGGACAATGTCCCTTAATCACAAGAAATAGGAGTCAAAAAGATCAATTAACCCTGAGCATCATCATTACTATGATTATACCACTGGTACATATCACAAATATCAATCTGAAATGGTGCCAGAGCAGTCTCTTGCCATTTTAGCCTCTTGGTAACAAAATTTGTCTCTGCCCCCTTTGTATGTAGCTTGAGATGGGGCAAGTGGCGGTTTGATTGGCTTTGTGATTTTGTGTTACTTTTGGTTAGTTATTCTTTAAAAAGAAATAAACTATTTTTAGTTTATAAGAAGAGCCTTGTTTGTGGCACATAATTGTGTCCAATGTGTTGAGGAAACTCCAAATATTTTACACCTTCCGTGTCGGAGTATTCTTGTCCACCTGAGGTTAAATAATGATATGTAGTTCTATATTATATATCTTATTTAACACATTGAAATATGATTTAAATATCAAATATTCTTGTGCTCTGAATGTTCTTGAACTATTTGTTGAGCAAACAATAAAAGTGATTACCCTAATCACACGGATATAAAATTCTCTCAATATGAGAACATCATGGTTCAAGATTTATTTTGGTTTGTTTGAACCATCTAGGAATCATGTTTCCTTTTATGGGGCACGGAATCTGAACGGGTCCAAGCCCTCAAAAAAGGATATATAGGTTACCGGTATCGTACTTTGTTCTTCCTTACTTAGGTAAAATGACGTGAACATGGGTCATTCTAGGGTTTGCGTACCAGCTCAATTAAAGACCAAAATTGGAGGTCTAGTTTAGTATGGTCTATATGTAAAATTCAAATCTCATTTAGGATTTCGTAGTTAATTTTACCTGTACACGAATATTTGGCAGTCATTTTCAATACAAATTCTCTTGCCATGACCATTAACATATACCTTTGGCAAAGGATAATATTAATTAGGAGCACAAGGTGCAACGAGTTGCAAAGAAATGCTTGAACATGGAAAATCGAAATAGGTTTTAGTTTTGTAGTATAATAATAAATTTATTGAATGGTGATATCAGTCATCTGAGTCTGAATCTCATCAACATCGAATCCACCAATTAAAGATCATACGAGATGTGATAAAAAGGTTGATGACTTTCGCATGTATTACAATAACTATTAATATTGTATGCATAAATCATGATAATTTTAAAAAACTAATATGATATAGAAGTACATCATTGATTTCTAAAGTAACAAAAATAAATTATCCATTCGTTTCTGCAAAAAAGATTACTATCACTTTTTCAAAGATGGAGTACTACTTGTTTGAACTTGAAATTTTTGAATGTCGAAGACAATGTTGATGCTCCAATGCATTAGATAAAATAATGATATAAAAATGGACAACGTAAATTTTCATTCATCTGTAAAATCTAAAGAAGATCAAAATTGAACTTATGAGAATGAGTTTTATTAGAGCACTGCTCGGTCGAACTCGCAAGTGTTGTTATCTCAAGCTTGTTTGTCAAGTTTAGTTGATCAAAACTACATGATAATATTAATTAGGAGCACAAGGTGCAACGAGTTGCAAAGAAATGCTTGAACATGAAAAATCTTGAAATATGATTTAAATATCAAATATTCTTGTGCTATGAATGTTCTTGAACAATTTGTTGAGCAAAGAATAAAAGTGATTACCCTAATCACACGGATATACAATTCTCTCAGTATGCGAACATCATGGTTCAGGATTTATTTTGGTTGGTTTGAACGATCTAGGAATCCTGTTTCCTTTTATGGGGCACGGTACCTGAACGGGCCAAGCCCTCAAAAGGGATATATAGGTTACAGTATGCGTACATTGTTCTTCCTTACTTAGTCTGCGTACGTGAACATGGGTCATTCTAGGGTTCGCGTACCAGCTCCATTAAACACCAAAATTGGAGGTCTAAAAATAGAAAGGTTTGTCATCTTCACAAAGTATCTCATCAAGTAAGATTCTCTTCTCTTACCTCTCTCAATTTTTTAGCTTTCATGGGAAAATTCAATTGTGTTGGTGAAAATTCAAGAAAGATGTCTAAAATCCTTGGTTCATCTATGAACCTACCAAGTTACCAAGATTCTATTACAATTGCATTCATCAATATTCTAGTAGTAAGACCTTTAAAAGGATTTCTTCTTGTGAATTCATACTAGAAAAGAAATTGGTTAAAGAAAGTGGTCATAAAGAAGATTTGGTGTGTTTTGAGAAATATAATCTTAGGAATATCTTCAAATAATTTTTTATGCTAACATCCATGATGTTAATCTTGATATTTTGGAAATCAAGACTATGATAAATAGGAAAAAGATTCTTGTTAATAGAGAGTTAATTTCAAAGATTACCAAAATTCTTTTGGGCAATTTTTGTCTTCCTAGACCAATAGAACAAAGGTCATCTCATGAAACCATTTCCTATGGTCTTTGTCGCTAGAAATTTGTTTGGATATAAGAGAACTTCCTACCCAAGATCTTAGTATTTCCTTGAGGATTTTTTGGAAAACTTGGGATTTCTAATCTTTCTCCCTCCACGATTGATACATGTGTATCTTCCTCTCCCTGGGAACTAGTAATCCTCAAGACGAGTTGAGGATAGAATCCTATATTAGGAAGGATTCCTTGTTTAGGATAAATTCCTAGTTTAGGAAGGAGTATTGTTTTGAGCAGTATTCTTAGTTTAGGTAATCTACCTAGAAAGGGAATTAGTCCTACAAAAGGAAATAGATTCCTAAGAGGTTTGGGAAACCAAACCAAGCCTATAAATAGGGATGTTTATCTCATAACTAAACACATCTAGTTAGTGTGTTCTTGTTATTTACACACCTACAGAAACTAGGCACAGAAAACCTAGAGAAAGCTTACGACAATACTTGTGCAAGCTTAGCAAACAGTTTAAGGTTAATCCACTGTTTAGAGAAGATTATGAGCGTAACAAAGAGAGAATTGTAATCGTTTTCTTGTTCATAATCTAAGAGAAGATATTTTCTTGAATTACTACTTGTGTTCTGTTTTCTAAGTTTTCGTCTATTATTATTCAATTCCGCCTTTATAGTAATAGTTACCAAGGCACAGAGATCAATACGTATCAAGTTGGCATCACGAGAAAGGTTAGTTTCTAGGGTAAATCCTCGTGGTTTATGGTTTTCACTAGATCTCTACATAAAGCTTGGTGAGGTACTCGAGAAGTTGGAAGACGTTAAGAAAACAAGGAGATCGGGATGACAAAGTGGTGATGATCCTAAGGAAGGCGAACCACAAACTATGGAAGAAAAGGTGGCTACGTTGCAAATTAGACATGAAGTCTATTCAAGTTACTCTTCGGGAATTGAGTGAATGTATTCGTTTTCATACACCTAAGAAGAAGACAAAGAAAAAGGTTACATCTTCACCAAAGTTTGGAAAAGATGATTCAAGAAGACGATTGAAGAAGAAGAAGAAGATGAGGAGGAAGGAGATGAGGAGGAGAAAGAGTTTTTAAAGTCCTACATCAACTAAACCTCATGGTAAGAATCAAATTGATTTTCGTGTTGATATTCAACTTTACGATGGGACCGTCGATGTAGAAAATTAGATGATTGGATTGAACGCCTAGAGACGTATTTCTCTTTCTTTGAATATGGTTCAAAGGAAAATATTGCTTTGCGGCATTGAATCTACAAAAAGCATGCTCTAACCGGGTGGAAAGCTTATCAAAGACAAAACCTAGGTAAAGGAGTATTGTCGTGGAAAAGATTCAAGGCGGTTGTAAGGAAATGTTTTTATCCCAGTTACCTACCTTGAGGAGAGATGGTTCAAGTGGTACAACTTGGAAGCGACTTATAACCAAACCGTACAAGAATATACTTCGAATTTCGTAATCAAGCTATGATTTTGGACTTGGACTTGGGGGATTATGTTATCTACATGAAATATATTTCCGGGTTCCATGAGTATATACGGAAGGAGTTGAAGATGTTTTCGGTGGATACTATCTCCGAAGCAAGTATAAAAGCTAATGCCATTGAGGGCAGGCTTAAGACAACTGATGTTGAGGAAAACGTCAAGGGAAAGTCTGGAAGTTTCGTCGCTAAAGGAGATGAAAGGAGCAAAGAAGATAGGAAGTCTAAAGACAAAGAAAGTTTGATTTGCACTCATTGCAAACAAACAGGGCATGTTGTTGACAAGTGTTGGATGAAGTATCCTAATCTAAAACCAAAAAAGGGTTGCGAAGAAAGAAGCCATGATGGCAACACTAGTCGCACAAGTTCCAAAAGAAGTCCAAGGACTAACTGAGAACCTAATAAAAAGCTCTCTCTAATGGCGGGTGGCGAGAAGAACTTACAAAAGACGATCTTAGGGAACGACTCTTCACAGCTTAAGATGCAGTTAAGACAACACTAATATATGTTGTTATTGACCTTGGAAGTCAAGAATTTACTTTCACATTCTTTGGTACAGAAGTTGGGTTTGAAAACTTCCAAACATCCGAAACCCTATCCTTTAGGTGGCTTCAAAAGGAAGGTGGGCTACAGGTTGCGAGCAGTGCGTTCAAGTTTGCTTTTGATGAGTAATACATTGACGAGGTTACATGCGACGTGGTTCCATTGGATGTTTGTCAAGTTGTACTTGGTAGTCCTTACTTGTGGGATCGAGATGCGGTTTTACATAGGAGGGAGTGGGTAGTATACCTTTACCAAAGATGAGAAAGCTTTGTAATACGAGCTATTGACTATCCTCTTGAGGGAGAAAGTTTGATTACAGCCACTCAGGCTAAGCGGTTGGTGAATGCTAGTACAAAATTCATTCTCCTTGTGATCCGTTCTCTTGACGAGAAGCCGAGTAGAGTTAGTTTGGAATACATTACCAAACAACAACAAGAAGACCTAAGAAGGTTAAGTATGTTTGAACCACCATTACTAGATGATGATGGAGATGACAAGATGATCTTGCCACATGTGGAAGACTTGTGGTTTGATAGAGAAGAATCACTCGAAGAAGATTGCAATATGGAGCGAAGAGCAACAAAGACATGCAAGGAAGAGAATGAGACTTTCCTAAGTAGATGTCAAGGTCAAGTTCCAGGCAAGGAGAGATGGTTCAACAGGGTGAAAAGAATTCACGAGTTCCCTAACCTACAAATATAACTTTCACAGGAGTTCAAGTTCTTGAGTGGGGGCGCATGATACATGTGTATCTTCCTCTCCCTGGGAACTAGTAATCCTCAAGACGAGTTGAGGATAAAATCTTATATTATGAAGGATTCCTTGTTTAGGATAAATTCCTAGTTTAGGAAGGAGTATTGTTTTGAGAAGTATTCTTAGTTTAGGTAATATACCTAGAAAGGGAATTAGTCATACAAAAGGAAATAGATTCCTAAGAGGTTTGGGAAACCAAACCAAGCCTATAAATAGGGATGTTTAGCTCATAACTAAACACATCTAGTTAGTGTGTTCTTGTTATTGACGCACCTACAGAAACTAGGCACAGAAAACCTAAAGAAAGCTTACGACAATACTTGTGCAAGCTTAGCAAATAGTTTAAGGTTAATCCACTTGTTTAGAGAAGATTGTGAGCGTAACAAAAGAGAGAATTGTAATCGTTTTCTCTTGTTCATAATCTAAGAGAAGATATTTTCTTCGAATTACTACTTGTATTCTGTTTTCTAAGTTTCTCGTCTATTGTTATTCTGAATTCCGCCTTTATAGTAATAGTTACCAAGGTACAGAGATCAATACGTATCAACGATCGATAACTCTCGTTGGAGTCGTGAATTTGCAGAGTTGGTCTATTTCCTTGAAATGGATGCTCAAGATCTTGATATTTGTGGATTCATCATTCTTCAAATAATCTCGATGACGTCATCCAACAAGAAGTTAGGCTTTCCATGCTTAATTAGGAAAATATGTAGTGCAATTTCCATTGCTCCCATTGGAAACTCTATTGTAACTCCCAAACTAGTTCATCGACCAAGTATTTTTAAATGTATGAAGACCAATATCTACAAACGACAAAGATGTGATACTCTTGACGATTCTTGTGATCGAACCACCTTGGGTATTCTTCAACAAATACACAAGGGTGTTTGTAAGGTCAATGCAAAGGTACAATGTGTACAAGAACAATTGTGTGTGATTTCTATAAAATTTCCCGAGATCAAGGATGAAATGGATAAAGTTCAACCTCTTGGATGGATTCCGATGATGATAAGGATGATGATTAGCTTATTTATCATGTCATTATGTCTAGGAAACTTCTTATGATAATTTATTCTAATTAAGAAGGATAACTAGGTGTTTATGGGTAAAAATCGTTTCTGCCGATTTCGGTAAATTCGGTAGGTGAGTGAGAAACTGGTTCAAACCCTAAACAAATGTGCTGCACGTGAGCACTTTATAGATTCGAGAGATCAATCTGCACAAGTCCGGCCTAAACCAAGAAATGGCCGTTCAGGACTTGCCGGTCACAAAGTGGAGGAGAAGGGTTGATTTGGGGAGGGAAGCAAAGAAAGGTGTTGAGACCAGAATAATTCTGAGAGAGTAGTTTCTCGACTTGTATCAGAAAGTGAAAGCTTCAGAAGCTTGCAAGAGATGAAAGCTTTTTGGAGAGGTTGCAAAGTTGCCTTTTCGAGAGTGTAGTATTTTTCTCCTGAATCGAGACTTGTTGTCTGGTGGAAATAGGTAAGACCTATTTATACAAGTCGAGATTGAAACGCACTCGGCCTCATGAAGGAAGAGAGTAAATGGTGAAATAATGGGAGGAGGTGGTAACCGCATGGTGTTAATGGGTGAAAACGTTTTCACCATTATTTCCTCATTTATTTGACCGCTTTATTCCTTTTCACGCTTTCTTAATGTGAGCGTAGTGTACGCTGCAAGCTGTGACCGCCAAACCAAGACCCTGGAAAGCATCCCCCAGTTTGTGTTGATGTCTCGAGTGTTGGTTGCATCTTGAGTGCAAGTGGTGTGGTAGGCCTGGAAATGGTATGATTTTAATGCCTACTTGTTATAACCATAAGTGCAGCGTCTACCCGAGAGTGTGGCAAAGCACGGGTGAACCACAGAGACTTGTGGTCTTTGAGAGTTGATCTAAAGGCTTGCTAGACCGAATTCCTAGGAAGTGTGAATACGATTATAGATTTGGTTGTCAAACGAGCAAGTTGAAGAGTTGTATTTGTGAACTAAAGTGCAAAGGGTTGTAAAGCACTAGGTGTTGAATCCACCACCTAATCTTAGCTAAGGCGGTTCACATTCAATAATGTTCTTGTCCCTTGTAATGGACAATGGGCAAGATGCAAGTCTCGCCATTTATCCGGGGGGTTTCAATGGATGGCTTACTATCAACTAAGGCCATTAACTAATCCCTAGTATTAGTTGTCTTGTCATAGTACAACTAATCATCAGATCAAGTTTCACTACTTAGATGATTAAACCTATCTCAAGATGGATATTCTAATCACAATTAAGGTATCTCTCCCAAGCACTAATTGTCTTCTCATGGCACAACTAGTCTGAGGATTAATAGCATTCAATGAAGCATGAATTTAACACATTCAACATAGAAATGACCTGACTACAGTGCATACATGGCATGCATTGTGAAAGTAAAATGCAGATGTGTTCTGATTATATGTATCCTAAACCATATAGCACAATCAAGAACAATTATCAAAATATGAACCACACTTATCATTTGATTATGGGTTTCATCTAACCCTAGCAATTAATTTAGAACATAATTAGAGTAACTTAAATACAAATTAAAACACAAATTAACCTAAATTGGTGCTCCGCAGCCCAGTGACATAACCTCTATCAACACCATACCAATTATATTTATACATGCCAAAATATCCTCAAACCCTAATTCTTCAAAATCGAAATTAAATAAAAATAAATCAAACCCAATCTCTGATCGCCTCTGAATCGTGCTCTCCTCGTCTCGCAGCTCCATGCGTCACCGATTTGATGTATGAGAAACCCTAGCCCCAATTATCTAATTTAGCTTCTGGTTGATAGAAGCTAAGAGAGAGATAACTAGCTCTAGAGAGGCGGGATGGAGGTGGTTGATAGAGCTAGTGGTGATGGCAGCGAGAGAGGTGATGAAGGTGGCGACTTGGAGTTTGGTGGGGAGATGGGTTTTGCAGAGGCATGGGAAGAAGAAAGAGAAGAAAGAGAAGAGAAGAGAGGAAATGAGTTGGTCGAACTAGGTATAGGGTTAGGGAACTTGTTGTAGAAGGTGCACATCAAGTGCGATGGAACGGGCCGAGCGAGCGAGGATGTAGCTAAGGGAGATGCGAGAACTACCGAGAGAGACTCTTGAGTGTTTTGGTGTTGGCGAGCGCATCAAGATATGATGAGGAAGTCGGAGCGAGCGTAGGATGTGGCGAGTGAAGATCTTAACGGCTCCGGGATGAGCGGAGTTCGGATCCGGGTCATTGGTAGCTCTAGCCCATGTCTTCCTTGTTGGGTTGCAATCGATTCGCGATATGGCTTTGCTATCTCTCTCCATAGATGCTCGTCTCCAATTCTTTATGCTATTTGGCTTCTCAATTTCTCCGAGCTTTATTTATTACCTAAAAACACAAAATTAATTAATACAAATATTTATTCTTGAAAACAAAGAAAATACAGAATTTGGGATAACATCTGATTTCTAAGCACAAAAGATGAGTAAAATGCCAATAAAAAAGGTGTATAAATATGCAATATTTGGCACTCATCAAATACCCCAAACCCGAATTTTACTTGTCCTCAAGTGAAACGAGTAAATGAAGAAATCCTAACTATACCCCCGTCGCAGTCTCTCGAATGCATTTAGCGTATGCACTAAGCCTTTAAACCCCTAGGTGTCCCTAGTGGACGAGTTGTAGTCTCGTGAGGGCCGCCCAGAGAGGTGTACCCACAAAACCTTCTCCAACTTCGAGTGTAAAAGAGTCTTAAGCCTCCAAGAAGCTATGAGGACATAGAGTTTCGCATGCTAGTAACAGGAAGTTAGAACTATCAAAGAACGCATTCTCATCCTTAAGTCTTGTGAGAAGTAACCATACCATATGAAAGAATCTCGGATTCGATTGTGATCATAAGCCTCGAAACTTCTGCCTCACTATTAGGTTTTATGATAATTGCACTCAAAAAGATTGTTTTTAGTCTCTCATGTGCAGCAGCAGAATAAAGAGAGAAATCCCGCACACGTTGTAGGTAAGAAGGATAACCTTCCGAAATAAAATCTGGAGATTCCACTGTAAAATGTGGACAAAAAGAATCTTTCGATGATCTCTAAGAAAGGAAATCAACCATTAGCAAGGGTGGGAGTACTCACTTACCTTCTCACCCGATCGGCAATTAATATCACTCTCTCAGCATTCATAGAAACGTCTTCAATCTTCGGTCTTCAATGTTGATGACGAACTTCCGAACTTCACAAAAAACTTGAATTTTTTTTTTTTTTTTTTTTTTTTTTTTTTTTTTTAACTTACAATAAAACAATAAAATTCAATTTTTCACAAACTTCATTAATTCTCATCCTATTTTCTTTTCTTTTTCTTTGTTGCACATAAACCTTGGACTATATCAACTTTTCTTTCAATATTATGATGATGCTCCGTTTGCTGACGATGATGTGTTTCTATGGGTCTGTTGATTGAGAGAGAGAGATGCTAACTGCAAATCGATATTTAGAAGGAGTTTTCATCTTTAAACGTCACCCTCATGATTGACAAAAACTAGCACTCAAGAGATCAAAAGTAGTGCTGAAATTGTGCGGTTGGGTAGCTCACCATTCCTACTCCTAATTGCTGTACGGTGACACACACTCTAACAGCTTTTCTAGAAAGTTGCAAAAATTGAAGGTTGGTGCCTCACTTGATGTAAAATGGGTAGTCTCCACTATGGGTGATCACAATTCTACTACCGAATATCTAAACAAAGACCTAATTCGCCCCCGGATGGTTAAATCCAACTTTAACGCTCTAATCAACTAAGAAACCCGATTGTGTTCTCCGGTACTTCTAACTTCTGTTATTTCGTCAGACTCTCTATGTAAACATAGCTAGAAGCATGCTAGTGACTCTAAAATCTCTAAAAGTTGGAGGTTTTTATTTGCAAAAAAGTTTTGAATTTTTTTTTTTTTTTTTTTGTGAAAATAAAAGATTAAAAACTCTATATGCAAATGCACCCCCAAACCTAAATCAAACATTGTCCTCAATGTGTCAACAGATAGAAAAAATTTAAACAAATACATACCAAGAGAACTATGCTAAGTAGAGAAAAGGGAAGAGATTATGATGTCGGGCGAAAGCAAGGTTGAGCTTCACTAGTCAAGGCTAGAATCCAACATTCTGGGGAGATCATATTTGGATTAGCACAAAAATGCGCAAGAAGACTCAACCGATGCAAGAAAGAAAATTTAACAAGTCCTACTTGGATTATATACAATGAAAATTTACCATACACTAACAATCTAAAGAGTTGAGGATCAACCCAATAGAAAATATGTACAAACATCAACGGTCTTACACAAATATAATATGATAGTGCAAGTAAGACACCCAAATGGGGAATGATTTTCCCAAACCTAAACTTGTGAACGGATGCGGTTTTGAGCACAAAATCTTGCAATTTTAAAGGTACATCATGCAAAAGGTCTAACTCAAAATGAGTTTTGCTAAGAAACAGAACATACACATTCCAACCGTGGTTCCCTAAAGGTGTTATACTTTGATGCAAAGTAGTCCAAGAGGACTTGGGAAGCACAAAGTTCTAGGCCTATGGTGGGAACTCTTAAAAGTTGGTTTAAGATTTTGTGACAAACTACACTTTAGGTTTGGTGGAGGAGTTTCAATTTGTGACTCAGGAGAGAGATTAGGTACATCTAAGTTATTTTCATGTATAAAATCATTTGCACCATCACACACTTTCCTAAAGTCAGAAGAGGGTAAATCATGTTCACCTGCATAGAACAATTCATCAATCTCCATGTCATAATCATCATCATTCTCATGCACAACATAACCAGGAGAGATATCATGCTGTAACCTAGGCATGGAATTAGGCACATGCATTGAATCATCTGTGTCACTGCACAATTCAGCTATTCCTAGGTCACAAACAGTGGTAAAGCATGCTCACATTCACAGGACAATTCCACAGGTTCCACATCATCATCACATGTATGAATATTAGAAGAAGCATCATTCATGGGGTTCACAGAAGAGACACTTAATGTCTCTGAACCTAAAGATTCTACTATATTTTCAAAATACACATGCTCTTCATATTCATCATCATCATCATCATAGCAAAAATTCATCTCTCCATTCAAAATGGTAGTATTTTTAGTGTACTCATCTACCTCTAGATTAGGTTCATATTCGAGTGTTAGTTGCATGAGTAAGACTAGATACACTATTTTCAATCCTATCATTTTGTAACTCAATCAGGTTCCTTTGAAGAATCACAGTGAGTTGTTCTATTGAAGGAGAGTCTTCACTAGTGGGTATGCATTCCTCATATGGATATTCACTGTATGGTTGTGCATGAGGTTCACTAGAGAAGGGAAATTGCGGACATGTTGCTATATGGATGGTCATGCATTGCATTCATTTCAAGCCTAGCATTTTGCTCCATGAGTGTTTCATTATTGATTGTAAACTAGGAGTTGGGGAGTATAAAATTGTTCATCTCCCCACTTGTGGTGAATGATGCATGTGTGCGGGTTGATTATGGTCCCAATAGTCACTTCTAGACAATTCGTACATTGGATTATCATGGTTTTCCCTAGACTGCCTAAATCATGCAAAATATAGCAGTTCTTAGCAGGGTGGTCTAAGCTACCACATAAGGTGCAAGCATACATTTCATATTGCCTAGGGGGATTAGATTCGACATGTTGCTCATGCAATTGCCTTTCTAAAGAGATACTTGAGCTTCTAATTGATCTAAAAGTGATGACTGGGTATGAGAAAGTTGCTCATTTTCAACTTTGTGGTGGATGATACATGTGCTCATAATGATTAGGTATGTAGAGTCGAGGCGCTGAAGGCTCATAATATTCCCTAAAATCACTATGGTATGTGGGGAGTTCATACGTGAAGCATGCCCGTAAGCAAGTTCTCTGATGGATTTGTTTGTATCCCGGTTGCGTGCACAAAATCCGACATGATTTAACTACTCAAATTGAACTCAAAGCCCGGTTGTAATGGGCTAAGTTTGGTTTTAGTGGGATTGGTTTGGTTTTGTGGGCTTTGGTTTATTGGGTTTTGGTTTGTTGGGAAAGTACAACCCAATTGATGTTAAACAGCCCAACAGTGTGGGTTCTAGCCCAGATGATGTGGGCTCAGATGTGTGTACAGCCCAGCAGTATGCAAAGCCTAGTTTGGATTAAATTGCACAGGCCAGTTACAGAACCAGCTTATGTACAGGCTGTGCTCACAAATTGGCAATTGAGCACACACAGGTCTGAGTGCAGGTTCACAAGATCTATCAGCAATTTCAAGCACAGACATATTAAAGACAAAGACATATGATGCAGAGCCTCTCAAACTTAGACACATGATTCAAAGGCTGACATGATAGCTCATTCACAACAAAAAGAGGGTCTCTCAGGTGAGCATGGGATGTTATTCAAAGCATCAAAGGTTTATCATGCCAGCCACAAGTTAAATACACACTTTCAGTATTTTTACAGCCTACCACAGAATGTGTCAACTCGGGGTTTGAGATACCAGTTTATCCGGTTGTTGCTCGGGCTCTGACCGGGTAAATGAACACAACTGTGAGGGCAACACAAATCACACACGGTGCCACCTAATTGGCAGGACTAACCACACAAAGTGGTCTTGGTAACCGGGCATAGGAAGAGATTACACAAACTGTGTCATGCCACCGATTTATGCAAAGACAGGGTCAAGGTTGAAAGCGACCACAGGGTCGTGGTTATGCTGGGTGTATGCAAGGTTCACTTTGGGTCACCTACTCAGTTGATGTCACTATGGCTAAAGCTAGCTTGGTTAGCTAGGCTGGGTACCGATGGTGTTAATGTACGCCCTGCCGCATCTCACACTCAACAAGTATCACTAGGGCTGCAGCCTGACTTGGCCGCCCAAATTACTGACCTCAACTCTCTGACTACGGGGCTAATGTAACACCAAGCTTAGCTGTAATGCAACTTAAGCTTAGCACCTACTGAGCGCTGCCCAGCTGGGGAGCCTGGGGCGATGGCTCACTATGCACGAGCAATGCACTAGGCACAAGAAGATGACTCACTAGGCACACAAGCAATGCATTCACGTGTCTAGCAGAAGCGAGTAATGGCACAAAAAGTTATGCTCAGTCATATAAGGATCATTGTTGGCTTAAGCTCAAACTTGCACTTCCGTGGGGCTAGCAAGGTGGCAGAGTAGCTAATTCACGGTGTATGCTCGAGCAAATGCAAGGTTAAGCAAAATCGTGGTTCATTCACAGGTTATTCACAGGTCATGCTCATACAACTTGTTCATACTCATACAACTCAGGTATAGATGCTAGCCTAACATGGTTTACAGGTCATGCTCATACAACTCAGGTGTATTCACTTATCATGGAGCCACTTACCTGAATTGCAGTTTGCTCAGGGCTTTGTGTACTCAGGTTCCTTGGCCTTACTCTCAAGCTCAAAGAAAATGCACCTAGCTCAACACAAAAGTTTAGTTCCCAGATTTGCTTAACAGTGAACCAAACTAGCATAGATGAGGGTTTTAGCAATGGGTATTTGATGGATTAGGCCAATGTAAATGGATTGAACCCAATGTGTGATTGGGCCAAGCCTGCATGAGAATGGTGACTGGATATGATAATGTGCAAATGAGAATACACAATGATGGAGTAAAGATGCAAGAATGCAAAGCGTAAAATGACAACATGTCAGAGTCAAGAAAGATGGTTGTGAGTAGATGCAATGATAAAATAAGAACTACAATGCAAGGCTACAAATTTAAATGCAATGAACTAAATGCACCGAGATGAGGTAATGATGGATATGAAAGTTACGTATAATATGTACAGGTAGTTGAAAAAAAGCAGCGATAGGCTAATGATCAACAGGGGCACGCTAAGTCCCAAGAACGGCGCCAAAAATTGGTAGGCTCGGAAATGGTATGATTTTAATGCCTACTTGTTATAACCGCAAGTGCAGCGTCTATCGGAGACGTGGCAAGACAGGTCGAACCACGAGAGACTTGTGGTGCCGAGAGTTGATCTAAAGGCTTGCTAGATCGAATTCCTAGGAAGTGACAGAACACGATTATAGATTTGGTTGTCGAAACGATGAAGTTGAGTTGTGATTTGTGAACTAAAGTGCAAAGGGTTGTAAAGCACTAGGGTGTTGAATCCACCACCTAATCTTAGCTAAGGCAGTTCACATTCAATAATGTTCTTGTCCTTGTAATGGACAATGGGCAAGATGCAAGTCTGCCATTTATCCAGGGTTTCAATGGATGGCTTACTATCAACTAAGGCCATTAACTAATCCCTAGTATTAGTTGTCTTGTCATAGTACAACTAATCACAGATCAAGTTTCACTACTTAGATGATTAAACCTATCTCAAGATGGATATTCTAATCACAATTAAGGTATCTCTCCCAAGCACTAATTGTCTTCTCAGGGCACAACTAGTCTGAGGATTAATATCATTCAATGAAGCATGAATTTCACACATTTAACATAGAAATGACCGACTGAGTGCATACATGGCATGCATTGTGAAAGTAAAATGCAGATGTGTTCGATTATATGTATCCTAAACCATATAGCACAATCAAGAACAATTATCAAAATATGAACCACACTTATCATTTGATTATGGGTTTCATCTAACCCTAGCAATTAATTTAGAACATAATTAGAGTAACAGAAATACAAATTAAAACACAAATTAACCTAAATTGGTGCTCTGGCTAGCCCAGGCATAACCTCTTCAACACCATACCAATTCTATTTATACATGCCAAAATATCCTCAAACCCTAATTCTTCAAAATCGAAATTAAATAAAAATAAATCAAACCCAATCTCTGATCGCCTATGAATCGTGCTCTCCTCGTCTCAGAGCTCCATGCGTCGACTGATTTGATGTATGAGAAACCCTCCCCCAATTATCTCTAATTTAGCTTCTAGGGTTGATAGAAGCTAGAGAGAGATAACTAGCTCTAGAGAGGGTGCGGAGGTGGTTGATAGAGCTAGTGGTGATGGCGACAGGAGAGGTGATGAAGGTGGCGACTGTGGAGTTTGGTCGGGAGATGGGTTTTGCAGAGGCATGGGAAGAAGAAAGAGAAGAAAGAGAAGAAGAAGAGAGGAAATGAGTTGGTCGACTAGGGTATAGGGTTAGGGAACTTCGTTGTGAAGCAGGCACATCAAGTGCTGATGGAACGGGCTGAGCGAGCGTAGGATGTAGCTAAGGGAGATCTGAACGGCTGAGAGAGACTCGGAGTGTTTTGGTGTTGAGCGAGCGCATCAAGATATGATGAGGAAGTCGGAGCGGCGTAGGATGTGGCGAGTGAAGATCTTAACGGCTCGGGATGAGCGGGTTCGAACCAAGGTCATTGGTAGCTCTAGCCCATGTCTTCCTTGTTGGGTTGCAACTGATTCGCGTGCGGGCTTTGGCTATCTGCTCCATAGATGCTCGTCTCCAATTCTTTATGCTATTTGGCTTCTCAATTTCTCCGAGCTTTATTTATTACCTAAAAACACAAAATTAATTAATACAAATATTTATTCTTGAAAACAAAGAAAATACAGAATTTGGGATAATATCTGATTTCTAAGCACAAAAGATGAGTAAAATGCCTATAAAAAGGTGTATAAATATGCAATATTTGGCACTCATCATGGTGCTGCTAGGGGCGCATGTGGCATGTGCCAATGGCATATGCTGAATACCTTTGTTGCGAGTTGCACCTCGAGCGCAAGTGGCAATGCCAGTCGCTAGTGGCATGTGGCATGTGCCAATGGCATGTGGAATGCCTTGGTGGTAGGTTGTATGTTGAGTGTAAGTGGGCAATGCATAGAGCTGCTAGTGGCGCGTGTGGCATGTGCCAATGGCATGTGCGAATGCCTTGGTAGTAGGTTGCACGTTGGGTGTAAGTGGCTACCGGCGTGGGTTTTGGCATGTGCCAATGGCGCGTGCGACCAAGTTGGCCTAGGTTTGCACGGCTTGCAAGTTAGGCTACCAGCGTGTATTAGGCCACGGCTAGGTAATGAAAGCTACCCGGCGGCGTGTTGGCATGTGTCAATGGCATGCGCGCCAATAGGGTCACGGCCGGTAAGAAAATCTACCGATGACGCATGTTGGCATGTGCCAATGGCATGCGTGGCCAATTTGGGTCGCGCCTTGGTAGAAAAAGCTACCAATGAGCGTGTTGGCATTTGCCAATGGCATGGGTGGCCAATTTGGTCGCGCTTGGTAGAAAAAGCTACCAATGAGCGTGTTGGCATGTGCCAATGGCATGCGTGGCCAATTTGGGTCGCGCCTGGTAGAAAAAGCTACCAGCGAGCGTGTTGGCATGTGCCAATGGCATGCGTGGCCAATTTGGGTCGCGCCTTGGTAGAAAAAGCTACCAGCGAGCGTGTTGGCATGTGCCAATGGCATGCATGGCCAATTTGGCCTAGGTTGCATGGTTTGCAAGCCTAGGTGCGGGCGCTACTTTGGCATGGCGCGGCTAGGGCAAGGTAAGGGTGTTTGGCTTGGCGTGGCGTGACTAGGGCCAAGGTAAGGGTGTTTGGCTTGGCGTGGCGTGGCGTGACCAGTGTAGCTAGGGCCAAGGCATAGTGTGTTTGGCTTGGCGCGGCTAACTCGGGTTAAGTGTGGTTGGCATGATTTGCCATTAGCGCGGAGGTGCGGCTAGCATGGTTGGCATGCTTCGGCGCGTTGGTATGGCTGGCATGATTTGCCATTGTCATAGAGATGCGGCTAGCTTTTAGGCTAGGTGTGGGTGGCATGATTTTCCATTGGCACGGAGGTGAGGCTAAGCATGGTTGGCATGCTTGGCCGCGTTGGTATGGTCGGCATGGTTTGCCATTGGCATAGAGATGCGGCTAGCTTGGGCTAGGTGTGGTCGGCATGATTTGCCATTGGCACGGAGGTGCGGCTAGCATGGTTGGCATGCTTAAAGGCGCATTTGGTATGGTCGGAATGATTTGCCATTGGCATAGAGATCGCGGCTAGCTCGGGCTAGGTGTGGTGGCATGATTTGCCATTGGCAATGAGGTGCGGCTAGCATGGTTGGCATGCTTTGGCGCCTTTGGTATGGTCGGCATGATTTGCCATTGGCACAGAGATGCGGCTAGCTCGGGCTAGGTGTGGCTGGCATGATTTGCCGTTGGCACGGAGGTGAATTAGGTTTTTGTTCGTTGTAACCCTAATTTGAAAAAATACCCCTATTAATTACTGACTACATGCATTAAAAGTTCTAATAAATGTGTCACTTTGGTGACATTAGGTTATTTGGGGTTTTACGATTTTACCCTTTGTTTAAAAACCACCATCAACATTAAGTCCCCGCTTAGCTCGGGCGAGGAGCTTTGTTGCAGGTAAGCATAAGATGGTGACAAACTATCGCAGCAAATCGTAAAGAGAATTGAGGAGGTTTGTCGACATTTTTATCAATAGGATTTGGAATCCTTGCCTCACGGGAAATTTTGCACAACCGGGAGGCCGGCGCAATTGGGAAGTTATCGTTGTGAGAGACGGCACTGGCGGCATTGAGAAGTTGACGATTAGAAACCGAGCGTGCTATAGCGGGTGGGACCGGCGCAAGGTGGGGAAGCTGTGTGTGCTTGATGGCGTGACTTGGGCGGTCATTGGGAAGTTGGCGCGAGTTGGGACCGGTGCAACTTGGGTGGCACTGGGGAGTTGGCGCGATTGGTGGGGCCGGTGCAACTTGGGCGACGTTGGGAAGTAGGGCGTGAGCTGGGAAACTGAGCGTGCTAGCTGGCGGGACTTGGGCGGTCATTGGGGAGTTGGCGCAATTGGTGGGACCGGTGCAATTCGGGCGGCATTGGGAAGTTGGGCGTCCCTGTGAGCCCGCGCGATTTTTTGGTAAAGGGAAATCCTTCCATATTTTAGAATCTTCACGCCTATATATATAAAATCCCCTTCTCTTATCTTGCACCTTATTCCTTTCATCCTTTCCTACTAGCGGTAGAGTCACAAAGAAAAATCGGCTTCCAAGTATGTCTTCTCTTGTTTCCCTTTTCACGTAGGTGCAAACCCTAAGAGTAGGCGTTTTTCTTTATAATCCTTGCAATGATATTGCGCATATAATTTCTTGGCGTGCCTCTTGTAGAAAATATTGTATGTATGCACCCAAAGGAAATACTGCATATATTATTCGAACCCGTAGGAAAGTGCTCCATATATAATTTTGAACCCGAAGAAGGATCTTTGCGAGATGCACTTGAGCCGTATAAAATACCGCGTATAATTTTGAACCCTGAAGAAAAATCTGCGTGTGCGATTTCGAACCCATAGAGAATACCGTATATGAATCCCGAAGAAGAATACGGTATATGAATCCCGAAGAAGAATACGTATATGTGCTTCATATGACTTCGAACCCGTAGGAAATATTGCATATATGAATTTGATCTGAAAGAAATACTCACAAGGCGTGCAGTTTTGTACCGTAGAAAATGCTCCATATATAATTTTGAACCCGAAGAAGGATACACAGACGCACTTGAGCCGTATAAAATATGCGTATAATTTTGAACCCTGAAGAAAATACTGCGTGTGTATTTTTGAACCCGTAGAGAATGCTCCATATATAATTTTGAACCCGAAGAATAATACTGCAGACGCACTTGAGCCCGTATAAAATACTGCGTATATAATTTTGAACCCTGAAGAAAATACTGCGTGTGCAGTTTTGAGCCAGTAAAGAATACGCCTTTTTTTTGTATTTCAGGTTTTCATTTGTTGGGCGCGGTTATGTGTCAGGGAGATAATTTTGTTTTTCTCCGTGTGCAAATATCTTGTTACTAAGTTGTTATGAAGAAATCCGACAAGATGTTACCTGAACATAATTTCGCCTCATCGAAGGATGTCCATAGTTCCAAACCGAACACGGATGATGAATTCTTCGCCAAAAAACTTGCCTCTGCTCGGAAAATCACCCAGGTTTCGTGCCAATTTTGTTAACCGGTGGTGAAGATGAAAAGAAGACACGTTCGGTTCGCCCAGAGAACACCATACGGTTCTGTCTTCATAAAGGGGTATATTCCTCTTCCAACATTGATTTCGAGGATGTATCAAAGCCCATTGCATTCCTTTGATAGATGGGTTGAGTTCATGGTGAGTAAGGAGCATAAAAATACCAACTTGACTCGAGCGCAGATTATTGATCTTGTCGAGCTTGGTAAATCTCCAGATTAGGAAGGATATCCGGGCTTGGTTGCTTTCATCTACGGATGGTGTTCGGACACCCATACGATCATATGTAGATGGGGTGAGATAACTTTCTCCTTGGAGAGTGTGGCTCTCTTCTTTGAATCTTTTGTAACTGGGAATCTTAACATCCAATTATCTCGAGAGTGAGGGGAAGATACGGGATGACCTTGCCGCTAAGTTGGGAGATTTCGCTCGAAAAGACTCCACTGCGAAGTCGAAGGATTCTGTAGGAAGAGGATGAAAGGTGCCTTTACATTTGGTGGATATCTCAATGGTTTGGACGAGCCGGAACCTAAACGTAAAAGCAATGATCTTCACGTTGCAGCATTTTTGGCTCTGGTTGTCTAGAGACATTTTTGACGACGGTTCGTACAGTAAGAAGGAGATAAGACCAGAGTTGCTAGTGATTCTTTGTGAAGTTGGCAAAAGGCGAAGTCCTTCCCATTGGCAAGCTGTTTCTTGGTTCCCTGTATGTGCATCTGGATCACCTAGTTGCGAACATGCGAGTTTCGAATGGTTTTATGAAAGTGGATTCATATGTGCACGTTGCTTTCCGCAAGCTTGGTTATGGAAACATTTTGAGAAGTATGCCCGAAACCGTTGTCTTCGATTCCCGCGAGTTGGGGGGTTTTCGAATTCTTCGATGGGTGAACATGCGTCCAAGGGTTGGCATGATCTTGGTTAGTCTTCTCGATAAGTCATATGAAATCAGTTTTCGCCCATGGGAGCCGGTCCACAGGTCGATGACTCAAATTGACACCTTTGCTTCTGCTCCGGTCATGTCTTTGTCTTCTGATGGCAATTTGAGCGTTGGTGAAAACTTGTTCATTCAAAGATGCATGCTCGGTTATATGTCGTCTTTCTTCATGGGGTCTTTTCAGATAGCTGCTTACAATATTGACCGTGCGGCTCATCACATGGTTTTCGATCAAGGGGTGCCTCTTGCTTACCAGCCGGTGATTCCTAAGGATTCATTGCGTGCTGCCCTCGAGCCGGGTATCCGCCTTCCCTTCTTTCAAACGGGAAGAGTAACTTCGACGACCTTTGGATATAATGAGTTCTGGTGCGATGAGTTTATTATGATCCAAGATTTTGTAAACAGCGTGGTGGAGAATGTTCGTTGTAAACCTTCCCCAGCAGTTTTGAAGAAGTATCCAATGTTGAGAGATCTCAAGCGAAAGTTGCCTAGCAACTCCTGAAAGTCCCAAGCCAAGGAACGGAGAACGAAGAATCGTCTTTGGTGGGTTCCGGTCATTTCAAAGATCCTCCCGCAGCTCCTCGTGTCTTTCGGTTCTTCCAATAATCGGTATGTGTCATCTCCTTGTTGGTTTGTCTCAAAACACGTGAATTTCTCTTAAAAACATCTCGTCTTGTTTCTTCCAGGGCTTTCGGTAGTGTTAATGCTTTCGCTGCCCTTGCACGTTGCCAGAGACGACAATTTCTTGAAGAATTCCGGCGGCACTGAGCCTACTCATAGCGGTGATGAGTCGAGAGAAGAAGAAAGTTCGACAAGTGAGAGTGATTCCTCCGGCAAGACTTTTGGTTCTTTTTCGGGAAGTGGTTCGGTGAGTTTCGCGCTTCTTTTGTTTCTTCTTCTGTTTCTTCTTTTGAAAAATGTCTAACTCAAGTTCGCAGAGGAATCCGGTTCGGAGGACGATCCCGGGGTGGAGCCACACGAAAACTTGCCTTTGGTGACCACCGCGGTGACTGGAGATGGGAGTTAGCCAATCGCTAGGGCACAGATGTGGTTCAAATGGTGGATGATTCTACGATGGTTGCTTGCCGTAGACATGGAAGAAGACCCTTTGCAAGTCGTGAGGCCGATTGCGCCATTTTGATCCCAAGTATTTGGTTCCTTATCTAGGTCATGTCTTTGGTTGGGTTTCCAGTCGTGGCTAAGTATGAGGCGTTGTACACCGGAATCCGGGAGAAGTACGGACATATGGCCACAACCAAGAAAGTCACTAGTAGATTTGCGCTGGTTAAGCGTGTGGAAGAGGCTTTATCTTCCATAGAGGATATGCGTGAGGTGTTGGTCACACCGTTTGAAGATGTTATTGCCGACCGGGAGCACCATCGCGACGTGTGCGTAGAAAAGGAGTTCAACACTTCGTGGTTTGTCGAAGGCCTTGCTGAGATCCAAAAGTTGAAAGATGCAGCAATCGAAAGCCTTTCCGCCGAGGAGATTGCACGAAAGGAGGTAGAACTCGAAAAGCTTTCCAAGATGTTGACTATGAAGAGAGCGGCTCTTGAAGATGCAAGGTTGAGTTTCTCCAAGAAGAACAAACCTCTGTTGGATGATTTTCCTTGAATGTTTCTCTGTTAAACTTTCATTTAGGTTCTTCTTCTCTTTTTTTTTTTTGAAAGACATACTGGATGTCTGGTTCAAAGTTTGACCGGTTTTGGTAGACAGCTGGTAGCTTTTGAGGATATTGGATTATTTCTGGGATGAATGGTTTTGATAATATGACTCTAGTTATGTTTTGGGAAAGGAATATTGCTTTTTATGAAAGTGTGTGCTAGCAACAGGCACAAGACCTTGATAGTATGACGGTTTTATTAAGAACCCAAAACAGATCGTATATCTTGCCCAATCTAAATTTACTCACTTCATAGGTTTTTGCAAACACGCCTCTCTCCAAGTAAAGTCGGCTTTCTTTGGTAAGCATCTCCAGCAAGTCCCCATCGTCGGTAGCATCTTGCCGAGTCCTCGCCTTTCGGGTGTAGTTTTCTTCTTGGTAAGGGTTGTCTCGGCATTGAGTCGGATTGAGTCGCAAGCCCCGATCGCTGGTAGCATCTTCAATGATTCCCCAGTTTTTTAGGTGTAGCTTTTACAACTGGTAACCGGGTTGTCTGGCAGTTGAGTCAGATTGAGTCGCTTTCCCCTACCATCTTGACTTCTGGGTCGAAGAACGAGATCGACAGTCTGACATTGTATCCGATAGATCAATCCTCCCGCTGTGGTCGCCAATTGTTTATGGGTAAAAATCGTTTCTGCCGATTTCGGTAAATTCGGTAGGTGAGTGAGAAAGCTGGTTGAACCTAAACAAATGTGCTCACGTGAGCACTTTATAGATTCGAGAGATCAATCTGTACAAGTCCGGCCTAAACCAAGAAATGGCCGTTCCAGACTTGCTTCGGTCACAAAGTGGAGGAGAAGGGGTTGATTTGGGGAGGGAAGCAAAGAAAGGTGTTGAGACAGAATAATTCTCGAGAGAGTAGTGTCTCGACTTGTATCGAGAAAGTGAAAGCTTCGGAAGCTTGCAAGAGATGAAAGCTTTTTGGAGAGGTTGCAAAGTTGCCTTTTCCGAGAGTGTAGTATTTTTCTCCCGACCGAGACTTGTTGTCGGTGGAAATAGGTAAGACCTATTTATACAAGTCGAGATTGAAACCTACTGGCCTCATGAAGGAAGAGAGTAAAGCGGTCAAATAATGGGAGGAGGTGGTAACCGCATGGTGTTAATGGGTGAAAACGTTTTCACCATTATTTCCTCATTTATTTGACCGCTTTATTCCTTTTCACGCTTTCTTAATGTGAGCGTAGTGTACGCTTCGCAAGCCGTGACCGCCAAACCAAGACCCGGAAAGCATCCCCGGTTTGTGTTGATGTCTCGAGTGTTGGTTGCATCTTGAGTGCAAGTGGTCTTGCTAGGGCGCATGTGGCATGTGCCAATGGCATGTGCGGAATATCTTTGTTGCGAGTTGCACCTCGAGCGCAAGTGGCAATGCAGAGGCCGCTAGTGGCATGTGTGGAATGCCTTGGTGGTAGGTTGTATGTTGAGTGTAAGTGGGCAATGCATGAGGCCGCTAGTGGCGCGTGTGGCATGTGCGGAATGCCTTGGTAGTAGGTTGCACGTTGGGTGTAAGTGGCTACCAGCGTGGGTTTTGGCATGTGCCAATGGCGCGTCTGACCAAGTTGGCCTAGGTTTGCACGGCTTGCAAGTTAGGCTACCGGTGTGTATTAGGGCCACGGCTAGGTAATGAAAGCTACCCAAATGAGCGTGTTGGCATGTGCCAATGGCATGCGTGCCAATAGGTCACTGGCCTGGTAAGAAAAGCTACCGGTGACGCATGTTGGCATGTGCCAATGGCATGCGTGGCCAATTTGGGTCGCGCCTTGGTAGAAAAAGCTACCAAATGAGCGTGTTGTCATGTGCCAATGGCATGTGTGGCCAACTTGGGTCGCGCCTTGGTAGAAAAATCTACCAGCGAGCGTGTTGGCATGTGCTAATGGCATGCGTGGCCAATTTGGGTCGCGCCTTGGTAGAAAAAGCTACCAGCGAGCGTGTTGGCATGTGCCAATGGCATGAGTGGCCAATTTGGCCTAGGTTGCATGGTTTGCAAGCCTAGGTGCGGGCGCTACTTTGGCATGGCGCGGCTAGGGCCAAGGTAAGGGTGTTTGGCTTGGCGTGGCGTGACCAGTGTAGCTAGGTCCAAGGCGAGTGTGTTTGGCTTGGCGTGCTAACTCGGGTTAAGTGTGGTGGCATGATTTGCCATTGGCACGGAGGTGCGGCTAGCATGGTTGGCATGCTTCGGCGCGTTTGGTATGGTTGGCATGATTTGCCATTGGCATAGAGATGCGGCTAGCTTGGGATAGGTGTGGTCGGCATGATTTGCCATTGGCACGAGGTGCGGCTAGCATGGTTGGCATGCTTGGGCGTTTGGTATGGCTAGCATGGTTTGCCATTGGCATAGAGATGCGGCTAGCTTGGGCTAGGTGTGGTCGGGCATGATTTGCCATTGGCACGGAGGTGCTGGCTAGCATGGTTGGCATGCTTTGGCGCATTTGGTATGGTTGGCATGATTTGCCATTGGCATAGAGATGCGGCTAGCTCGGGCTAGGTGTGGTCGGCATGATTTGCCATTGGCACGGAGGTGCGGCTAGCATGGTTGGCATGCTTGGCGCCTTTGGTATGGTCTGGCATGATTTGCCATTGGCATAGAGATGCGGCTAGCTCGGGCTAGGTGTGGCTGGCATGATTTGCCATTGGCACGGAGGTGAATTAGGGTTTTGTTCATTGTAACCCTAATTTGAAAAAATACCCCCTATTAATTACTGACTACATGCATTAAAAGTTCTAATAAATGTGTCACTGGTGACATTAGGTTATTTGGGGTTTTACGATTTTACCCTTTGTTTAAAAACCACCATCAACACTAGGGTTTGAAATATAAAATATTATTTTTACACATAGCTATTAGAACGATTTTCATCTTGCAATGTTTTTAGATTTATTTATTTAAATTCTAAGTTATTTGGAAGATGATTTTTGTAGTATTTAATCTGTTTGATGTTATATATTGGAATTGTTTATGAGATGAATGCCTTTATGTTCGTGTACTGTGCTTGTATCTCATAAATGCTCAATAGTTAAGTCTATTATGTCTTTATGCAAATATTGATAAAAGATAGAATGAACTTTTGAAAATTCCGCAATATTGAACTTTCCCTGATCCATTTCTATGTGATAGTACTGTATGGATCCGTAAGTTTACTTATGTTGAGCGTTTCCGATTAAATTAATCTATAAGGTCTTCTTGTGGTTAATTTATTTGAGTTTACTGGATACAAATCCATGTGATTTGTTAACGTCCAAAGAAATCCTTCTTTTCTCGTAAAAGTAAGGTCGCTCATGTTGTTCTCTTGGGAATGACATCAAATGGGGGAGAGTTCTTAATTGAACTTGTGTTTAATTGCTAAATTTTTGTGGGGAGTGCGGCTTTGAAATATGATGATATGTATCACTAAGTTTCGACTATGTGTAATCATCGAAACAAAGTTGATATGTTCTTTTTTAGTTATGAATTATCTCTTTGAGAATTTCATTATGATCCCCTAGTTTTCGTACCTTTGCCAATTTATATTGACAAAAAGGAGGAGAATTGATGTGTAGTTCACACTACAAATACATATAGTTTACAGATCATTATGTAAGGGGGAATGGTTTTCATGTGAGATGAAGTATTGACTAAGGGGGAGTGATACATATCACCATTGTATTGTTGTTAAAGTTGTGATACAATTGGACTTTGATGATGTGTAATGATACTATGACACTGTATAACAATGATTGAGAGCTACTGTTTTCTCATTGTTATAGCTACGGATCTTCAACAACTATGTTGCTGAGTTGAACATGTTCGAATCACTTGAGTAATATGAAGTGACGAAGATTTCGAGTAATATTGAAGAACCAAGGAAATCAAGCATTTGGATAAGAAGCTACAAAGTTTATTTCTTTTGTAATCCATATGTATTGATAGTTTTGTCACTAAAATTGACAAAGGGGGAGATTGTTAGAGCCTTTGCCGGTCGAACTTGCAAGCGTTGCTATCTCAAGCTTGTTTGTCAAGTTTAGTTGCCAAAACTATAAGTCTTGATTTCTAGTCTACTTATAGTTAAGTCTCGGATTAGGATAGTAAGTGTAGTTGATCGTTAGACTTCATGGTATTCATCAATTGAAGACGAAGAAATACTAAGGGGATCTTGTGGAACTTTATCAACAAAAGGTATGTGGAGACTTGAACTCATCTATCACTCAAAAGTCTATCTAGTTTATCTCTTATTTGAGACAAAAGTCGCATAACTATATGGACTTCGATTATACACATTTGATATTTTGAGCTGAGTTTAACTCGCTTACAAATTTCTCGAAATATGTATTGGTAAGATTTCGCTTTAACCAAGTTCATCTTATATTCTTGACGAAAGTCAAAAGATGATCATGTGAAAATCGCTTGGTAACATCTTACATGATTTGTGTGAGACAGTCATTTGATGTAAAGTCGGAATATTTCGTATGGATCATTCGATCACTAGAAAGTTGCTTTGAAGCTAATAGTTTGTGTGAGACAACTATTGTCGTCTTCTAAGAATATTTCAATGGTTGAAATGATAGTTTAAAACAATAAGATATAAGCACAATATGCGTACTTGCATATGTGTAATCCAAGTCTGGGAACCATGGTATGCAAACACGTATGCGTACATATTGGTTTAGTAGAGGTCCGGTAACTAACTACGCATACCGGTACGCGTACTGGCGTGAGTTTCAAGTTCCTGGAATTTACTAAGTTTGGTGGTATGCATACAAGTTCGCGTACTGGCGATCCCGAACGTAGTCCGGCCACTTAGGTATGCGTACACGTTTTCATACTTGAGTAGGTTATGTTCTAAAATCGAATTGTTCATGAACTAATACATTTATATAATAAGGAATGCAATCTTTTGCAAACCGTGGCTATAATGTTCATGAATTGATTCGAGTGAATCAAAATCGATTTTACTTCAATCGTGTCTTGTATACTTCTATGAGAATATAAACAATTGTACAACTCTAGAACTAGTTTCATTTGAGTCATTTGAACTAGTAACATTCATTTGAGTCATTTAAGTTCGATCTAACGGTTGAAATATATTAACTTGAGTCTAATCAGGATTTCATCTATATTGAATGCTTTGTTACCAAGGTAACATTGATTGCAAACCCTGATTTGAAGATTATATAAAGGAGAACTCTAGCAACTGGGAAACCTAATCCCCACACCTCCTGTGTGATACTAGTTGCGACTAGAGTCGATTCTCCTTTAACCTTAGGTTTTTTCCAAAACCATGTAGGTTAACGGCTTGAAGACTTCATTGGGATTGTGAAGCCAGACCCAACTATTTTCTCTGTAGTTGCGTGTTCTGATCTTGATGTTTTCTATCGTGATCGATATTTAATCTCCAATAGGCAAGATAAAAAGTAGCCACAAACATCTTCGTCTCATCGTTTATGATTCCACAATATCTTGTTTCACTACCATACAATTAAGATTATTGTGAGGTGATTGATATTTCTAGGCTGTTCTTCGGGAATATAAGTCCGGTATATCAATTGGTTCATGTTCACCTTGATTTATCAAAAGACGGAACAAAACTCATAGGTATATATGTGGGAGACAGATTTATCTATACAATAGACTATTCTGCGTGAGACAGATGAGTTTATCGAGTCTTTGACTTTGGGTCGTAGCAACACTTAGTTGTGGGTGAGATCATCTAAGGGAATCAAGTGCGCATAATCCGGTGTTTTTCTAGAGGTGTAAGGAACGCGACTGTACCTTGATCAGTGTGAGATTGGTTATGGCTCAACTACATTCCAGTCTGAAGTTAACTTGGAGTAGGCTAGTGTCTGTAGCGTCTTAATTCAGTGTGGTGTTTAAATCTGGACTAGGTCCCGGGGGTTTTCTGCATTTGCGGTTTCCTCTTTAACAAAACTTCTGGTTTCTGTGTTATTTCTTTTTCGCATTATATTTGCTTATATAATTGAAATATCACAGGTTGTGCGTAAGTTCAATCAATTGTGAATCCAACCTTTGGTTGTTGATTAAATTGATTGACACTTAGATATTGGTTTTCGATACCGTCCAAGTTATTTCTTATATTCAATCGGGCTCACAAATTCCTATTTGTTTGATTGCAGATTGAATTGAGAAATAGAGATATAACTCTTTGATATACTTTTCTTAAGATTGAGTCTGAATGTCTAGTTGATTCTCTTGAAAGTATATTGGAATTAGTGCATACCGATTGCTAAGCGAAATATTGAGTGTGGTTGTTGAACCCCCACTTTTTTTTATCACTAGAAGACAAAACAGGTCATCATGAAGTAAACTCAAAGAAACCTTAAATAATTAGATATGTATGATACACTTTAAGTTAAGAGTAAACTCTGTATGATTCACTTTGCAGGTCTCACAATCATAATTAAACCTATTAATTTCTTTTGATCTTTAACCTTTGGCAAAAAGGATAGGTTGCGGTTGAAATCAAGGAGAAACGATAAAGACGAGAAAAAAAAGAAAAGAAAAAAAAGAAGGCATCCAGAAATCTGGTACGTGTCACCCGTTATATCAGGATTAAATTGAACAAATCTAGAAATTGTATACCGTGAACATTTAACCATCCAACATTTCAGGAAGTATGTTAGATCATGTAAAATAAGGGTTTGTTAATGGATCCTCCCTCTATTAACACTATCCTGACTCAACAAATTTCCCATCTTTCTTATTTCTCACTTTTCTTATATTTATTTAGTTTACTCCACCGTCTCAAGTTTTGTCAGGTAGGTGAAAATTTCTCAAATTTGCTTGGTCCCACCCCAATCTCACTTTTCCCCTCACTTACAAACATACACAAATACCCACCTTCTGTCACCCGGAGTCCGGACCTTACCCTCTTTAAATCAATGGCCCAAAATAATGCCGGGTCTGTAGCAGCTTTGAAATTTCGACAGACAAACTCTTTCTTATATACATCTTCCTTTTTTTTTTTTTTTTATTCTTTTTGCATCAAGTATGAGTTGGTCAACAACAACAATTAAATCTTGCATACTTGTGTGTATGATCAAGTATGGAACGAAATGAATCATTAGTGAACTTGTATATATATATATCATGAAATTTGAGTAATCGCTGTAAGCCTGTAAATAAAATTTTCATGTGGACTGTTATTTGATGTAGCTAGGCAGTGTGTTTAAGGTTGGCAATGCAATCAAATATTGATGTTGAGTAACCGTCTCCCAAGACAGTTATCTATTTTCTTACAGATCTGTTTTTCGCACATCCCAAGTTTGCAAGTTTAGCCGACACTTTTCACGACTTTATTATACTCGACAACAGTACAAGACAAAATCTATATGACACGCCGTTGCTAAATGTGGTTAGCCATACATCGACCAAATCTCCGTTTACAGTGTTTCATGCAATTTGAAAGAGAAGATAATTTTGTTTGGGCATTCGAGCGTCTCAAAGAGATTTACTTGTATGATAATGTGCCAACTTTGTTTCTAACAGATTGCAGCCAAGTCATGATGTGTGAAGAGGGTGTTCCCATTTTCAACACACTTTCTTTGTACTTGGCATATTAACAAGGATATGATGGCATATTGCAAACCCATCATAAACCCCCCTAAGAAGAAGAAGAAGAAGGGTGATGAGCAAGATAAGCAAGATGAGATAGTTCCAAAGCTTAGCCCTCAAGAGCGAATCCAGCAAACTGAGCTCGAGAAGGAAAAAAGAAAGAAACAAAAGTTGGAGTGGGCGGAGTTTAAAGATGAGTGGACATCACTTTGCATGTCACGTACAATAGAGGATTTTAATATAAACTATAAGCGTTTTGTTGATTCTTGGGATGGTCGACATGGAGTAGCTGTTAGCTATTGTGTTAAACAATGGTTTAAACCCCACAAGGAGAAGTTTGTGGTTGCCTGGACGAACAAGGTAAAACACTTCGACAACCAAGCTACGAGTTTGGTCGAGAGCTCTCACGGTAGGGTGAAGAGTTATGCAGTTAGATCAAGTGGTTCTTTTCCTACATTTTTTAAAACAGTATATTGAGTTTCAAAACCTGGCGAGATTGGGGTATACCCAATGAGACAAAATAGGGTCATTTTGAAGTAAAAGAGGTCACTCCTTAACCAAATATTTTCAAAATGGCAAAATTGCCCTCGTTTAATTAACCCTAAAATTTTGATTAGATTAATTAATTAAGTTTAAATTGATTGAATAGATTAAAACTTATGAATTTTAAGTTATGAAATTTTGTTTTTGATTGAACTTTTGTGGGATGATTTTTGATGATTTTTTTTTTTTGAGAATATCTCTTGCAACGAAAAAGAAGCACACAACCGAAATACTTCTAAAAGGGGATTGTGAATTCGTTATATGAAATCATACTCAAAATCAAAGAATAAATCAACACTTTCAGTTCAGAAAATATGAAAAGTCGGCAAGGTCGACTAATGAAGATCATGCCGGCCAAAAGTGGCCGGCAAGATCTTCATCGTCGACCTCGCCGGCCAAAAAGTTGTAGGCATGGTCTTCATCGTCGACCTCTTAGGCCAAAAGTGGCCTAAGATGATCTTCATCGTCGACCTTGCCGACTTTTGTTTTTTGACATACGAGGAGATGACATAAAAAATTTATTGGTAGGCAAGGTATTCAAAAAATATCCTTCCGAGCTGTTTTTGGCCGGCAAGGTATTCAAAAATACCCTTTTGGCCAGATTTGGCCGGCAAGGTATTCAAAAATACCCCGCCGGTTGTTGAAAAATTTCTGATCGCCGCCATGGTGTTATGAAAAGTCGGCAAGATATGCATGTTACGACCTTGCCGGCCAAAAACACGAGAAATCAAAATTTTCGATTTCTAACCTAATATAACAATCAAATCACACAACACAATGATGGGTTTGAGTTTAAACATCATTTATAGTCTTCTTTTATTGTTAGAGTCAACAATTTTTTTGGAAAATCAAAGTTGAAGATTTTTATATGGCTTTGTTGATGGAAGATGAAGATGAAGAAGAAGAGAAGATTAAGAGTTGGTTAGTTTTTTAATTTTAGGGTTAATGAAATTAAGAAATGAGTTTATTTTTAAAATTTAATTAGTTCAAGGGTATTAAAGTAAAATCACACTTTTTAATAATGACACACCATGTCCCTTGAAATTGGGTATACCCCAATTAGTTTGGGTATACCCCAATCTCGCCAGGTTTCAAAAGACATTTTTAGAGATGGGCTTGTGGGCACAATCACAGTTTAAAAAAAATATATATGTGGCATACAAGTCTGTCAAAAATCAAGAAAGAGATAATTGATGGTTCCATACTTCCATCGCAGCTTTGGAATTATTCACACATTTGGTCCTTGGAGCTTGATTCTATATCCAGCTCCAGCCCAAACAAAATACATGAAACTACCGGAGAACAGTAACACTGCATGCTAGCTCGTTTTCCAAATGGATAATAGCAACCACCAATCGGTGTGAGAAATCACTATTTGTGCGGCACTTGAACACTAGTTCGTTGGTGTGGCACATTTAGCTATCGATCACTTAGTTAGTTACTCCCTCTGTTTTAAAAAGATAAACTTGTTTCATGTACAAATTATACATAGAATAATCTTATCTTTCTGAAACGGAAATAGTAAAGTATCCTCGTAGTAGGGGCATTCATATGCATCCAACCACGCATGACTCAAAATCTACCGATCAAATAATACCAGAAAAAGAAAAATAAGTTAAATTTTGGGGAAACTTTTTAGCTTAGTGTAAAAGTAATTTTATAAGTCAAATTTTCATGATCTTTAGATTTTATATACGAATCGCAATTTACTTGGTCCATTTGTATTTTACTTTTTTTATGTACTATTTGGTATTGTTGTCGATATTTAAATTTTCAAATTCAAATAAATGTTTAACAGCTAAAATATCCCATAATGTCAAAGTTAAGGGCCGGCACTGAGATTTGGCTGCCCCAAAGCAGAGGCGAAACTGTTGCCCCATCCCAATAATTCCTGTTGTCGTCATCAATAATCATAGTCATCAATAATCAAGAGGAGTATGATAAGATTTTCGAAGGCAAACAATGCTCATATAGACTCATCACGGGACAAGCAATATCACGGACACCATCAATCTGTTGATATCATTCATATTATTATACAATCCTATTATTGGGGCTGTAGGGGGTGAGTTTTTGGGGCTAAAATGCTATGTGTAGCCAAAAATGGATAGGGGGACTCAAGGTATACGAAAAAGTCAAAAATACCCTTTCCTAAATTTCACTTTTCATTAAAAAAAAAAAAACCTAAATCTATAATCTTCTCCTTCTCCTCCTCATTTACAAGTCATGATGATCATGATTTCATAATGATGAAAATCATTAAAAAAAAAAACACTAAATTTATTATCTTCTCCCCATCCTTCTCTTCCCATTCATAAATTGTGATGAAGACGATGATCATAGTTTCATCATGATGAGAACGATGATCATAAAGAGAACCCAAAATTATTATCTTCTCTTTCTCCTTTTCATTCATAGATCATAATAAAGATGGTGGTCATCATAAAAAGAAAAAACTAAGAAAATCCACCATTTAATTTTGCTTTTAAATGGTTAAAAAATATGATTCTATGAATTTCGGGTTAATTTTTTTTTTCTGAAAGTATATACGGCTGGGAGTTCTGAAAGTATTTCATATGGTCATTCGTACTATTATCAGAATCACCGTCACTATCATTGTCATTCTCGAGAAACTCCACACACACAAAAAAAAAACCTTCTAGCAATAGTAGTAGCGACAATTGCATCTTTCCGCATTCCTAGCTGTTTATCTCTGTTCACAAGGTCTTCTTTGAACAGTTAAGTCCTCAGTATCCAACTCGTCCACATTGACGTTTAGGCTAAGCACTATGGGAGAGGTTATCCCTTCCCTATCCCTCATATGTAGGGATGGGATATGGGTCACAAGGCAGACTCATTATGGTGAAGCTAAGTTTCCGTGTGAATAGTGTAAACGGAAACTGAGTATCCGTTTTTTTCCCAATTTTTTATTCCGTAAGGAATATATTTGTATAGGAAAAAAAAGAAATTTTAGAGTAAAAAAAAAGAGATATACTCCCTCCGTCCCTAATTAGATGAGCTACTTGTAGTTTGCACAAATTTTAAGGCAAGGAGGAAAGTGGAATATATTTAAGTATTTTTTACAAGTATACCCTTATGTGCAATAATTAGTAAAATTTAGAAACGATTTATCTCTTAAACTATACCACGGTTTTTTATAAACTTTATACCGTTGAAAAACATTTTAAAACACCTACGCAACGAATATAAACATGACTATCAAATTATACATATTTCTTATAGAAAAAATAATCAATTAAAAGGATAGTTTTAGAAATATCACCTTGGTGAGTGAAATAGCTCATCTATTTGTGGACAAAACTAAAAACCAAGTAGCTCATCTAATTAGGGACGGAGGGAGTAATAGGTAAAAAAGAGATAAAATATGTAAAAAAAAAAGAGTTTTAGTAAAAAGAAGAGTGAAAAAGGAAAGTTTTAAGGTAAAACTTAAAAGACCATAAACGAATACTTAATTTTCGTGTAAAAAAGTCACGGATACCGATTATCCGTAAAGCAATATTTTACACGGAAACTGAGTTTCCACGTCATTTCCCTTCCCTACTACCTAGATTAGATGTGATTCAGTTTGAGTAGTAGGAAAGGGAAATGTGTAGTGGAGTTTTTGGAAAGAAATATGGAGCATGAATGTGATGCCAATAATCAAAACCTTCATCTGGAAATGTGTGCTCTCGATCTTACCTCTCAATGAAATGATTGGTCAAATTATTCACTCAATTAACAAATTATGCCCCAACTGTGGGAAGCAGGATGAAACCCTAACCCACTTATTTATGTATTGTGATTTTACTCTTGCTGTGTAGGCTAGGTCTTCATATGATATATTTAGAGAATACCGAATTGGATTTCACATGTGGTTTTTAAATTGCTTATATAGCCCTAGTCATGATATTAGATATAAAGGAAATAATGCGGAAGTAATAGGCACGGCCATGTGGGGAATTTGGAAAGCTATGTGTGATTGGGTTTTCGATAAGAAAACTCTAAACATAAGTAGAACAGCTGATTTGATCGTTACAACAATAAACAACAATAGAAATACCAAACTCAACCTAGATAATAGCCAGGAATTAGAAGTTAATAGGTCTAGAGTTTCAGTTAAACCTGACAGTTTGACCATTAAGGTTAATATTGTGTGTGCTACCAGAAGGAATTCTAATTCTGCTGCAATTGCTCTAATTACTTCTGATAATACATGGGCTTTCCTTGGAGGAAGGACTCTCCCAGCAGTAGCAGACGATGGGCCGGACTTGGAGGAGCAGGCAGCTTCTACGACAATCCGATGGTTACGACAATTGAATCACCCAAATGTGCACATTGACAGTGACTACGAGAAAGTCTTGGAAGCAATCTCTCTTCAAGTTTCAGAACTCCGTAACGATCGAATCAAGCTGCATGGAGACAACACTAAAAACTTTATATTATGCATCAATAGTATTTGTAGTATTAACCTAATCCCAGTAGTTGAGAACCACATAGCTTGTAAGCTAACAACTAAGAGTCTTAACTTGTCTGTTTTTTGTAACTGATATCCTCAAGCTCTCAAGAACTTTCTGCCGACTCTGGTGAGACGGGAAGAAAACAATATTATTGTCATGTAACCTGCAGGGTTACCCCCTGTTTCTTTTATTAAAAAAAAAAATAGTAGGAAAGGGATATCCCTACTTATGTAGGAATATGAGAGACTATATAGGATGTTTTTTTACATAATTCCTACATACGAGGGATATGGAAGAGAAAAAGGGCATCATAGTGCTTGGCCTTATGCCTTGGATGAACATTAATAAAGTTACATGGGTGATCCTTATTTTCTCAATTTGAATACTAAGTTTAAGAAGTTGTCAGTCATAGCGTATGTATGTTTTCAATTATTATTCACAATAAGGATCTCATTTCTTTTCAATTCTCATTGTGGGTAAAGAATTGAGGAGCTCCATTGAACCTCCTTAATAATTGCGATCCTTATTATCCTTATTGTTTTCAATTCTTTGATAATTCAGTTATCCTTTGACAATATGCCTTTAATGTATTTAGCCACTAAACCATTAAATTAAAGTAACTCTTTATATACAATATGCCTTGAAATCTCATAAGAATATGTACTTTTTTTTTCATCTGTAATCACGATTTAATCATTGAATTTTGTTTTTAACACAAAACAACCCTAGACAAAAATTAATTTTACTGTCCCTTGTCCCGTGCTGCCAGGAAGTCAAGCTTCGTTGACCTTCCCTCAGGGTCTACCCCTGTCAATGAAAAAAGAACAAAAAATCGTGAAATAAGAAAATAGGTTGAAAATTTATGCCAAAACAAACAAAGGATATATTTAACACATAAATGTCCAACTTAGCATTTACATTTCACTTCTTCGCTATGAAGCTAAGAACCCTAAGCAAGACCTAGTCGTATCCAGAAGCTTATAGTAGTAGTCTCGATTCCTTGCCATGTCGGCAGTTCAAATGGAGTTCAATAAGTTTCTTGGCTACCTTCTTAAGATAGGTAGATAGTAGACTAAGACAGTTATAGATTTAATTCTAACATAGCACTCAGAAAATTTCCAATATTTTTCCTTTTGGAGCCTTTTTTTCTTTTACTCTGGCAAAAGAAATATATTGAAGAATCCTATGAAATGTAATCAGGAAAGAAATAGAGAAGGGAAACAACCCACATGGGGACAAAGAAAAGGCTCAATCTCCCCACCATACACCCAACAGAGCCTTTTACAACTTAGACAATAATCAAACAAGAGTCTCGAGTCACGAAAATGAAAGATATCAGTAAGCAATGGATTGATCAATTTCTATTTAGAGCCATCTTGGAAGTATGGAAAAATCACATTTCTATTTTTACCTAGGCGTAACTTCAAAGTTGAATTGCCAACCCATTTCAACATAACATTTGATAAACATTATTAGCAATGGATTTAAAGTAGCTCCATGCTTACCTAATAAATCCACACATCTATTGCCCTCTCTGTAATTATGAGTAAACCAATGGGTTAATAACCAACTCATGGATTAGCAACCCAAAATTCTAAACGGGAGATTTGTCATGTACTTTTTTAGTTTACTCCACCATCTTAGCGAGGTAAAAGATGGACCAGAAGTAAACTCTTTCTTACATTTATCCTGCTTATGACTTTCATTTGTTAGTGTTGCATTGAGCTGAGTAAACAACAACAATCTACTGTGCTATTTATAAGCATATATGATGAAGTATGGAGTGAAATGAATCATTGATGAATTTTCATCATGTGTTTAAGTAATTTCACTAAAATTGAGTTTTGATTTATGTTGTTATTTGACGCAGGCGTGTATTTCATGTTTGTATTGTGGAGTAAAACGTTATTTAATGATGCACTAACCTCTAGGACAACCCTTATCCCCTGGCCATAGATGGTTCAATCCCGTGACAATCACCGCATAATGACAAGTGGTGCCCAAAAGTGCGTTCAAACTTGTACACTATATTTATTTTTAAACTGTGATTTTTTTATTTTTTTTTTTAGTTACACAAAGGGAGAAACTTTTACTGAAAGAAAAAGAAAATAAAAAAGAATAACACATGCAGTTAGCAAACAAGAAAAAGAATCAGTATTGATTTTCAGCCATCCAACCACAGGAGGGTACGTGCCACACCAAACTTGCTTAAATATTGGAGCACGAAGAAATCTGGCTAACCTCGATACCGAAGTATTGTAAGATTGCAGCTTCTTCAGTCCTGTTTAATTGTTTCCCATAATGCAATTGATCAGCGGTCCTGACTCTCCAACAAATCGAGCAAGCAACCGAATAGCAAGTTGGCCGTTGATTCTTTTATGTTCAAATCTTAACTGATTGCGACACCAACAAACTATCCATATAGTCGAAACCACTGTTGTCCATAATTATTGCATATACTAGAAGGGTACAAGCTAATAGAAGAATAAAGGGCATCTTAAAAAACCTGTGTGAATTTTGAGTTTGAAAATGTTGCCAATCCAAGTCCATAACCGTTGAGCGAAAGCGCAACTGAGGAACAAGTGTTCACTAGTCTCCCATGCTTGGTGGCACAACGAACAACATGACAAGGATGTTGAATTATGAAAAATAACGTCGTCTGTTGGTATATTTTCAAGCAGTAACCTCCAGATCACCCAAGACCTGCGAGGCGGAATTGCATCTGACCAAATAACACTATACCCGTGTATAAAAACGCCTCTACTTCGCACGAAATTTAAAAGATAGATTACCACTTTCGTTTCCTGTCCAAACAAAAAAGAGAGTCTTCAAAATCATACGAGGGAAGTGGAGCGTCTTTGGATCAAGAAACAACTTGTGTTGCAGCGAGGCAGGCAACACCCACTCTATTGACAATAAACTGAGAAACCTTGCTGTGTATATTCACAGAACCCAGATCCATTTGAATGAAGTCGGAAATAGATCCATCAATCCCACCACACCACTTGTCTGTCCAAAACTTGACACCACAACCATCACCAATGAGTGATTGCATCTCTTGCGAAAAGAATCTAGCCCTCATAAAAATACACCAGTCGTAATGCCCAGTAATAATACTCCAGATATGCTCAAGTATGGCAGTCATATTCATCGAGTGTGTTGATCTGGTTTCCAACCCACACCTTCGTCAAATGGAAGCGTGATCTTTTTCCAAGAGACGGTAGAATTGCCTTCGGTGTTGATGTCTCCACTCCAAACAAAGTTTCGCATCCATAGGTCAAGTGACGTTAATGCATTTCTAGGCCAGGCGTAAACATGAAAACTGTATAGAGCAGAGCTAAGAATTGCAGACTTCACAAGTTGAACCATCCCCCATCATTCATAAGGGCTTCCCTTTCCCCAAAGAAAATTTTAACTTCGTTCTGTCCAAAATAGGTTTAAGAATTCGTTTAGTTGGCCTTCCTTTGAAAACTGGAACCCCAAGGTATCGGAACGATAGGAATTTCCATTAGTCTCGAAAAACTAGCTCGCTGAGGTTTACTAGAATACGGAAAACCAGAAGGGGACGTAGGAGATGTCCGTCATGTGTGATATCCACGGTCCAATTAGTACATCGCAATATTATGCACTAAAGCATTAGCATCTGGTTCAATACAAACAGACATACAGTATACACATGCATGCACGATTAATCGAATCATATGTTTAATTAGGCCGACCGAGCGAAGCGAGGGAGGACTCTATATATGGTGACTTTGTGTCAATGTGAAGCGTGACATTTTTTTCAATTACACAAAAAAGATTGAATTTTGGTACGGACACCTGGAAAAGACTAAGATGTCCCTCTAAATCAAATTTTACCTTTTTTCCTTTAGACATTTTCGTAAATAAACCAAAGAGGAAGGGGAATAAGGTATTAGACATTTTCGTAAATAAACCAAAAGAAAAGGGCACAACAGTAAATGTATTTTTATATATTTAAAAACCTCGTATATTTCAAACTACAAGTCGTATTTTTATAAATTTTATATATTTGGAAAGCCCTTTAAATTAGCTACGCAATGAGCACAAACAATGATATCAAATTTTTGTTTTTCAATTTTTTTTATTATTCTCCAAATTTTGTAACTTTTCTTCTTAAAAATTAGGCATAGCTTAAAATTAGACATATCTTTAAAAAATTGAAAAAAACTACAAGAAAAATAAAATGATTGACTAAGTATAAAAAACAACTAATTTTAAAATGAAAAGCACAACATATGGTGTTGAATCACCACCAAATTATTTGCAAAGTAAAAATATACCATGACCTACCTGTCTTGAAAAAATGATACTTTCGCGTCGTTTTTAGAAAAAAATTATACTTTCGTGCCGTCTCAAGAAAAATAATATTTTCACCCTACGGCGGAACTAAATTGTGAACAAAAAATTTAGTTTTATGTCAATTTTTTCGGTCGGCCATCCCACCGTGGTAGCGGTCATCTAGTTTTAATTTACTACTTAAATCTACTCTTAAAACGTGATTTAATTAATTTTACACAAAATTGGTCAAAAAGACCAAAATCAACAATTCCTGGGTGAAAAAGACACTTAGGTTTTGATACTGTTTAAATAGCCAAAAATTAAAAAGATACTGTTTAAATGGACAAAAATTTAAAAATAGGCAGGATGTAACTTGGTTTCATCTGTCCATTTTCAAATATTTTTTTCTTATTTTTATTTTACACAGGATGCATCCAGTTTCATCCTTGCTATTTTTTTAAGTATAAGCCAAGATAAATCCAGTTTCATCCTTACTATTTTTTTTGGCTATTTCACCCGCACTTTTTTTTACTCGTCCATTTGAACCGTGTTTTAAATTTTTTTGGACAAATGACCCATTTTCTCTATTAAACAAAATTGGTCAAAAAGACCAAAATCAACAATTCCTGGGTGAAAAAGACACTTAGGTTCTGATACTGTTTAAATAGCCAAAAATTAAAAAGATACTGTTTAAATGGACAAAAATTTAAAAATAGAGCGGGATGTAACAGGTTTCATCTGTCCATTTTCAAATATTTTTTTCTTATTTTTATTTTACAGGATGCATCCAGGTTTCATCCTTCTTTGTTTTTTAAGTATAAGCCAGGATGAATCCAGTTTCATCCTTGCTTTTTTTTTGGCTATTTCACCCGTACTTTTTTTTACTCGTCCATTTGAACCGTGTTTTAAATTTTTTTGGACAAATGACCCATTTTCTCACTGTATCAAATTTTGTAGTTGCGTTTGGTCAATCGTAATTTAGGTCCCCTAGTCCCTTTTAGCAACCATCTTGTTGTATGTCATCATGCTACCAACCTAGTTGTCACAAAGAAAACAACGGTCAAATCGAAGTTCCTAGATGTAATAAAATCAAATCAACAAAACAAAGAAGCACGTAAAAGCGTACACATTTAATCTCTTATCGACTCGATCCCTTTACCCAAGCCGATATTGGAGCTCGATTTCATTTCCAAATGGCAACCACAGTGTCCTCATTAAACTACAAGAACAAGGAAAAAACAAAGCAACCTGCAAAGAGGATAACCAAGTTGTGCGGATCATATTAAACTACAAGAACAAAAAAAAAAAAAAAAGTTAAGCTGTGTGGATGTTTTTCAGCTTCAAGCAATTTTGTAGGTCAATTTTCACTATCATCAAATTTACACCTCAATCATTTTTTTATCAAGCAAACTGGAACAACAAATCAGAACGACTTTTTAGGGACTCTTTTCTTGGGGCACCATTGTTTTATTAGACTATTTTCCCTACAATTATAAGGTATGTCCTAAAAAGTGGGGATTACTAGTTTACCCTTTCCCTTAATTTGAATTATAACTAGCCTAATAACCACCCAAATATATATCTAATCCATTACCAAGAAAATCAAAACTCTTCCTCTACGCTAGCCGAAAAAATCAGAGGAGAAATTTTTTTCCATCTTCTTACCATTGTTCGTCATCAATTAATCGTCGATTCATAAAATTTTCATCGTCGAATAATCAATCGGGTATAAAAATGTCACTTCGAAGAAAAAAACCCTAGAATCGAGTGTGTAGGTCCGAATCTAGCACATCTAGCAAATCTCTCAAATCAAATCGGAAAAGAAGTGGAGCCTCAAGGTGAAGCCCGAATCGAGTTCTATCAAAGACGGAAGAAGAACCTTGATTCTAGCAATATGCAAATCCGCAGGTATTCTTCCAGAAACTCATTACTTTTAATTCAATTTTGATTGGTTAAATTGAGTAGAAATCATCAAAATAGGGTTGAAATGGAAGTTACGGTGCATTGTTCGGTTATGAGTAGTTTAGAAAAAACCCTAATTAGAAACCGAACTTTCTGATAGCACGAAGAACATTTTGGTTGTAACGAAATTTTTCTTGTAACCGAACTTTGAGTTCGCTTGGTTCGCAATTTTTTTTTATACATCTGGTTAACCGAACTTTAACCTTATTTCAATTTTTTGTAGTTCGGTTTGTTCGCAAAAATTTTTTGCGAACCGAACTCTTCCTTGAGAACAAATATATGGAGTTTGGTTATCTCGAGAAAAATGATTTCTAGCCGAACTATTCTCTGTAACCCAAAAATTAGAGTTCGGTTTATTCGAGAATTTTTAATACAAAGTGAAACTTTCTCTGAGAAATCCCATGAACATTTATCGTTTAAGATAATATTATATTTTTTTTTCTTTTATTAGGAGCAAAGGAGGCACAAAAGCTAAGCAACCTTTACCCGAAGATTTGAGAATTCCCACTCCTCACGGCAGAGTACACTCTGGTGTCAGGAAACGTGAAACCAAAAATGCTAAGTATGGAGGTGGGTCATTGCCAAGAGTTGTCATCCAAGATGATGTTAATAGAGAAAATGTTGAAAATGTAATCCAACAAGTCAATAAAGAGATTGTGGAGGATATGGGTAGTCGTGTAAATGAAGAAAATAATCAAGCAGGAGAAGAGGAGGCAGCGGTAGAAGAGGAAGAAGGAAAAAATGATGGAGAAAATGAAGATGGGGATGGAGAGGAACAAGGATATGGAGAAGATAAAGAAGAGGAAGAAGAATCATAGGAAAAATGAGAGGAACAAGGAGAGGAACAAGTTCAAGCTAAACCTAGAAAGACGCTTAAAAAGCCTCGTACTAGATATGCATACATTCCTCAGAAGGATTTGTGTTTGACCCAAAGAAACCAACTTATGGTTCTCCAAAGGAAAAAGGGGTGGTATTGTTTGGCTACAAAAACTCATGGGCCTCCAAGATCTTTGCGACAAAGGTATTGAATCTTAACCATCAAGATTTTTTGGTGATTTGTTTTGACATATATTTTTCAATGTATTAGTATATAAGAAAGATATGATGTTATTTTTGTAGGATCATAATAATGCGGTTCGTTGTTTGAGACGTCAAAAGAAAAAAGATATGGGATATAACATATGAGTGTGATGAGGTGTAGCTGCATACTATGGAATGTGATACAACATGAGCACAAAGCATTTGATGATGTCACTGTTTCTGCATTTGCCGAGAGGTTTAATCCAAAGACAGATACCCGTCATCTACCTTTGGCGAGACGGTAATAACTCCCGATGATTGCAAAAGAATCACATGGTCACCATTGGTGGGAAAATCTGTTTGAGATTGTTACGACCAGTCTATGAGTTATGAGGCTCTTGAACCATTGGTTGGAAAGTGTCTAGGATGGGGCAAGGGCAAGGCAAATTGTGAGTTTAGATGCGCCATTAAAGAACCTGAGAAAGGTCAGTATAATGAGCGTGAGGAAGACGGCTTATGGAAGAAGAAGTTGAAAAAGTTCAAGCTGGTTATTTTGAAGAAGGAGTTTGGAGGGACAACAAACTTGGTTAAGGATGGAAAGTTGGTGATGACATCGGAGAAGATTAAGCACCATGTGACCACTTATATGTTATATCAATTAGGAACCATTTTCTTCCCCGACACTTCTGGGAACTTGGTAAATGCCCATTACTTGCAGCTTTTGGAGAACCTTGATGAGGTGAACAACTACTCTTAGGGAACGACGGTTCTTTTCTTCGTTCAAGAGGAGCTTAGAAAAGCTTCGAGGCTTAAGATGTGTCAAATCAGATGCTTATACATTGTTATTTAGGTAACCTATCACATTATCCTCTCACTTGTTAAAATGTAGTTAGAATATATAGACAAAAGTTCGGTTGAGGCATGAAATAATTAGGAAACCGAGTTCGGTCTAGAAGATTAATTTGCGACTAAACCGAACTTTTTTCTGCTAACCGAATAGTTTATTTTGGTAGCCGAAATATTGTGTTTATCATACTGCGAACCTAACATTCCTAAGGAAGCCTGTTCCGAGGCATACCTTAATTTTATGAAGCATACAAAATGATTTGTCTAGCTAGGGTATGTTAATATGGGTATCTTAGGATAGGTAAATTACTGAATTTCTCTTGATTAAATTACATATTTATTTAACTAACAATATATATAGATATATATTAAAGAAACACCTAGGTATGTTCAGCTGATAACTTGTTAGCCGAATCTAAATTTGGAAATTACAGAGTGAAGTTCGGCTGATAACTTATCAGCCGAACCTAGGTCTGTTTTTAAAACACCTAGGTTCGACTAACAAGTTATTAGTCGAACTTCTCATTGTCTATGAAGAATTTTCGGAGGTTCGGCTGATAAATTATCAAGCCGAACCTAACATGTTGTAAAAAGAAAATATTCAAAAGGAAAAAAAAAATATTATAAAAAATTTAAAATTTTAAAAAATAGAACATATATATAAAAGAGTTTTGCTATTAACAATATATATGAATAAGGGACTTTTAAGATTACTACTTAGTGATCCTATTTTGTCTTTGTTTGATATGTCTCAAAAAAATTTTGTATGCCTCAAAATAGATTTCTTCCTACAAGCAACCAACATGATGGGTATACAAGATTTATTTAAGAAGATCATTGCTCAACTGTCTATGATAGACTTCCGCCTGAAGACACCATGGGAAACTGAATCTTTTGACAAACTTATTAACACGAATTCAGCCTATTCCTATGTTTCATGTACTCATTTAGTTTACTCCACCATCTCAACTTTTGGTGGCGAAGTGAACATTTCAACCGAAGTGAACTCTTTCTTGTATGTATCTTCCTCTCAACGTTTGTCTGTATACTTATATCAGTTAATCGACAACAACAATTAAATTTTGTTTACCTTTTATAGGCAGTTGATTAAGTATGCGACGAAATGAATATTGATAAACTTATATCATGAAATGTTAACTCACTATGAATAAATATTTTGTGTGGTTATTAGATGCATCGGGTTGCACGGACGCTTCATTTCTTGAGCCGTGTCCGCGTCCGACGCGCTGGGACGCTGACGCCGACGCTAAAATATGCACTGGGACGCTGCAATATTGGCCTCGTGTCCGCGTCAGTGTCTTGTCGTGTCCGCGTCGCCGCGTCCGTGTCCGTGCAACCCAGTGTGTGTGGTTCATGTTGGCGTGTATTTTCCCAGATCTAAATTCAATTCCTTTAGAAAAGTCTATGGTCAATTTTGTTCGATTTTGACGAACTTAGATGCCACATTTTTATTTTTTAATTGTGATTGGATCTATAAACCCGCTTCAAAGAATGTTAAAGTTATCGTTTTTCGTACCAAATCAAAACAATTTTCGTCTTTTGATCCATAACCGTTGTAGAATTTGTTAACCCTGGTGGCAGTCATGGCTAGAGGTGTAAAACGTGCCGTCCCGGCACAGCCCGGCACACAAAGTCGCGTGCTTCACGTGCCATGTGTCGTGCTGTGCTGTGCCAACGATTTAAACGTCTTTGTGCCGTCTTTGTGCTTTACTAGTCAAAAGCTAAGCACATCACACACACAGGCACAAAGACACGAATAAACGTGCCGTCTTTGTGCAATGCACACGCTATAAACAATTTGAAATCACTTAATGTATACATTAAGTCGGACATTATCACAAGAATTTAATTAGACAACATATCATTTGAAATTATTTCAAGTAAAATTACAAGTTTATTCAATAAAAATAAATAGCCCATCAAATATAAAATTGGATTATTGTCATGTAAATTAATGTTCTAGTTAAATATAGGTGTGACATTATAACAACGATATTGAAATATATTTTCCAAATATTTAGGTATTATATGTGTTGTTATAAAAAGCCAATATAAAATGTTAAAAACTAGCTAGAATAGTGACTCTTTGTGAAATATACAAAAAATGTGATGTATTATGCCTTGTTATATGGTGTATTTGTACATGTTATGACGTGCTCTCTTAACGTCTTTGTCTTTGAAATTTGGGCCACGTGCTTATCCGTGCCGCGTGTTGTCTTCGGGTGCTCTTTGTGCCAATTAGTCAAACCCAACACGTCCCATTTAACTAACGTCTTTGCGGCCGTCGGCCGGGCTAAGTCACGTCTTTGGGCTGTGTTGTGCTCAAATTTTAGCGTGATGTGCTGGGCTGTGCTCGTGCTGGCACAGCCCAATTTACACCTCTAGTCATGGCTTTTTGTGAATATTTTTTCCAAGAAACTTATTGGGAGCTGAATGAGTCAAAGGTTGTACTTTTGTTAGTAATCCAAATCTCCATATTAACGGAATCTTTTTCTTCCAAAGAGTTGTACTTTTTTGATAAATCATACGAAACCTCGAAGTAGAATAAGAATTTTTTTGGATACTGTTAGTTGTTTTCTTGTTGCACAAATCCACTATTATCCCTTACTTTCCTCCCCATGACATCGTCAAACTAAACCCCTCGTTACAGAATAGTAAACCCTTAGGGTCCGCCGCGGGTCCCGACTGAATAATTATGAGCCAATATTGTCGCATCGGGCCGTAGAGAAGAGTTTTGGTGGTTTATCTTAGAGTATCTAGCATCTTTGACAGCCTAGTTCGTTGAATTTTTTACTTTGAGAGTATCTAGCATTTTTTGATCAGTCAAAATAATAATGATAAAGAAGATATCACTTTTCCATGGAACAACATTTGGAGTTTGAAGTCAATTCCTAAAATTCGACTATTTATTTGGAAACTGATCCAAAAAGCGCTTCCAACAAATAGCAGATTAGCAGCTCACAATCCGGATATATCCTCAGAGTGCCCCATATGTAATATGCAAGAGGTGGAAACAAAAGATCATCTTTTCAGAAAATGCCCTTTCGCTAAAGCTATTTGGTTTGGCTGTGAATTGGATACAGTCAACTCACAAATCAATACAGATTCTATTGTGGAGTGGGTTGAGAACTGGACTTCTAATAATAGATACTCCAATATGTGTGAGCAAATAGCAACGGTCACGTGGTTTCTTTGGAAATATAGATGTGAAGTCCTATTTCAGAAAACGAGCCCAGACCCATATTCTCTAATCCAACAAATTAAGAAGTTTATACAAGATCAGCCGATCAACAAGGAAACTTTACAAGGAGCAAATCGAAATAAAGGAGTTCCTACTAATAGATGGAACAATCTCACATCAGACTGGATAATTTTCTCAGATGCCTCCTTTAACAAAGAAAATTTCTCTATGGGCTATGCTTTCATTCTTTTCTCTATAGAACAAGAAGCTTTTTTGCATATTTCTCGAGGTTGGATGGGCATCTTGACTTACACGCGTAATCAAAAGCAAATGGTAAAGGCGTTAAAATGGCTAGAAAACAATATTCTATCTACTGTTATTATAGCTACGGATTGTAAGACCTTATCAGACTGCATTAACAACAAAAATGCGACAGTCGACTGGAAAGCAGAGAATACAATAGAAGAAGCAATATCCATTCTTGAAAAACTTCCTCAAGCTAGACTAAAATTCATCAACGAGATTTTAATTCAAAGAAAATGGATTCAATAGCAAAAGAAGCAAGAATAAGAAGACTACAATACGTCTCGAAGCATATGCAACAACAAATTCAGAAAGAAAGTATCCTTTCTAATGTTATTGGAAAAAAATGAAATTGTAGAATTGTTGTACTATATTACTTAATTAATATATTCTCTCTTCTTATCAAAAAAAAAAAATAAAAAAAATAAAACATTGTGCCCCTCTGTAAACAAGTTTGACTCATCTCATGCGATGAAGGTATTGAATTTGATTTTTGTTAAAGGGAGAGCAAAAATGGATCCGAGGAGAGCGAAAATCGTAGTTGACTCACTAACTAGGTCGATTCCTATAATGAGTTTTGACTCGGGCAAATTTACCCTCCACAAGCTCCCTTCACATGCTTGCAGACCAAGCTTAACTCCAAGCTCCAAACCAATCAAACGCTTCTTTCTTCTTACTTCTTCTTCCATAAAGTGGAAATCTATATTTCATCATAAGCTTAATCCATGTTATGTGGTGATCATTAAAAACCAACATCCAAAGCCAGTTATGCAGTGACCATTGATCGATAGTCGAGCCAAAAAGTTGGAAGTATTTGCAACCATCACTACACAGAGAATGACCGAAAAGAAAAAAATAAATAACTAGTATAATGAGACAAGCGATTAAATGAAATGTATATTAATTGAAACTAATATAAGAGTAGCCATTGGAGCCCTTGAACAAGGTCTGCATACATAACTATTAGTTGAAATCATATTCATCTCATGCACGTTTCTTTTGTTCCCACCATATGTGCGTATCTTTCAATTCTTTTAACAAATCGACACCCAATATTTCTTCGTACATGACCTTGTGTTGTTCTATATTTCCTAGCATTACTTCTGGGGTTTAGGGTTTAATGGTGTTTTTAGTTGTGGGTGATGATAAACATTCTGATTTTATTCCGTTGAATTTCCGTTCCAAAAATTATACATTAGGTTAATAAACACGGTTAGGATAAAGGGCATATTGGACAAAAAAAAACTCAAAAATGAACTCAGTTTACAAATCGGCCTAATTAGTGAGTCAACTACGATTTTCGCTCTCCTCAGATCCGTTTTTGCTCTCCCTTTAACAAAAATCTTGAATTTGATGGTCAGTTCTTAACAAGAGAATTTTGGCACCTCATTTTCTTAAGCTACAACATGGGCTTCCTGGTTGGCTAGAGCCCAGAACACAACAGCAAGATCTTTCAAGAAAACAAAAACTTCCTCAACACTGGATAACATAAAAATCAAAAAGGCTGCGGACTTTAGCTTTATAATCACGTTTTGAAAACATAATTTCAACTGCTGGCTCAAACGCGCGTTCGCTAGGAATACATTGTTATGTAACCTTCCATCAGCTCCATCGGTCTCTTGGCATGAAATAATAATTAGAAGAAAAAAGAAACCGTAAATTGAAGAACATAAAATTTTTCAAGATAACACAACCAATAGAAAATACCTTACAAGAAAGATGATCTCTAAACAATCAACAGACAGACACATACACGAACGAGTGGCAAAGACGGACCGTAGCCAATTCACTAAAAGAGTGGGAAGAGAAAATTATTTAAAATAAGCAAATTCGACCTCCAAACCTGTCGCAAAGCAAAAGTTCACATTTTTCTTGTGGGTGAGATGTGAGACCAAATTATCACAAGAAATTCTCATTTTTCTTGTAGCTATCTAGTTTACCCCACCATCTCAACTTTTGATCGCGAGGTAAAAATCTCAAACAGAGGATGAACTCTTTCTAGTATTTACCTCTCAACTTTCATTTGTACACACGTATCAAGTCGAGCCAGTCAACAACAATAATAAAATCTTATATGCCTTTAATAGGCATCTGATAGTAAGGGACGAAATGAATCATTGATGAACTTTTATCATGAATGTTTAAGTAACCACTGCGAATAAATTTTTGATGTGGGTTGTTATTTGAGGCGTGTGCCTCATGTTTGCAATGTAGTTAATCAATTATTATGTCGAAAAATAACTTTCTCTATCTAAGAACATTTACGAATGATATACATTTCCCAAATTCATATTTTATTTCTTTTCGTAAAATTTATCGTCAATTTTATTTGATTTTGACAAACTTGTATGCCACCTTTAAATAGAATGGTTTTTAAATTTTAAGGAACTTCGATTGCATCCACAAGCCCACTTCGGGAAAATTGCTGAGGTTTGTTGGGCTTGATTAGTTTTGCAAAAGTAGGAGCCCAACTCGTGATAACAAGAATTGCTTTTTTCTTGCAAAGGATAGTAGTATTACAGTGTGAAGAATCAACAAAACCCCACGATCAATCATCCTCTCTAATGACAACTACTTGTATACTGTTGATAATTCGGGGAAGTATATTACTGCTCTGTAACTTTACTGTTGTTTCGGCTAAATCTTACAAGCTTTACTGATTTACTTAGTATTTCTTCTTATTATTTTTTTATTAAATTGCTAGCATGAAACATGTAATTCTGTTATAACAAATGGCTCTTCCAAGCAAAATCAATCAAGAAATGAAATAGAAATGAAATCAAAAGTAAATCAAGCACACACAACACAAGGAATTATAGTGGTTCGATCAAGATGATCTACATCCACTTTAGAAGACAACGATAACGATTTCACTATGCATCCAACAAGATTACAAGGTATTGAATCAACCCCCTCTCAAGAACCCTAGCCCCCTTTTGGTGCCTCACTCTCTCTTTTTCTAATACATAAGTTTCTCTCTTACTAAAACATGAGGAGGAGAAGAAGACTTATCTCCTGATGCCTTTTAGTCCACAAAACGTAAACGGGCATATGGGTCGGGCATATGGGTAAACCCAACCGAATACTAAACCATATTCAAGGCACATATACTGCAAATCTCCACCTTGACTTGAATACCATAACCAATCATCATCATTGTCTTCGCTCAGCCCCTCAAGGGCTCTCAACACCTGTTGACACCAACCAAGTCCAAGCAGTGCTTGAACTTGATACTCGGAACCAAGCCGTCAACATATCCGCAGGTTATCTATTGTAGGAACCTTTAGCATCGCTTATCTTCCCTTCCTCAATTGTATCCTTGATAAAATGATACCCGACATCAATGTGCTTCTTTTCTCTCATGATACATATGGTTCTTGGACAAGTGAATGGCACTTTGATCTGCCACAACGCAGTTGCACTCTCTTGCTTGAACCCCGATCACCAACCAAACCCATCAACCATGTACCTTCCTTCACTTTATTCGCGGCTGCCATGTACTCCGCCTCGCCTTGTAGACAATGCAACTGTGCTTTGCAAAACCGACCTCCAACTGATAGTACTACCAAACAATATAAAATTATAACTTGTCAATGAACTTCTTCTATCAAGATCACCTGCATAATCATAATCAACATAACCCACAACATTTGTTGAATCATCATAGTGTTTATCAAACACTAAACCAACATCTGTACTGCCCCTTAGATACCTCAAAATCCACTTTACAGCTTGCCAATGAGCCTTCCGGGATTTTCCATGTATCTAGTTACCACATTCACGACTTGTGCGATATCCGCCTTGTACAAACCATAGCATACATGATGCTACCAACTCGCACTTGCATATGGAACTCGAGACATGTAATCCGCCTCATCTCAAGTTTGAGGTGATTGCCTTCTAGAGAGTCTAAAATGAGTCGCCAAAGGAGTACTTACCGGTTTTGCATCTTTCATACCAAACCGCTCCAACACCTTCTCGATGTAAGCCTTCTGGGACAAATACAACTTGACTTTTGCTCGATTTCTATGAATCTCCATGCCAAATATCTTCTTTGCTGCACCCAAATCCTTCATCTCAAACTCACTACTCAACTGTTCTTTCAACGTCTGTATCTCTGACATGTCTTTGCAAGCGATCAACATATCATCAACATACAAAACCAAATACACAAATGAACCATCTTGGAGTTTCCTGTGATATACACAACTATCATACTTACTCCTACCATGGCCATTTGTCAACAAAAACGTATCAAAACGTTTATACCACTGCCTTGGAGATTGCTTCAACCCATACAAAAATTTCTTCAACAAACATACATGGTCTTCTTTGCCAAGAACTTCAAACCCTTTTGGTTGTTGCATATAAATACGCTCTTCCAAATCACCATGAAGGAAAGCTGTCTTAACATCTAGTTGTTCCAATTCTAGATCTTTCAAAGCAACTATAGCAAGCAATGTTCTAATAGAACTATGTTTAACAACAGGAGAAAATACCTCATTGTAGTCAATGCCTTATCTTTGTGTAAACCCCTTTTCCACAAGCCTTGACTTGTACCTTGTTCCTTCACCATCTGAAGTACCTTGTTTCTTCTTGAAAACCCATTTGCTTCCAAAATCTTATGTCCCTTAGGTCTTGCAACTATCTCCCAAGTGTCATTCTTGTCAAGAGACTCAATTTCTTCAATTGCAGAAGCTCCCCATTCTGCTGATTCTTCACCACTAATTGCTTATTCATGAGTTCTTGGATCATCCCTATCAATGCTCTCACCCACTGCAAGTGCATACGCAACCAAATCAAAGATGGCCATATTTCCCGAGGTGGTCTGATTTCCTCCTCACTGCCTCTAACAAGATTGTACTCATGATCTTGTGCTTCATCTTCCGGGCGTGTTCTTGCAAAATATCTTGATCATCATCTGAACAATAGTCTCATTGTTTCCTTGAACTTGCATCTCAAGTTCCACCTGGTCACCAAGCTCCACCTTGTCACTGACACCATCTTAAACTCTTCCATCTAGTTCTTCATTCTTTTGCTTCAACATCGATTGCTCATCAAATTTTGCATCTCTACTGATAAGAAACTTGTTTGATCTCTCTTCTAGACACCATAACCTGTAGCCTTTCACACCCTTTGCATACCCAAGAAATATACACTTCTTTGCTCTGGGCTCTAACTTCCCCTCATTCACATGAGCATAGGATGGACATCCAAATATCTTCAAGTCTTCATAGTTAGCATGTGAACCTGTCCAAACTTCATTTGGAGTCTTACACTCAATGGCATTCTATGGAGATATGTTCACTAAATAAGCTGATGTGTTTGCTGCTTCTTCCCAAAACTGCTTTGGTAACCCGGCATTGGAGAGCATGCACCTTGCCTTCTCCATTATGGTTCTGTTCATCCTTTCGCAATACCATTTTGTTGTGGTGTTTTTCGAATGTGCGTAGTGTCTCACAATCCCTTGCTCCTTGCAGAACTCATTGAACTCACCCCCATAAAATTCCAAACCATTGTCTGTCCTCAAGCACTTGATTTGTCTTCCGGTTTGCTTCTCAACCATAGTCTTCCATTGCTTGAACTTGACAAAAGTTTCATCCTTGTGCTTAAGTATGAATACCCATACTTTCCTTGATAAATCATCAATGAATGTCAACATATATCTACCACCACCATGCGACTCAACTCGATATGGACCCCAAATATCAGAATGAATATAGTCCAAAATATCCTTGGTGTTATGAATAGTTGTACTAAACTTAACTCTACATTGTTTCCCAAAGACACAATGTTCACATAAATCAAGCTTACCTGTTTTATGACCACAAAGCAATCCCTGCTTGCTCAAAACAGCCAACCCCCTCTCGCTCATATGCCCTAACCGCAAATGGCACAAGTTGGTAGTATCATCTTTAGAACTTGAAGAACATACATCTGCATCACCTGTCACAGTAGTACCTTGCAGTGTATAAAGACCATTAATCCTCTCGCCCTTCATAATTGTAAGACTTCCCCTTGAGACACGAATAACTCCACCATCACCTTGATACTTGCAGCCATTTGAATCAAGTGTACCCAAAGAAATCAGATTTCTTCTCAAGTCCGGAACATGCCTAACCTTAGTTAAAGTCCTCACCATACCTTCATACATCTTAATTTGAATTGTACCTACACCCACCACTTTACAAATGACATTGTTTCCCATAAGAACTTTACCACCTTCTCTAGATTGATAAGTAGTAAACCACTCCCTATGAGGAAACATGTGAAATGTACACCCCGAATCAAGAATCCACCCATTCTCCGAGCTTTCGGTATAAACCGTGAGAACCGTTCCATCATCACTTTCTACTTCAAAATTTACCGTGGTGCCTTGGTTTGTATTCTTCTCAACGTTCTTCTTTTTTGGACAATCCTTCTTGAAATTCCCTTGTTCCTTACAATGAAAGCAATAGAATTTACCAGATTTAGATTTAGACCTTGACTTTGATCTACTCCTATCAAATCCACCCTTTTGGTTTCCTCTTCCTCTTACAAACAACCCATATCCCGAATTATCTTTACCATCAATACCCGTCTTCTTTAACTCCTTAGAGTTCAAAGCCGCTTTAACATCTTCCATGGAAATTGTAGTTTTTCCATACATTACGGTATCAACAAAATTATCATAAGATGGTGGTAAGGAACAAAGCAAACCCAATGCTTGGTCTTCATCTTCACTTTTAACATCAATATTTTCCAAATCCAAGAGAATTTTATTATAATCATCAATATGATCTATAATAGACATTCCATCGTGCATTCTAAGAGTATGTAATTTCTTCTTAAGATATAAACGATTAGTTACGGATTTAGTCATCTAACTCTTTTCCAACTTGTTCCATAGCCCGTCCGGTGTCGTTTCCGTCGCAACTTCTCTCAAGACCTCATTGCTCAAACACAACAAAATTGTTCCATGTGCTTTCTCCATGAGTTCTTCCTTTGCTTCATCCGACAATGTTGTTGCTAGAGCCGTTTTCCTCTTCAAAGTTTTCACCAAACCTTGTTGCACCAAAACAGCCCTCATCTTTAGCCTCCATAAATTGAAATCATTCCTTCCATCAAATTTCTCATTCTCATACTTTGCCGCCATCCTAGATCGCTCCCACCCGGAGCTATGATACCAATTTGTTATAACAAATGGCTTTTCCAAGCACAATCAATCAAGAAATAAAATAGAAATGAAATAAAAAGTAAATCAAGCACACACAACACAAGGAATTATAGTGGTTCGATCAAGATGATCTACATCCACTTTGGAAGACAACGATAACGATTTCACTATGTATCCAACAAGATTACAAGTTATTGAATCAACCCCCTCTCAAGAACCCTAGCTCCCTTTTGGTGCCTCACTCTCTCTTTTTCTAATACATAAGTTTCTCTCTTACTAAAACATGAGGAGGAGAAGAAGACTTTTCTCCTGATGCCTTTTAGTCCATAAAAGGTAAACGGGCATATGGGTCGGGCATATGGGTAAACCCAACCGAATACTAAACCGTATTCAAGGCACATATGCTACAAATTCATTTGGGATGAACAATGAATAACTAGTATGCATGTTGAAGAAAAATGAAAAACAAACACCTACCCCGAGTCCCTGACCATACAAATCCTCAAGGAAGCGCACAATTTCCTTCCGATTCCAAGCAAGTTAAGATGAATATTCAAAGATTTTTGTATACACGTAATTTCATTTAATTACGGAATCCTATCTATTATTGATAAAGAAGGGGTTTGAAGTTTATTTACACACATATTTTTGTTCAAGATAGTTTATTGCTTACTAAAAAGTACTGTGACAGTAGTGTGTATTCACTTACAAGGGTTAAAAATGTTATGACTTAGTTCAGGTAGGTATTTTACTGGAAAAAAAAAATTCTTTGAAAGCCATCTCTAAGAACTTGCGAGGATCTGCATTACTGCTTCGGCCTTAAGGCACAACTTTCGAATTAAATGGTCGAATAAGGATAACCAGTTTCTCGAGCATACTTCAACCAGTTTGCTACTGAAGCAAGGAAAGAATGATAAACCATCCACCACTACAACCTTTTATCCAACTGTATAACCTTCTCTTTTTTTCTTGTGCAAGGTGAAACTTTATTAAAATATACTCCCTCGTTTTAAAAAAAAGAGATATTATCATTTTTTTTTCAATTTTACCTATCTTTAGGTTAAAATAAAAACTGGAATGTATTACTTTTCTACAAGCGAGTGTAGTGTTATAAAGAATAAGTAGATTAAAATATAATACAAGATGGAAGGGATGGCTAAACATAATAAAGATGGAGGCAACAAGCTAACAGAAATGTTATAGCACCAATCAAGCGTAAATCAAGCACAAAAAAAACTACAAATAGAACAACATAAAACAACTAATGTCTCCTGGCATGATATCTCAGCCCTCTCCATAAGCTCTCCTTACTATTGCTAGGATATTCATTTTTCCCATTCCACTTGACAGCGACGGAAGCGGGATTCTAAGTCTGGGTGGGCTAGAATAACACTATAGGCCGGCTAAACATATAATTCCTAGGGGGCTATTATTTTCTCCAAAAATTACACATGAAAAAAATGGTTTTTGGATGAGTTTTTGAGATTTGGGGGTGGCTAGAGCACCCCTAAGCCACCCCCAGTACCGTCCCTGCACTTGAGTCTGGAGACCTCTCTCTGTATTTGAACGTCTTTTGATATGAATTTGTTGTTTCTCTCGAATTCCATATCTGCAAACTCATCATGATCCCCATCATAATTTTCCTGGCATTGTTAGGGGCGACCCTGGAAGAATTAGGGGCGACTAAATAAGACAAAATAGGGTGAAAATACTTGTATGTCCCTTCACAATCCGTAGTTTACAATATAGTTTTGTCTACCGATTACTAGTTTGTCTAAGAATGGGATATTGCCATAATCGGTAGCATACTAACATATCATATCTACCGATTGTTAAAGTAGAAAAACGCAATTTTATCTGTTTTGAAGAAAAAATGAATTTGGGACAACCATCTATAATCGGTAGAAAGAGAACATCATCTATCTACCGATTATAGTTGCCGACACAACCGTTACGCTTAAGACCACCAAAAACCTAGTTACATTTCATTTTCTTTCTTTTCTTTTCAACTCTTCTTCTCCCCTTCTTCTTCCCTTCCGATTGTGGATAGTAAAAACACTATTCCCCCTATTCAAACTTCAATTCATCGTCGTCGTTCATCGCTGAATCAAAAACATCGTCGATTCTTCTATAAAACGATGACTGATATTAATGAACCCTCTATAGATTGAGAAAAATCAAAGAACAAAGCGATTGCAACTGCCTCAAACGACGAAGAACACGAACACGAAGAACATGATGAGGATGAAGCCGGTCGTGTAGTTGGTGGTGGTGATTATGATAATCAAACTCTTTAGGAAATGTCCCCGATTAGGTAAGTTTCTATCATTTTATGGGTTTATATTGCTTCAATTTGAAGAATCCATGAAAATTAGTTCTAGGGTTTTCGGTTATTTCCCAGAATCGGTAGTTTCGATCTTCAATTTTACTACCGATTGTGGCCAATTTCTAGGGTTTTTCAGTTACAAAGACCAGAATCGGGAGTTAAATTTTATGGGTTACTCCCGATTATGTATCGTTGTTTGGCATTGAACCCAAACATGGACTTAATCGGTAGCTATTTTTTATTTTGCCTTCCGATTGTAACAGAAGATTAGAACATGTTGGGACACACAGTTGGTACCCAGAATCAGAAGATACCTAATAGTATTTGTCTCCCGATTGTGTATAATCGGAGGTTAGACAAATTCAACACACTACCGATTATGAAGTTTTTAAAATTTGAAATTTTGTGATTTTAGCAAAATCCTATTTTGGGACTACGTTCTAATCGGAAGCCAAAGGCTATTTCTTTACTTCCGATTATAGACAATCGGTTGATATGTTATATTGTTTTGTTTCGATTATATATGTCTCATAACTATATAAGTTTTTGAACCCAAATTGATGCATAATCGGGAGTAAGAATTAGAATATGACTTCCGATTTAATGTAATCAGAAGAAATTGTTTTACATTTTCGTCCGGTTGTGCGTAATCGGAAGACAATCCTAGTTTTTTTTCTATCGATTAAGTAGTTTGTAATGTGATTCTTATGAACCAATTTATTGTTTAGGGACAGGCGAGGTAAGAAAGACAAAGATACAATCGTTTCTCAGTGGCCTCGTCAACCGGGTGGTAGGAAAGAGAAGCCAAAAAAGAACTCAAGAAAAAGTACAAGCAAGCGCATTGGAAATCACTTAAGCTGAAGGAAAACCAAGTGGTGCACAAGGAGAAGGAGGAGTTACAAGGAAGCCAATAGCGAAGAAAGCATCACACCTTGTACCCATCTCTTTAAAGAAGACGGATTTTGAAGAAGATATCCCTGGGCTGCCTAGAGATGGTGGAGCATTGTTATTTGGCTACAAAGACTCATGGGCTAGAGAAATCTTGGAAACCGAGGTCATGAAAATGCTCCAGGCTATATGGAGTGGTACCGGGAGCATTCACATCTAAATGTAATTCGTGAACTTAAAGCAAAGTCGACCTCGGCGGCTTTCATTTACAGATGTATCATCCCACAAAAACCCCTAGGATATGATAAACTGGTGCGTATGGTTATGACTTTTCCATCTAAAATACGATTAAATTTCTTAGGTGAACTCCATTTGATGTTTTTTCAATTAAAAAAATAGATGAATAAGTTCAAGTTTTTGTCCAAATGGTGCACTGATTGCATAACGGCTGGACAGCCTGTGCCAATTGAGAAGATTAAAAAGCACAGGGAGATGATTGATAATGTTGATAATGAAGAGTATGCATTTGAGTTTGGGGAGAAAGTGACGAAGAACCCGCCCAAGAAAAAAGCATCAAAGGAGAACAAAAGATCTAAGGCTTCCCAGGCTTCTTCAAGCTCTCATGCTGAAGGAAATATTGAGGGAGATGAAGGTGATGCTGGTGATAATGCGGGTCGTGCGGCTCGTCCGAAGCGTTCTAAAACTCTAGATGACAATACTAAGAAGAAAACTAGGAATTAGGCGATAATATGTTGTTCGATGTTATGGATTATGTTGTTTAAACAGTTTCTTTTGGATTATGGTGTTTGTTTTAACAATTTATTTTGGATTATGGTGTTTTAAATACTGATAGATAATTACTTAATTAATTTTAGTTTAATATACATACTTTTGGTTGGTAACCTCGCAACAAGCTGGGCTCCAACACCTTTTTGAATAACAATACCTAATCTATGAAAAATAAAGCTACCAACACCACTACTAGCATCATTACAAACTAAGCAGTTCTTCAGATGCTTAAAAAAACATAAAGTATCCTCTCCTAATTCCCATAAGGTAGAGAAAGCTAAAATGCCAAGACCATATACAAGTGAAACACACTTATCCAAGTATTTAGTGCGTTTTCGTGCAACAACATTAGAAATAGCTTTTCCAGAAACAAAAGAGCGAATACCTTCACCTGTGAAGGGAGAGACCCATGTAACATCCATGCAAACATCCTTACCATTTTCCCAGTTGAGGACGAGGATATCAGCCGGCCGTAGATCTTTGTCGTCATCTGACAGGAGCCCAAGAGAAACTTCCTTGCGCGCAGGAACACTAGCTTTGTAACAAATGTCAACAACTATATCACGTACAAAGTCATGTCGAAACTTAACCCCAACATCCTTAGCACAATGAAGCGCATGATCTCCATAAATATCCATAGATTTGTTACAACTAGAGCATAAACCATTCTCAACAAACAATGGAATACCCAGACGATAGCAAAGGACAACTTTGAACTGTCTAGGCCCGAGGCATTGATTAAGTCCACTAATAGGTATAGCCAATAAATAATCTTGTGCATGCTTAACTTGGTTTCACTGCCACAAAATGGAATCTCTTGCAGACATAGAAAACTGGTCTGGGATTTTCCTCTTAATTGCATCAATGTAAGTAACTGCCAGAGAATACTTGTTTTGGATTATATGTTCTTAAGTTTATGGGTTATGAATGTATTTTGAGTTATGTTTATTACTCCATAATCTGAAACTGCTGAATTTTTCACCATAATCGGAGGTTACAAATCAACCTTACCTAATGATTCTGAAAATTTTTCAAAATATTGTGAGATATGTTCAGAATCGGTAGTAATGTTAACAACCTTAACTACCGATTCTGGTGACTTAACTAGCCAAATTGTGAAATATATATGTTCATAATCGGTAGTTACAAATCAACCTTACCTACCGATTCTGGTGACTTTACAAAAAATTGTGAGATATGTTCAGAATCGATAGTAATGTTATCAACAATTTCTATCGATTATAGTGGCTTCATTTTTATTGGTCCTCTGAACCTAAACAGCCTTATAATCGGATACAACATTTTATCATTGTCTACCGATTAAAGTGAGGTTTTTAATCGGTAGATTAGGTGAACTTCAATACCTTCCGATTATAGGGTAGTTCCTAAATTCGAAAAAATTGAGATTTTTTCAAATATCAATTTTGGGGCAACTCCATAATCGGGAGACATGGTAACTAAATAACTTCCGATTGTAGGGTAGTTCCTAGATTCGAAAAATTTGAGAATTTTACACATATCGATTTTGGGGCAACTACATAATCGGTAGTTTAGGTGATCTAATTCATAACTTCCGATTATAGGTGTTTTCAAAATAACTAGACTTCCAAACTACATATGTACACAATAACCTCCGATTATAATAACATCTACCGATTATGGAGGTAAACTACCAATTGTAGTTTTATCTACCGATTATGGAGGGTATAATTGCTATTTCGAAAAATCCCCGAGAAGAGATGACTTAATTTTAGGTTTGGGTAACCTTTTTTATCTTTTTGTGTCGCCCCTAATTGTTTCAGGGTCGCCCCTAATGACACGAGGATAATTTTCAATGAGAACGTCATCTTCAGCATTTCTTGAGATAACAATAGCAAGGAACTCAACATGATGAAAGGATTCTTGGTTAGAGTGACCTCCTTGTCATCTTTTCCTTCCTTAGAGTCCCCAACCATATACCCTTTGTATCTGATTAAATTGCTTTTCTCTTTTTACCAGCATTTCACTTATTTTCCCAAAACTTTTAATTGACCACATTTATGTATCATTTGTATTTAGTTGACGCCAGCATTTCAACTTTTGGTAGCTAAAGGGTATCAAAAAAAAAAAAAAAAAATTTTGGTAGCTAAATGAATATTCAACATCCAATTTTTTTCTAGAATATATCTCTCTCGGCGACACTAATTAGTCTAATATGATATTTATATACATAGGATTAAGTATGAAACGAAACGAATGGTTCCGTGTTGGCATATGCATTTAATAAAAACTTTATCCAAGCACTATTTTACAACGAGTATATATTTTCTCAAATTTAAAATTTATTTCCTTCGAAGTTTTGTATAACATATTTTGTTTGGTATTAACTAATTTATATATACGCCACATTACTTCAAAATATATATAAGGATTTTTGTGCATAAATATTTTTGTAAATCTGGAATCAAGCCTTATTTTTATATTTGTTTCTTTTTCAACTCCTTGTGTTTCTACCCCACTGACACTATTTTAAAACCGGTATCTATTTTTTCAATTCCAAAATTTAATTCCTTAGAGAGTTTTTGTCGAATATTTTATTTGATTTTGGCCAACTCATATATATGCTACATTACACTTCAAAATATAGTTTGAGGATTTTTGTTCACCAATATTGTTGCAAACAGGGAGCCAGGCCTTACCTTTATTTTTGCTTCTTTTTCATTTCCTTGTGTTCTGAGAATTTTGAATTTTTGTTTACAATTCTTTCTTATACGGATTTTTGTACTCTTTTTTCCTTAATAAATAAAATAAAAACACATATCTTCTATCTCAAGGCTTTTCTTCATAGCTATCATAAAACATGATTTATATTTTGGTTTGAGATTGTGTGTCGGTCATACTGAACAACTGATTACTAGAATGGCAATCCAACTAAAACGGAAATTGAATTCTAGGTCGTAAGTAAAAACAATTTCATTGGATGCCTATATTTAAGATTTTTTAAATATAGAAAATGGTTACTAAGCAGTCCTGTTAATTACATCCATAATCCCATAGTAAGTATTAAAGTTCGAGTTTGGAGTTTGCATATACATATCTCAGATAAAGAATTTCTTCATTACTGCTATTCTCGGAAAAACTCTTGTCGAATCCAAATCTCAGACAAAGCTAACCGCAAACAACAAACACCATTTCTCAGAATATCAGAATCCGATAAACTGGCCCATCTTGTTAGTTTTCTTACGGATGTATTGTCCACCTAACCGGCGTTAGAAACGTCTAGTTAAGTTTTCAGTGTAAACCAAGTGTAAGTAATTATCTAGGCATAAAAACTGACAGAAGTATTGCATACACATGTTTTCGCAAACGGTGTTATAAACGACCAGTTAAATACAGGGTGTAAACATAATGTTATTCAAATTTTAATGCTTTGACCAATAGAACCCCGCCAAGTGTCCTCACCAAGTTTACTCTAGTTCGAAGCTTTTATCTCATTTAATTTGAGAGGGATGTCACACTCACCGTGCGACATGGGAGCTTATATAACTTAGTGTTTTAAATGAGGGGAGATTTTGTGGGCTCTTTTTTAACGCGCAATTGGGGGATACTTTCATTAATTGGGGATATAGGAAAAAGAAAAAAACAGGATTTAAATAGTAAATCAGAGTCATACCTTATCCATATATGTTCACTAATTCCTAATCAACACCTCACTAATCATGTTTAGTGGTTATTATAATTAACAAAGTTAATAGATTAGTTTGATAATGATTAGTATAAATCATAATCACTTTACTTGGGTGAGAGTATAAGGAAAAACTTTGAGGTAATAGGAATTTGGTTAAAAAAAGAGTACTCCAAACTTACAAAATGCCGACAAAATCAATGCCAAAAATTGGGTACTCGCAACTTACAATGCCGACATTGAAAGTTATTTATCTAGAACGCCGGCACCATTTTTCGGCATGATCTTCATCACTTTCGGCATGGTCTTCATTACTTCCAGCATTGTCTTCATCACTAATACAATGCCAACGATGTAAAAAAAAATAATCACTTCCAGCATGGTCTTCATCACTACCGGCATGGTCTTCATTACTACCGGCATGGTCTTCATTACTTCCAAATGTAAAAAAAAAAATCTTTTCAAGTGAGGAGCCGGCAGAGAAGGAGAAGAGAACTTGAAAGGGAGTGGTGAATATTTAGAATTTGAAAGGGAGTGGAGAATATTAAAGTTTGAATTTGTTTTTATTGTTTTTAAAGGGTAGTTTCGTATTTCCATCCCCAAAATACACCCCTTAGCAGACGTTATTGGATGAAGATAATAATTTATATCCTCGATTAATTAAACCATCCCCCGATTGCGCGTTTCTCTTTTTAGATTTCTATAAAAGTCATTTTATAAGTTCAGCTTTCATCGTGTTTACAATTTACAAATGATTCGAAATTTACTTGGTCCATTTCTATATTGTTGTTCTGATGTACTGGATTCAACCATCGGTATTGTTGACAATATTTAAAATCAAGTTCGAATAAGCATTTGTAAAAAATATCCCAAAATGGTCAAAATAAAATATCCTAAAATAACAAAAAAAAATATTGGAAAACAAACAAACTGTCACAAAAATCAAAAGTAATATCCAACTTCTGGAAACTGAGCCAATTGATGTTATTTAAATATTAGTCAGTTTTATTTATAAAGATACTAAGATGTATACCTATGATGCTAGAATCTGAAGCATTGGTGAGATCACAATTGCTATTTCTACTTAGGCATAACTTTCAAATCGAATAACTAATTCATGGTAATCTCATTTCAAGATAATTAATTACCTCTTTATTCTTCCTTAACGTATGTCATGGTATATAAGTTAACATTTTCCTTTGAACTAAAATAAAAAAATAATATTGTGTTTTTTTCGGAAAATGAGGTAGTAAAATTGGGATTTATCAAATCTTGCATCTGAAAGGCTTGATTTTAGGACCATATCTTTCTTTTTTTGGATCAGACCATATCTTATTTTACACGAAAATTATTTTGTTGATCATTTCCATGAATGGCATAGTTTATGTGTGCAACCATCCATTGTTACCAACAAGGTTACATAATAATTAAACAAAAACATCAACGAGAACTTTATAGAAGAAATTTCCTGTCTTAATTAGTATCTCTATTAGTGCATAATTCTCAATATAGCTAATTAATCTCGATTTCAAAATTTGGCAACGTAGTTTATATTGGTTGTCTCAATATGTATCAATATTAAGATTAGATGTTTCCGTTTTGGGGGAATGATTTGGTAATAATAGTGGAACTATCCGAGGAATCCAAGTTCGATTCATCTCTCTTCCAAAAACTCATTATAAACATGGTATATGTGTGTAGCCTAAAATATAAAATCTATGGTCAAGAATAGTAATATCAGATTACATAAAGATGGGCTTCTGTTAAATAGCCGAAAAAGCACGTCAAAGGATACACATTTAATCCCTTATCACTTCAATCTTTTTCCCCAAACCGATATTGGTTACAAGAGGCAACTTTTCTTTTGTGTGGATGATTAGTAGTTTTTTTTTTTTTTTTTTTCTTCTTTTTTTCTTCTTCTTCTGAAGCATTGTGGATGATTAGATATTTAACTTTAAGCCAATTTTGTAGTTCAATAACTATAAGTCAATTCTGTAGTTTAACTATCACCATTGAATTTACACCTCAATCATTTTCCTATTTAAGCAAACGAAATAAAAAAAAAAAGAGAGTCTCCATTACTAGGGATAAACGACTGACTGATGGTCTTGCCAAAAAATAAAAGTAATTAAGAAACAATTTTTTGGACAACGAACACTTCAGTATGGGTATACATGATTTATGTAAGAAGATCATCACTAAACAATCATAGACTTCTGCACGAAGACATCATGGGAAGCTGAATCTTTTGATGAACTTATTAAACCTAGGTTAGACATTTTCCATATTTTATATACTCATTTGGTTTACTCCACCATCTCAACTTTTGGTAGTTTGAGGTGAACATTTCAACGGAAATGAACTCTTTTTTGTATGTATCTTTCTCTCAACTTTCACTTGTATAGTTGTACTGAGTCTGAGTTAGTCAAAAACAACAATAAAATCTTATATTTTTCATAGACATCTAATTAACTATCGGAAGAAATGAATCATTGACGAACTTATACCATGAAATGTTAACTCATTATGAATAAATTTTTGATGCAGTTGTTATTAGTTGCAGGCGTGTGGTTCATGTTGGCGTATAGTTCAGTGGAAGCATGTATATATTATGTTTGCTGCATGATTGTGTTTGAGCAGGTGTGGATCTCTTTTGAAATCCTCAAGTAGTGTTTAAGTTTGAGCTTTGTAGGATCATAATATCGCAACGCACAGGGCTCGCGGGATTAATAAACGACGATGTCGCGAGGCAGTCGCAGATAGCTAAAATAAACGACGCAATGAATAACGACAAGTAAAACATGAAGAAGACGTGAAACCTGGCGAGGGTTGAGGAGTGTCGCGAGAGTGAATGTTTGTGAGTTTGCGACACTTCGCAGGACATTCCCGAAAATAAAGGATAGCATAGCTGTCATCCACTATGTATTACCCTATATAAAGGGCTAAATGAGTCTGTAAATGGAGAGATGTTTTTAGAATTGTTAAGCAAGTCAATAGGAGAGAGAAAGTTTAAGAGTGCTTTAATTTCTAAGTGTAACTCTATTTTCCTGTGTAAACATTTCATGGACTCAATCAATAAATATTCTTAATCTTACATCTTTCAATGGATTAATTAAGCAAAATTGAGTAAGGGGTGTCGTGTGGGATTTCACTGCTACTACATATGCGCTAGAAACAGGAGAGATCATTGGTAAAAGAGAGAAGATTGCAATTAAAGTTGTTTGAATCGGGGAAAATGAGAAAGGAAAATCTTAAATCGATGAAAAAGATATGGCATACAAGCACGGATACAAGCGTAATGATTAGCGAATTTCATGAGAATATCAGAGGAAGAATACACAAGCGAGATTTTGAAGGAAAGAAGATTACGGATAGAGAAATAACATCACCTTTGAAGGATTGGGAAAAGCAAGAGATAACATTCACGGAGGAAATATCCAAAGAAAACTGGATCACACATCTCCATTGGTGGTCGCAATTAACGCGTATAAGGAAGGAGAGGAATTGGAGAACACAAGAAAACATGGGTGGTGAATGGAGTTTTAATTGATACGGAGTCTGGTGAACATTATGTTTTATCACACTTACAAAAAGATGGGATATAAAGACGAAGATATGACTTTCGCGGCATATAATATTCAAGGTTTTGGTAAATCCATAACAAAAGTTAGAGGGGAGGTAAAAATACGTATTCCATTAGGAAGAATCGAAACAGGTGACATTGAGCGTAGCGATATGGCATCACCGTATAACTTATTACTAGGAAGACCATGGGTACATGCAATAAAAGCTGTGGCGTCGACGCTTCATCAATGTATCAAGTTTCCAACACCAATTGGAATCGGCGAGATCAAAGGGGATACTGCTAAAGGAAGGATATATTTTCAAAATGAAGTAAAGTGTTGCGAGGAACAAGTAAACAAGCGAAAGAATATATCAAAACACCGCAAAAAGATGGCGAGGGCGGCTAAGAAAGAAGAAGAGTTCAGAGTTTACATGATAAGGGCAAAGGAAGGGAAAGGCATACCTAGCGAGACCTCGGGAGAAGAAAATGATCTTGCGAAGGAACCAAAAGGACCAACCCCCATGGGAGAACCGAAGGACGCTTATGTCGCGCAGAACAAACCAAAGAAGTGAATATTGGAACTAAGGAAAACCCAAGATGCTAAAGATTGGAACTAACATGGGAGCGAGAGGAAGAAAAAGAACTCGATCGATCTGCTGCGAGATTATAAAGACATCTTCGCGTGGGATATGGATGAAATGCCGGTATAGATCCGTCGATAGCCTGTCACAAGTTAGAAATTGATAAAAATGTGAAGCCATTTAAACAAAGAATTAGAAAGATAGCAACAAAGATATCACCCTCGAGATAGAAGAAGAAGCTCGAGAAGATCTTCGGACGCAGGATTATCGAGACAAGCAAAATATCCCGAATGGATAGCTGAATATGGTTATAGTTCCGAAGAAGAACAAGGGAATAAGGATTTGCATTGATTTCACCGATTTAAATAAAGCATGCCCTAAAGAAGTTTTCCATTGCCGGATATTCCACAACTAGTCGAATCGGCCCGGGAATGAAAGAGTATCATCTCTCGGGCCCGGGTACAAAGGTTACAACCAGATTCCTCTGGCTGAGGAAGATCAAGAGCATACTGCTTTCTTCGCTCCAAGAGGATTATACTGCTATACTAAAATGCCGTTTGGTCTGCGAAATGCTGGGGCGACATATCAAAGGATGGTAGAAGAGGTATTCGCAGAATGGATACATAAAACACTAGAGGTATATGTAGATGACATGTTTGGTAAAAAGTAAGAAGCGAGTAAGATCACGTGCGAGACCTGAAAGAAATTTTTGAGCAAATGAGGCGTTTTAACATCAAAGTAAATCCAGGAAAAGTGTACCTTCGGAGTTGCGTCGGGGAAGTTCTTGGGTTACATTGTATCAAAGGAAGGAATACATGTTGACCGGAAAAAGTAAATTGATTCGCGATATGCCAACACCATGACGGTAAAAGGATGTTCAAAAAGCTGAATGGGTTATTAGCATCATTAGGAAGGTTCATCTCGCGGTCATCCGATAAGTGTAAACATTTTTTCGTTTTGAAAAAGGATCGAAATTTAAGTGGACGGACGAATGTGAAAAGGCTTTTACAAGGGATAAAGAGCACTTAATGGACATATCCATTATGCGAAGGAAGAACCGGGGAGAGGAATTATTAATATACCTCGCGACAACTTCGCATGCCTTAAGTGCAGATTCTATCTGCGAACGGACGCGGGAGTAGAAAAACCAATCTATTATATCAGCAAGACTTTTAATGCCGCATGAAAGAAATTATTCAAGATTGAAAAACTAATCCCAGCGTTAGTCTATATCGTCGTTTAAACTTCGCATATATTTTCGGCTTATCTTTGTTAGGGTGGTAACAAAGGTACCAATCGAGTCGAGTAATGAAAAATTCAAAAAGATCGGGAAGAGTCGAAAGATGGAATGCTCAAATAAGCCATTGCAAACTCAAATATGAAATATTATCTTCAACCAAGTCACGAGGTTGTCGCAGACTTTACGGGCGAGAATTTCCTTTGGAGGAAGATGAAGCCAGTGGATGAAATGATGGATGTAGAAGAAGAGCATGGAGATCCAAAAGATTTGTTAATCGAACCTGACCGATGGAAATATTAGTGGATGGATCATCAAATGGCGAAGGTAAAGGAGTGGGAATTGTTGTGATTTCGTGACGGCAATAAGTTAGCTTTTGCTTTTAGATTGGAATTTGAGTCTACCAATAATGAAACGGAGTACGAAGCTATAATACATGCTCTACGATTTGCAATAGAAATGAAACCGGGAGAATGTGAGGATTACGGTGACTCGCAATTGGCAATTTGTCGGATAACGAGAAGTATACACAAATGATCCATCCCTGCCGTAAATACAGAAGCTTGTAGAAGTCTTTGTCACCACGGATATCGAAAATAAAATGGAGGCACATATCAAGGAGAGATAATAGACTCATGAGACGCTTTTGCCTTTATATCAAGTATGATGATGAGACCCAACTGCGAGGAATATCAAAATACGTACGCCCAGGCGCCATCAATTAATAAAGACGAGGGACAAGAAGCAGATATAATGATGGTGGTAGATGAAATGCAATGTCGCGAGGAAGACCGGAGAGTAGAACTTCACGCGTACTTAATGAAAGGCGAGGTACCAAGAAATAGATTGGAAGCACACAAGTTAAAGAGTAGGGCAACAAATTATGAATTACGAGATGGCGTGCTTTATCGGCGTTCTTTTGATGGACCTTCGCCGATGTCGACAAGGAAAGAAGGAGAAACCATATTGAAGATCTTTGCATAGTGGGGATGCCGGAAATCATAGCGGCGGGAGATCTTTGGCATATAAGGCAAAGACGCAAGGATACTATTGGCCATATATGCATGAGGACGCGAAGACAATATCAAGACGTTAGAAGATTGTCAAAGACATGGGAAGAAGATACATGCACTGGGAGCACCGTTAAATTCTTCAAAAAGTGTGTGGCCTTTTGGAAAATGGGGTTTAGATATTGTGGGACCATTTTCGGGAGCGGGACAAAGAAGGTATTTAATTGTCGCAACGGACTATTTCACAAAATGGGCAGAGGTGAAAGCGGTCCAACACATTCGCGATAAGGATGTTTTTACTTTCATATTTGAAAATATTATATGCGATTTGGGATCCCCGCACAATTGGTATCCGATAATGGGAAGCGATTTGAAGGGCAAAATATAGAGTTCTTTGCTAAATGCATTTCGAGATAAGATGTGGAAAATCAACTCCATTATATCCACAAGCTAATGGCCAAGCGGAGGCAACAAACAAAACAATTGCCGATATATTGAAGAAAAAGTTGGAAGGACACAATAGGGGATGGTGCGAACAAGTACCCAATGCGGTATGGGCTTATAATACAACTAGAAGAGAAGCCACGGGAATGTCCCCTTTTTGCTTAACTTACGGGGTTGAAGCAAGTACTCCCAACAGAGGTTGTGATTCCGACAACCAAAAAGAGGTCTGGGATAAAAATCTTAGCGCAGGCAACATTCTAATCAAGCCTGGATGAATTGGAAGAAAAACGAGAAAAGGCATTGCGACACATGGAGAATTATCGGCGACTTTGGCTAGAGAATATAACAAGCATGTAAAAATACGTGAATTCCAACCAGAGACTTGGTGTTGCGAGAAACCCCAATATACCAACGTGAAAGTGGAGGCAAGTTGGCGAGAAAATGGGATGGACCTTATATCATCAAAGAGGTAGTTGGTACAGGGGCATATAGATTGGTGGATCCCGAAGGAAAAGATGTGGGACAGAAATTGGATAGACCGTGGAATAGATTATATCTAAAGAAGTATTACCCGTAAAAATGGGAAAGGAAAAATGAACCAAGATGAAGTACTTCTACTTTAAAATATTTGCGACATTCAATAAAATGCGAGAGAAATACATGAAGATCTACGGCAAGAATAACAAGAAGTCGTAATGAATGATTAAATGAATGAACCTTAATATCTCTTAAGCAAAATAGCAAACGGTGAAGAATGATTGAATAAAAAAAAAAAAAAAATGAATGAATGGGACGAACCTTTATGGCGTACACCCTAGTTCGCGAATAACATTTCGTAAGAGGCAAATGTAAGACCTAAAGTGCGTCATATAAGGGGGTATCTCTCGACATGGCTCGGGGGAAGGTTACACCGCTCCCGAAGCCCGAGTCATGAAAATTTGGGGCCCATGAAAGCCTATCCGGAGAGGCACCTTGGATTCCCAACTATATATGTAGGTTATACCTGGTTGGGCACCGAGGTCTCTTCCAAGGAGTCGAGTGTATGCTCAAGGCGCCGAGGTACACGGTTGAGCCAGAGTGCCCGGGATGGATGAACCTACCTGGCCATTCTTGGCAAGTCTTGGCATGCGTTGCACTCGCCCAAGAAAACTCCACTTAGGGTGCAGCCTCGTAACCATAAACCCTATAGGTATAAGGGATAAGAGGCTGCGAAAACAACCAGTTGTTGTTAAGACCGGATGGGAGGAGCTAGTCTTGTATGGCCGATGTTTCGCCTCCTTGAAGGGGCAACCGGGGAGATGATAAGGGCGACGCTTTCCATTAGGGGAAGTGTCAAAACAGACGCAAATGTCATAAGGCTATGTTTCGCAAGAGAATTTAGGCTCGTCATATTTGTGCAATGATCTGCAGAGGGGCAATAATACTAACGCGAGGGTAAGGCGAGATCAATGGGTCTTTACACGAAAGTGTACGGACGCCCTGCGATTTCGTCGAGACGGCAATGTCATGGGGCTTTATACTGCAAAGATATCTAGGCCTGTCATATTGTCGCAACAAAAATATCTATGCAGAGGCAAAAATACTTGGAAAATGATAAGACAAGATCAATGGGTCTTTACATGCAAGTGTAAAGACGTCCCGCGATTTTGTCGCGATGAAAGGTGGCGGGGAAGACCTCTAATTAGGGAGGTCTAACTTGGAAGACCACACAAAAATGATAAGGCAAGGTCAATGGGCCATTGCATGAAAATGTAAAGGCGTCCTGCGACCTTGTCGCCTCAAGAAGAGATAAAATAAAGACTACCAAAACGATAAGGCAAGGTCAAAGGGCCTGCATGAAAATGTAAAGGCAGCCTGCGACTTTAAGAAGAATTAAAATCAAGTCCCTAATTGGGATGGGTTTACTTAATAAAAGATTCAATGAGCGAACATGCTCGAAAGGAGGTCTTAACTAAGAAAGGAAGAAAGAAATATGGGAATTATTCAATCAAAGAGTTAAAACATTCACACAAAAAGGAATTCTGGCAAGTTACAAAGAGAATTTAACTCTCTACATCAGCATTATCAAATACAGAGGATGGTTGAGATTTTTCTGCGCCTTTATTAGCTTCGCCTCCTTCAGTTGGTGGATTTTCATCAGAAATGTTTTCATCACCTTCGTTCTGCCATTCGGATTTTCATCAGAAATCTTTTTATTTGGATCTTCATCGACAACTTCCTTATCAGGGAGATCTTCGCTGCTTTCATATTCATAATCACTATCTTGAGAATTAGGAACTTCATCATCACTTACTTCCAAAGGATCGACATGAATAGGATCAAGAGACTTCGACAACAAAATATCATTCACAAGAACTTCCGCTTTAAGAGGGAATTGGCGAAGCAGTGCCTTTTGACGATTCTTACTATCAATGTCCTTACAATAAGACATATAATCAAACCTTCGCCCGCACGGTCGCGAGAACGAGCAAGAGACGCGAGTAGTCCGTTTTCCTTGCGAATTTTAGAATAATCGGACTGAGGGTGGAGATAGTGGAGCGAAGATTTCTCTCGAGTCGCATAACAAATACACAAGATCGGGAGAAAATTCTTATCGAACATTATTGGCATTTTTAGGGTAATAATGCACTCATGGAATAAATAAATAAATTAAGATAGTCAAATAATTTGACTACCTTCCTTTTGAGAAGTAAGATGTTGAATTAAAGCTGCGAAGTTATTCCCCAAACAGTCCATGACTTCATCAAATGAATCTCCAACTAAGCCTTTCAATCGAGATCGCAAATTCTTTTCATTGGAAACAAGTATGGAATTTTTAAATTAGCAAGAGTAGAATTGGATTTTTCTAATTTGGCACATTGTTCTTGGAATTGCTTCGCTTTTACACTCAAAGTTATTCTACCTTGAATAACTTTATCTCTCTCGGCAGTAATCTCTTCGAGTTGGTTTTTCAAAGTATGTTTAGCTTGTTCTTGTTCTTCACATAACTTTTGACAAGCATTATACTGCTGCGAGTAGCTCGCCATCTTATTCAACAGAGAACGTTTCTCTTGAGAAAGAGTTCGATTCTCATCGATAAAGTTTCCAACTCCAAATTAGTTTTAGTCAAAGAATAAGAGAGGCGAGATAAGTCATTACTTAATGAGACTTGCTTTTGCGATAAGTCAAAATTCTCTTTAGACAAGTTATTTATTTGATGTTTTGCATAGGTATGAAGATTATCTAAGAGATTATATTGCTCCATCCAAGCATCTCTTTCACCTCGAACCTCTTCAAAGATAGACTCCGTCTGATATATCTCCATTATTCGTTTCTGGTTTAATACTTGGAGGACAAGCAAAGGGTTTGAGTTGTAAAAAAAAAAAAAAAAAAAAAAAAAAAAAAAAAAAGTGGCGAGAGCATACCTTTTAATTCTTCATTCTTCTTGCGAAGATTATCACGATCTAGTGAAATATTGAGAAATTTTTGATTTTCAAGGTGGAGATTATTGCACTTCACAGCCATAACTTGGAGATCATCCTTCAGCTTATTAATCTCTTGAACTAAAGATGCTTGCGAGACCCTATCAGGACCAAGGTGCTTACTTAAAATCTCGCAGACATTGGATTTGATAGGATCAGCAGAAGTCTTTTTGGCATCATTCACGAGATCAGAAAGAACCTTAAAGGCCACATCTATCCCCTCCAAATTTTACCGAAGTTAGAGGAATTTGTTCAAACAAAGAAGACGTCGTCCTTTGTCAAAGGAACCTCATGAGAAGAGGAGGTTTCGGGAGAGAGGTGATTGGAGAAATAGGGGACACTGATAATAGGAGGAGGTACAAGATCGTTTTTAGTAGGACAGTTATAAGGAACTTGGTCTATGAGGAGTTGAGGTATAGAAATATTGTCGCCGGTAATGTTACCAGAAGAAAGAGGCACAAAATTATCTTGCGAGGATTTCGTGACGGGAGACGAAGGCGTGAATGAAGGAAATGGAACGTCAGAGTAACGGGTTTAGAGTAGCGAAGCCTTTTGGGAGTACGACCAGTAGTTTTATCATCTGCGAATGACAAATTAAATAAGAAAGCAGAGGCAACAACGCATTGTTAATAAAAACAAATGTCTCTTAAATACCTTGTCACTCGCAGATTGTCTTTTTTGTAGTAGATTTTGCTGTGAAGTGGGCTTTGGTTGCGAGAGGGATTCTTGTTGTGAAGTAGATTTCGATGGCGAGCCCAAAGAAAGAAGAGGGTCCTTCACGATAAATTTAGTTCTGGGTTGGTTCTTGCTAAACAACAATGGCGGAAAAAGAACCACAAAGTTAATCATACCAGTGTGATTTCAACAAGAAAAGCCAATCTCAAATTTAATCAACCGCAAAATCAGCCATATATGACAAAATTAACAAACCTAGACGCCATGAGAGTAACATTCGGAAGAAGAAAATAGCTAAGGTGATGAAGAAGAAGAACACTTGCAGAACGATGAAGAAGAAGAACACTTGCAGAACGATGAAGAAGAAGAACACTTGCAGACGATGAAGAAGATGAAAAGGAAAAGGAAAATTCTTCACAGGGGATGCTCCTATAAATAGATGAGAAAAATGTTCTGACCGGATAACACTAAATGCACCGGAAAAAGAGGTAAATATAGACACGTGTAAACAGTCACTACTAAATCCAAGGAGACCTGACGAAAAGAACTTTAGTAGAATCCAAACATACGGCATATTTCCTAATAGGCGAGAAGAGATTGCGAAATTGATTATTCTCTGTAATACATGAGGCAAGAAATGACACTTCGTATGTAGAAGCTTCGGAACCTCGCAAAAGAATAGAGGCAAGTACGTACTTTTCAAGTACAGTATTCTTCTGCTCGTTCCATCATCAGCAAAGACCAAAGATTACTACAACAACAGATTTTTCCTTCAAGATTGCTCTTCAAGCAATATTCAAGGAAAAAGAGGCAAGATGTAGGATCATAATATCGCAACGCAGGGCTCATGGGATTAATAAACGACGATGTCGCGAGGCGATCATGAGATAGCTAAAATAACGCGCAATGAATAACGACAAGTAAAACATGAAGAAGACGTGAAACTCGGGCGAGGTTGAGGAGTGTCGCGAGTGAATGTTTGTGAGTTTGCGACACTTCGCAGGACATTCCAGAAAATAAAGGATAGCATAGCTGTCATCCACTATGTATTACCCTATATAAAGGGCTAAAATGAGTCGTAAATGGAGAGATCTTTTTAGAATTGTTAAGCAAGTCAATAGGAGAGAGAAAGTTTAAGAGTGCTTTAATTTCTAAGTGTAACTCTATTTTCCTGTGTAAACATTTCATGGACTCAATCAATAAATATTCTTAATCTTACATCTTTCAATGGATTAATTAAGCAAAATTGAGTAAGGGGTGTAGTGTGGGATTTCTGCTACTACAAGCTTAAAGTGAAGCTCATTGCTAACCTTAAAGGTATGAAGTATCTTGTTGAGATCATAAAGTGTTCTTGTCAATGAGCATAAAGTGTAGCTCATTGTGTAACCTTAAGTTTGTATACATCCTGGAACTATGTACGCCCGTAAATTTTAACTTAAGGATAATGGTTTGTCCAGTGTAGTGATTGTAGAAATGGCCAATGCATATCTTCTAAATGGTGTTTGTGTATCTATGGTGCGACAATAGAGTTCCATTTCATCTAAGCTTCAGTTATACATGATATTTAGCACATTGATTAGGATTTTTTATTTTCCAAAATGGGTGCACCTATAGTCATTTTTGTTACTGATCCGAGAGGTCTTTTGCTAAATGTTTTCAAAAGAAATAAAAAAAAAAATCTTGCTTAACCAAGTGGTAGAATGTTAGACTTTTATGGTTTAGCAGCAAATCATGTTTAGTTTAATAATACAGGATTACCCTAATCTTAATCAAGTGTGTGTGTGTGTGTGTGTTAGGTTTAGATCATGTACTAAAGGCAAAACTATCTATTTTGTGGGATGTGTACACAAGGCCAAAGTACATCAAGCTGATCCATAAAGTGGGCATCTTAGTTTATATTTTCAATTAAGGTATGTGTCTCCACCTCATGATGGCTGACTGGATGACACATGTCTAAGTCAGTTGGAGGTGGACTCCCTTCTAGCCTTATTTAAAGTAATTTTCTGCCATTAGAAAGATAAGGGTGATAGAAGTGGATGAAGAACTTCCAATAAAAGGAACTTAGCTTAGAGTGTTATGTTGTAAGTGATTGTCTATAGAAACAACTGTCTAAGATGATCATAACCCATTCTAAGGTATTACTTGCTATACTTGTACGATGTTGCTTATGGAACTAAAGGTATCTTCTATTAACTATTTTCTAGTCATCAATAAGGTAAAGTCAGGTATATCATGACTCTCTTATTTATTGTGAGTCATGTATTGATTGTATTATGCCTGATCTAAGTATGCAACATGTATGGAATGAAGTGGTTGTACTTAAACATGACGAGGTTAAGCGTGAAGCATGTTTTTCTTTCTGTACATATTCATCTGGATGTCATGTGATCCTAAGGATAAACAAAGTTGTATGTATCATCATAAGTTGTAAATGATAACTCTTATTATGTTAAGCATGCTTAGTAGCTAATAAAGTTCATTTTAAGCATTAGAAGCTGATATTCTAACACTGCCTACTCGTTTTCTTTTTTCTTCTACAAATTTTTATATGTTTTCCTTCATAAACATAAAGTAAAAACAACTCTTCATCTTATGGTTTTTTCCGTAACTTGCACAAAACATGTGATTGATAGGTGTAGAATACACCGTATTTACTATACATAGTTTATGCTTTCTTTGCTATTTTTCTTGTAAATTATGTATTTTACGCTTGTTTTGAGTTTTGTAGCTACTTTGGAGTCGCACAGAGGAAAAGAAGAAGACATCACCAAAATTGAACAAAAAGGGCAAACTTGTCATTTTATCAAGGGCAAAGACTATATGGAGCCCAGCCAAGGTTAAGGGGTGACTCAAATTACTGAAGGAAGGACAATAATAGTTAAGGGGCTGCCAAATTGGGTAGCCCTTATCCAGAAACGTAGTGCTATTATCAGCTGGTAAAATGGATGTTGGAGCCCAAACCCATAGACCCAAACCCGACCCGGATCCGTGTAATTATAACCTGAACTTAAGAATTGATTTCTCAATCATTTGCAAGAAAACCTGAAAGTGAGAAAGAAAAAAAAAACACAGCCATGGCTGCTGTTAAAATCAGGAGGAAAAGATCGAGAAATTGGAGTTAAGAAGAGAGGCGTCTGCACTGTGAGTCCCAGATTGAGAAGAATGGAACCCGAGAGGGAGATCGAAATCTGATTGAAGCTCAGGAAGATGGAAACGACAGAATCGAGAAGATGTTCATGGTTTTAAGGTTGAATAGCTGTTCTGCTGTTCGATCTGTGGAGATGGGTTGGTGGTGGAATTGATGGATTCGATGAAGGAATTGAAGCTCAGAGAGGAGGAATCAGAGATGAGTTAATGGCAGATTACACAGGGAAGAGATAATCGAAGTTGGTAGTTGGTGGAACTAGGGTTTTGAGATTCTATTGAGGCCGGGTTTGAGCGAGATTCTTTGTTGGTAAAAGAAGTGATGGGTTTGAGTGAAAGAATGGGTTCTGGTGGTGTTGTGAGATGGGTAAGGTGGTGATTTGAGGACACAGAGAGGCACAGCTTGGCAGATGGATGAAATTGACATCGAGTACAAAAGAACACTTGGGTTGAATCTAGGTTTTGGCATTGTTGTTTGAAGAGAAAGAGCGAGATGAACCGATCTTGGAGATGGATCTGCTTTGTGATGAAACGATGAAAAACTACGAGATGAGGAATGCAGTGGTGAGGAAGAAGACTCCGTTGTTGAGAGAGGGGTGAAATTGAAGTGGTGAAGATCATTTTGTGTATGGATGAAAAGGTGTTGTTACTGCTCAACAAATGGAGAAATTGGTGGCATCTGAGGCTCGAGTTGATTGTGAGATTATGAGTAAATAGGGATTGTGAATGAGCCAGGGATATGGAGTTAGGTTGTGACATCGACAATGGTGGTGTTGACTGTGGTTGAGAATTATGAAGCTGCAAGGATGAATTTGCAGTATGTGAGGAAGTTGTAGTGGTGGCAATGGTTGCCTAGTGTTGATTGAGTGAATGGAGACATTGCGGGGAATGAGCTGTGGAATGTGCGGCTAGTGATGAAAGTTGGTTGTGTGAAGGTTTGTGAAAGTATGAGTGATTTAAGTGAAGTCTTTGTTGCAACTCTTGGCATGACAGGGCATGAAGCGAAATTGGTGGTATGACTCGAGGCCGAGATGGATTGATATTGGTGTAATTGGAACAGGCTCGAGGTAGTATCTTGCCATGGCACTGGAGGTGTGATTGAAGGATAGAAGGCATTGCGAAGTGGTTTGAAGGCTGGGATAAGCTGGGTGCTAGTGCGGACGAGCCGAGGAAAGTGGTGCAGTGTAAATTAATTGCGGCCTCTAATGGTGGTGCGGAGATTGGAACTAAGGGCGAGAATGAGTTTCACAATTTAATTTGCTGTGGTTTTAAAGCAGTGTTTAAGAGTAAAGAGCCATCTTGGGTGGGAAGTAATGTTACAAACACAATGATTGTCTTTGCAAGAGAGCTTGGGCACTGTGCAATGATGGTTAGCTTTGGCAAGATGGCTTTGGCTTTGACCCGACTCTCCACGACTCGGTGAATTGACTCGCCCGACTGGATTTTGACCGAGTTAACCCGATTTGACTCGGTCCGACCACGGCGATTTGACCGGTTGGCCGGTGGCCAAGGCGGACTTTGCCGGTCACCTGAGGTATTTTCCGGCGACTATTCCGGCCGGATTCCGGCCACAATCCCAGTTTTCCGGCGAGCAAAAATCCAGAATTTTCTATGGACTTCTCTCATGGGTGTGAAGACTTGGACTAGGAATTGGATGGAGAATTTGGCTCAAATTTGGAAAGAGAAGATGAAGAGTTGAGAAAGACTTGAATTTGGAAGTTGATTTGCTAAAGGAAAAGGATTCTAATCCTTGGAAGAGTTGGAGAATATTGAAGCCTATAAATAGAGAAGTTTTCTACATCTTTTACACACCTCTCTACACACACAACACTTGTGTTTTTGCTTGCTTTTCTAAGATTCTTCTTCTTAATTATTTGTGTGAACTTGAAAATTCTCCCTTTAATATTTATTATTTGTGTGAATTTCAAAAGCATGAGTAGCTAATTTTCTTATTGATTCAGGATGAATTCCTAGTTCTTAATACATGATTTGAGTTTTGTTTCAATTCTATCTTGAGATTTTTCACATGATTATCGATTGTTTTTACTAATAGGAATGTTCATTCATTCATGATTGATTGATAGATTGTTTGGAGTGCACGCTAAATTGATTTGTTAATTGATCTATATCTAGTATAAGTTAGGGAATACGTAATCGTTCTCGACACTTTACACAAGTAGAAAACACAAGACCTTGCGGAGGGATTCCGTGGAGCAATTGTGTGTAGAAACAACGCTAGAAAGTGAACCAAGCAAACCGAGTTTAACTACTAGTACTAAACCTAAATTCATAAACCTTAATGCATTCAGGGAATTACATCTTGTAAAGCGAACCTCAAGGTGGTTCTTTTGAATAGAATCGATAACTAAGCGGACTTGTTACTCGGTGAAATAAGGGATTTTGGGGCTAGCTAAGCGGACTGCTATCCTACGGTTGGTGATAATCTGTGACTTATAACAAGTAGAAAAGAACATAACTTTAATCATTGTTTTGCAACGAAGAAGGATTCCTTGATCTTGTCTCTCTTATTGATTTCAACTTTAACTTTTAATTGCTTTATTTACTTTCTTTTGCTTTACACATCCCCCCTTCTCGTGACAATTTTACAACTAGAATCTCTTGCTCCTCGTGGGAACGAACTTGACTACACTATATTACTTGTTAATTAGGTGGAAATATCTTGATTAATTTGTTGTGGTTACGACAAGCATCAAATTTTGGCGCCGTTCTTAGGGGGAGCAACGGGCGATTTTTAGTTGTTTTTTTTTTTCTTTTTGCTTTATTCTTGCTTTGTTAGATTCTCTACCGTATCTAACTTAGTTTTCGAGAATCTTATTTTGGGTGCTATACCTTTGGTGAATGCTTAAAGAGGCAGGCCAAGTCCAATACGTCTTCGATCGGGCACTCAACTAAAGGATTTCATTCGTGCGGTTAACACTCCACTTCCTCCTTCTTCATCAAGTGAATTCACAGATTCGGACAAAGAGGAAGAAACAATGGCTGATCGTACACTCAAGGACCTAGCTTCTCACAAGCTTGACACACAACAATGGTGTATCCAAACTAACTCAACTTTTGAGATCAAGCCGGGGTTGATTAGAGAGTTACCAAAGTTCCATGTCATGGTGAATGAGGACCCAAACAAACATCTTATGGACTTCTATACCATAGTTATGGCCATGCTTCCACCAGGAGACCAATGCGGATGGAGCAATGTTGAAAGCTTTCCGTTTTCTTTGGCGGGCAATGCTAAGGAATGGTTATATTATTTGCCTTAGGAAGTATCACAACATGGAATGGGATGAAGAAACTTTTCCTCGAGAGATATTTTCCCGCATCCAAAGCTACTCAAATTCGCAAGGAGATTTGTGGATTGAAACAACAAGTGGGAGAATCATTGTATGAATGTTGGGAGCGATACAAGAGGTTGGTGGCAAGCTGTCCACACCATCAATTTAGTGATGTTATGATACTCCAATACTTCTATGAAGCGCTCCACTCAAGTGATCGATCTCTTCTTGATGCCGCGGGTGGTGGTGCACTAATGAACAAGACTTTGACCGAAGCTAGAGAATTGATTGAAAGTATGGCTGCAAACTCGCAACAATTCTACACAAGAGATGAACCAATGGTTAGGCGAGTGCATGAAGTTAGTGATTCATCTTCACACCTTGATCAAAGGATGAGTAACATGGAGACAATGATTCAAAGGATGGCCGCGGTACTTATTCCGGATGGTGAGACCGAACAAGTTAATGCTTTATATCCAAATCAAAGGCCAAGGTACGATCCATATTCCAATACTTACAATCCCGGTTGGAAGGATCATCCTAACTTTAGTTATGCAAACAAGCAAGCGGCAGCTCCTAATCCATATGCACAACAAGGTGGTTTCCAACAATCACGTTTCCAACCTCAACAACAATTCCAACCACAACAAGTCAAGGAACAAGGATCTTCAATCGATGACAAGCTCAATGCATTGATGCAAGGTATGCAAGGTTGTAGTGGCGGGAAATCCCACACTACACCCCTTACTCGGTTTGCTTAATTAACTCATTGAAAGATGTGTGATCAAGAATGTTTATTGATTGATTTCATGAAATACAAAGGTATCACCACTTTGGTTCAACAACAACAACAAAAGACCGATTCGGCAATCAAGGACTTACAAACTCAAATGGGACAATTGGCGACCGATGTGAATTTATTGAAAACTCAAGCATCCACAACGCTTCCTTCGCAACCATTTGTTAATCCAAGAGAGAATGTTAATGCGGTTACTTTAAGAAGTGGAAGACAAGTGGAGGGTCCAAGCCATCATGAAAAAGCTAGTGAAGAGGTAGTCAAAGATAAAGAGGAAGCCGCACCAAAGGAGAATTCAACACCAACCGACCAATCCAAGGAACCGGTTCCTACTTTTACTACTCCACCTCCTTTTCCTAGTCGTTTTGCTAAATCCAAGAAAGAAGCTCAAGACAAGGCACTCATGGATATTTTCAAAAGGTAGAAATCAACATCCCATTCATCGAGGCCATCAAGACAATGCCACGTTATGCGAAGTTCATGAAGGAATTATGCACAAAGAAGGATAGGTTGCTTGATAATGAAATTACTAAAGTTGGTGAGAGTGCGTCGGCTATGCTATTGAAGAAGATGCCTACAAAGTGCACGGATCCCGGTGGTTTCACGGTTCCAATTACTATTGGTAAGCAAAGGTTTGAACATGCTTTACTTGACTTGGGTGCGTCCATTAGTGTGATGTCGGCCGATATATATGACTCCTTGAATCTTGGACCTTTGAAAGAGACGAGAGTTATTATCCAATTGGAAAACAAGTCTAACATATATCCAAAGGGACTTGTAGAAGATGTGCTAGTGCAAGTAAACGAGCTTATTTTTCCGGTGGACTTCTTTGTGGTGGATATGGACAACAATGAAAACCGAGCATCTACTTCTTTACTTCTTGGGAGGCCATTCATGAAGACCGCGAAGACAAAGATTGATGTTGATATGGGTACACTCACTATGGAATTCGACAAGGAGATAATACACTTTAATATATTTGAAGCCATGCGCTACCCAAGTGATGTGCATTCCGTTTACTCCATTGATGTGGTTGATTCATTAGCGAAACAAATGGTGGAATTGAATCGAGAGGATTAACTTGATGTGGTGTTGCAAAAGAGCATTGAATTGGACGTCCACGGCTTGTCTAACTTGGATGTTGAAATCTCCAATGAATTGGTGGAGATGTGTGGTGCCTTGGAGACATTACAAGAAGCTAAAAAGGGTAATGTTTCATATATTTCTTTACCCGTGAATGATGAAGTACTTGTACCATCTATTGTGAAGGCGCCCACACTAGAATTGAAGCCGCTTCCGGATCATTTGAAGTATGCTTTCTTGGGAGATGGAGATGAGCTTCCGGTGATTATTTCTAAGAACCTCACACCGGTACAAGAAGACCGTTTGCTTAGAGTCTTGAGAGAGCATAAAACGGCTATTGGGTGGACAATTGCGGATATCAAGGGCATTAGTCCATCCATGTGCATGCATCGGATTCTAATGGAAGACAACGTGAAGCCGGTACGTGATGCTCAACGTAGGCTTAATCCTCCCATGATGGAGGTTGTGAAGAAAGAGATACTCAAATTGCTAAGTGTGGGGGTAATCTACCCAATTTCCGATAGCAAGTGGGTTAGTCCGGTTCAAGTGGTACCAAAGAAATCCGGAGTCACGGTTGTTCGTAATCAAGACGATGAACTTGTTCCTACAAGAGTTCAAACCGGTTGGAGAGTGTGCATTGATTATAGAAAGCTTAATTCCGCAACCCGAAAGGATCACTTTCCTTTACCTTTCATTGATCAAATGTTGGAGCGGTTAGCGGGGCATTCTTATTATTGTTTCTTGGATGGTTATTCGGGATACAACCAAATTGTTATTGCACCGGAGGACCAAGAGAAGACCACTTTCACTTGTCCGTTTGGAACGTTTGCATATAGACGGATGCCGTTCGGCCTTTGCAATGCGCCGGCTACTTTTCAAAGATGCATGGTGAGTATATTCTCGGATTATGTGGAGCGCATCATCGAGGTATTTATGGATGACTTTAGTGTTTATGGCAATTCTTTTGATGGATGTTTAAACAACCTTGAACTAGTTCTTAAACGATGCATAGACACAAACCTTGTCCTTAATTGGGAGAAATGTCACTTTATGGTAAACCACGGCATAATACTTGGTCACATTGTGTCCTCTCGAGGGCTCGAAGTGGACAAGTCAAAGATAGATTTAATAAGAAACTTACAATATCCCACTTCGGTGAGGAGATCCGTTCTTTTCTTGGTCATGCAGGTTTCTATAGGCGGTTTATTAAGGATTTCTCCAAAATCTCCATGCCGATGTGCAAGTTATTACAAAAGGAGGTACCTTTCGACTTCAACAAGGAATGCAAGGATGCTTTTGACAAATTAAAGGAGATGTTGACAAGTGCGCCGATTATCAAATCACCGGATTGGAATCTTCCATTTGAATTAATGTGTGATGCTAGTGATTATGCGGTTGGAGCCGTTTTGGGTCAAAGAGTGGACAAGTTGCCCCATGTTATCTATTATGCATCTAGGACCCTTAATGATGCACAAATCAATTATTCTACCACGGAAAAGGAGTTATTGGCTATAGTTTTCGCATTGGAAAAATTTCGTTCATACTTGGTGGGTACAAAGGTTATTGTGTATTCCGATCATGCCGCACTAAGACACTTAATAAAGAAGAAAGAAGCTAAGCCAAGATTAATCCGGTGGATCCTATTGTTACAAGAGTTCGACATAGAAATTCGTGATAAGAGGGGTGTGGAGAATACCGTTGCGGATCATCTTAGTAGACTTGTTATGTCTCAAGAAGAACTTCCATTACATGACCGCTTTAGGACGAACAACTTTTCTCCATGGAAGAATCAACACCTTGGTATGCGAGATATAGTGAATTACTTGGTGACAAGGAAGGTACCTAGTACAATGTCTAATTTCCAAAAGATGAAACTTAAGAAGGTAGCTAAGCAATATGTGTGGGATGAACCATACTTATGGAAATATGGCATTGATCAAATAATGCGAAGGTGCGTACCTAACTCCGAATTTCAATCCATCCTTTCCTTTTGCCACACTTTTGCATGTGGTGGTCACTTTGGTTCTAAACGCACCGCTCTCAAAGTTCTCGATAGTGGATTTTATTGGCCCACCTTGTTTGAAGATTCATATATTTTTGTAAATCGTGTGATAGATGTCAACGAGCGGGCAATCTAGGTGCTCGAAATCAAATGCCACTCACACCAATTCTCGCCGTTGAGATTTTTGATGTGTGGGGTATTGATTTTATGGGCCCTTTTGTCAATTCGAATGGAAACTTTTATATACTTGTTGCCGTAGATTATGTTTCGAAATGGGTGGAGGCTAGAGCCACCAAAACTAATGACTCTCAAGTTGTTTGTGATTTTGTAAGGGAAAACATTTTCAATAGGCATGGTACACCAAGAGTGGTGATAAGCGATGGAGGCTCACATTTCAAGAAGGCTTTCCACGCTCTCCTCAAGAAGTACAACATAACACACAAAATTGGTACGCCTTATCATCCACAAACTAGTGGACAAGCGGAAATTTCAAATCGTGAGATCAAGTCCATTCTTGAGAAAACGGTGAATACCACAAGGAAAGATTGGAGCTTTAAGCTCAATGATGCACTTTGGGCATATAGAACGGCGTATAAGACACCAATTGGTATGTCTCCATATAGGTTGGTTTATGGTAAGGCTTGTCATTTTAGGTTGAACTTGAACATAAGGCTTATTGGGCGATAAAGAAATTCAACATGGAGTATGATGAAGCGGGAAACAAAGGAAGTTACAACTACATGAGTTAGAGGAGATACGTAATGATGCTTACGAGTGCTCGGATTTACAAGGAAAAGACTAAGCTTTTTCATGACAAGATGATTTCGCGGAAAAGTTTTGTTGTGGGGCAAAAAGTTCTTTTATTTAATACTCGTTTACGTTTATTTCCGGGTAAGCTTAAGTCCCGTTGGGTGGGACCATTTGTTGTTACTAATGTTTATGATCATGGTGCAGTTGAAATTGTTAGTGACAAAACATGACAACATTTGAAAGTCAACGGCCATAGGTTAAAGCCATATTATGAAAACTTTCCAACGGAGCATGTGGACGTGATTGGCTTTCAAGATTCACTCCCTCTGGAGGAGTAATGTGCAGCAAGAGCTAAGTCGGGCCGTCGACTTTAAAACAAGCGCTTAATGGGAGGCAACCCATCGGTTTTGTATTTCTTATCTTTTTGCTTTTTGTTATTTCTTTTTCTTGTTCCTTATCATGTTAAAATTTCCCACCTTGACTTTACTAGGAGGATTCAATTACATTGAGGACAATGTAAGGTTTAAGTGTGGGGGAGTGGTTAAGCATGTTTTTAAAACAAAAATTACAAAAAAATTTAAAATTTTAAAAAAAAAGTTTTACTTAAAAACTCCAGATTTTAAAGATTTTAGAGTCACTAGCATACTTCTAGGTATGTTTACATAGAGATTTTGACCGACATAATTGAACTTGGAAATGTTAGAGAACTACATTCGGATTTCTTGTATGTTAGAGTGTTAAATAATGGATTTAATCATGCCGGTGATGCGAATTTGGTGCAGGGAGAAAGGCATTATTAGAGTTGCTTTGATCAATCATTAGTGGAGACTACCGTATTCATATCATGAGAGGCACCGACCAGAATTCTTCCATCTACTAAAGAGCTTCTTTTGAGTGTGTGTCACCATACGTTAATTCCGGGTAGAATGGTGAGCTACCCAACCTCCCACCAATAGAAGCACTACTCTTTGATCTCTTGAGTGCTAATTTTGTCAATCATAAGGGTGACGTCTATAGATGAAAGCCACCTTCTTGTAGTTCGATTTGCAGTTAGCACCATTCTCTCTCGCAACAACAACGGATCCATAGAAACACATTCATCATCAACAAGGAGCGACATCAAAATCTACAAGGAAAGTTGGAAAAGTTCAAGGTTTACAAGCAACGGAACGGGAAAAAGAGCAAATTTCAAATACAAGTAAAGCAACATACAAAGAGCAGATTTCTACATATATGTTGAGGACTTAAAATACAATGAGGTAATTTTATATCCAAGTATGAAGACTTATTCATGAAAGCGAAGAAAATTAAAAGGTGAGAATTTTTGAAGATTATGATTTCAAGACGATACAAGTTGTGAAGAATCAAGCGGTAAAATACTTCTCCCACGACCATGGTTTATTTCTGTATTTTATTTCTCTTGTTTCTTAAAAAAAAAAAAAAAAAAAAAAAAAAAAAAAAAAAAAAAAAAAAAAAAAAAAAAAAAAACAAGAGAAATATTTGTTTTGTTTATATTTATTTAATAAGCCGTGGGGAAGGAAAATTTATAAGGAAGTTTCAAGCGACAAGGATTTGAGGTAAAAAGGTTACAAATTGTCAAGGATTTATGAAATTCGAGGGTTTATCATCAATAGTTGAAACCGAAGACGAAGACCAAGAAGATCAAGACGAGGAGCGGAAGACGTTTCTATTGGATGCCGTGAGAGTGGTGTTATCATAATTGGCGATCGGATGTGAAGGTGAGTAAGTAATCTCATCCTCAATAATATATGGTTGATTTCCTTTCTTAGAGATCGTCAGAAAAATGGTTTTCAAAATATTAAAAGATGTGGGTTTTTAAAAATATTTCGGAAGTTATCCTTCCTATCATTCAACGTGTTGCAGGAATTCTCTCTTCATTCCTACCTGCACATATGTGTGACCCCTAAAAAGCCGTCTTTTTGAGTGCAATTATCATAAAATCCTATTTGGTGAGGCAGAAGTCGAGGCGAAATGCTTATTGATCGTTTCTCAAACATGCGTTCTCTCATTATGGTGTGGTTATTTCTCACTCAACATTTAAGAACGAGAATATGTTCTTTAGTATTTCTAACTTCTTATTACTAGCACCCAGAAACTCTATGTCCTCATAACTTTTTGGATGCTTGGGACGCTGGAACGCTTTGAAGTTGTGAGTTTTTAGTTTGATTTGCTCGAGGACTAGCAAAGTCTAAGTGTGGGGGAATTTGATAGGTGTAGAATACACCGTATTTACTATACGAGTTTATGCTTTCTTTGCTATTTTTCTTGTAAATTATGTATTTTACGCTTGTTTTGAGTTTTGTAGCTACTTTGGAGTCGCACGAGGAGGAAAGAAGAAGAAATCACCAAAATTGAACAAAAAGGGCAAACTTGTCATTTTATCAAGGGCAAAGACTATATGGAGCCCGACCAAGGTTAAGGGGTGACTCAAATTTTTGAAGAAAGGACAATAATAGTTAAGGGGCTGCCAAATTGGGTAGCCCTTATCCAACGTAGTGGTATTATCATTTGGTAAAATGGATGTTGGAGCCCAAACCCATAGACCCAAACCCAGGCCGGATCAGGTGTAATTATAACTTTGAACTTAAGAATTGATTTCTCAATCATTTGCAAGAAAACCCGAAAGTGAGAAAGAAAAAAAAAAAACCAGCGACCATTTCTTTGTTAAAATCGGGAGGAAAAGATCGATAAATTGGAGTTAAGAAGAGGCGCACTTGCTTTGTGAGTCCCAGTTGAGAAGAATGGAACCGAGAGGGAGATCGAAATCGATTGAAGCTCGGGAAGATGGAAACGACGAGAATCGAGAAGATGTTCATGGTTTTAAGGTTGAATAGTTGTTCTGTTGTTCGATCTGTGGAGATGGGTTGGTGGTGGAATTGATGGATTCGGTGAAGGAATTGAAGCTCAGAGAGGAGGAATCAGAGATGGGTTAATGGCAGATTACACGGGGAAGAGCTAATCGAAGTTGGTATTTGGTGGAACTAGGGTTTCGAGATTCTATTGAGGCCAGGTTTGAGCGAGATTCTTTGTTGGTAAAAGAAGTGATGGGTTTGAGTGAAAGAATGGGTTACGGTGGTGTTGTGAGATGGGTAAGGTGGTGATTTGAGGACACAGAGAGGCACAGCTTGGCATATGGATGAAATTGACATCGAGTACAAAAGAACACTTGGGTTGAATCTAAGTTTTGGCAGTTTGTTGTTTGAAGAGAAAGAGCAGATGAACGATCTTTGGAGATGGATCTCTTTGTGATGAAACGATGAAAAACTACGGATGAGGAATCGGTGGTGAGGAAGAAGACTCCGTTGTTGAGAGAGGACTGAAATTGAAGTTTGGTGAAGCTGGAGGCTGTGTATGGATGAAAAGGTGTTATTCTTGCTCAACAAATGGAGAAATTGGTGGCATCGAGGCTCGAGTTGATTGTGAGATTATGAGTAAATAGGGATTGTGAATGAGCCAGGGATATGGAGTTAGGTTGTGACATCGACAATGGTGGTGTTGACTGTGGTTGAGAATTATGAAGCTGCAAGGATGAATTTGCAGCTGTGGCAGAGTTGTAGTGGTGGCAATGGTTGCCTGGTGTTGATTGAGTGAATGGAGACATTGCAGGGAATGAGTTGTGGAATGTGCAGCTAGTGATGAAAGTTGGTTGTGTGAAGGCTGTGAAAGTATGAGTGATTTAAGTGAAGCTGCTGTTGCAACTAAGCTGGCATGACAGGGCATGAACTGAAATTGGTGGTATGACTCAGACTGAGATGGATTGATATTGGTGTAATTGGAACAGAACTGGAGGTAGTACTGCCATGGCCTGGAGGTGTGATTGAAGGATAGAAGGCATTGCAGAAGTGGTTTGAAGCTGCGGGATAACTGGGTGCTAGTGCGGACGAGCCGAGGAAAGTGGTCTGTGTGAATTAATTGCAGCCTCTAATGGTGGTGCGGAGATTGGAACTAAGGGCAGAATGAGTTTCAGTAATTTAGCTGAACTGTGGTTTTGAAGCAGGTGTTTAAGAGTAAAGAGCCATCTTGGCTGGGAAGTAATGTTACAGCACAATGATTGTGCTGCAAGAGAGCTTGGGCCTGTGCAACAGTGGTTAGCCTGGCAAGATGGCTTTGGCCTGACCCGACTCTCCCTGACTCAGTGAATTGACTCGGCCGACTGGATTTTGACCGAGTTAACCCGATTTAACTCGGTCCGACCACTGGCCGATTTGGCCGGTTGGCCGGTGACCGGGCGGACTTTGCGGTCACTCCGAGGTATTTTCCGGCGACTATTCCGGGACGGATTCGGCCACAATCCCAGTATTCCGGCGAGCAAAAATTCCAGAATTTTCTATGGACTTCTCTCATGGGTGTGAAGACTTGGACTAGGAATTGGATGGAGAATTTGGCTCAAATTTGGAAAGAGAAGATGAAGAGTTGAGAAAGACTTGAATTTGGAAGTTGATTTGCTAAAGGAAAAGGATTCTAATCCTTGGAAGAGTTGGAGAATATTGAAGCCTATAAATAGAGAAGTTTTCTACATCTTTTACACACCTCTCTACACACACAACACTTGTGTTTTTGCTTGCTTTTCTAAGATTCTTCTTCTTAATTATTTGTGTGAACTTGAAAATTCTCCCTTTAATATTTATTATTTGTGTGAATTTCAAAAGCATGAGTAGCTAATTTTCTTATTGATTCAGGATGAATTCCTAGTTCTTAATACATGATTTGAGTTTTGTTTCAATTCTATCTTGAGATTTTTCACATGATTATCGATTGTTTTTACTAATAGGAATTTGTTTGGAGTGCACGCTAAATTGATTTGTTAATTGATCTATATCTAGTATAAGTTAGGGAATACGTAATCGTTCTCGACACTTTACACAAGTAGAAAACACAAGACCTTGCGGAGGGATTCCGTGGAGCAATTGTGTGTAGAAACAACGCTAGAAAGTGAACCAAGCGAGGCCGAGAGTTTAACTACTAGTACTAAACCTAAATTCATAAACCTTAATGCATTCGGGGAATTACATCTTGTAAGCGAACCTCAAGGTGGTTCTTTTGAATAGAATCGATAACTAAGCGGACTTGTTACTTAGTGAAATAAGGGATTTTGGGGCTAGCTAAGCGGACCTGCTATCCTACGGTTGGTGATAATCTGTGACTTATAACAAGTAGAAAAGAACATAACTTTAATCATTGTTTTGCAACGAATAAGGATTCCTTGATCTTGTCTCTCTTATTGATTTCAACTTTAACTTTTAATTGCTTTATTTACTTTCTTTTGCTTTACACATCCCCCCTTCTCGTGACAATTTTACAACTAGAATCTCTTGCTCCTCGTGGGAACGAACTTGACTACACTATATTACTTGTTAATTAGGTGGAAATATCTTGATTAATTTGTTGTGGTTACGACACGCATCAGTGATTCATTTCTAGTTTGTGCTTCTCTATCCATTATACTAAACAACAGATAATTAGAATGTCATCATAGTTAAAGGAAATCGGAAATCGAACACCCACATAAAAATAAAAATTCTCATCATGACATCATAAGTAACTATTAAGCAATTTTATTCCGATCCTAACAACTATATGATGGATATTAAAGATTCTTTTTAGCAAAATTATTCCTAAACAACTATATTTGTCTTGGTTATTTCATGATAATCCTGTGTATAAATGTTAAAGGTGGAGTTTCGATTTTCTAGTTACATATTCATAATTTTTTCACTAAACTCATGGTAAAAATATAGTTGAATATTTGTTAAAAAAAAGAAAGACATACAATTATTTGATTTTGGGAATTTTCCCTTGGGAACCATCTTTTAGACTTTTGCTTGTAGTTTACAAACTCCAACCAGGATGATGTTTAAATTGTAAATTAAGTGACAGAATAACTCATTTCTACAACATACTTGATGAGCACCATCATTTGACAAACCATTTTAATAACCCAAAATTACTGATAAATACTTTTACTATATTTATTTAGTTTACTCCACCATCTTACCAAATAAATTCAACACATAAGTAAACGCCTACCATGTATTTACCTCGCAACTTTAATTTGTATAGTCACACTGACTTCAGCGAGTCAATAACAACTAATCAAGTATAGTATTTATAGCCATATGATCGTATAGGGAACGAAATGTATATCGATGAATCTGTATCATCAAAAAATGTTCGTTTATATCATAATATATATCAATACATTTATAATTAATGTGTGTTATGCGTAGGCATGTATTTTTTGTTCTTTTTTTGAAACGATAAAGGTAAAATTAGAAAGAACCAAAAGAAAATCCTCAAATAGGAGATCCCATGCCTACTCTGTTAAGATTTTAGCCAAATTTCACAAATAGCTTTCCAATGAGCGATCAACTGACTAAACATGCAAGAAAATTTTCACCCCATCAATGAACACCTTTGCTTTTTTTGGTTTTTTCGAAGCCTATGCGTTTTTTTTATCGTCTATTTTTGTTACTATCTTCCCAAATTGTTTAACTAATGGCAAATATCAAAAAAGATAAATGAATTGTATCCTTATTATCACCATTGTCGTAGGTCCATCCATGCATGTGGACCATCAAATATCCAGATTAGATCTTATTCGATTGTAACCTTCCAAGAATATCGCGCTATCGGGGTATACCCAAATTATTTAGGATATGTTAATAATACAAAATAGAGATTTAAATAGTAATTCAGAGTCACCCCTATCCATGTAATTTATATAATTTTTAATTTATTCCTCATTAATCATGCTTAGTAGTTAATCATGTTTAGTTAAGTAAATAGATTAGATGGTTAGTATAAATAAAAATAATTGGTTAGAAAATAGAAGGAGAAGTTTTGGAGGTAAGAGGAATCGAGTGAAGATGAGTGATGTGTGTAAAGGAAAATATGTAGCAAATTTTCAGCTCATGATAACGAGTCACAATTGCAAATTTTCGTGGATCCAACACCCTTAAATCATGATATCTATGACTATAGATTTTGGTGAAGAACCAACCCAATAAAGTAAACATGTTCAACAAACAAGTACTTCAAATACTCAAATATATGTATTAATGTCATAATTTTTTTCCCATTGAATTCGCCTTTGTTACGCCTGAAAAACTTAGTGGAAAAGCTATAAATGCAATTATAGTGGGGTGCTATCCGGCATGGCATTCATTCTTTCATCATGCCAACAAACAATATCCACCGAAATTTAGTTGTCAATCGGTGTTGTATGTATATAAGAAAACCATGACGACAAAAAAGTTACTTTCACCTACACAGAATATTCCGCCATATATTATATTAAACTACCATGCCGACAGGTGTTACAAAACATACAAAGATATAGGTACTTCTGAAGTCCCATGTGCTCGCATTGGAGTTTGTTTATTGAGCATGCCAGCACACGGTGGGTTGGTTAGACACATATTTCAAGTTGGGCATAAATTTATTATTTTTTCTCTTAGATGTAAGCATTGTTGGCAGTATATCGAGCATGCCGTCTAGTCTCTCCCTACATGAACCTCTATTAAACCAACAATGCCGGCAGGTGTAATAAAACATACATAGAGATTGGTACTTAAAAAGTCCTATGTCGGATTATGATTTGTTTATCGAGAAGGTCGGATAGTCTCTATCGGCATGGGTTTATTACATCATACCATGCCGGCTTATTTGTTATATACAACTAATTTTTATTTTCTTTGTTTCCTAGATTTTACCATATGATGGACCTGAAAAACCATTGGGTTGGGATACGTCAGACCTGACGCTCCCTTAGGGAAGCTACATAGGGTCGGTGATGCTTCTTCCGCTAAGCATCACAACATAATACTACATTCTAAAACCAACTTCATATAATTTTGATAAGAAACTAGTGTAGTATGTTAGGGTACCGACCCTTACTCGTCATGAGCTCATGGGTAGAACTCAACTCTAAAACTGGTCTACAAGCTGAGGGATCCCATTGACTTATAAACTACCCAATTAATCCCTATGAAACCAATGTTGGACTAAGATTCCAACATCCCACCACGCTTCCAGACCCAACGTCCTCGTTGGCCCACTTGATTGACATTGGCTCAGCGGTAGCCCTTTTCTTATGGCGGCTCCACTCGACTAACAATATTAAATGTGGTGACAATTGTGCCCATACACAGTGCACCCACACCTTAATCCATCATATAGGTCACCCCTTCCATGAAGCGGACATAGATGGTAGTGGTTGGCTCTCATACCAAATGTTCGCGTAGCGACCCCAACTCGTCATAAGTCCATGGGTAGAACTCAACTCTAAAAAGGTCTAAATTAAAGATGATGGATCCCATTGACTTATAAAACTACCCAATTAAGTCCCATATAACAAATGGGAATTAAGTCCCATATAACAAATGGGAATAAGGTCCCATATGTTCTTTTTTTGTCTTACTTTTCACAAGTGATGAAAAGGTGTACTGTTGTACTATACAATAATTTCTCATAAAAATTAGTCTTTTTTCTTTAAAAAAAAAAAGACTAAAAGAAAAAAGAAAAAAAGAGATTTTCTTTCAAGTTTGATCTCAAAATTCTTCAATTTGAGAACTTGAGAACGTTTAATCGTTAATGTTCTAAGTAATTGAAAAAAAAATCGGATATAAAATTAAAAAAAATGAGTTTGAAAATTTCCACAGAAAACTGGAAAACAACAAGTCAAACAGAGGCAAAGAAAAAAGGGTGACGGATAGGAACAAAGTGGAGATATTTCTGAATTGTGTTGTTATGACTAATCTAAACGAGAATCACCGCTCAACTACTCTTAGCGATCCCACTATTTCTTTAGTACCAAGTATAGATGCAAATAGCACCCAGTTTCATAGACATACAAAGATAAACATTTCTCACAATACATCGTCAATTAGAAAAAGTTATAATCTTTGGAGTTACCTCCAGTTGATACAGAGTACAAAGACAATATGCACTTTCAAAACTTTAGTTTATTTCACACTAAAGACTGTGAAGTATTCTTGAGGTTCTCACCTTATGCCCACAAAACTCCAGATTAGAAAATTACATACCTATTACTACAATGTCATTATTCCCATCGAAGATTAGAAAATTACATAAATATACTATAATGCCTCCATGCCCATCGGAGGAATAAGGATCCAAAAATATATCAATATAATAACAAGATTAAGCTATTTGTATTTCAATAATCGTATGGCTCGAGGCACCAAACCTCCCTCATTGTATGATTCATCTTCGATAGGTGTCTTTATTGTACTAAGCACCTTAGGGAAAAGCATGGTATTGTTAACACCAAAATCCATGGCTTTAGATACCTCTTCCATAAGAGCTTGTCTCCATCCAAGCCTAACATTCAGGTTCAATTGGAGTATCTTTTGGACCTTCATGAATAACCAGCGGTGGATATACACAATATGGCAGGACTTAGATGTGTCTCTTAGAATGATGCTCTGAGTAGGTGACTTTAGGTTGCCGAGTAGTATCCTTCGTGCAAAATATTAATGAACACCATTAGAATCAATTACACATAGCCAAAAACAAATAAGTAAATTCATTACATAATTACTATCATATAAAGAACAAATCATGCTAACTATAGTACTGAGATCCTTAAATACAGTTTTTTTATATATCCATCAAAACTAAACCTCAAGATCCATGTGGAAAAACTACAGATAATCACTCAAGGTTGAAAAAACTGATAACTAAACCTCAACATTCATATGCAAAAACTACTGAGAGCCACACAAGGTTGATAAAACTGAAAAATGGAAAAGAATATAACTTACTTTTTTGAGAGGATACATCATAATGTAAGATTACAGATCGGAGATGATTGTGCATTAAATGCATATGTGGCAACTTCCTAAATAAAACCCCCAATTGTTTCTTATTATTCAGCCACTATGAGACGAAAAGAAAGAATTTTTCGGATTGTACTTTGAATTATAACAAACTCGATATATTGTTGGGATCTATACGTATTTAAGACTTTGGATATACGAATAGTTATCACATATTTAACGATCTATGTTAAGTCCTCAGGGAAAAATGGTAAGCAAAGTTTAATATCCACGTTAAAAACATATGTTAATCTTAGGATACAATAAGAAACTTACTCGAATGAAAAATTCGTAATATGTGGCACATCAAATATTTATAAACCTAATAGCATTTAAAGAGATTTTTTCTTGGAATGTACAATGATCAAGATAAAAAATAACCACTTTATTGGAATATATAAGAACAATGGGAATATTAAATAAATTACCTACCTCGAGTCCAAATTTGTGCACCCCCACAAAACCGGGTGCACATTCCAGCTTTTCTCATTCGTGGAGAAAACTACCAAAACTATCTTGTTCTTTTTATTCTTTTGTTTTTTTACTTAATAATTTTTTTTTCTTTTTAAGAATTATTAACCGTATCATTTTTCTATCATATCTCCATAATGTTGAATTTAAATCAGCAACAACATTCTCATGGTGTTAGCATTTGGGGTAATTGATATTTTTTTTACATAATTACTGAATCATGATAAGTTATGATTTTGACAAAATATTTCCCAAATCGAAATAAATCAAGAATCTTAGCTCTCTACTCTAACCAAAGATTTGACATTAGGCTAATCATTTATATAAAGTCTTATTTTTTGAAATATTTCTCCTAAATACTTGTGGATGATTATAAAAAAATAGAATATTTCTTTCTTTTTTTTTCTTCTTCTTATTTTTTATGGATCTTTCATAATTTTTATGTCTCTATTTTGAAGTCTTCTTCAACGGAGAAAAACAAGGTTTCAATGGTAATAAAAAATTATCCGATGACTTTGCATTATATATCTTATAGTATCGTTGTTAAAATGCTAAGAACATACCAAATCCAAATCTCAAATGTAATATTACGGAACCTTAAGCCTAGCTGATTTGCAACACTTTATCTCCCACCAGTAACAACTACAAAAAGAACACAAAAATTCAGGTTATCTTTCTTGTTGTTTAAGTTTGGATTTTTAATTTAATCTTTTAGGATTTTTATTAAGTCAGATAGGTGATAGAGAAGACAATTGTAGTTGTATTAGGTAATGATACTAATTCTTTTATTAATGAAATCATCTTCCAAATTTATTGTTGCTTCTGGTGATGTTTATGATATTTCTGGTGACGTTTGTTTCTCGATTTCAGGATACTGTAGCGATAATAAAAGAAAAAGTATAGAAATTAAAGTAAAGCGAAAATGAAAATAAAGAAAAAGAGAGGTGTTTTTGGAGATTTACTCCACAAATAAGAGAAGTTGGAATGTGTACCCCGACTTTTTGGGGGTCCATAAATTTGGACTTACCTACCTCCTCTAATATAGTATTTATTTTGGTTGTTAGGTAGGTGTGTTCTACCGAAACAATAATTGTTAGTTAGTCATTAACCTGTTAAGAAAAGATGTTTTATACTTCCTATTCTTGCTTTTTCTTAACGAAATGGTACAATTGTTTTTGTTTCATTGGTTCCGGTTAAGAAAAACAAAGCCAATTCTGATTTTTGTTTTTGCTTACCAAAATGTGGTTCAATTACTTTATTCCAATTGAATCCTGACAAGAAAAACCAAGTTATCAAAACGAAGTACGACTATTCAAGTCTAAACGGTTCCTTGATAAGAGAACTAGTCATTTAACCCAATTTTGTCTTGTCTAAATGAGATACAATTATTTCTAAATAACTGGATCCCGATAAGTAACTAAGTTAATTCTGATCTTAGTCCGATTTATCAAATCAAAGGGAACTATTGCTTTAGGCATTTGTTTTCTTTTTAATATACTAAAACAAATTACTTTTGCAGTTTCTATTTTAGTGTTTCTTATCTAAAATGTTATGTTAAACCTTCGTGCTTAACTCTTATAGGTTGTATGAGTTCTTATAATCTTGTAAGAGCCTTTAGGATTGCTTATGTATTTTTTCGTTTCTTTATCATTTTGTGACAAAAGGGGGAGAAATATATGGAGTATACGGGCGACTTGCAATCAGTGGGAAATGATATATGTGCTGAAAAGTATATATATCTAACAAAAGAGTAAGACATAGACTAAGGGCAAGAAACATATCATCATGCTTTGTAGTATTACATACGCAAAAAAGTGAATAACAAGTAGGTTCAGATTGAATATATACCTAGATTTCCATTATAAGGGGAGTAAAGCTTTTGCTATTCAAATACATCAACAATGACATTTATTTTGAATATGTGCAGGTTATTGTGTTGTAGAAACCTGGAATCAAGCGTATGAAGAATGAGTTAAACAACTATTATGTAATGCAATATATTTTTCTTTTAAATCTTGTATTCTCCATATGTATTAGAGTTTTTTCACTAAAATTGACAAAGGGAGATTGTTAGATCACTGCAAGGTTGAACCCACAAAGCGTTGGTATGTCAAAGTTGGTTGTCATATTTTTAGTATCAGAACTCAAAGGTCGCTTGATTAGATCACTATAATCAACTTTGTTAGGTTAGACTAGGAAGTCTAGATTTGTTGAGACATACAAGTATTATTCTGAAGACCTGAGGACGTATCTACATCAACAAAGACATCATCCTTCTACTTGAGGTTAGTAATACAAGACTTGACTTGTTTTTATTTTTAACAAGTTACTTCCAGTCATTTAGATTGACAACATAACATGGAAATTTATACACATGAAACTCTGGTATTAGAGACTTGATTAATCATCTTCTTATAATAAAAGGTTCAAGGAAGAATATATACAAGTTGTTTTACAACATTGGTATATTGAATTACAAAGTACAACGTTTATTTTTTGAACTTCTTAATTGCGACTTAGACGTAATCCTTGTAACTTATTTACTAGATTTTTTAATGAACTTAGGATTGATTTCATTGAAGATCTAATGCGGGACTGATCCCTACTTATGCTGAGAATCATATTTGAACCGATCCTTACCTATGTTGGGAATCAAGGTAGGACCAATCCTTAGTTATGTTGGTAGTCAAGGTAGTACCGATCCTAACCTACAAGGAAATCAAGGTAGAACCGATCCTTACCTACATTGGGAGTTATGGTAGAAACAATCACATATTCAAAAATAATTTCTATTATCAAGTAAAATTTAGGGTTTGTATAATTTTGGAAATTGGGTTTGCAAAACATGAAACTTCAATATGTCGTCATAGTGAGTAATTTGAACATGTGCACAAATCTTATCTTCTATTGTTCAGAGATATTCCTTGGATACTCAAGGTAAGATACCAAACCGAAATTTTAGAGAATCTTTTTAAGATTTTCGAATATATATGTTTTTTTCTCAGCAAGAAAAACATATCTGTGGAAAGATATATTAGTTAAGTGATAGCTAATATTTAGTTGTCCAAAACGGATTTCGGTTATATAGTTGGATATTGGTTGGAATTAGACAAAACCGAATTTAGGAGTTTATTGCATACCTTTAGAATATTTTCGGTTATATTGACAAAATGGTTACAGTTTGTATTATTCATGCACGGACTAATACATTTTGTAAGAAAATAAATATAGTGCTTGTTTGCGTGTGTAAGGAAAAATTCATATATATGATGTTGTCCTCATTGAATCACCATAATTCGTTGTAAATTATTCACAAAATCTCCCAAAATCTTTAAACTCATAGAGAGTCACCCAAAATCTCTTGCATAAAAGTGTCTCAATGTCACTACTAATCCTAGTTGACGAACCCCCTATAAATGTTTTGATTTGTTAAGAAATGAACTATCAAATGTATATGTTTTACGCTTTCATATGTAGTATGACGCAATTTGAACCACGCCTAATGAATGAAATAGACTTTTTTTTCTTTGTTTCGTTGAACATTTACCAAACAAATTTGCCTAAATTAACAACAATTTGGGGCATATTCGAATCTATCCGTTGATTCTAGAACCCTAACGTCACACCAATTTAGAATAAATCCATATCACCTAATGTAGATGACGAAGACTTCCAATTATACCTCAAATATCCCACATAAAACTGGCATTTTATCAATGCCATAATCGGCTAATATGGTTGTAAATAACGGCCAGTAATAACAAAACATTTATCTTCAAAAAAGAGTTAGCAATCGACGGATATGTATGAACACGGCCGCTGATTGTAAATTAGTTTGATTAAATACTAAACTTGCTTATACTAGTACCTTGAAACAAAAAACTAATATTATACTAAACTAATATTTTAACTTTTTAATTTTTTTAATTTTATACTAATATTATACTAAACTAATATTATACTAAACTTGCTTATACTAAACTAATATTTTTTTATTTCCTGATACGAGATTCAATGATCGAGGCAGATTCGAAATGACTAAGCAATTTCTTTTTTATTTGGTATAATCATCCGGCATCGCAAACTTGTACCCTTGCATCTAGTGAGATACTCATTATACTTGTAACATAATTTTCTTACCAATGTGGTATAAAAAAACACAATTGTCTTCGTAATTTAGTTTTGGTTTCTTGTGCTTACCGTCTTACTTAAGTATGAAAGGGCCTGTATTAACAAGATTGCAAAATACACTATCAGGAACATTTCTTTGGGAAGCCGTCATGTATTAACAAGATCCCACGTAAGCAACAAGTGATTTAGTTGATGTCCCATCGACAGTGAAATCCAAAAGTTTCAATAAGGAGGCAGCAGTACTGTGTTAAAAAATCTAGAAGCAGACGATGAGAAAAATAGGAAAATAAAAGAATGTTGTATCACTGAGTTTAAGGCTTTCAAATTCTTTTCAGCAAATATTTTCATTCCCAAATAATTGGCGAGTATAATCAGTCAATATAATAATGCTTTCAGGATATAATTAAGCCCTAACAACATTGTTGGATTCAAAACTTGTACTCCCTTGACCCAACCAAGAACACATAGTAATTTGAATATGATGATGCTTAGAGAGAAAAAAGAAATCGGAGATTAGGATGTATTTTTTCATACTTATAGGGGACTCGTGCATTTTGGAGATGTCTCTTCACTTCCAATAAACATCAATACTGTCTATGGGGAATGATGTGTCTTATGCAAACCATCACACTCTTTGGAGATGCCTCTTCATCTCCAGAAAACATTCATTGCATTTAATCGGCATGAAACGCTCCACAATCTTAGCGACAAATCAAAACCAGAAACGAAAATCATTTTATTTTCTATGATATTGAAAATATACAACAGATTATGTAACACATAATGCTAACACCTCATGCAACTATCCAAGTAGATAATTCACCAAATAATAAACTACTTCTACTGCCTATTGCTCCTACCAATCGGCAATATGCAAGCATAGGGATGACTATAACTCATCCTAATAAAATGTAATCGACATGACTTGGTTGAATATTTTTCCTAGAAAAGACTATAACTACTTCAACTGCCTACAATCATAATAATTATTTTTCCTAAAAAATGTAACCGAAATTACTTGGTTCTTGGAGCCATCTTGGAAGTATGGAAAAATCACAGTTTCTATATCTACCAAGGCATAATTTCAACGAGGGAACCGGGAATCTATGTGTGGGTGGGCTATATTATGGATACTCAATTTTACTAATCTAAATTGTCACAATGATATGTTGTAAATCCAGAAAAAACATCCGATATCAATTAGAAATGCAACCGTTTATTTTAGTGAGGTCTATTTTAGTGAGGTCAAATTTCAATAGTACAGGTATACATAGTAGTGTTTTAAACACAAAATTTTAGGATTTTGGCCTATTATTTTCTGAATGAAATGACATTGTCGTACTTGAAAATATGGTATTATATGTGCATATTATAGAGTTGAATCAACTAATATATTTTTGTATTAAAGCTACATTGACTAATACATTTGAAGCTATTGAATAACTATCGGAATCACAAGGGAATAATTTCTGGCAAAACCAATCTCATGTGAATTAGCTAAAGACTAGTAGAAACACACGAGTATTGGTACCAACGTATATAAAATTTGCAAGGGCCCAAATGAAGAAGCGTTTTTTGGGGACCAGCCTTTTTTTGGGGGGACCATGGTTTCTTTTTGGGTAAAGACATTAGAAGTAATTCTAGGTCACCCCATATCTAGTTATTTATTTAATACCTAATCTACCCTCTTTATTAATTTTAAGTTATAATTAGTGAAATGATTTAGTTAAAAACAATTAGTGAGATTAAATTAAAAGATGGGTTTATTATTAGTTGAGTAGAATTATTGTGAGAGTAGAGTTAGAGAAGATGAAGGAGAAAAACATGAAAAATAAATTTTTTTTTCCAATTCACCCCCTTTGAGTATTCAAATAATGGATTTTATCAACCACAACCGGAGGTAGAGTATTTGGGTGAACAAATATGCTCCAAACTTAGATAATGTATGTTGAATTGGTAAAAACTTCCCCAAAAATGTAAAATTTTGAGCTAGTTTTGAACAGATTCGATTTTTTATATGAAGAACAAGTAACCGAACTCATCCAAAGGTGTAGTTCGGTTGCTTTGTGAGGATGAACAAGTAACTTAGAACTCATCGAAGGTGTAGTTGATTTGCTCGATTCAAACACGCAGTTACCGAACTCCATATTAATGGAAGCTCGACATGCGGTGTTATGTTGGTTGGTTCGCAACTAACCGAACTTTATGTACAAATAAATTTTAACCAAGTGTATAAGGTTTGGTGTTCGCAAACTACATGCTTTGCGATCCAACCGAACTAAGTTTAATAAGTTCGGTTGTTTCGCAAACTTGAGATTAATTGCACAACCAACCGAACTTAACAAACAAAAATTTCTTATGTTTTTAGTAGAGTTCGGTTACATGGCGATTTTAAAATTTTTGCGAAATAACAGAACAAAGTTGATAGAGTTCGGTTATAAGAGAAATAAAAATAATGGGAAAAACGGAAGGTTCGGTTACATGACAACTTTTTTTCTTATGTTTTTAACCCCAGAGTCGGTTACATGGCAGTTTTATACATTTATGCGAAACAATCGAACTCGTCGGTTATAACATAGTTATAAAGCATATAGAGCAGAACTCATCGAAGGTGTAGTTAAGTTGCTTTGTGAGGATGAACAAGTAACCGAACTCATCTGAATGTGTAGTTCGGTTGCCTTGTGAGATGAACAAGTAACTAAATCAACTTCAAGATTGTAACCTCCATTAAACCTCTCCACAACTTCCATTTTCAACTCATTTGGATGATTACTTCTCATTTTTTCAACCAAAAACAAACGACAAGTAATGGGTTTGTGAGAATATCTTTGCTAAAGATTTAAATTAAGTTATATATATATAGAGGTGGTGGTGGTTGGTGGTGATGGTGGTAATCGGTGGTTGGTGGTGGTGATAATCAGAGGTGGTGGTGGTGGTAATCGGCGGTGGTGGTGGGAGGAGGTGGTGGTGGTAATCGGCGGTGGTGGGCGGTGGTGATGGTCGGAGGTGGTGGTGGTATTTATCGGCGGTGATGGGCGGTGGTGGTGGGAGGAGGTGGTGGTTATATATATAGAGAGGTGGTTATTAGGTTGGTTTTAAATTAAATTAGGTTAAGGGCAAGTTAATAATTTCAACACATTAGGACATCCTTATAGCCCAGAGGGAAGGTGGCAT